>CM048746.1:62478683-63078683 GCA_026315105.1 Locusta migratoria | reverse complement strand
TCTCGAGCTACGTCTTCGGAAAGACGTCGCAGACGTATCTCGTAATGTAAGCAAATGGGGCATTTCAGACCGACTTAGCGTCCAGCCGGGGTACATAATAAGCGTTCAGCACACGTAGCGTCGCTGCGTATCTCGGCTCGCGCATGCGCACTACACTGCTCCACAAACGACGTGCTCTGTGCTGAACAGCTCTATTACTGCGTGTTTCAGTGTTTGTGAAAATGCCTGCATTAATTGACCATTTGCGAAAGTACCCAGTGCTGTGGGACTATTCTAAAATGGAATACGTTTCTATTTTGAAATTTACGGGCAAGGAATTGTTTGTTACCTTAGACAATTAGCAGCCGTTCTTCAGGAGGTAGTGATTTTCTGTAATTTGTAACATGTTTCTTAATGTCACTGCTGATGAGGGTTAAACTTCATTAAACTGTTCTTCATTAAGCCTGAAATAAGTTTTAAACTTTTCATCGTCAAGCTGTAAATCTTGCATTAGGTGGTGGTATTCGACATACGCTGTTCTTCTAACATTTATCGGCTGAACCCAACAAGATATATTTCACACTGAATACAACAACAGTTCATCATCACTATCGCTACATGAACTACAGTCCATCCACGGTACACTGAAGTTGATATCTGGCTCACACCACTGCACATTGAACACGATTTCTGGTACTATCCACAAAGCCGGCCGAGGGTGTGAGGCGCTCCAGTCACGGTCTGCACGGCCACTACGGTCGGGGGTTCGAATCCCCCCTTGGGCATGGATATTTGTGCCGTCCTTAGTCTTAGCTAGTTCATAAGTAGTTTGTAAGCTTAGGGACTGATGACCCCGTAGTTAAGTCCCATAAGTTCTACAAACATTTGAACATTTTTTTAACTATCCACAAACAGTATTGAAGTTAGCACACCATCTCAACAACTGAGCAAATACAAAGATGGGACAGAAAACGCAGCTCTTAAGACGTAGCTTTCGGTTTGAAGGGTACGTATCTCCAGTTAGGATACGCGCTACGTACTGCGACGTCTTCCGAAGACGTAGCTCGAGATACACTACGCCGGTGTCAAATGACCTTAAGATAATGGGTAAAGTGATACAGATAGCCCGTGGTCGAGTGATCAATTGTATATCTATCACGGGGTTAAAATTTAAATATTCCTGATTTTATACGTTACGTGTAGGCTGGGATTTATACGGCATATGTAAGCACAGTTTCTTCCAGGGTTGTTTTTGTCGAAACAACGAAACAACACGATTTTCTAGTGGGTAGCTACTCCTATACTTTTTATTTATCGTAAATCGTCAAAAATTTTACCATACGTTGTTGATATTTTCAAACTACTGTTCTAGTAAATCTAAACTACCACTTACGCACCTCTCAGAGCTCATTTTCTCCGCTGTGTACATACCGTGAGGTCATACATTTCAAAGTGATCCATCCTACCCTCAAACTTATTTTACATTACAAGCTGTACATTCCTGATGTTCGTTTACTTACCAGACCTCATCTACTGTATCTTCGCTACAATCACTGTAACCCTGCAACAGAAGCTGTGAAAGGATGTGTATAAATGACGTGGTGGATAACATTGCGTTGTACTAAAAGTCAGCTCGCAAAAAACGCTCATTTGTGTACAGAGAAGGGACACGGTCAGAAACTGTTACGCAATGCAGGTGATTAATGCGAAGGGCATATATTTTTAGCGGACCACCCGTAACTAAATGTGCGGAATAGACGACACAGTCTGCCTACCTTCAAGAAAGGTGAAACAGGTCGGAAACTTTTGCACTACAAAACTCTTGAGCCTGCCTGAAGTTGCCTTGGTATTATTTATTACACGATGAATAATTTCGCACGTGCGTCAATTACGAAAGGACCCTATACAAGAAATAAAAATACACTGGCTTACAATGGTATACTAATGTGTACGTAACTTTTATTTAAATTTAGAAAACAGTGCTGTATAAATCCACACGTTTTTAGATGTCTACGTGAACATATCTCCTTTATAAGTGACGATGCAGGTGCAGTGAGCTGACTGGTTCCCGCGAGCACAAGTAGCGGCGGAGAGACAAGAGCGCGCCGGCTGCGGTGGCCGAGGGGTCTGAGGCGCTCCAGTCACGGTCTACACGGCCACTACGGTCGGGGGTTCGAATCCCCCCTCGGGCATGGATATTTGTGCCGTCCTTAGGATTAGCTAGTTCATGAGTAGTTTGTACGTTTAGGGACTGATAACCCCGTAGTTAAGTCCCATAGACTCTACAAACATTTGAACATTTTTGAACAAGAGCGCGCAAATGAACGCCACGTGAGAACTGACGTCCTGCAGAGGCCACTGGCTGCGAGAACCAAAAATGTTTTACAAAAATATTGATCAACTAGCAAAACTTCCCACTCATCGGCCGTTTACGTGACTTACTGCCAACCTCATAATCAACGTCACTGTATATTAGTGTGTGCCACTAGTGGGCAAAAGCATCTTTTACAATATACATAGGTGCTCTCTCTCTCTCTCTCTCTCTCTCTCTCTCTCTCTCTCTCTCTCTCTCTCTCCTTTTGGCCCACTAGGTTACGGTAGTAACACTAAAAGTGGACCTTTGCGATCGTCTTTTGACAGCTCGAAATTTAAATGAAAATAACGGCTTAACCATTCATCTGACACGAAAATTGAATAACCGAATGTGTAGAGGAGAAAATTCTCTACATCTTTGCTCTCTTATGTTTTTTTTTTTTTTTTTTCATATCGTTTGAGAGATATTTGCAAAAATCACGGAGATTTGACACCCTCCATTGAATTAACGAAAACCAGCCGTTCGCAGATGTCACGTGACATTCCTCGCCCAGAACTCTCTGTGGCATACGCCATGTTGCGTTGCGTATTTGATGATTTTCTTATTTTAACTTACACGTTTTCATTTCAAAGCAATGGCGCACTGAAGAATGAACAAAATCACGTCGTTCTTCGTACGAAACATGATAATCTAGTGTCTACAAATGCCATATTAGCATCAGTTAACAGTTTGCAAAAACTTATAAAACTACAAATCTAAAGTGGGCCGTAAAACACGTCAGTGATTTTTTTTATCCTTTTCACCAATTAAATTTGGTTTATACACAGTTCAGCTGACAAGGAAAAACAGTTATTTCTGAATACAATTTGAGCACAACACACATACTGCCAGCTGCCAGCTTACAGTCTAGACTTCAGAGATTATATATGTGATTACTTTGCAATTAAAGTTTGTTAAGCTTAAGGGACTTAACTGCGGGATCATCAGTCCCTATATGAACTACCTTATACTAAAGACGACACCAACATCCATGCTCGAGGGGGGTTCGAACCCCCGACGGGGAGCGGCCGCGCACATTGGAGCATAGCGCCTCAATACGCTTGGCCACTCCGCCGCGGCAAGCTAGTTTTTATTTACAGACTATTAAATAAGGCAAGGTAAACTTTACTACAGTACTTCTACATATATATCAATTTATGTGCCTTAGTGAATTTAGGAGTACGAACGTAAAGACAATAATAAAATAATAACCAGTCTTTCTTTTTCTCATTAGCGCGGGTCGCGTGGTTAAATTACTGCCACTGACATAGCATAATTACTTTAGAGATCCTGGTGATTTACGGACTGAATGTAAATTCCAGCTCTTAGTCCAACAAAGTTTCTTGTAATATACCAACTTCAGCATTAATTAATTATATTTGTTACTTATTTCACTTTGCCGATTTTGAGGAATGCCATGTCCCGATATCAGGTTTTCGGTCATCCAGGGACCGAGAATTGTTTTCATCTTACTTATATTGTAATTTTATAATTATTATCTTAGTTTAAAATAAACGACGGTCTCACTTCCATCCCTAGCTCTTAGCATCCAATACCTAGGACACATTGCCCCAACAGACATCAACACCTCCAACACCACACAGGATCTACAGCTCACACTCTGCATGAAATGCAACACAGCTCCCGAGAGTATCAACTATCGCCACCTCCATGAATGCCCCCTTCCTTTCCTCACCACCCTAGCAACCCTCTATACCACCATCCTTTACAGCAGTTACTATCCCGCCTGTGTAAAATCTCCCATGTTCAAAATGTTCAAATGTTTGTAGAACTTATGGGACTTAACTACGGGGTCATCAGTCCCTAAGCTTACAAACTACTTATGAACTAGCTAAGACTAAGGACGGCACAAATATCCATGCCCGAGGGGGGATTCGAACCCCCGACCGCAGTGGCCGTGTAGACCGTGACTGGAGCGCCTCAGTCCCCTCGGCCACCGCGGCCGGCAATCTCCCATGTCCTGATGTTCCATAAACCTAACAAACCCCCCTTCAATGCCTCCTCCTACTGTCTGATTTGCCTCACCCCAGTGTTCATCAAGGTCTTCAAATCCATCCCGTCGTGTTGCATCCATCACCACCTGCGACTTCACCATCTTCTACCTGACACCCATTATGGCTTTCGTCCTTTTCCATCAACGACCCACTCCTTCGCCTTACCCAACTTCTCTCCCTCCAGCTCAATTCCCGTCGTGCTGCCATCTTTGTCTCCCTACACCTCGAATGGGCCTATGATCGGGTCTGGCATTCCGGCCAGCTGTTCAAACACCAAACCTACGCTCTTCCCATCAACCTCGTCTGGGTCATTGACTCCTTCCTCTCCGACTGCCCTACCTGTTACCATCCGCAACACATATTCCCACCTTTTCTCTACTTCTGCTGGCCACAAGGTTCTGTCCTTTCTCCCCTCCTTTATCTCCTGTATACAGCAGATATGCCCAAGCCCGCTTCCCCTACACACCTCTTCCAATATGTTGATGTCACTGCTTTTCTTGCCTTAGTTCCAACCCTGCCCATTCCAACTGCTTTCTCCAAGAACACCTTGACCCTTTCACCACTTGACCAGTGGCTCCTATCTATAAATCCTACCAAAACCCAGTCAATCATTGTAGATCGCACCACCCCTTCCTTCCGTCCCCTTGATCTCTACCTCACCCTCCATAACTGTCCCATCTGCCTCACTCCCACTCTAAAGTACTTGAGCCTCAAAATAGATCTCAGCCTCTCCTGGACCCCCCACCTATGCACCATACAAGAAAACTTCCCCTCCGCCTCCACCTCCTCAAACTCCTTGTTGCATGAACCTGGGGCCTGAACCCTTCCACCATCCTCTACACCTACAAATTCCTCATCCGCCCCATCCTCTGCGTCTTCCATCCTGCCTGGAGCCCCCCTTCCTTCTACAAGTTCCTAGAGATCCTGGAACGCCACGCCCTCTCTCGTCTTCCGTATCCCTTCCTGTCCCCCATTCCCCATGTGGCTCCTTTATGACCTCATCCCCATCCCCCACCTTGTCCACTTTATTGAGCACCTCCGTCTCTGTTTTCTCTACCGTAATCTGGATCCCCCTCACCCTATTGTCCATCTCCTCACCAATCCCAGACCGTTACCGAACCATTACCACTGCATCCCCCCTGCTATCCGCTTATCCACCCTCCTTACCCTTTCCCTTGGCAATTTCCGCACCCTTCCCCTCCCAGATGATGCCCTCCAGCCAGACATATATCCCTTGTACCAGCTTTGATCTTCGCCCTTCTCCTTCTCTCCGCTCCCCTCGTCCTTGTTGAGCCTACCTAGAGGGCCCTACTGTCCCTTTCCGCACTCCCCTCCTCCTGCCAGTGCCTCTGCAATCCCACCTCCCGCTCCTTACAGCTCCCGGGTCCATCGCGCCCCCTTCCTGTCCCCTGGCTGTGTGGCGCCTCCTCATCCTGTCCCCATCTGTCTCTCCCCCCTCCCCCCTCTTGCTCCTCCCTTTTGCTTCTCCCCCACCTACACCTGTCACATTCATCATCATCTGCGTGTGCATTGTCTGTGTCTCTGTCGGAGCGTAAATGACCAGTGCTTTTTTAACCAACTGCGAACGGCCATCCCACAGCCGACACCTTTGTCTTTTTATTGTCCGTGTGACTCAGTGCTTCAGTGTAGTGCTCCTCCGTTTTCCTCGTCTTGTGATTTTATATAACACTGCACACTTGTCATTCCATTTAAACGATGCTCATCTTCCATTTTGTCACCGTGTTATATGTATTGTCTCTTTTTGTTCAAAAAGCGTTCAAATGTTTGTAAATCTACGACTTCGACGAGAACGTAAACCGTAATCAAATGTTGTAATGTTTGTAAATGTATCGGACCAAACTGCGTGGTCATCAGTCCGTAGCCTACAATCTACTTAAACCTAGGTACACTAACCTACGGACAAACACACACACCCATGCCCCAGGGAGGACTCGAATCTCCACGGGGAGCAACCGAGCGATCCGCAGCGAGGTGCTTTAGACCGCTCGGCTACTCCACCGCGGCGTCTCTTTTTGTACCTTATTTTTATTTTGTTATATTCTTGGTAAAATGTATAATTTCTGTAGGCTGAAGAGCGGCAGCAGAGGAAAAAAAAAAACGACGGTGTGAAATTGTCGCATGCGTACCTTGCGGTCCCTGACGCCGCTAACCTAATGACGCCCTGAGTAGGACAGTGGGGGGCAGAGCTACCGAGCCCCCCTGGAAGCGGCCGCGGCTCCGTCTTTTTTCGGCCGGGGTATTGTGCGACCCTCCCATTAGTCCGTGTGTCGCCGGCCCGTCGCCATTCACGTTGTCAGTGGCGTAACGTGGCCAGTGGTCCACACGTGATACGTAGCTGCACGGCAATTTTTAAACGGCTCTGTTTGGGAAGCATGGCACGCGGAACACTTCCTCCCTTTAATTGACGCGTACAGTAAACTGCTTGTTCCCATACAGTTCATTACTTGTAGCACAAAATCTTTGTTCTGTGAAATTAACGCTGTGATTTCTTATTCTCTCTCTCTTTTTTATACAATGTTGTTTTTCGTGTTGTAGTTACCGCTTCCTCCTCTTATGACCCTTACTGATATTGCCACTGTCTTTCCACCCCGTCTCAAACTCATCGCAGTATGATGTCATTGGGACTTCTGGAAACCTGTATCGGGAACTGTGCACTTGACGTTAACCTCGCTCATTATCGATTAGCTGTAAATGTCGTCGTTTTCGTTTACTTTGTCGACTGCAAGTGTGAGGGTTGTGTCAGTGCTAAGATAAGTGTCTTCTTGTGGCAAGACTTGCCCCGACCAAGATTGAATATGAATGCAGCGTTCGTATACCTCTATATATAAAAATCTCGTGTCCCGCTGTTTGTGTTAGTACTCCTCCGAAACGACTCGACCGATTTTCATAAAAAAATAAAAATAAAAATAATGTATATGTCGTAGGTATGAGAATAGGTCGCAAAGTATGTTTCATATCACTAGGAAGTTAGGGTGACCCTATCCAGCATTTTTTATTATCTTCCGACTTTGAGCATTTTACTGAATGCTATCGCCGCGAGACTCTGCAAAGCGGCCACACCGATATTTGTTGGCGGCAGGTGTAATTCGTACCTGGCAGTTGTCCGTCAGACAAGTTGCTCTGTTAGTGGTAAGATAGCCGACAGAAATAATACGACGACGAATTAAAAAATCTTAAACCAGAATGAAAAATGAACCTTTCACAGCACAACAAAAGACAAAGATCTCTGTGCCAGTGTCAAACATGTAAACCAAGAGAACAGGCTTCTTGACTCATTTGTCCGCTTCAGGAATATTTCAATCAAAAAATCTAGAGACAGCGACGTCACATCACATGACGAGAAGAAATTCCATGTTGGACGAAAATACCGGTATGCCATGTGTCAAGGTACACAACATGATTATATGTGTTCTGCATCAACTAAAGTGACAATATTTAATACCGCATGAAGTTCTGTGTCAACCAGTTAACGCAGCAAGTCAGTAATGTGGATGTGGTACTTGGTGCTACCTCCTTACATGTTTCGGTACTAGACTCAGCACCCGATATTCTGTTAGTTCATCTCCTTTTCCCTCCTCCTCCTCCCCCCTCCATCTGCATCCCCCTTTATCCATCTGTCATTTCTTCCCTGCCTTCTCTCTTAGTCTCCTCGCCTCTGCTCTCTGTTCATCTCGTCCATCCCTTTCCTCCGTAACTTTTCTGTCCCTTCGTTCTCCTCCTCCATCTGCATGAAAAAAATTACCCACATATGCCAACTCTCATGCTAGTCGGTGAAATGGCGTCGTAATTTTATTGCAAGGTATCGTACACCATACCGTGGCTTGCGAAGCATAAAAGCCACCCCCCCAGGGGCTGAGCATTAATTTGCTGAGTTCGGCTTTGGCGAACCCGGGGTCCTGAGTTGGGTATTGGTAGGCAGACGTGCAGGGAAGAGTCCTCTGCAGTCGGGCTGGTCACTGTGTCCTCAGTGGGTGGCGGAATGTTCAACGCGTCTGCCTAGTAAAGCAGGAGATCCCGGGTTCGAATCCCGGCCGGGCACAAATTTTCATTTGCCACACGTTGGTATTCCATATAAACCTAGTACAGTGAAGCCATAATCGATCGCAATTGCGATTTAATTCATTCATTGAACGCTGTAACGTCGTCAAAATATATAATTGAGTTGAGATTTGTTTTTGCTTTTACTTAGTGGCATCCTGCAAAATCTAGTGACGAAGAAACTGTGAGACATTCGAGACGTGTCGACAGTTCAGTACACGTCAATAAAAACAAACCGCACGTACTCTGAGACCTGCGGATTGAGAATTCATCACAGCAACCAGAACGCACTGCAACCAGACGTAGTGCAAAGTGCAGTACAAAAAAGAAGCAAGTGCGCACTGTCTGGATGTGTGCTGACTTCAAAGCGCCATTGTCCTCAGCAAGCCGAAAACATGCTTCCAAGACTTCCACAAAAAATGATACAAACGAATTTTTTGAAAAGTTTTTTATGGTTGTTTACTGTCCCGAAATACCACTTTACTGATATAAAACAATTTGTTATTAATAATATTATTTCCCCGTGGAATAGAATATAAATGCGAGTTACAAGTAAAAAATCGGATGTTGTAAGAATTTTAGCAATAGTTCCAAGTTGCATGGTGGTGTAGTATATATACTACTGTGTAAAAGAAAAATAAATGCAAAAACTAATATAAATTAGTGTTTTCTTTGTGTCTCAATGCCAATGGGTATAGAAAAAACGTTTTTGTCAACAAATTCAGCAACCATGTAATCTGTGCATCAAAGACTTAACGCGTGAAAGCGTAAGAAAGAAACCTTTCACATCATCGTTTATAAGTCGTGGACACACTACGACATGATGTCACGTCTCGCATCACAACATACAACGTCATGCCATGATATGGCACATGTCACAGTTGATATGTGTGTCACATCCCCACAAGTGTGTGATGTGCTAAGAGTTTACTCGCTACTTTCCAAGTAGCGAAATGTGACAAGCGATGTATCATAGATGTCCTATGTGCTATGTTGCATGACTGGATTTGGCGTGAAAAGATTTTGATTCGATTTTATGTGAGGCATTACGTGGCATATTGTATCATGACGCAGTTTAGTATATGACATGGGCAATAATACTAAGAGGTAAAAAGCTGGAATGTGTCAGTATATTTTTTATATAGGCAAAAGAAGTTGATAGTTCTCTGACCAGGACGTACACATCTTCTCCTTTCTCAGTCAGGAGAATTTTCATTATGTTACTCGCCTTTTATCTTACCAGAGTTCTTAGCTTTTCGCTGGACAGGGGCTGCCAATTAGGCCTGCAAAATTTCTTCATGAAAAATTAAATAAACGGAGTCTTTTCAAATAGTTTACTGCACTTAAAAGCTTACAGCAGTTAACGTATACGCAACGAAACTGTAGTCAACTTTGAAGTGCGCCAGTGTTTGGACGCCCAGCACTTCTCAGCGAGTGTTAAATTTAGCTGCATCCTAAACCATACTATGTCGACGACGGGTAATGATGATTGAGTGTAGAAATTCGTTTTGACTTTATGCCTTATGGTGCCTTAGTGCAGTGTCTGAAACGATTCGTACAAGTTTAATGTGTAGATGCGACGCGCTTCAAAAAGTCTTCTAGAAACTTGGTTTTTGCACGTAAAATAAAATCCGAACGGAGCACATAAAAATGCTGTCATTAACTCAGTACTAGTTTCAGGCCATTTGCAAAAGGAATTAATCGATTAACACAAACTGCTTGGACGCCAGCTTCGATCCATCTCTCAAACTGTGCTTGTACACTGGCACAACTCCTGTGGGAGAAGATGAGATGTTTACTGCAGCGGTTCTCGAGTCGCGGAGCACCTTTACAAAGTGGAACTAAGGCGGAGGATTAACTTTTACGTCGAAGATACATACTGCATTTGGTAAATTCTGTGACGGTATTATTGACGAAGCAATATGATTTCACAGTTTAAGAAAAAAAAAAAAAAAAAAAAAAAAAAAAAAAAAAAAAAAAAAAAAAAAAAATCAAATGTCTGTAAAGCTTATGGGACTTAACTGCGGGGTCATCATCCCTAAACTTACAAACTACTTATCAACTAACTTATACTAAAGGCAACTCAAACGCATTTAGATTAATCACTGTACATGTTTATTTTATCCATAATTTCACATTACACAGAACTTCACGCCCAAACAAAAAGAGTAACAAAACATTTGAGAATAAATTTAGCAGAATAAGTATTGTAGATCCACAATTTTTACACACAAAAGACAAATAGGTATTAAAAGACATAGTTACAGGCTCTCCTTGGTTTAGGAAAAAAAGACAAGGATGTCTCAATGAGAAGGATTAGACTGTTTTAATTTGCGCAATGAGACTATATCTGGTCGAATATTGCACAGTTGCAACCGAATATCTTGCTTTACATTGAGACGGATATGTATTTTGTTTTAGTTGAAACATGCGCAGAAAAGCCCGATTCGAATAAATATGTGGTTGAGAAAGGCAGAATGATAAGTTTAGCTTTATTTGATAAGATTTTGAACTCCTCCTTTAACGTACTCCAAAATTTCGAGACGGATTGCTTAGTTTAAAACTATGCGGTTACCTCGGAATCTGACGTTAAATCAAGGAAGTATTCATACTGCTGCGACGTCAAAGAGGCTGATTGTTTTGATACAGAATACGGTTTTACAACCCAAACATTTTCTTTCATGTTTTGTTGCAATCTGTCTGGAAAATATGAGTTGAAGGAATCAAGCAAACATAACTGGTGAACTCATTTACGATATCCTCAAGAATGTCTGATTCGAGTTCATCTCTGTGGACTTCTGTCATTGTAAAACTATCCAGGCTTCCATTTTCGGTGATTTTTTCCAAAACTTCAGCTTCTTTTTAAATCCTTCGCCATTAGTATTAGCATCAAATATAGTCACTGTTTTTTCTTGGATGGACAGACATGAATGATTAAGTTTTAAAAAAATATCGGCTAAATACGTCGAATTCATTAGCCAATGATTGTCACACAACTTCTCTCCCAAAGCGAAATCATTTTCAGTCAAGAAGACTCTCACTTCATTTCTCAGTTGAAAGAGGCACATTAAACTTTCACGACGGGAGAGCCACCTTACTTCTGTGTGAAGAAGTAAATATGAATACAGACCACCCATGTATATGACAACAGACGGTAAGTCGCAAGCCACAAAAGGGTGCAAAAATAAATAAATAAAAATTAAAAAATTAAAAATACGAAATCTTTGTCCCATTTGGTCTACTGGCTATACAAATAAGCGCTGGTCCGGGGTAGAGGAAAAACTTTCACCCCTGGTCCTATCTCGAGTAGGAAAAAAGCCTCAAACAGTTGGTTGAAACTTGTCTCGCTCTAACGATTATTACAAATGTGTGTAATTTTTCAGTTACTAGTGCCGTTTTGTAATGCAAGTTTTTTCGTTATTGTAGTTTTAGCTTTAATGCCTGTATCAAGTGGTGTTTCGACATGAGGCCGAAGTTATAACGGCAGAAATAAATGAGTTGTACAGTCAGTGGCAAGTGTGACGTCTTTCTAAAAATATTTACACGATTGTGAACGACGAGCCACGAGGAGTTGGTGCAGAGCAGTAGTGGGAGAGAGCAGGACTCTAATCCTAAAATATTACTTCAAGTCAGCGGCGTAAATAACGATGATGAATGTAAAAAAAAAAAAAAGTATGGCATCTGAATTATTTTAATGAATGAAGCCTGAAGGCATCGCCGTGATGGACAGGCATACTTTCCTGTACTGCCGAGGGGAATGGGGTGCTAGTGGTGTGAGGTTCGTGGCGTTTCTTTTTTCTTTTCTTTTTTTCTCTTAATAGCTATATTTTTATGAAAAAAAAATCTGGATCACAGAAAAGTAAAAGGGCTTCAACGCAAAGTATCATCTGAATATGAGTAGCAAAACTGACACAAAACATCATGGGGTGTCTACTTAACATTTACATTAGTCTTGTGCCCCCCCCCCCCCCCTCAAAGTATCTTTATATATAAAGCAGTGTGTCCGTATGTTTGTGTGAACGTTTGCATACAAATCTACAGTTTCTACTTTATGAAATTTTGCACGCGTAAGCTTCAATCCATGAGGACGGGCGCCGTAAGTGTAAGAATTACTTATAACACAGTTAACGAGATATAACGTCTTAAACAACGACATGTGCGGAAGACAGCTGCTTTAAGCGACGATGCTGCTCATTTTCTCCTAAACCACTGGACCGATTTCAACGAAATTTGGTACACACATTCCTTACGTGAGATAACAATTGCTGTACGAGTACGAACCACATGATTCAGGTGATAAACTTGATAAACAATAAGAGTTCCAAGAAACTGCTACATACTGCAACGAAACTTTATAAATGCACTATATGAGAGAGTACTCAGCGACTTGCAACAAACTTTAAAGATATTTTCAAACCTTTATTATATTTTCCTCGCTGACAACCACAGTAAAATGATGAAAGGAAAAAAAAGTGTCTCGGTTACTACTTTCCCGCTGTTCATGAACTGAAACTACGACATTCGGTATAACGTTACAATTTATAATTTCTACACTGCAAATTGTAGTCGTAGGAAAATTTACAGACAGTATACACAAATAGCTGAATGTACCTTCGAAATTGTATCACAGTACGACACGTAGTTCATAAGATATGAGCTCATAAACAGTGACGTTCATGGAAAACCGCCCAATCACGCTCCAAGTTTTAATCTATTACTTCTTTACTAGTAATTGTATTCCCAAGAGATTTTACAGACATACAGCACTTATACAAATGAATATATACTTGAAAAATTATACAATTGTAAAACATATAATTCAATAAATATGAGATCGTACGAATTTTGTATGACATTTGTATTTTGATTAGTATCTTTCTTTGTTTGGATACTGCACTTAAAATTTTGTACATTATGCGAGACAGCCTTATTTCTTATTTATTCTCCAATAAATATAGCATGTTTTTAGAAAAAAATCGCACTGACGTGTTTTACGGCCCACTTTAGATTTGTAGTTTTATACTTTTTTGTAAACATTTCGGATCAGAATAATAATCTGAATAACAAAAAATTATGGTGATATGATTACGCTTCTAGCATTGTGGTGACATCTATGCACCCAACACGTAATATTCTTTCAGGCCGTATTTTAACAAACAGCCAAAATTATATGATATTTGCGTTTAGCTTTGACAAACATACACTTTTTTGAACTTTTACCTCTTCGAACTATCATTTTAATATCTCTCCCGTTGGCCGCAGTGGCCGAGCGGTCTGCGGCGTGCCAATCACGGTATGCACACCGCTGCGGTCGGGGTTTCGAATCCCCCCTCGGGCATGGATGTCTGTGTCGTCTTTAGTATAAGGTAGTTCATAAGTAGTTTGTAAGTTTAGGGACTGATGACCCCGTAGTCAAGTCCCACAAGCTCTACAAACATTTGAACATTCGAATATCTCTCCCACATTTTCATTATATTTTTCCGTTAAAATATTATCACCTGTTTTGCCATGGTAGTTCAAAGTTTATTTTCTTTGCCTGTACTGGTTACGAATGACTATAACTTGAAACGAACGTAACTCACTGCCTAGCGGCTGTAGGGTTGCCAGATCTCCGGGCGCCGCCCGGAGTGCCCGGGTTTGGAATGAATTCTCCGGGTCTACGGGCCAATGACTCTCATCTCCGGGCTTGAATGTAACCTAAATCTTAACTTTCTTAAAAAAAAACCTCAGTGCGCTCGGCCATTCCCGGCCAGCTCTAGTAGTTATTAATAACTTTCAGTGGCGACGCTTGACGAAAACTGGGCGTCGGCGAACACGTCTTTGCGAGGCCCCTTTCATTTTTTCCAGTAAGGAAGAAAATGTTAAATAAAATGAGCTGAATTATACATCAATAATCATTACACTAAACTTTTATTAGTATAATATACAAGTATTATTGCAGTGACAAAATTTACAATAAACAAACACTAACATAGAGAAACTTTTCGCCTCACTGATTTTTAACAATCACAGCATAATTAATACTAGCCGCTGTTTCGACTTTAATTAATAGTACTGACAACGCATTTTTGGGGGGGGGGGGGGGGAAGGGTGTGTGTCATTGTGATTTTCATATATGTCTTAATCAATTTTAACTTTGAGAAACTTTTTTCGGCCGAAGCTGTACTGACTAACTGTGAGCTTGATTCTGATTGTTATATAAGCATTTGAATATATTGTACTTCTTACAAATTGTTTTCTGAAATGTACAGAAGAAGTTGTTTTTCAAGTATTTAACTAAAAATTTCATCACTGCTGCACTCATTCAAAAATAAATAGGGAAATTAAATAGCTGCCGGCGGAGAATAGCCGAGCGCACTAAGGCGTCATACCATGCTGAGCAGGTCACTCTTGATGAGGTCGAATTCCACTCTTGGGTACGGCTATTATGTTTGTCCTTTGGTTACGCTAGTGTACGTTAGATGTAGGTCGTCGCTACATAACCAAGCAGTTGAAAAGCGCCGTTAAACTTCAAATATTAAAAAAAAAAAAAAAAAAAAAAAAAAAAAAAAAAAAAAAAAAAAAAAACTAAGTTTTAACAATGTTTTGCGAGGCCCCCACAGGCGCGAGGCCGTCGGCGGTTGCCGACGTCGCCGACGCCTAGCGCCGCCACTGATAACTTTATATAAATGTCAATTTCTTATTGCAACAAAACGCTACTTTTCTATTCTTCCTCTGAAAACTTTTCATTGTTGCGTCGGTAGTAATCAGCTAGCGCATTATTAAGCAAACGCTGTTGCGGCGGTCGAGGGGACTGAGGCGCTTCAGTCACGGTCTGCACGGTCGTTACGGTCGGGGGCTCGAATCCCCCCTCGGACATGGATATTTGTGCCGTCCTTAGTTGCAGGTAGTTCATAAATAGTTTGTAAGTTTAGGGACTTTTGCGCCCGTAGTTAAGTCCCTTAAGCTTAACAAACATTTGAACATTTGAGCTGTTGCGGCAACTTGTTAACTGGCGACGTGTATTATTTGTGTTCGTTCGTTCATTGTTTGTTATCAGTTTACCGCCAAATTTTTGAATACTCGGATCGTGTGAGAACAAACAAGCTTACATTAAATCAGTTTAGTGAGTAATGACAGTGAAATGAAGAGACGATATCTAAGTTCGATCTTGCTGGGAGGGAGGAGATGATTTTTTTTTTTTTTTTTTTAGAATTCACATGCAATCCTGGTTGGGGGGGAGGAGTTGGTCGCAGTTTGGGGGGGGGGGGGTGAGTCATTGTCCAAGGGAGAAGGGGGCACGTCTGGTCTCCGGGCCTGCCTCGACTTCATTCTGGCAACCCTAAGCGGCTGTGAGGCGGTGGGCTGTGCCCCATCAGACAGACTGAGCTACGCGATCGCGACCTACTCTGCTTGACGTGACGTGGCATGGCAGTGTAAAGGCGTTCTTTTCAGACTGTGTTGGTTCAACGCCATCTGTAGTACAAAACTGAGTAAATTTCTCAACGAACAACCCAGAACGAATATGAACAAACGACCGCATATATATATATTTTCTCTTGCTTCCTAAAAGGTTTTCGCACTCTCTTGTTAACTGAACACAACTATATTTTGGAAGATTCAGAGATGTTCAAAGGTAACAGCGCTTTCTCTAAACATAGACTTCTTTATCACATGTACATAAACTGGGGAGATACTGTTAAAATGACTGTTGTAAATATAACAAATAATTTTGTATATATGTTAAGTACTATAGTTATGTGGAATTCAGTATTACGACACTTATTCCGTCTGTGATTTTAGCTGTAAAAGAAAACGTAATCACGGATTAAAATAGAATATTTGCTATTTATTTTACAGAGTAACATGAACGAAGTCATATCTGAACTACAGGAAAGGTAATAACATGTACGTTAAAACCGTCCATAGTAACCATGTCAAACATTTTAGTAGATGCAATGATTCTAATTAATAACTCTAAATATATACCATAAATAGTGAATAAACGCTTAGAAAAAAGGTAATTTGTTGCAAAGTATACTCTTCCCCTTCGTTTCATTAAGGAACTACACTTGCCACAGAAATCTAGAATTTCTTTTATATGTACGAAACTACCTGTATCCGCACGTTGTTCAGAATGTTCATTTATTACATATCTTCACAGTTTACGTGCATATGCTTCACAAAACCATTGTTCAATTCGTTGTTACGTATTTCACGGCATGTTCACGAAATAGCAGAAACACGCAATTTAGAGGGAGCATTTTCACATATGCACAACTCTAAATATTGAAGAACATAGCTCTATTTAATTAATAAGGATGCCCGAAATCCTTTTAGAAGAAAAAAATTTTGGGTATCGGCGAGTTCTGTACCACTGACCATGAGCTATGAGTCCAACACGCTATCCATTATACCACAGGTAACAACTAGAGTATGCGACCTTCATTCTTGTACTATTAATGGCAGTTAACTGATACATATATGGTATTTTTAGACAGTAGATTATCATTTATCGTATGAAGAACGACACGCTTTTGTTAATTCTTCAGTGCGCCATTCTTTAGAAATGACAACGTACAAGTTACAATAAGAAAATCAGCAAATACGCAACGCGAGATGGCATATGCGGGAGAGAGTTCTAGGCGAGGCTTGTCACGTGACATCTCCGAACGGCTGGTTTTCGTTGATTCAATAGAAGCTGTCATATCTCCGTTATTTTTGCAAATATTTCTCAAATGATACGAGATATGGAAAAAAAACCATAAGACAGCAAAGTTGTAGAGAATTTTCTCCTTTACAAATTCGATTATTCAATATTCCAGTTAGATGAACCGTTAATTTGCAATTAAAATTACATTACAAATGGCTTTTTTTGGTGGTACTAACTTTTTTTTTGTCCGAAATATTTGAAAAAGCGAGGTTCTGGTCTCTGGTGACCAACAATTATGTCTGTAAAATTTAGTGCCGATCGGTTGAACGGTTCGACCTAAAAAGTAGGAACACGTTACAGACAGTCATCGTCAAATAGCCGTTATTTTTGCAAATATCTCTGCAACGATGCAAGATATGAAAAAAAAAAAAAAAAATATGAGAGCGTAGTTGTAGAGAATTTTCCTCTCTACAAATTAGATTATTCAATTTTCTTGTTAGATTTACGGTTAAGCTGTTATTTTCATTTAAATTTCGAGCTGTCAAAAGACGATCGCAAAGGCCCACTTTTAGTGTTACTGCCGTAACCTAAATTGGGCCAAAAAGGAGATGGAAAGAGAGAAAAGGGATAGGAGAAGTATTAACTCGAGGCAGGATTAAATAAATACTCCGGCAAAGCCGGGTTTGCAGCTAGTATTCAGCTAGTAGTTTCGTAAAAACCGCATTAGGATGTCTTCGGAGGCCATAGAAAGTATTAGTGGGCCAGTATTTGGCGCTTGTCAGTAATGAGCCGGGAACACCGCGTGAAGCCGGCGCGCCCCGCCTCTACCCCCCCCCCCCCCCCCCCCTGCAGCCGTGGCCTTCACCCCTGGCACGTGCGCGGCATCCACGTGCCGCGGCCGCCACCGCCACCCCTAAAGGTCGCCCTATTAATACTGCCCGCGTTTCCTTTCAAACACCAGTAATTAGCAGCAGGTGGCCCTGTCCCATATTAGTCGCGTTCTTCTAGTGAAACCGCGATCTCACAGAAGGCTGGGGCGGTGCTGGAAGACAGGTCAGCTGTAGGGCGATGGCCGTCCCATGTTCCGCGAACGAACCAGAGCCGCGTGGCGTCGCGCACGTCCCCACACGGTAGCTCTTTGTTTCGTGTTTTACGGCCCACTTTAATTTGTAGTTTTATAAGATTTTGCAAACATTTTGGACCAAAATAATAATCTAAATAATAAAACATTAATTAATAAGAGTGTCTGAAACACTTTTGGGGAAAAAATACGTAATATATTAAAAATAGCTCCAAATTTCTGTTTTTAAGTTTCCTAACGCCCCTGACAAAGTACGAAACATTGAATTGCAGGATACTTTATTTACATTTATCTTGTAACATAAAGGCTTCTACTGAATAATTTCATTTTCTATTAAACTTAGAAAATGGCTAGGAAATACCACAAGACTGCCATTTGGCAGAAAGACGTCGCTTTTCTACTCAGGAACGTTAAGGTTTCTTCACTACAATTCTAGTAAAATCGGTGAAGGTGAAGCGTAGAAAATGTGTACAGAATGCAATTACTGCAGCATTTGTACCAAATCAACCACCACAGCTGCAACTGACGGAGAAACGTCACAGACGTGTCAATAAAACAGCAAAAGCAATTAAACTGTTTTCCAACAAAGAAGAACCCTATTACACAACTGTTGCTACAGTTGAACCACAAACGGCAATAATCTACAAAACTTTGGCTTTTCAAGCTAAAATAATTACAATTAAAAGAATATTCGCGTATAAGAAAGACGAGTGAGTTGTAAAAATGTGTGAATCACTAGACTCCACACCGAATTTAAACGAGTCAAAAAATTGCCTCTCATATTAAGAAAACGCCATAATAGAAATTTATTATTCTTTTATGTTTATAATCTACTTAATTTCAGCGGAATAACTTTGAAATACATATTGCTAAGTATTTGTTAAAGACGAAGTTATTATTTATACCACTAAATCAGTTAAATTCGGCTCTTTTTATATTAATTTCCGTATTTTGTATGTCTCTTGATATTTTACTAATCTTTGTAATGCAAATATTATAATAACTATTTCGTTAATTACGTACAAAAATAATTATAAACAAACATCACTACTTACGCGGCTTGCCCACCGCTAGGAGCGCTAGTGTCGTTTTACCTGTCAGTTGGTAACAACTTTCACAGCAGTGAGTGTCGCGACTATATATGTTAGACTGTGATCATAGTCCAACACCTTGCCCACTACGCTACGGCTATCAATCAAAAGATGAATCCTTCAATCTGATACTATTGATGGCCATTCTTAACTGATGCTAATATGCCGTTTGTAGACACTAGATTATCATTTATCGTACGAAGAACGATGTGTTTTTGTTAATTCTTCAGTGCGCCATTGCTTTGAAATGACAACGTGTAAGTTACAATAAGAAAATCATCAAATACGCAACACAAGATGGCGTATGCCAGAGAGCGGTCTGGGCGAGGAATGTCACGTGACATCTCCGAACGGCTGGTTTTCGTTAATTCAATGGAGGGTGTCAAATCTCCCTTATTTTTGCAAATATGTCTCAAACGATAGGAGATATGATAAAAACATAAGAGAGCATAGTTGTAGAGAATTTTCTCCTCTGCACATTCAGTAATTCAATTTTCGTGTCAGATGAACGGTTAAGCCGTTATTTTCATTTAAATTTCGAGCTGTCAAAAGACAATCGCAAAGGCCGACTTTTAGAGTTACAACCGTAACCTAAAGTGGGCCAAAAAAAGTTCATATTTTTGTATTGCTTCTGGGACTTAACTACGGGTCATCAGTCCCTAAACTTACAAACTACTTATCAACTAGCTTATACTAAAGACGGCACAAACATCCATGCCGGAGGGGGGATTCGAGCCCCCGAACGTAGCGGCCGTGCAGACCCGTGACTGGCGCGCCGCAGACCACTCGGCCACTGTGGCCGCCGTTTACATTCTCGTGCCGGTCACTGTACATCCCATAATACAGCAACTACTCTATACAAGATTGTCTGAAAACATTGTTTGACATTACGCGTTTCGTTATATGCTAGCATGGAATCGGTCATCGCATTTGTAATACGGAAGTGTGCAACGGGAGAGGGGCGTGGGTGTCAGATATGGTACGTCGTTAGTGCGGTAGAGGCAGGCAGGCGGCCTCAAAAGTTAATGCGAGGTTCGGCGGTACAGCCAACACCACCTAGAGACAAGGCGTTACAACAGACGGTGCCTACGTCACACTTAGAGGCCGCGGCCGCCATCTGACTGGCCGGCCGCTGCGCGACGGTGGGCGTACCCCAGCCAACAGCCAGTGAGGTGGCGGCCGCGGCCTCTAAGTGTGACGTAGGCACGGCCTGTTGTAAGGGCTTGTCTCTACGTGGTGTTGGTCCAGCCCAAGGCGATGATTGGGGCTGACACAGTGACGGCGCGTCCTGTGTGTTCACTGGTTCAGTGAACCCGCGAAAGGAAGCTCGTACTCAAGGGGGGGGGGGGAATACGAACACTCGAAGTATTTTTATCGCATGAGAAATGTTTTACGTCGTGGAGACAGCACGTATACGAGTTGTAGCGCGGCCGCTTAATATAGACGGCAGTGGCCGCTGGGTTGCAATCCGCATGCGCGGCTGAGGCTCAAATTATCTCCCGAACCCCCTGGAGGCAGCAAATGGGCGCTCCCGCGGCAGGGAGGGGCGGGGAAACGCCGCTTTTAACATTGGCGTTGGAGCTGGTAGAGACGCCAGCTCCTGGCTAGCTCTAGCGGTTACGCACGAATGGTCCCGAAGCAAAGGCAATGGAGCTACTGCGCACCTCGCCTTGCTCATCAGCAAATCCTTCAGTGAGGCAACGTCCGTCCTTCATATTTGTTTTCGGCGTATTGAAGATTCATCCAAACACCTCATATATGGTAAATTATCTTATAACTGTATATTAAACTCGCATCAACTGTAAAAGTAATCCGATCATTGAATAGTAATGAAGTCACTACTCTCCACCTAGCAAGAATAGCCGTATCGTTAGCGGTATCGCGTAGCGCCGTCGAAGGTAGTGGATTCGAGACTGAATGAAAGTAATTTTTTAAAACCCAATATTTTTTTAACGGATACCGGAACAATAATGATTTGTGTATTGTTCAATGTCACATACCTTTTGACATGTTAGCAAATGTGTCACGATTTTGAGGGTAAAGGACAGCCGGCCGCGGTGGCCGAGCGTACTTCGGCGCGTCAGTCACAGTCTGCACGGCCACTACGGTCGGGGGTTCGAATCCCCCCTCAGGCATGGATATTTGTGCCGTCCTTAGTAGTAGCTAGTTCATAAGTAGTTTGTAAGTTTAGGGCTGATGACCCCGTAGTTAAGTCCCACAAGCTCTACAAACATTTGAACATTTATTAAACGACACTTTTACTCTTCGTTAAAACAAATATTTAACTGTTTGGGAAGATGTGTGGAAGAGCAGCGTTCATACATACGTAAGGTTAGGAGGTGGTGCTGCTAACAGTGTCACGTGACCCGAAGGTAGCTTGTCTCTTCATCGTAACAGATCAATTTTGTTACAGTCACTTAACAGTGTAATCAGTTGCTTACTGTTTTTTTAGTGTTCATGTGCATATTCAATGCGTTCTTAGTGTTTATTATCAAAGAAAAATGAACAACGTTTATTACCTTTTAGAAACAAATTACTCAGCTTTACACATGGAGCAAAAGTGTGAAAAAAAAGAAGCTTCGTAGGTCGACGCCTCAGCTCGAGTTCAAGCAAGCGCAAATAAACCGATGTATGACATTCTGCAGATCTTGTAACGGAAATATATCTGGGGAGGGGAGGGGGGGGGGGAGAGTGAAATGACGCGCTTTCACCCGGCGCCACTTTCCTTGCACGTCGGGGGGGGGGGGGGGGGGCGGGAGCACTATCAAAATCCAGCACTCAAAGAAGTGAACCACCCGTTATCTGAAGCACCAGCCGCTACTTGTCTGACATATGGGTCATCGATTTTGATCAAATTTTGCATGAACGTTCTATATTGAATATGAAGAGACACGTGATTCGGCTTGTTGCTAGATACTGAGTAGTTTTTGAAAAAATGAAGCTCAAAGTTGAATCTCCTGGCAGATTAAAATTGTATATCGGAACCGGGACTCGAACCTGGGACCTTTGCCTTTCGCGGGCAAGCGCACTACCGACTGTGATATCCCGACACGACTCACGATGCCGCCTCACAACTTTACTTCTGCCAGTACCTCGCCTCCTACTTTCCAAACTTCACAGAAGTTCTCCTGCGAAACTTGCAAGACTAGCATTCCTGGAAGAAAGGATATGGTGGAGACATGGCTTAGCCACAGCCTAAGGGATGTTTCCAGAATGAAACTTTCACACTCCGCTGCATCCTTCTATGGTTTTGCATTTGTCCTCTAGCCACTCTTCTACTTAGCCATTCTGCACTTCCTGTCAATCTCACTTTCCAGACGTTTATACTCCCTTTTCTCTGCTTTTTATATTTTCTCCTCTCATCATTTAAGTCCAGTATATCCTGTGTTATCCAGGGATTTCTATTAGGCCCTGTCCTTCTGCCTATATGGTCCTCAGCTGCCTTCACTACCCTTTCTCTCAGAGCTACTACTGTATTACTTTCCTCCGATTCAGACAATCCTTGCCTAATGCTCCCTCTGAAACTCTCAACCACCTCTGGTTTCTTCTGTTTCTTCAGGTTCCATCTCTTTGATTTTCTACCTTTCTGCAGTCTCTTTAAGTTTTAATCTACAGTTCATTACCAATAAGTTATGGTCAGAGACTATATCTGCCCATGGGTAAGTCTTAAAGTTTAAAACCTGATTCCTAACTCCATTCCTTATCAGTATAAAGTCAATCTGGTACCGTCCAGTGTCTCCTGGTCTCTTCTACTTATACAGCCTTCTTTCACGATGTTTAAACCAAGTATTGGTGATCATTAAATTGTGTTCTGCACAAAATTCTACCGTGTGATCTCTATCATTTTTTTCCCCAGTCCTTGTTCACCTACAACATATCCGTCTCTTCCTTTTTCTACTACCGAGTTCCATTCCCCCATCACAATCAAGTTTTCTAATGTGTGTGAGGTCCTATGCGACTAAACTTCGTGGTCATCTGTCGCTAGACTTACACACTAATTAAACTAACTTATGCTAAGGGCAACACAAACACCCATGCCCTAGGGAGTATTCGAACCCCCGACCGCAGCGGCCGTGCAGACTGTAACTGGCGCGCCGCAGACCGCTTGGCTACTGCGGCCGGCCAAGTTTTCGTCTCTCTTAATTTACTGAATAATTTCTTTTATCTCCTCATACATTTCTTCGATGTCCTCCGCATCGCCAGAGCTTGTTGGCATATAAACTTGTACTGCTGTGGTCGGTGTTGATTTTGTGTCTGTCTTTGCTACGATAATGTTTTCACTGTGTTCTTCGTAGTAACTTACCCGCATTCCTGTTTTCTTATTCATTATGAGACCTACTCCTGCGTTGCCACCAACTGATTTCGTGTTTATAACACTGTACTCACCTGCACAAAAATCCTGTTCATCCTGCCACCGAATTTCACTACGACCACGTCTTGAGTATTGCTCAAGTATTTGGGATCCGCAGCAGATCGGTTTGAAGGAAGACATAGAGGCGGTTCAGAGGCGAGCAGCTAGATTTGTTACCGGTAGGTTCGACCAATGCGCGAGTGTCACGGAAATGCTCCGGCAACTCAATTGGGGATCGCTGGAAGAAAGACGACGTTCTTTTCGTGAATTTCTGTTAAGTAAATTTAGAGGGCCGGAATTTGAAGCTGAGTGTAGTACGATCTTGCTGCCGCCTACTTACATTTCGCGTAAAGATCACAAAGACAAGATAAGAGAAATTAGGGCTCGTACGGAGGCATATAGGCATTCTTTTTTTCCTCGTTCAATTTGGGAGTGGAATAGGAAAGGAAATGCCTAGTAGTAGTACAGTGTGCCCTCCGCCACGCACTTTACGGTGAATTGCGGAGTATGTATGTAGATGTAGATGTAATCACTACCATATCTAACTTTAACCTATCATGTATCTTTCCAAATTTTCTAACTTACCTACGCGATTCCACTCCCATGAACCACAGACATTGCCGAGGTGGGGTGGCTTGCGTGCCTCAACGATACAGATAGCCGTACCGTAGGTGCAACCACAGCGGAGGGGTATCTGTGAAGAGGCTAGACAAACGTGTGGTTCCTGAAGAGGGGCAGCAGCCTTTTCAGTAGTTACAGGGGCAACAGTCTGGATGATTGACTGATCTGGCCTTGTAACATGAGCTAATGTGGCTTTGCCACACAGTTACTGCGAACGGCTGAAAGCAAGGGGAAACTGTGGTGTCGCACAAGTACAAAGTGCGCGCCACCTACTTTCGCCGCGCGCCGCCATGCACGCACGGCGCGGCGTTCTTACGACGATAGCCACGAGCGCCCTCTGCTGGAACTCCGCTCGTGGCCACCACTGAACGACATCGTGCACTTGGAACTGAGATAGGAACCAGTTAAGACCTTCGGAATCAGATAGGCACCAGTGAAGACTATAGTCTATAGTGTAGGCACTATAGTATAGGCACTAGGCAGGCCTCTAACTCAACGATACCTGATAAACGTAATATATATATATATATACCATCTAAAGAACATATATACTGTAATTATATGCAGTCATACTAATAAATTATACCTCCACGATGCCATACGGAAATAGCCTGATGATGGCCAGAGTGCCGAAATAGGCCTATTGCTATAATAAACAGTTTTTAACATCTATAAAGTGAAGCAGCATTTTGGCATTACTTAGATTAACAATGAATCGAACATTCACTTCGAAATTCTGGCAACAATTCAATCAGTATAGGGATGCTGGAGGAGAAAATCGTTTTGCTGCGGGGTCGCACTCCCATTTCCAAGCGAGCAAAGTGGTGAAGTGTAACACACTGGACTCTCATTGGGAGGAACGGCAGTTCAAAACTGCCTCCGGCCATCCTGCTTTAGGTTTTCTGCTAATGCCCAAAGTTACTTGACGTAAATGCCGTGGTGATTCCTTTAAAAGGACTCGGTCGATTTCCTTTCCAACCCACGACAGAAACTATACGAGCGTGTGCTCCTCTGCCAGCCGCGGTGGCCGAGGAGACTGAGGCGCTCCAGTCACGGTCTGCACGGCCACTACGGTCGGGGGTTCGAATCCAAATGTTCAAATGTTTGTAGAGCTTATGGGACTTAACTACGGGGTCATCAGTCCCTAAACTTACAAACTACTTATGAACTAACTACTACTAAGGACGGCACATATATACATGCCCCAAGGGGGATTCGAACCCCCGACCGTAGTGGCCGTGCAGACCGTGACTGGAGCGCCTCAGTCCCCTCGGCCACCGCGGCCGGCGGTTCGAATCGCCCCTCGGGCATGGATATTTGTGCCGTCCTTAGTCTTAGCTAGTTCATAAGTAGTTTGTAAGCTTAGGGACTGATGGCCCCGTAGTTAAGTCCCATAAGTTCTACAAACATTTGAACATTTAGCTCCTTCTCTAATGACCACGACTTCGACGAGAACGTAAACCGTAATCAAATGTTGTAATGTTTGTAAATCTATCGGACCAAACTGCGTGGTAATCAGTCCGTAGCTTACAAAATACTTAAACCTAGGTAAACTAACCTAAGGACAACACACACACCCATGCCCCAGGGAGGACTCGAACCTCCATGGCGAGCAACCGCGCACTCCGCAGCGAGACGCTTTAGACCGCTCGGCTACTCCACCGCGTCGAAGCTTGTTTGTACAAATATCGCATACGCATAAGAGGACCAGGGAAATGGAGTGGCCCGGCGGAAGAAGAGACACTGTGAAGGAGGATGATTAGTTTTGTTAGGTGTGTGCAATATATAAAAAACTAACTTATATGCCCGTGCTTCGCAATGGTTGTTAAAGAGGACCTGTGTATATCATGGTTTTTAGAGTTCCGGACCTAGGTCAGCAAAAACAGAATCCTTGTTGGATCGCTCTGTCAATAAACTCAGTCTTCCTAGACAAGATGTCAAATTTAAGTAGAAGTCATTGTCGAAAACGCTTAACGTTTATAATGATTTTCATGCAAAAAGTGAAATTAATTTAAGTCCGTACCCCGGAACGATGTAAATTTAATGTTAGTTTGTGTGCATAAAGTTAAGACTGTGATGTGAAATTGTCTGTTTGGCGTAAACTTCTGAAAACACTTCTATCGTTGAGATGAAAAGTAGTAATTATAATAACAGCGCCATGTATGATTCTATTGTGTAGTACTAACCTGTAAGTGAATGCTGTAGTATTAGTATATTGCAGTCTTGCACTGGGGACAATGTAGTTAATCTATATGTTGTGCTTTCTATGATCGAAAACTCGACGAATGCTGAAAGTCTGGTAATTAAATCAACAGAGCAGTCCATGTCTGTCTAAATAAGACATAGTACGTCATGGTGGTGTCAATGTGCGATAAAGTAAGTGTGGGTAATCGTTGAAGGAATGCCGTCAGCTGATCGTCTGTATAGAATTTTCCATTAAATATAGTAGTATTTCCAGTGAATTGTCTTGACTGTGTTAACAGCATCGCCACTGTTTCACCTAATACATGTCCCCAAGTCCTGCAGTGATTACTTCGTAAAGCACGAAATTGAAATTGACCTTCTTTAACAGAACTATATATTCAGAACACTAAGTACAATTTTCTCTGCAAAAGAAGACGTCAGTATCTATCTTAATGTAGTCCGAACCAAAAGTAAGTAATTTCAAATTTTAATCTCAATATTGTACGGAACAATCATGAAAGCAGAGAGGTTTCTGATGAGTTTGTTGCTCGCGTCTAGTGGCAGGCACAGAGCAGAAATATCTCTGGAGTGAGCATTCAAATGCGCAGAACAGTTTTCGTGCTCTGAACATTAAGGTGCAAATGTCACGTAATAGACCTATTGGGAAAATATATTAATCGCTGACTTTATCTCGGTCCTTCTTTGTTTGGTTAAGATGAATGACTATGTGTAAATGGCTCTTTTAGCGGCTCTTCCTCAAGTTTCTTGCAACAGCAGCGCCGAAAGCGACTGGTAAATTACATTTCTGAAAACAATATTGGATAAGTGCGAATACTGATTTGTAACAGTTTTCACAAGTATCTTCTTGAATAGGAATTTGGAATGAATTGTAAAACTGTGTGAATCATGAGACTCTATACAAAAGAGTTTCGCGTGAAAGTGCTGGTCATAATGAGATGTGACAACAACGGATGTATCTGATTCGGTAAAATTTTACTTTCTATCGTGGCTGCCTCGTGTTTTTATGTTGGCAACATCAATAACACGATATAAAATCGTTGCAAAGATGACCGAACCACATAGAGTGTAGATAAATACTGCTGTTACTGCTGTATGCGTGATTTCACGACAAAATATTTGCGTGTCACGCGATTGGCTTATGACGATGTCACATGACTCTCGTTATTCAACATATGTTGCCAACATTATCACAGGAGGCCGCCGGGATATGAGTAGGACTACGTTGCATAGTTTGTCTTGACCCAGCTGTCAAACGATAACACCTTTCACAGCAGAGTGTTGCGGCTATATGTATCAGAGATCACTGATTAGCACAGGCCAGTGAGCTTACTACACGGCATATAAATATTTATGGCCTAAGAGACATTCATTAATGTATGTCTGTGTTTCCACCACGCTTCCACGATAGTGATCAATGTCCCACGAGTATTTTTATCTTTGAGACTATCTGGATTTTTATCTTTGTTTTGTGTCTCTGTTCATAGTCGGTAATGTGTGGTTGACGGAAACATGTGATCTATTTTAAAAAATTGCGTGTTTGATATTCCTCGTCGTTATTAAAGTCTGAAAGGACCGCATTGTCTGACGATTGAAAGAATAAACAGATTTTGACTCGTACCGTAAAGTTCGTAAGTCACAGAGTATATAGCTTTTCCTAAGAGTATTTATTGCATATTTTGCGAATTCTTGCTCGTCACACTCACCCACTGCCATGCACCGCGACCAAACTCCCTTACTAACATCATTAGACCAAGGGCTATCTACCACCACAACCACGAGTGGGTGGCAGTATGTGGTCATGGAGAAAAGTCTGTCAGCACGTACACACACACAAGCCTTTTATATATAGATATAGATTAAGTTAGCCATTTGTGTCGTGTTTTGTCAAACTGTTTGCCAGTTACTGAAAGATAGTTGTCAACCCAGCTACAGATATGGCAGATGTTGAGAGAGGTGCTACTTGCAGTGTGGCGGCGCGGCTCCCAGCCTGTGTAAGCTGACATGTCCAACATTGCGACCCTCACAAGTGCTCAAAATGGCAATGTCGTGTGTTGCAGGTCATGCTTCGGATAATGTGACGTCAGGGACATGTCCGCCCAGGAGGACGACAGCAGCGCCAGTGGTGAGTACCAGCCGCCCTAACCTTGTGTTCTGCACATAATGAAAGGATTCTGTCTTGAACAAAATAAAACTTTTTTCTGTATGTACTCTTTAAGTGAATTTGGTTACGCGTAATCACGAGTGGGCTTCCTTCACTGTGTTGTGAGGCAGAAGTAAATTTGGCGCGAAATGTGTGCATGTTTACTAATGCGTTCGCTCATGAAATTGAACAGAACCGTATATCTCAGCGCAAATTTTTTATTAATTTTTCAGGTGGCAAATTGAGTAAAATAGCAATTCCGCGGCAAATTCTAAAATTTGTATTTAAAATAGCACGGCACTGTAGTCGCGCGTCATGCAGTGCACAGATCCCCAGGTGTGCGCGCTCACAGACACCGCTGCCTCTGCTGGCAGACCCCACGCCGAGCTTCTGCTTGTGCTTGCACATAGTCGATGAGTAACGGCCCTTCTCTGTGCGTTTTTATATTTACAGTGCTACTTGACAGAATAGATATTATGTAAAGACGAAAAGTAAGAGTCAGTTAACGGCAGTACGTGTAAAAACACCTGCTCAACTGCGCAAGTGTGGTGTGTCATACAAATAAGTTAGTTTATGGCGAAAATCAACAGGTTTTAATGTTCTTAATTTGGAGCGTGGAATAGATAAAGTGAAAGATAACGTAGCGAACGTTGGGATAAAAGTAATGACAGCAACGCTAAAAATCATCGTAGAGAACAGTGTAGGTTTTGTGTGTTTCAGAAGTGAAATAAATAAATAAGCATTTAATACTTTGCATCATCGGTCAAAATACTTGGAGATAAGAAAGTGTTTGCATCGAGGCGGGCGGTCAAATTGCGTATTGTTCTTGTCAGGAGAAGAGCTTAAGTGTAGACTGACTGAGTGTTTGGAAAACTTGAATTGTCGATAGCCGATATCAAGAGCAAGTTATAAGTTTCGAGATGTGTAAATTTTAACAGTGTCAACACGTTGCGCAGCGTGCAAAGTTCGTGGCCAAGTCTGGACTACAGGAAGAGTGGGGCCGGTGGGTGCGCTGTCTGGTCGTGGCAGGGGAGGGGTAGGGGCTACTAAGTCTGCATACGACGATAGGATAACTAATGCGGAGATACTAGAGCAAAACTTGGGAAAAAAGAAAGAGTCGCCCGATAGACGAGATGGTAAGGTATCGAGAAATGGTTAAAGGATGGAAGTGTAGCAGCTAGAAGTGTGAAGGCAGGTTGTGGTTCAAATATATCTATGGTGAAGTATACTAACATAGGAGGTGAATCAATCCAGTGATGCAACGCATTCGTGACACTTATAACGAGATGCTAAATATTCTTTGAAAAAAGCTGGAAAGGTATGATGAGCGATATTAGGACATTTGCTCACGCTTGCCATGAAACTTTCGCTGAGCAGCTTTTTAAACGCAAGTGCAAAGACTCTAGTGACATTCACACTTGCAGTAGCTGGAGGGCAGTGTTCAGGGAACTGCAGCTCCACTTCTGCCAATATTCGGACGTAAGCCAAAACAATTTGTACACCTCCAAAACTTCAAAAATAATTTTAAGAATTGAAACCATTGCTTTCATCAAACTATGGCACGCAGAAAAGGAAACACTGTATATAAATATTTTTTCTTCTACTTGAACAACAAACTTTTCTTATAGACTGGTGAAGTTGGGACGTCGAGTCTCGTGGTGTCAGGGGAGAGTCGGAAATTGAAGTGCTCCCACCGTGACTGCCCTCTGCAATCGGAGCACTTGTCTGTGCGGTAGTTGTTTCTGCTGTTGGCGCTCGGACCATCTGCATATTGTGCGGTCGCCGTCCTTCCGTACGGTGCACACCCATTTCAGATATGTTACAGTGTCGAACACGTTGTTTGTACATTATGGAGCCGCATGAACTTGTGATTTTTCTCGGAAGTTGCTCGCTTTGTCATGTGTGATGTCAGGTCTGAGTCCGTGACGCCTCAGCATGTGTGGATGCCTTACTGATTATCTGCGGAATCCCCTATTTACAGTGGGAATAATATTAATAGTAGCAGCAGTTATTATTATTATTATCATTATTATGTAGTATTCTGCCTAGTGGCAGGTCCATGTCTTCGTACGGAGAATTTCTGATTCCATTGTTCCCTGTCTTCAGCTTCTTCCTTCAGTCTGTTGTATCTCCTTCCATCTTTCATGTCGTCCATATGCTGAATCTTCCTTCTTCCTCGTCCTATGTTTCCTCTTATTTTTCCTTCGATGACATCGCGTAGGAGTCCCTCTTGTCTAAGTACGTGTCCAATCCAGTTGGCCTTTCTCTGTAGAATTGTATGCAGAATATTTCTCTCCTACTCTTCTCAGTACATCATCATTTTTCATGCGATCTTTCCATTTGATCTCTTCCATTCTCTTCCAGCACCACATTTCAAAGCTCTCTAAATATTTTTTCTCCTTCTTTCTCGTGGTCCACGTCTCTGCTCCATACAGTGCAATGCTCCAAATGTAGCACTTTACCAGTTTCTTTCTTAATGCCAAGCTCAACTTGATGGTAAGCAGAGTCCTCTTCTTGTAGAAAGCAGCTTTGGCCTTGGCGATTCTTGCTCGGATTTCGGATATATGTGGCGTCCTTAGTCTTAGTTAGTTCATAAGTAGTTTGTAAGTTTAGGGACTGATGACCCCGTAGTTATGTCCCATAAGCTATACAAACATTTGAACATTTTGTTCGGATTTCGGTGCAGTGGGAATCCTTTGTGATAAAACATCCCAGGTACGTGAATTGATTCACATTTTCCAGTTCCCGATTGTCAACAATTATCTTCAAGTGTTTCTCGCGTTTTGATATTCGCATCACTTTTGATTTTTCGATATTGATTTCCATGCCGTATTTTCTTCCCATTTCCACCAAATGGTTCATCATGTATTGCAGCTGTCTCCGGTTTTTGGCGAGCACTACCAGGTCGTCTGCATACTTGATGGTGTTGTTGAGACGTCCACCTACTTTGAAGTTTCCGCATCCTTTCAGCGCTTCTCTCGCCAAAATTTCTCCGTACAGGCTGAAGAGACTTGGTGACAGACAACATCCTTGTCTCACTCCCCTTCCTATCTCCACGCTGTTCGTTTCTCCACATTTCAGTCGTACTTTTACCCTTTGTCCCAGGTACAAATTCCTAATTAGTTTCCCATCTCTCCATTTGATACCTATCTCCTTAAGGATGTTCATTAATGTATTCCAATTGACTCTGTCAAAGGGTTTCTGCCAGTATATAAAATACGCGCAAATTTCTTTGTTGACGGCCAAAACTCTGTCCGACAATATCCTCATCATGCATCATGCATCCTTTCAGCGCTTCTCTCGCCAGAATTTCTCCGTACAGGCTGAAGAGCCGGCCGCGGTGGCCGAGGTGACTGAGGCGCTCCAGTCACGGTCAGCACGGCCACTACGGTCGGGGGTTCGAATCCCCCCTCGGGCATGGATATTTGTGCCGTCCTAGTTCGTAAGTAGTTCATAAGTAGTTTGTAAGTTTAGGGACTGATGACCCCGTAGTTAAGTCCCATAAGCTTAACAAACATTTGAACAGGCTGAAGAGACTTGGTGACAGACAACATCCTTGTCTCACTCCCCTTCCTATCTCCACGCTGTTCGTTTCTCCACATTTCAGTCGTACTTTTACCCTTTGTCCCAGGTACAAATTCCTAATTAGTTTCCGATCTCTCCATTTGATACCTATCTCCTTAAGGATGTTCATTAATGTATTCCAATTGACTCTGTCAAAGGGTTTCTGCCAGTCTATAAAATACGCGCAAATTTCTTTGTTGACGGCCAAAACTCTGTCCGACAATATCCTCATCATGCCAATGGCGTCTCTGGTCCCTTTTTCTTTCCTAAAGCCAAACTGGTCTTCTCCCATCACTTCTTCAATTTTGTGTTCTAACCGTCTACTTAGTAACCTTGCTATGATCTTTGCCACATGTGAGATCAGACTAATTATTCTATAATCACTACACTTCTTGGCTTGTTTTTTCTTCACAAGAAGAACCAATGTTACGAACAAAAAGTCTTTAGGCCATTCTCCAGTTTCGTAGATTTCGTTAATGACTTGAGTCAGAGCTTTCAAACCGTCATTTCCGATATCTTTTAGCAAATCCACCGGTATGTCGTCATCTCCTGTAGCTTTCCTACTCTTCATGTCTTTTATCGCCTTCTCTACTTCACTAGTTAATATACTGGGCCCTTTTTCGTATCCATCAATAGTAGTAGCAGTAGTATTTGAGTAGTCCCGCTGCCGTCGGAGACGGGACGGCGTGCTCTCGATGGACGAGAGCAAAGTCCAGAAGCCGGCGTCGGCCGTGAGGGTACGGATTCCTTGGCAGCCGCGCCGGCAGCGGCAGAGCAGGCGACATTGACGGCCTTCGCTGTCGCTTTGTGCGCCCGGCGCCTCCTAATCCGGGGCTCCGCTGGGCCGTGCGTGGCGGTCAGCCGCCGCAGGAGCTCGTGTCTGACGCAAAGTAACGAGTAAAACCGGTCATTGTAAAAGCCAGTGTTTTGCAGGCGCACGGAGTTTGTAAGAGCGATACCGGAAAACATTGTTCATTTACATTCAAAAAGGGCATAGCAAGCGATGCAGGCGATAGCGATTTTGCAATAACTACGTGAATCTTAAATTACTGCGTCAAAATTGAACATTTCTTACTAATTTTACACAAGGTACAGTGTTTGCGATAATCTGGGGAAAAAAAGCTGTACCTCCATCGTAGTAGCTGCAGACCTGAACCGCTGCGCCACAATCACTTGCTCGGAACATTGCTAACATTACGCTTGTTACATCGCGCAGTGGACATCAGTGTCAATTTTCTCTAAAACCCAGATAGCCTCATACTCCGGGTATGTCCCTCTACAACATATCCGAGACCCATCAATATCCGTTATTTGCACTTCTGATAGTCCCCTTGTAAGGCCAACACAAACACTCATGGCCGAGGTAGGAGTCGAACCTACGGCGGGAACAGCCGCCCATCCGTAGCGTGACTCCTTGGCGACGCCGTCATTCTGTGCCGCTCATCTTGATTAATTCAAGATCCGCAAAAAAGCGGAAAGCAAATTAAACATGACGAATTTCCCAAATATTTAGCCATACAGTAGAGGAAGAATGGGTAAAATTGAGAGATGAAGTAGTGAAGGCAGCAAAGGACGAAATAGGTAGGAAAGCAAGACCTACAGAAAATCCTTGGATATCACAGGAGATACTAAATTTAATCGATGAAAGGAGAAAATATAAAAATGCAGTAAATGAAACAGGCAAAATGGAGTGCAGACGACTAAGATATCAGATTGACAGGAAGTGCAAAATGGCTAAGCAGGAGTGGCTAGAAGGCAAATGCAAGGATGTAGAAGAATGTATAAATAGAGGAAAAAATAGATACAGCCTACAGGAAAATAAAAGAAACATTTGGAGATAAGAAAAACAGCTGTATGAATATCAAGGACACTGATGGAAAACCAATTCTCAGCAAAGAAGGGAAAGCTGAAAGGTGGAAAGAGTATATAGAGAGCCTCTACAAAGGAAATGAACTTCGAGACAATATTGTAGGAAGGGAAGAGGATGTAGATGAAGATGAAATAGGAGATACTGTACTAAGAGAAGAATTTGACAGAGCCCTGAAAGATCTAAGTCGAAACAAGGCCCCTGGAGTAGATGATATCCCCTCAGAGCTACTGAAGTCTCTGGGAGAATCAGCCATGACAAAATTGTTTCGCCTGGTGTGTTAAATGTATGAGACAGGTGAAGTACCCACAGACTTTAAGAAAAATGTTATAATCCCCATTCCAAAGAAAGCAGGTGCAGACAGGTGTGAAAACTACAGAACCATCAGTTGAATAAGTCATGGTTGCAAAATATTAATACGAATTATTCACAGAAGGATGGAAAAGCTGGTAGAAACCGACCTCGGGGCAGATCAGTTTGGGTTCAGGAGAAATGTGAAACACGGGAGGCAATACTCACTTTACGGCTTATCCTAGAAGATAGATTAATAAAAGGCAAACCTACATTTCTAGCTTTTGTAGATTTGGAGAAGGCTTTTGACAGTGTTGATTGGAATAAACTCTTTCAAGTTCTGAAGCAAGTAGGAGTAAAATATAGGGAGCGTAAGGTTATTTACAACTTGTACAAAAACCAGACAGCGGTTGTCAGAGTTGAAGGGCATGAAAGGGATGCAGTGGTTGGAAAGGGAGTAAAACAGGGTTGTAGTCTTTCTCCATTGTTATTCAATTTGTACATTGAGCAAGCTATAAAGGAAAGCAAGGAGAAATTTGGTGAAGGAATTAAAGTTCAGGGGGAAGAATTAAAAACATTGCGTTTTGCCGACAACATAGTAATTCTGTCAGATACAGCAAAGGACCTGGAAGAGCAATTGAATGGAATGGACAGTGTGCTGAAAGGTGCATATAAGATGAACATTAACAAGAGCAAAACTAGGGTAATGGAGTGCAGTGTAAGAAAATCAGGTGATGCTGAAGGAATTAGATTGGGAAACGAAGCAATAAAGGAGGTAGATGAGTTTTGTTACTTGGGCAGTAAAATAACAAATGATGGTCGCAGTACAGAGGATATAAAATGCAGAATGGCAATGGGTAGAAAAGCGTTCTTGAAAAAGAGAAATTTGTTAACATCGAATATTGATTTAAGCCTAAGGATGTCCATTCTGAAAGCATTTGTATGGAGTGTTGCCTTTATGGGAGTGTGACATGGACGATAAACAGTGCGGACAGGAAGAGGATTGAGGCTTTTGAAATATGGTGCTACAGAAGAATGCTGAGCATTAGGAGGTATACTGAACAGGATTGAGGAGAAAAGAAATTTCTGGCATACCTTGACTAAAAGAAGGGATAGATTGGTAGGACACATTTTTAGACATCAAGGAATTGTGAATTTAGCGTTGGAGGGAAGTATGTGCGGTAAAAACCGCAGAGGAAGACCAAGAGATGGATACAGTAAGCAGATTCAGACAGATGTAGGTTGCCGTACTTATGTGGTGATGAAGAGGCTGGCTCAGGATAGGGTATTGTGGAGAGCTGCATCAAACCAGTCTCCGGACTGAAGACCACAACAACAACAACAACAACCACTCTTGACAGGTCACTTACCTTCAAGAAACACCTGGAACTAACTAGCCAGAAACTGAAAACCCGCAATAACATCATCCGGAGATTATCAGGTACCACATGGGGAGCGGATGTAAATACACTACGTTCTGCAGCAATATCACACGTCTATTCCGTGGCAGAGTATTGTGCCCCTGTGTGGAGTAGGAGTGCCCATGTAAAGAAGATTGACGTCCAGCTCAATGAAGCCATGAGGACGATATCAGGGACATTAAAGTCAACACCTATAAAATGATTTCATATCCTCTCAAACATTGCTCCGCCTGTACTACCGATACACGAAGTACTAGATGACTACTGTCGATATCGCCTCAAATCAAGAGCGCCAATATGGGAAGACAGAACACTTGCTCAAGGAAATACCTATGACTGCCACAAATCCTGGAAAACTAAGTGGAACAAAGTGACATTAACCAACACAACATAGAGGAACCCAGCCGGCAACTCCCAGGTATGCAACTTCCCCGTAGAATCTGGTGTCAGCTTAATCGTGTGAGAACTGGACATGCAAGAACTAAATCCATGCTGTACAAGTGGGGTGCCAATGATAACCCAACGTGTGACTGTGAAAGTGACGAACAAACATTACAACATATAGTGGACGATTGCCCACCACGAAGATTCTGTGGTGACTGGAGATACTTTATGGACGCCAGTCCTGCTGCTATTGAGTGGCTGTCGCTTTTGGACATAACTTTTTTCGTGAATTGTAGCTGTCATTCTATTTCAGCTTTGCCCACATTTAATAATCACTGATGTTTGTTATATATATTATATCTGATGTTATGAAAATTTATGATGTCAATACCGCACCTGTAGTTGTAAAGCCATACGATAAATAAAAAAATAAATAATAATCTTGATTAATCAAGGTAATTGATAAATTACATTCTGCAACACCAAGCCGAGACATCTTTGCAGGTATGGCTTGGCCAACACATCCTATATTCAAAAATCATCCAAAGACATTACGTTTCCAGTCGTAACAGAATTCGAAAGCTTAAATTCAGCTGGAACGATGAAGAGAGATGAGGATGTGTAACGATACACAATTAAATTAATATTTTTTATCGATCAGCGACGCTTGTCGCCGTGGTTCCCTCCTACTCGTAATATCTTATCTGTGAAAAGGTTTTCTCGCTCGTCTTTCGTGTCTTCCGGTGTGTCGAGAGGACGGAACCGTGAACACACACTCCCTTATTTGAGGCAACAAAGTGTTCAAATGGTTGTTAAGCTTATGGGACTTAACTACGGGGTCATCAGTCCCTAAACTTACAAACTACTTATGAACTACTTACGAACTAGGACGGCACAAATATCCATGCCCGAGGGGGGATTCGAACCCCCGACCGTAGTGGCCGTGCTGACCGTGACTGGAGCGCCTCAGTCACCTCGGCCACCGCGGCCGGAAATAAAGTGTGGACATGTTCGCAGACTGCTTTGTAAATGTAAGTGTGAAGTCATTAATATGTTATTTTAAAATATACCGACTTTTGTTAAGAGCCTTGTCGCCATCCTGCTTTCATTTTAATAATATCCCGTCCTTTCTTAATTATTCAATTTCTTTGAGGTTTTCAGCTCCTCGATATTCCGCCGTAACATGGTGTTTAGACGCCATCACTTTCGTTTCGCGTATTTCTTTGATTAAATCCCGATCAGTTACTTTATATCGTCACCTTTTTTCCTTTTAGAACCTGCATTAGTATACTGTCCGGCAACAATGACTTTCGAGGTGAACAGTCTTTACATTAATTTATTGCGGAAAGTATCATAAATATTATCTAAACCGTTTAACAGCTAAACATGTGATCAAGATCTCCAGAAAGAAGCTAGAATGGGTACTTCCCGAAAGTTTTCTCTGTAACGTTTTTGTGTTTCCACGTTTCATTCTATTCAGTCATTTCGCATATTAATTTCATCCACCCTAGTCTAAATTATTTGCTCAGATTTTTCTGTGATCGAAATTTTAACAAAAATCTTTAATCTTTTAATCGCGGGGTCTAATGCGTACAGGCGAAAACAGAAAAGTAATGTTAGAGATGCGTGGCTTAGCGGTACGCGGTGTTGTTGTTGTTGTGGTCTTCAGTCCGGAGACTGGTTTGATGCAGCTCTCCACAATACCCTATCCTGAGCCAGCCTCTTCATCTCCACATAAGTACGGCAACCTACATCTGTCTGAATCTGCTTACTGTATCCATCTCTTGGTCTCCCTCTGCGGTTTTTACCCCACACACTTCCCTCCAACGCTAAATTCACAATTCCTTGATGTCTAAGAATGTGTCCTACCAATCTATCCCTTCTTTTAGTCAAGGTATGCCAGAAATTTCTTTTCTCCCCAATTCTGTTCAGTACCTCCTCATTAGTTACGCGATCCACCCACCTAATCTTCAGGATTCTTCTGTAGCACCATATTTCAAAAGCCTCAATCCTCTTCCTGTCCGCACTGTTTATCGTCCATGTCTCACTCCCATACAAGGCAACACTCCATACAAATGCCTTCAGAAAGGACTTCCTTGCGCTTAAATCAATATTCGCTGTTAACAAAGTTCTCTTTTTCAAGAACGCCTTTCTACCCATTGCCATTCTGCATTTTATATCCTCTGTACTGCGACCATCATTTGTTATTTACTGCCCAAGTAACAAAACTCATCTACCTCCTTTATTGTTTCGTTACCTAATCTAATTCCTTCAGCATCACCCGACTTTCTCACACTGCACTCCATTACCCTTTGTGAGAGAAATGCAACTGTGAAGTGTCGCGTAAGTAAGACGCGCGTGAGGAGGCAGCTCGTCAGGGAAGAGGCGTTCGGTGTCGGCTGTGAGGCGCAACAGGGTTCAGCGGCGGCGGCGGCAGAACAGGTCGATACAGCGGGGGCGGCGGCCCAGCCCAGCGAGGCACCACTGGGACTAGCAGATCAGTGAAGCCAAGGGGACCAATGTGGAGGCACGGGGCAGCACTTCTTCCCGATGCCCACATTTCATTCTGATACAACTGTCTTCGATGTAGAGCTTTCCCAATACAGAATTACAAGCTCCATTGGCATCTCTTCTAAACAAAAATGTTTCGACGCTATTTTCGATAATGAAAAATGGAAAAAGGAAATTGTGTCACCGTCACTGACTTCTTGTTACGCCTATACACACCCAACAAATAAAACTTGCGGAATCTGAAATTAGTTACGGCGTATTTATTGGAAGCTTCTGCAATCAGGCGCAGTAAATAAAGCTCGGTTATTGTTGTGGATGTCCCAAAGAAAGTAAACTTATCTGCATCTACATGGGATACTCTGCAAATCACATTTAAGTGCCTGGCAGAGGGTTCATCGAACCACCTTTATACTATTTATCTCCCATTCCATTCTCGAATAGCGCGCGGGAAGAAAGAACACCTGAATCTTTGCGTTCGAGCTCTGATTTCTCGTATTTTATTCTGATGATAATTTCTACATATGTAAGTGGGAGTCAACAGTATATTTTCGCATTCGGAGGAGAATGTTGGCGATTGGAGTTTCGTAAGTAGCCCACGCCGCAGCGATAAGCGCTGTTGTTGTAATGATTCCCATCCCAGAACTGTATCATTTCCGTAACGCTGTCTCCCCTGTATCGTGACAATACGAAACGAGCTTCCCTTCTTTGGACTCTTTCGATGTCCTCCGTCAAACCCACCAGATAAGGATCCCACACTGGGCAGCAATACTCCAAAAAAGGACGGACAAGCGTAGTGTATGCAGTAGAGGTCTGCAAATCGCCGGTTTCGCTCGCTCGTACTCGGTCGAGTGCGCAGCGCTCGTCGGTGGCGCGGCGAGTGTGTACGCTCGGAGTGAGAGTGTTGACACTCGAGCGAGGCTACGTGGGGCGGGGCGGGCAGATGCTGCACAGCGTGGCGCTGCCGCTGTACTCACAAGGAAACCTACCCAAGTCTCTCTCCGATTTTTATGAAATTTGCATATTTTATAATACATGAAAAACCATGGGACATGTAATTTTTTTAGCGGCGAAAAAACATATTGAAGGGGTGAAACGGAACCTCAAAAATCGGGGGTAAAATAGAAAAATTGCGATAACTTAGAGATTAGTGAAGCGATTTTAATGATTGTTGGTACAAATTTCATAGATTCCACATTGTTTCAATCAAAACTATTTTTTTAGCACAAAAATTGGCAGCTTTAGGTGCAGTTGCCCCCCTAATTTTCACTTCCCCTGCAATGTACCTAGGCCGAGTCTTATCAAAAGATGAGTTCATACAAAAAAAAAAAAAAAAAAAAAAAAAACATTAAAATCGCTTCATTAATCTCTAAGTTATCACGATTTTTCTATTTTAGCCTCAATTTTGGAGGGACCGTTTCACCCCTTAAATATGTTTTTCCACCGCTTAAAAATAAATAAATAAAAATAAAAATACGGGTCGCACATTTTTTCAAGTATTATAACAAATCCAAATTTCATAAAAATCGGAGAGTGACAGTTGGATAGGTTTCCTTGTCAGTCACTGCGGCAGCGGTTCTGAGGTGTGGGTTGCTGTTGCGTCTGTCGCACCCCCCTGACTAAAGGAACTATTTTCGGATAAAATCAGTTATGTTGTAGACGTGTGTCCTGAATAGTAGCATTTAACCGCAATATCATTATACCGCAAAAGAGTCAAAAAGCTTGTTTTCACTAAATACAACATTTGATAGTAATGTAAAGGATCTAAAGAGAAACTACGGAACGAACAACGTTTTTATTGCAATATTCAAAATTGAAAGTTACCGTACAACAAAGTATACATCGAAAAGTAACACTATCCCCAAATTATTCGTTAGTGGCATTGTAATTGAAATGTATTGTTAAAATATCATTGACACTTTGTAGATCGAGTCGAGTTCTTCTATCAGAGAACAGGTTCCCTGCCGCACTGAAAGTGCGTTCACTAGGTGCATTTGAGGCGGGCACACAATACTGTTTGCCATTACAGCTAGCTTAGGAAAGAGAGTACTGTTGCGTTTCTAACATTCAAGCAGATCGTCGTCATCACCATCAATTCGTGCTAAATAAAGGTCCACGTCATTGGTGGATTGCGCCTCGCGCATTTCCCATCCAACCATTCCAAAAACATGCACTACATTCCTTTGCCTGGTGCACCCGGGTGACATTCTTCAGACGGCCCTAAATAAATATAACACAGATTTAAACAGCAGGAGCACCATAAATTCGTACAGCTGTGTAAAGTAAAGAGTTGGAATGAGAGGATTTAAAACAGGTACATGATATATGAGGATTAGACCGGCATATGACCCTGACAACGGAAGAAAGCGCGGATCCTATATATTACACAAAAGCTAGCATGCGTTCTTTATTATGTAGATAAGACGACAGTGGCAGTGGGGAATATATGAATGTTGCAATTGGAAAAATTCCTGTTAAGGACTCACTCGGAAAAGGTAGAGGCGCAGCAACCACGCACAGTGCCAAAATGCTACGAGAATATGTATTAACGAGGTGCAACAGAGAGAGAGATGCACAAAACTAACCTAACGAATGTACATCAATATCGGAGTATTTATTATCAATATAAAAGACGGACAAAGTATTCCAGGACTTGAGAGTGATAAGTGGAATGGATATAAAATACAATCATTTGTTCTTACGACGGTAAGTAACACCTACCACTAAACAGGAACTAACAGACCACAAAATGGGAACAAGAAAGTAAGAAAGATCATGAAAAGTTTATTCAGTAAATGATCTTAGCACAGAAACTTTATGTTAATCACGTATAATAACTTGTGTGGTAAAGTACAAAATGTGAAACTGAATAGCTAGTTCAACTGGATCGCGAGAACAGCTTTCGAAGCACCCGGGAAAGGAAACAATTCCAAATTTCTAAGTCAGGATTTATTCTCAAGCGTCTACTTTGCTCCCGACACTCGCCTTGGACTCGAGTGGCGCTGCGGTGGGCGACCGAGTTGCGAGCGGGCAGTGTGGACGGTCGGGCCGGTCGAGCGTGCGCCGCTCGAACGAGCGTGGAGGAAGTCGAGCGCAGCCACACGCCTTGTCGCAAGCTGCAGTACCGACACCTGTCGGACTGTCATAGAACTACATGTGCCACGCGATTCGAGCGAGCAACCGAACGAGGTGCAGACCTCTAGTATGCAGTTTCTTTTGTAGTTCTGTTGCATCTATTAAGGTTTCTGCCAATAAAACGCAGTCTTTGGTTCGCCTTTCCCACGACATTATCTACGTGTTCTTTAAGTCTGAAATAATAGCAATTCCTAGGTATTTTGTGGAGTTTACGGCCTTCACTTTTGATTGATTTATCTTGTAAACGAAGTTTAACAGATTTCTTTTCGTACTCATTTGGAAAATTTCACACTACTCATTATTCAGAGTCAATTGCCAATTTTTACACCATAGTGATACTTTATTCAGATCGTTCAGCAGTTAGTTTTGATTTTCAGATAATTTTACTAGACGGTAAATGATTGCGTCATTTGCAAACAACCTAAGAGAGCTACTTAGATTTTCCCCTAAAGCGTTTATGTAAATAAGGAACAGCAGAAGACCAATAACACTACCCTGTGGAACGCCCGATATCACTTCTGTTTTAGTCGATGCCTTAGCATCGATTACTACGAACTGTGTCCTTTCTGACAGTAAATTCTCTCATGTCAAATAGTACTACCACTAACAAGCAGCCTGGTTGTCTGACAATAGTGATGAAATGTTATTTAGATTGTAGAACGAAGCCGGAGTTACATGAAAATATTAGAAGACGTCAGAATCAAGCTGCTGCAACCCATTACGAACAATATTCCGAGGTTCTGAAAAAGTCGTTAGAAAACCAAAACATATGTCGTGTGCTAAAAGAACAGGTAATTCTCAGGATAAAATTAATATCTTATGGTCAGGAAGTATCTGGTGAAGGAAGTATCTGGTCAGCAGCACAACGTTGAGGATATAGTCAGTATGTAATGGAAATTTTTCTTTTACTGATGAGTCAGATAAGATGTACAGTATATCTTTTCCTTGTGAGGCACTTGATGGATTAATGAATACTAGGCATATTCTTTGATTTAACAAAAACGTTTGATTGTGTTGATAACAAGACATTGTGTCAAAAGTTAAAACATTGCTCTTTCGTTCACTTGCGAAGAGCTTGGCCTTAGTACGATCCGTCAATGATGATTTGCAAATGAGAAAAGCGGATGTTTACAAAATTCCATGTGAGTGTGGTTCTGCATATATAGGCCAGACAATACGAACTGTGCAGGAACGATGTGTAGAACACGAAAGACACACCCACCTTGCCGGCCGCGGTGGCCGAGAAGACTGAGGCGCTCCAGTCACTGTCTGCACGACCACTACGGTCGGGGGTTCGAATCCCCCCTCGGGCATGGATATTTGTGCCGTCCTTAGAATTAGTTAATTCATAAGTAGTTTGTAAGTTTAGGGACTGATACCCCGTAGTTAAGTCCCATAAGCTATACAAACATGTGAACACACCCACCTTCTCCAACCATCAAAATCAGCTGTAGCAGAACACTGCATTTCTGTAGGACACTCAATGGAAAATAGTAAAACAAAAATAACTCGGGTCTCCAGTTTCTGGGATTCATTTATTAAAGTATTAGTGGGAATACGTCTTGCCGACTATCTCATAAATCGTGACAACGGCTTTCAGCTGGACAAAAACTGAAATCCTGTGATTAATATTATCCAGTCACAGCGTAATAGACGTCATCAATCGATTATCAATGATTAGAAGACTGTTGCTCTTCCACCGCCGATGGCAGCACATACAACACGGCGCATGACACCACCTAACGCATGCGCAAAATGAGCCAGCACTTCTGGCATGCGCAAGAACCACTATAAATAGCCCGAGTGCACCTGAGCTCGTCAGTACTCGCTACTCACCTGAAGATGTCCGGACGTTTCCAGGCCGAAATATCGTGTCACAATGACGACGGGATCCGGCTGCACACCCAAAAGTTAATAAAAGAAGAAATACGCTGGGAAAACTTCAGAAGTCACGCTAGAACATTGTTGTATAGCAGCAGTGCTCACATTTGTATTACCTCTTTAATAACATGTCGCAGTAGCTGTGTTATGCGCTCACAGTGGCGCGCGTTTAAGTGGGGTAGGTGGGGAGGTGCCCCGAGGCTCTGCTCTGGGGCAGCTGTTTCTTATTTATAGAAATTATCATACGCATTCCACTATAACAGGTAATCCTGAATTATTCTTGAAAAGAGATAGATTGGCTGGCAAGTACTTACCGCCAACAGTCACACAAAAGCACGAAATTGAAACGAAAAATATGACAAGCTTTCGGAAATATTTTCCTTCGTCAGGTACGAGAGGAGAGAAGAGGAAGGCAACAAAAGGGAAAGGTTATTCAATCAGGTAGTCCTGAGATATTTATGTTTGCTGATGACACCAACTTGGCTGTGAAGGATGTAATTGGTATTATTGATGCAGTATGAAATAATGCAGTTAAAGAAATAAGTCGTGCCTGTAGAAAATAAATTTATGGTAAATCATAACAAGACTCAATTTTTACAGTTTCTAACAATTCAACGAAAACTGACATTTTGATTACATAGAATGGGCACATGATAAATGAGACTGAACAGTTCCAATTTCTAGGTGTTCAGATAGATAGTAAGCTGTCGTGCAAAGCCCATGTGCACGATCTTGTCCAAAAACTAAATGCTGCGTTATTTACCATTAGAACCGTTTTTTAAATAAGTGACAGTTCAACACGAAAAATAGTCTACGTTGCGTATTTTCATTTTTTATGATGTATGATGTTAGTTTTGGAGTAACTCCTGTGGCTAAATCCCGACGTTGGAAGCTCCGAAATATTAGTGAAGAATGGGGTGTATATCGCAAAGATAGATCGAGTACGATCGGAGGGTATGTGTTCGTTGCAGTCCACAAAAGTATACCTTCTACTGAGCTAGAAGTCGAAAGTGACTGTGAGGTTATCTGGATATACATGTAACAGGTATAGGCGAAATCAAGTTAATAGTTGGGTTGTTTTTACCGGCCATGCAGTCCTACCGTCAGGTGTTTAGGAGTCATTCAAAGAAATCACTAGCGCGGAGGTACCCGGACCATGCTTTAGTTGGGGCCGCGGCGGAATAGCCGTGCACACTGAGGCGCCGTGCTACAGTGCGCGGGACCGTTCGTCGTCGGGGGTCGAGTCCCCCCTCGGGCATGGGTGTATGTGTTTTCCTTATGTCAATTTAACTAGTTTGTAAACTAGGGACTAATAACGAAGCAGTTAAGCCCCATAGATTTACAAACATGTGAACATTTATTTGTTGTGGGCGACTTCAACCTGCCGAGTACAGTACAAACTAGCAGTCTTGTGAACTACTGTTGAGTATGTTATCCGCACACTGTTTTGAGCATCTAAATCGTCAGCCCACACCTAATGGAAAAATTTGGAACATTATAGCTACAGCCGGCCGCGGTGGCCGAGGGGACTGAGGCGCTTCAGTCACGGTCTGCACGGTCACTACGGTCGGGGGTTCGAATTCCCCCTCGGGCATGGATATTTGTGCCGTCCTTAGTTGTAGGTAGTTCATAAGTAGTTTGTAAGTTTAGGGACTGATGACCCCGTAGTTAAGTCCCATAAGTTCTACAAACATTTGAACTTAATTTATAGCTACAAATACGCCAGACCTTGTCAATTATGTCACTGTAGAGACAGTGGTTAGCCGCGGTGGAGTAGCCGAGCGGTATAAAGCACCTAGCTGCGCAGCGCGCGGTGTCTCGCCGTGGAGGTTCGAGTCCTCCCTGGGGCATGGGTGTGTGTGTTGGTCCGTAGGTTAGTTTACCTTAGAACTCGGAATGGCAGATTAAACGCGGTCTCCGCCCCACCACTGCAGTACAGTCTGTGGAGGCGGGAGAAGCCACACACGAAAAGCTAAAATGTTCGAATATTTGGTAAACTTATGGGGCTTAACGGCGGGGTCATTAGTCGCTAAGCTTACAAACTACTTATGAACTCCCTCATACTAAAGACGGCACAAACATCCATGCTCGGCGGGGGATTCGAACCCCCGACGGGGAACGTGACAGGCTTGTCCAGAGGAATGTCCTTTATTGTCCCCACGATTTTGAGGAAACTGACCTTACGAAGAGGCCTTCCTGACGCAAAATATTGCACGAAATCAGAACCAAAACATTGTCAGGTATGGTTATTGAATTTTATATGCTCTTTGTTTGTTCATTTCTTTGAATAACTACTGACGCAGACATCTGTGTTCTTTTGCCACAAGGATTTTTTATGTAAATTCGCTGAAATCAGCAATTATAGAGACCAGTATTGCATGGAAATTGGCCGTTCGAGTCTCTCTCTCTCTCTCTCTCTCTCTCGTATATATATATATATATATATATATATATATATATATATATATATATATATGTGTGTGTGTGTGTGTGTGTGTGTGTGTGTGTTGTCCTTAATGTAACTTAGTCCGATAGAGAAGTTGTATTTTGTTTTTGCAATTTCTTCTTCTTTTTTTTCTTCTTCTGGTTGATCAGTTTTATACAGCAACAGACTCGGTATTTGCAGTGTACGGTAATTTAAGAATGTTCAAATGTTTGTATAGCTTATGGGGTCATCAGTCCCTGAACTTACAAACTACTTACGAACTAGATAACAGTAAGGACGGCACAAATATCCATGCCCGAAGGGGGATTCGAACCCCCGACCGTAGTGGCCGTGCAGACCGCGACTGGAGCGCCTGAGTCCCCTCGACCACGGCTGCCGGTAGTAATTTAAGATTTGTATACCACATAAATGATATTAATGCGTGTTCACTGTGCGTCCCATTTTCGTCGTCATGTCCAGAACACCGCGCTCTACACCACTGATCACAGCCGACAGTATTATCCGGCAGTTTCAGAAGGAAGATACGTTGTCAGGGTTAACTCGTCGTCTGGACGGGATGTCACAAGGGGGATTCGAGGAAGGGGTGGGAGCTAAATGGTCCGTGTCCATTTTGGCATCCACCCTGACAGATGAAGAGAAACGACGGAGCGGCGAATGTGGCCGACCGGACGGGGAGTCGAACGGCATTCGTCCGTAGGCGAGTGCAGTCGCTCAGCCGGTCTGGCTGCCGCAGGAGTAGCGGCAGCGCCACCTAGATACAAGGCGTGTGTGCTGCCTGCCACAACACAAGCAAACTATTTGTCTTATGGCTAGTCTACACGACGACACTAGGTAGCGACACTGGTTGCATGAAATCAATTCCGCGCAACTGATTTCGTGTATGTCTGTAGACACGGCGCCAATACCATACACTTCAGTTTCGTCGTTTTGTGAGTGCCGTAGTCGCCGAAGCTGTAACAGTTGTGGCGGAGCTATTGCTGCTCTGTGTGTAGACTCTGCATAAGACTAAACATAAAGAGAATAAGAAACGTGTTTGGGTTCGTGGCTGGATTAAAAAAAGACGTCACCTCGGTTGCTCAGCGACCTTGCTGCAAGAAATTCTGATTGAAGACCCTAGAAGTTATTTTAATCAACTTAGAATGTCAGCAGAGGAGTTCACGTTCCTTTTAAACGAAATTAGTAATGCAATAAAGAAACAATATACTGTTAAGCGTGAATCACTTTTACCAGAACTGAAATTAATTCATTGCATTTCGTTTCTTTTAGAGTAGATATTCACCCCTACATTACTTGCACCGTGTTCCGAAATTGCCATAGTTCGTTGTATAGGCATTTCGAATTGAATGTATTTTAGTCTGCAATTCATTAATCGTCAACCCATCAATATTTAATTCACGAATAATTGCTTGAAGAGCACCAACACGCCGCTGCCTATTCCTGAGATTTTCATCGTTGAAATCTCACAAACACCTACTCAACGCATATATGTTCAAAAAACGAATTATTTCTTCCGTTCCCCCCTTTACGTTGTATTTTGTTCTGTTTTGGTTATAACCTAACCTAAAAACACGCGCAATCAGTTTCCCCAAAGTTGGAAGGAGCCGAAACTGTTTAGTTTCGCCAACGAGTTGCGCGAACGCCTGCCGCGCAAGCGCACTGGCCACTGGCGCAGTTTCATGAAACGTAGTGTCGTCGTGTAAACTAGCCTTTACGCAGCGCTGTGATGAGTTTTGGAATGCGTTCACGTTGCACACTTTATTGCAGAATGTTCTTAATGTTATTTACGTGATTCACAGACAATCTTGTTTTTGTATAAATATTTATGAACTATTAGTAAGATATCTTACAGTTATAGGAATCGGACGATTCATATAAGGCATTTTGTCTCATACTAGCAAAAATCTGCACGGAGAATCACATAGATGACGCGGAAAATAATCCTGAAACACAGTGTGCAACCTGTACGTATTCCAAAACTCATCACAGTGCCTACTCTCGGCAGGCAGCGCATAGACCTTGTATCTAGGGGGCGTTGGTAGCGTGCTCCTGCTGCCTGACGAGAGCCGTCACGCGCTTGCTAGCTCGTGCTTCACTTTTGCAATTGTTTTACTCACCCAAGCCTTTTTGCTCGAGCACGGGTCAGTTCAAGTGCAAGAAGCCGCACAAGGAGTGTGAACCACTTGCTTCATTGTCACATGGGTTAAAGCAATTGGAGGACAACTGTCAGGTGGGGCGCTTGGCCTGTCCACACTGTGCAGCACAGACAGTTGGCAGGGCTATGTAGACACACAGTGTCGTGTCGTGGGCCATCCAACTGCGCGGCGCCCACTGCCTGGCCATCGCATGAGCAGTTCTGCAGGCAGGTTGATAGAGATGTGAATTTACACACGGCCGCATATTGTCTAAACGATCCTCACACCATTCTCCAAAGATTTTTTAGTAGAATAGGAGGGATTTTCGAGAAAGCATTGTTGGAAGGAAAAACGCATTTAAAGGTTACAATTGAACTGCTTATAAATTAAAAATACGCATCATAATGAAGTGCACTGGGGAGTTTTAAAAAATCTACGTTAAAAGTCGAGAACTAAGAAAAAGGTCACACTAAATGTACAGTATTCCGTAAATTTAATTTTCTGCATACAAGTGCAAGGCGATGGTCAGTGATGCTCCACACAGATTCTTTTCGTAGTCTTGTTCTATTAGGAACTAATATCTGTATTATTTGTAGTGTTAATGGACCTGTGGAAAATGAACTATTCCCGGACGTGTTCTTGCCCAACGCTTTTTTTTAAAAAAATCAACATTCTCCGTGTCAGTCTATGCACTGATTTGTTAGAGTCGGTATATCTCAGTGAAACACCCTATCGTTGCTTCTTACAACGTTATCCTACAGACTGAGGACTCTCTTCACGTGGCAGACATGACATTGTACTGTCTGAACCTTGCCTTTTAAAATCAGAGAATACAACTTCGCGTGGACGATTAAAACAGGTGATACCATGCCAATTTATTTAATATTGAAGTAACGTGAAAATCGAACTGTGTTATTCAAATCTTATTATTAATCATCTTTTATAATTTGAGTATAAAGATTCATAAAATTATTTTCTCGACATTTACTCCAATAACTTGTAATTTATATTTGTTTTATTGAGAATAAAGTTAACATTTAAACAGTGAAAGTCTCATAGTGTGCCAATATTAACGTTAAATTGGTGAAGAGGGCTACACTGGAGAACCATGCTGCTCCCTAGCGCGTAGAACTTTAGGGCCGACGAAATTAGGGTCCCAGGAGGATGTCTTGCAATCGAAAATGTAAGTCACTCTTAAAATCTCATCTTTTACTGATCTCTTACTGGAAACTATTAATAATGATATTTTTAAAAATGACAGTTGAAGTTCCCGCAATTGTTTCTTTGAAAGTACTGAGGGTTCCTAGTAACATTGTTGCCATGTGAGTTCCTCCAATACGCTTAACTGAGATGGAAAGACGCTGTAGGTGCAAAAATCGGTGTAATAAATGTGATGACCTCGCAGTCGCTACACGCATGGGAGAAGTATCGCTGAAGAAACCTTGAAGTGGAGGCCACTGTGTTGGGATCACGGACGTACTGCGAGCTTTGTACAACTTCAATAGGCCATTAACGCAGTATAACGTGCAAGTAGTGAGGTGCACTGCCCAGGCAATTCCGAGAAAATGGCAACAGTAGTTTCACGCGTCTGTCATGTAGCTTGTGTATCTGTGCGTAGCTACCGAAGGCCACGGTGGTCAAGTGGTTGCGTAGCGTAGCTCGGAGTGTTCGGTCACGGGACTGACAGCCTTTTGCAATGAAAAACGTGAGCCAAAAACTGAACGAAACCTATCAACAGATACATCCCCTAAGAACAAACAAAGTGGTTAGCGTTAGAGATTTGTAACGTGAACGTGAATGAGGCGACGGTTTGACTCCCACTCAAACTTCTTTTTAATCTATATTTTTATATGACTGGTCTTATTATATAGTTTATACCTCATTAGAGAGAAAATATAATTTTAAAAAACCACGTGTATTTCCATAATTTCAGTGATTTTCGTATGATATTTTACTAGTTACTATTTTTAATTAAACGTAATTATAGAACACTCGTACAACAGCAGTTATCAGCACCTATATTTGCTGAAATGTTGCGTGACGCATGATTTCCACCCAGTAAGGTCGGAAAAAAGAAATTTTCCAAAATGTCAACGATGTGTGATTTCTCTTAGAAACTGTGAATATTCCCAGTACATGAGGCGAAAACTGCATTCGTTCGTTCAATGTAGTAGATGCCATTATGGATCGCGCTGCCCTCGTCGGGGGTTCGAAACCCCCTCGGGCATGGATGTGTCTGTTGTCCTTAGGTTAGTTTAACTTAGTTTAAGTAGTTTGTAAGTTTAGAGACTAATGACCATTAGAGACTAATGGTCCCATAAGAATTACAAACATTTGAACATTTAGTAGATGCCGTCTCAACTCATGTCTGTTTGTCAAATATCATACTGTAACGTGTGTTGTGGACAGCACATCCGACGAGTGATTGTGCAGTACTGTTAGCAGTTGTGACTTTTAGTTTGTTACTGAATAAAGCCATTCGTGTCATTATTTGTTGATGTCTGACTTTCCAAGCCGGTTTCTCGTCTTTTAAAATTTAATTACAAATAGCAAATAATTCACTAAAACTTCACTCAAATACATGTAGTATCTTTAATTATACTATCTCTCAAATATCATACAAATTAAATATGAGCAGTGTTAAAAAATCATTGCTTAAAAAATAATTTTATGGGCGGTAGCTGATCCGTGTCTTCGTGAAAGTACGTCTTGTATGGTAAGCACTTGAGGACTATGACGTCCGGCACTTACGTGGAGATATGTGAGGTACATAATTGACTCTTAAACCTTCTTCGCGATTATATCGGAATTGTCAGGGTAGTGCTTCTTACTACTTGCGTATTATGTTGTCTTAATGGTCTACTGAAGGTGTACAAAGTTAGCAGTTAATTCGTGATCCCAACGACGTAGCGTGCGATCGTTAGTTCAATGTGCACTGCGCGTGACAGGCCACAGTGTGTTTATACGAGGGAAGGTACGAGGTGTTTGAAGTCTTCGTTAAGCTTATGGGACTTAACTGCGGGGTCATCAGTCCCTGAACTTACAAACTAGTTATCAACTATCTTACAGTAAAGACAGCACATCCATGACCGAAGAAGGATTCGAACCCTCGACGGGGAGTGGCCTCGCGCATCGTAACAAAGCGCCTCAATGCGCACGGCCATTCCGCCGCCGCAGTACAAGGTCTCCTTTCCGTTCCGCTCCCTCAGCTTTTTATCTGCCATTAGTACCGTTACTCATTTTCTTGCGTTTTTTTTAGTAATATAAATAACTGAGAAGCGTCGCAATAAAACGAGCAACGTAAATGATATTAATGGCAGGTCAATTACAGTTATTTGTATTTACTTTGTAATTCGATCCCAACTGGAGTCCAACGAACATAAATGCCGCACCATCATCATCGTCATCATCCTCAAATTGTAACTTTTTAAAATTTTCTCGATTGTGCTTTGGTTTCGTTGAATCCGTAACCTATACACAGTGATACCACATGTAAAAAAAGGCTATCATACATTATTTTGGTGCTGAAATAAGAGCATTGCACAAAACTGCTTATCGCCACAGTGGAGTGGCCGAAAGCTCTAAGGCGCCTTGCTGCAGCGCGTGGTTGCTCGCCGTGGAGTTTCGAGGCCTCCATGGGGCATGTGTGTGTGTGTGTGTGTGTGTGTGTGTGTGTGAGTGAGTGTGCGTGCGTGTGCGTGCATTGTTCTTAGGTTAGTTTAAGTAGTTTGTAAGTCGAGGGACTGATGACTATAGCAGTTTGGTTCGATAGATTTACGTTTGTATCAATGTTTATCCGGTTTCATCTTACGTGAAAGTAAAATGATATGGATGACTAACATTATGGAAAAGGTTTACTATAATCTGAAAGAGCCAAATACCTTGTAAAAGTAACTAGGCTGCCTAATGGCGCTGCTGTCGCGGGATAATTTGAACCTTCGACCGGCCACCATGGTAGTGGCAAACGTCACATAAATACGAGTGTAGTTAGCAGATAAATCGTGTATTAAATAGCTACTGCGGGATATATACACAACTGATGGTCACGTCTGTATTGTTTGACTATTGCAGTCTACATGAAGCACGATGGTGAAGAGCTGCTCAGCGTTTAAATGCATAAATCGATTTAAGAAAGGAATAAAAAGATCGAATAGTGTCTTCCTATTTATCTTTCTGAGGAATACAAGTAGCCCTACTACTTGTGTTCAGAGATACTCTGTATTAACAGTCTGTTAGTCAAGACAATATAGGATTGAATGAAATAAATAACAGGCTTTTACAATACTGGTAGCTCTTAAAAAGGAGGTACTTTAGGCAATAATGGTGCACAGGAAGTTCAAAAAGTTTCATTTTATGATTGTGTAAAATAACTATTGGGGTCTCGAATTTTTGTTTATGAAATTAATATTAGCAACTTGTAATACAGAATTTAAAGGTAATCTGCTTTACATATAGGTATAACAACTGAAAGGGATTTGCAGAACTGTGTATAGTTCCATATATAAATGACACGTAGCCACACTGGATGAATTTTGTGAAGTTGAACCCTATGACAATAGCTGTTGACTTTTGAGCAGTTGACGCTACTGTAAGGTATTTGGTTTACAACATTAAAAATGCTAGATACCGTAATGCTAATGTTAGATGCATTAGTTAAGAAAAAGTTATGGTGTACTTCGTGTTCTTAAGAGAATTTGGTAGTGGCTGGTTGCTGTATTCACAAGGTAAGAAGCTATTTTCTGTTATGTATCTGATGGCATATTTCACTTTCACAATCGATTTTTAACATTAGCCTTTTCAGGCAGCCCTGTTTCATGTTTTGAAGCTATGAAATATCTAAATATTGGAGAATACAGCACTAAAGCAAAGACGTAAAGTGTGAAACTCTTCCGAAATTAATGTTTCTACAAAAGTTTCACAATCATAGAATGTACTGAGAAAGTGCAAAAAAATGGCGTCTGACGATAAATTCCGTTCATATGCTGCGCTTAGAACACAAAAAACTACATGTTATAGTTCGGTTTACTTAGGAAGAGGAAACGCTTTTGGTCAATTTCTACACCGTATGTGTAATAAATTTACACACAGCCGATAGTTGCAGGAGTCTGAAGCTGTTATGTATCTAGCAAGAATATTAGCATTTTTAATGCTGTAAACCAAATACCTTACAGTAGCGTCAACTGCTAAAAAATCAACAACTATTGTCATAGGGTTCAACTTCAGAAAATTCATCCAGTGTGGCTATGTGTCATTTATATATGGAACTATACACAGTTCTGCAAATCCCTTTCAGTTGTTATAGCTATATGTAAAGCAGATTACCTTTAAATTCTGTATTACAAGTTGCTGATATTAATTTCATAAACAAAAATTCGAACTGCAGTGAGGCAACTAATTTCGTGACGCCAATAGTTATTTTACACAATCATAAAATGAAACTTTTTGAACTTCCTGTCCACCATTACTGCCTAAAGTAGCTCCTTTTTAAGAGCTACCACTATTGTAAAAACCTGTTATTTATTTCATTGAATACGATATTGTCTTGACTGACAGCTTGTTAAGCAAGGGTAACTATATCTCAACACAAGTAGCAGCGCTACTTGTATTCCTGAGAAATATAAATGGGAAGACAATATTCGATCTTTTTATTCCTTTCTTAAACTGATTTATGCATTTAAACGCTGATCAGCTCTTCACCATCGTGTTTCATGTACACTGCAATAGTCAAACAATACGTGACTATGAATTGTGTATAGATCCCGCAGTAGCTATATAATACACGATTTACCTGCTAACTACACTCGTATTTATGTGACGTTTGCCACTACCATGGCGGCCGGCCGAAGGTTCAAATTATCTCGCGACAGCAGCGCCATTAGGGAGTCTAGTTAAATATTTCAATTACACATAGTTTTCGCGACTTAACTGAAATGAATTCTGTCTCTAATCAAAGCATGTTACGCACATTTAAAGTTGGCGCGTAAGTTTGCCACCACAATGGCCGCCGAGGCGCTCTGTCCGCAGTCGGCTGCTTGCGCGATTGTGGGGGCTTGGAAAGAGCAAGTAAAGTTGGGGACGTTTAGTGAAATGTTGGCTGGAGCAGCGGCGTGTGGTGTGGTGTGCGGGCAGGCACGTGCCGCGGCCATCGATGTATCGACCGCGGCGGCCGCCGAGGGCGGCTATTTATAACGTGCGTGCCGCCGGCGGCGTATTGACCACGGCTAAGGCGGCAGGTGTCAGGGCCGGGAAGAGAGGAGAAGAGAAGCGAGCGGCGCGCGCTGCGTCCGTGCGTACTGCTGGTGCTGCTGAGGCCGCCGCGCTCATCTGGCAAAGCTGAAAACTTGAATTAGTCTGTCCAGGCACGTTTCCCGTCACGTGGAAATTCTCAGCTTAACGCTCACTACGACGTGCAATGTGAACCAATGGTCTCTCTACATCTACATAGAGACTCTGAAAATCACTTTTAAGTGCCTGGCGGAGGGTTCATTAACCACTTTCATAACTTTTCTCTACCATTCCATTCTCTAATAGCGCGCGGGAAGAAAGAACACCTAAATCGTTCCGTTTTCGATCTGATTTCTCTTATTTTATTGGGATGGTCATGTCTCCCTAAGTAGGTGGGTGCTAGCAAAATATGTTCACATTCAGAAGTAAAAGTCGGTGAGTAAAACTTCGCAAACAGATCACGCCGCAACGAATAACGTCTTTCTTTTAATGATTTCCACCCCAATTCGCGCAACATTTCCGTGACGCTTCCCACCCTCCCTCCCCCCGTAACGTGATAAAACAAAACGAGCTGCCCTTCTCTGAACCTTCTCAATGTCTTCCGTCAGTCCCACCTGGTGAGGGTCCCACAATGGGCAACAGTACTCCAGGAGAGGGCGCACAAGTCGGATGTAGGCAGTCTCTTTGGTGGAGCTGGTGCATCTTCGAAGCGTTCTGCCAATGAAACGTAACCTTTGATTCGCCTTCCCCACAATATTTTCTGTGTGTTCTCTCCAGTCAAAGTTGTTCGTATTTGTAACTCCTAGGTATTTGGTAGAATTTACGACCTTAAGGTTTGACTGATTTATCGCGTAATTGAAGTTCAGCGGATTTCTTTTAGTGGTCATGTGTATTACTTCACATTTTTCTTTATTTAGTGTCAATTGCCAATTTTCGCACCAAGTAGAAATTTTGTCTAAATCGCTTTGCAGTTGCTTTTGATCCTCTGTTGACTTCCCTAACCGATAAACGACAGCATCATCCGCGAACAGTCTAAGGGAGCTATTCAGATTATCTCCTAAATCGTTTATAAACACGAGGAAGAGCAGGGCACCTATAACGCATCTCTGTGGAACGCCAGATATCACTTCTGTTTTACTCGATGACTTACCATCGATTTCAATGAACTGTGTTCTTTCTGATAGGAAATTGTGTATCCAATCGCACAGTTGGGGAGATATTCCATAAGCACGCAATTTCATTAGAAGCCGCTTGTGGGGTACAGTGTCAAAAGTCTTCCGGAAATCCAGAAATATGGAATCGATTTGAGATCCCTTGTCGATGGCACTTAATACTTCATGTGAATAAAGGGCAAGCTGTGTTTCGCAAGAGCGATACTTTCTGAATCCGTGTTGACTTCGAAGTAGTTCATAATATTCGAACAAAGTATATGTTCCAAAATCCTACTGCAAATCGACGTCAATGAGATTGGTCTGTAATTTTAGGGATCACTCCTATTGCCTTTCTTGAATATTGGAGTAACTTGGGCAACTTTCCAGTCTTTGGGTACGGATCTTTCGCTGAGTGACCGGTTTTAAATTATAGCTAAGTACGGAGCTATTGCATCAGCATACTCTGAGAGGAATCTAGTTGGTATACAATCTGGCCCGGAAGATTTGTTTTTGTTTAGTGACTTAAGTTGTTTTACTACTCCAGGAACATCTACTTCTAAGTTTCACATGCTGGCAGCTGTTCTTGGATTGAATACTGAGTGTTCACTTCGTCTTCTTTGGTGAACGAATTTCGGAAAGCTGTGTTTAGTAATTCTCTCAGGTAGATGCCGTGTTTCTTGACTTCCACACTGCGGTTGATACAGTTCCCCATGGTCGTTTAATGAATAAAGTAAGAGCATATGGTCTATCGGACCAATTGTGTGATTGGATTGAGGAATTCCTAGATAACAGAATGCAGCATGTCATTCTCAGTGGAGAGAAGTCTTTCGAAGTAAGAGTGATGTCAGGTGTGACATTGGCTAGTATCGTGGGTCCGTTACTATTCACAATGTATATAAATGACCATGTGGATCGGAAGTTCACTGAGGCTTTTTGCGGATGATGCTGTAGGGTGTAGAAAGGTTGTAACATTGTGAAATTGTATTGAAATGCAGGAGGATCTGCACCGAATGGACGCATGGTGCAGGGAATGGGAATTGAATCTCAATGTAGACAAGTGCAATGTTCTGCGAATACATAGAAAGAAAGATCCTTTATCATTTAGCTGCACTATAGCAGGTCGGCAACTGGAAGTAGTTAATTCCGTAAATTATCTGGGAGTAGGCATTAGGGGTGATTTAAAATGGAAATATCATATAAACTTAATCGTCAGTAAAGCAATGCCAGACTCAGATTGATTGGCACAATCCTAACGAAATGCAGTCCGAAAAAAAAGGAAGTAGGTTGCAGTACACTTGTTCGTCCACTGATTGAATACTGCTCACCGGTGTGGGATCCGTACCAGGTGGGGTTGATAGAAGAGGTAGAGAAATCCAACGGAGAGCAGCGCTCTTCGTTACAGGATCATTTAGTAATCGTGAATGTGTTACGGAGATGATCACTAAACTCCAGTGGAAGACTCTGCAGGAGAGACGCTCTGTCGCTCGGTACAGGCTTTTGTCAAAGTTTCGAGAAAACACCTTTATCGAGGAGTCTAGCAGTATATTGCTCCCTCCTACTTATACCTCGCGAAGAGATCATTAAGATAAAATTAGAGAGATTAGAGCCTACACAGAGGCATACCGACAGTCTTTCTTTCCGCGAACAATACGTGACTGGAATGGGAGGGAGAACCGATGGTGGTACGCTAGGTACCCTCCGCCACACATCTATCGGGTGGCTTGCGGAGTATCGATGTAGATGTTATTTCGTACGTGTCCCAAATGACAAAAACCTCACGTATAATTATATCCATGCCTCCAGTAAAGCCAATGGTAATTTCTGTGCGGTTACACAAACACGCCGGATCCCTTGTGGAAAACAGCCGAAGTTTCGAACAAGCGAAAGTAATGGGACAGGGCACTACTATGGAAGTGTGGTATAAGTTGAGGCTTTGGACACAACAGGAGAGCTTGAATCCCGGTGCAGCACAAATTTTCAACATCTCCATTGAATTTATTTCATTGCCCTGTATCATTTGAGATGTTTGAATATTTCGAATTCGTAAATTTACGGCTGTTGATGTCAATCAGTGGTCTCTGTTTTTTTGGACACGTCCGAAACAACGAACACTATAACTATAGTAATGATTGAATCGAAAGCTTTCGGTAAGAAAACAATTGATTTCTGATGCTCAACTGACTCAGTTCTGTGGTATTTATGGAGACTGGAGGTAACTACGTGACCATTGGGATTTGCTTCTTTGCAACTTGTCAGTGGTCCTCGTTCGGTTTTGTTTCCTTATCAATATGCTACTGTTTTCTTTACTACATTGTCAGTTCTCTGACATATACCCTTCCGTCTGATGTAGCGAGTTAACAAATATGATTCCGTAACTCTCTCTTGGTCGATATTGTACTGCTGAATGTGAAGCTTGTCATCAGGTTTTGATTTGATGACTGATGCTTGTGTGTACCAAGGTTCTTTGTAATATGTTTTCTTATATCTTTGTGCTGGAAACCGGTGATTACGTGTCCACAAACGATTCTATTTACATACGAAACCACTGACTGCAAATGCATTTGCATTGTTTCATGGACACTCACAAGGTACCCAGCAAAAGAACATCGTATCTGTTCAGTGTGACGACCGGTAGCGCTAGGCAAGAGCGTGTGTAGTTGTGCTGCACTCTCTTAGAAATTCCTGGCGTCTGATGTAGGAAGAGAGATGCATTGTGGACATTAGCAGGCAGTACTTCTATTTACGAGGGGTTTTCATACATCAGCAACCAGCGTCCTGACGTAATCGCAGAGGAAAATTTTCAAAGATGTGAGAAACAGCGACCGTGCTAACCGCGAGAGAGAGGACCTTCCCTTGCTGTGCAACGATGACGGAGCGTGTTGTTGAGGTGTTCGCTGACATTAATACGGAAGTGAGTAGGCACACCGTCGTGTTGAAACCATAACAACGGACACAGTGCCCAAGAACTGTGGTAGCACTTCTCGTCGGAACTGCAGGTAACTTGGGAGACAGCAGATGAGGTCCTGTTAGATGGTCTGACCATCAATGTACACGTGGCACGTGGCCGTTCTCAGGACACGCGGCACTTGACAATTACTGTCATCAGCGTTGTTGTAATGGTGCATATGTCCGTAACACATACATACGCGTTTCGGGACATTACGTCCATATAATCTGTTGTCGGCCCTCCATCACCTGTTTCGGTTTGATCCAGAAGGTTCAAGACGTCTTTTATACTGCAACGATGCGCTGTCAGAGCTGCCCTCCTTCCTTTTTTGTGCTTGGCGGTTGGTGTCGATGTAGAAACTTGTGCGTATTTCTGCCCGCTGCACGACTACCTCAGCACCTTTGCCTGCGCCATTGTCAATTCTGTTCTCTACTCTGGGTCGCAACAGTGTTTCTCCGTGTAAGGCCGTTTTTCTTTCTGGTAATAGTTTAAAGTCTTTCTTCAACAGTCTCACAGCGAAGTGTATTCAGAAGCTCTGCGGAACTCAAACACAGGCTATACAAACCTGTATAGATTCAGGCTGCCCTTGTTTGCGTATGTTCAGTATGCCCTAATTTTCCTCTTACTTCAGCAACATTCTAGGACGTAATACGTGAACGATCTGTAAGCACTCTTATTTGTAAGCTGATTGTGTCTCCCCAGTGTTGGACCAGTAGATGAAAGTCTCTCACCTGCTTTACCCATGATGAGTCTCCGTCATCTTTGCATTTTCACATCATTAATTAATTCATAAAAATCAGCAACCAGTTGCTTGTAATAATTTATTTGTGACGACCGGTTTCGGGCGCTTGAGTGCCCTTCTTTTGGTCTGTATACAGGCAAACAAGTGCATTGGTATTACAGTAAAGCATACACTGTATAGAGACTGAGAGGGACAGTGCACAAATTGTTTAAATCATACTTAACTGGAAGAGTGCAGAAAGTTGAAATAAGCAGTTCACATGATATAGATGAAACAATTGATACCTCTAACTGGGGAGTTATCAAAAATGGGGATCCACATGGGTCGGTCTTGGGTCCTTTGTGGTTCTTAATATAATTATGTTAATGACTTGCCATTCTACATTCACGAAGATGCTAAGCTAGTTCTTTTTGCTGATGATACAAGTATAGCTATCCCACCTCACAAACAGGAATTAACTGATCAAATTGTAAATTATATCTTTCAGAAAGTTATTAAATGGTTCTCTAAAAATGGACTCTCATTAAGCTTTGATAAAACCTAGTATATAAAGTTTCATACAGTAAATGGCATGACACCATTAATAAATTTAGACTTTGAACATAAATCTGTAGCTAAGGTAGAATATTCAAAATTTTCAGGTGTTTGCATTGACGAGGGATTGAATTGGAAGAAAAATATTGAAGATCTTTTGAAACGTTTAGTTCATCTACGTATTCTATCAGGATCATTGCAAAATTTGGTGATATACATCTCAGTAAATTAGCTTACTATGCCTATTTTCATCAGTATTTACATATGGGATCATATTCTGGGGCAATTCAACATTGAGTAAAAAGGTATTCATTGCACAAAAGCGTCTAATCAGAATAAATGCTGGAGCCCACCCAAGATCATCCTGCAGACATTTATTTAGTGATCTAGGGATCTTCACTGTAGCTTCACAATATATATATATATATATATATATATATATATATATATATATATATATATATATATATTCACTCATGAAATTTGTTATTAACAATCCGACCCATTTCCAAAGTAATAGCAGTGTGCATAGCTGCAACACCAGGAGAAAGGGTGATATTTACTATTCAAGGTTAAATCTAACTTTGGCACAGAAAAGGAGTGAATTAAGCTGCCACAAAAGTCTTCGCTCACTAACCAAGTAGCATTTAAAAGGAAATTATAGGAATTTCTGAATGGCAACTCCTTCTACAATGTAGATGAAGTCTTAAATAAAACTTAAAACAAAAAACAAATAAATGAAAAATAAAAAAGTAATTAAAATATCTTTAACATATTGATTGTCATGTATAGAGAACATTTACTAAACTGACACGTTCCACGTCATTACGAAATGTTGTATATATGATCTATGAAACAAGTATTAATTTAATCTAATCTGAAAGAAGAAGGGCACTCAAGCGCCCGAAACCGGTAGTCACAAATAAATTGTTACATGCAACTGGTTGCTGCATTTTATGAATTAATAGCCTGAATTAATAGCCTCCCAAATCGCGCGCTTTTCCTTTAGGTTTCTGCTGTGCGCCTGGTGCGACGCTATCGCTGCACGTGGCTGTTCTCAGGACACGCGCCACCGCCAGTAGAATGGCTGCGAAACAGAGTGCCGGGCCAGCACACGTGCCGAGCTGTTCACGTCGCAATCTGCGGTCGCCGCATCACGAGAAACGTGCTAGTCAAGAGACGAGTCAGCTTTATTACTACTCCACCGTTCCGAAGTTCGTATTTCCTGCGAAACGGGTTCAATAATTTCGGATGTTGACAAGGCGTCTGCGCGCTTGATGTTTGTCTCTTAAAAATTTGAAATGATTTAGAGATTTTTTTAAAGGTAATTTACAGAATCTGTAGGTTTGCCATTTTGTATCAAACAATCTCAAGTTTCACATAAAAATGTCAAGTTCCGTTTTGGTTGGATTTGATGGATGATGAATAGGGGGTTTTGGGCGTTCGAAATCTAGGTCTTCAGCACCGGTTGGATTTGACTACTATTTGTGATGCGGCGAACATGCCACAGGTAATAATTTCTTCCCACACTTGTTAGGAAATCGGGCATAACTTGTGCAACGGCAGCGTGGATTCGATTTTTCAGGTCGGCTAAATTGTTTGGTTGGAGAGGAAAATAGACACGGTCTTTAATGAGACGGAGAGAAAGAAATCCAGTGGCGTCAAGTCAAGGGAGCGAGGTGGACATGCTACTTGCCCTTTAGGGCCAGTCAGGCTGCGGAGCTGTTTACAAGGGAATCACCAACTTCCTTGCCGAAACAAGGTAGAAAAAAAAAAAAAAAAAAAAACCCTCGCTCAACTACGTATCCAGTAATACATCTACATGGGATACTCTGCAAATCAAATTTAAATGCCTGGCAGAGGGTTCATCGAACCACCCTTAAACTATTTATCTCCCATTCCATTCTCGAATAGCGCGCGGGAAGAAAGAACACCTGAATGTCTCTGTTCGAGCTCTGATTTCTCGTATTTTATTCTGATGACCATTTCTACCTATGTAAGTGGGAGTCAACAATATATTTTCGCATTCGGAGGAGAATGTTGACGATTGGAGTTTCGTAAGTAGCCCACGCCGCAGCGATAAGCGCTGTTGTTATAATGATTCCCATCCCAGATCCTGTATCATTTCCGTAACGCTGTCTCCCCTGTATCGTGACAATACAAAACGAGCTGCCTTCTTTGGACTCTTTCCATGTCCTCCGTCAAATCCACCTGATAAGGATCCCACACTGTGCAGCAATACTCCAAAAAAAGGACGGACAAGCGTAGTGTATGCCGTGACAGTTTTCTCGATGAATAAAAAATGCAGTACGCTTCCAATTTACTAAAGGCAGAAAACACATTAGGGCGTTCACCACCGTATTGCATATGGATTTGCGCATCGATCGACGTCACGCAGTAGTAACACACTGGACTCGCATTCGGGAGGATGGTGGTTCATATCCACCTCCGGCCATCCTGATTAGGTCTTCCGTGATTTTCCTAAATAACTTCAGGCAAATATCCGGATGGCTCCTTTCAAAAGGGCACGGCCGATTTCCATCCCCAACCTTACCCAAAACTCCGAGCGTTAGCTCCGTCTCAAATGACCAAGCTGTCGATGGGACGTTTCTGGGTAGAATTCATCACGAGCAGCCTTATCTGCATAACTAGTGTGCTGTAACGTCGTGAATCTGTGTAGGCGTTTCCGCGGTACTCGCCAGGCAGTCTTTGTGGAATGACTGACAGTCTGGCGATATGAAGGCGGTCTGGATATTTACCATGTCGCACTGAACAGCTCGTCTCAGCAAAGTTAATTCTGCCAAGAGTAATTCGTAGCCCTGTTTAGAGGTCATTTAGCGTATTCGACACGAAATATATGCCTGACAGTTGTCGCTTAGTTAGTTTATCAAACTCAACGAGCACGCTCCGAATCAGTGAAAGTAGCCATTTTAAGTGTACACTACGTTGACCATTGAGGTGTAAGAAGGTAACATGGCAAGACAGACTAGTAAAGGTAAAGGTAAAGGTAAAGCATTCAACAATAAGAAGATTGGTTTGAACACCACGGTGCTTTACTAGGCATGGTCCTGTTTGGAGGTGGTATGCCGTTTCCTTCCTCCGACCTTCGAACTGATTTACCCAGCCAGTTATAGGGGGACCTACAGTTTAATGTGGGTTCCGAACCACGGTGGTATGTTTCACATGAGCAATACTCCCAGAGGTGAAAGAAGTAAAAAGTGACAGATAAAAATCCTAGGACCTGGCGGGGATCGAACCCGTGACCTTTGGATTTGTAGTCTGGCACTTTACCACTGTGCAACCGAGTAGTACTGTACATTTTTCCAAGCCAATGGACGTCATCTTTGATACCCAGAAACTGTAGCAGACTACAGTTTACGATTGTTTCCTGTTCTTCATTCCTATCGTGTCCAGAAATAACTGGTTTAAATACTAAACATTATATGACATCAACTGCGATTGGGCAAAGCTGAAAATGTGTACCCAGCAGTTGCGCTGACCCCACACCACTGGGGACACAGTGATCACCGCACCGGCTGGGTACACGTTTTCAGCTTTGCCTAATCGCAGATGATGCCATATATTCTGTGAATATTAAATAATAACAACTGCAGGATCAGAAGTGACGTCTGTTCTTTCGGAACAGAGGCCATATGTATATAAAGATTGTAGTCCTTACGTGAATGAAGTAGTGTCAAGAAAGTCATTAAAATGTTTTTCGAGGTCTTGCTTGTATATTTATCTCAGTATTGTGACAAACTTGACCCAGTTAATGCGATTGTTATATTTCGAATACACAAGAAGAGAAGATGTGTAAAGGAAGTTTAGTAGTTTTGTGAATGTGTACTCCACTTACGAATAAAATATGATATGATGAATACTACGATCACTGTTACTGGATCAGACACACATTCAAGACGTGTAATACGTCCCAAATTGTCTTCCTGACGCTATGTTATTCGTATAAGTACTTTAATATGTAATACTCGAAACAGCTGTTACATGCGCACGACACAAATGAAGAACATAAACAATCGTAAACAGTAGTCTGCTAATGTTTTGGGGCATATAAGCTGACGGAAGGTTCTGACGTAATGTCATTTCTCCTCCTTATACCTCCGTGACACCGGCGCTCCTGGTGGCGGAATGGGGTACTGATGCACTGCGTGAATCAAATTTGAGTTGTTTGCCACAAATTGAAACGTGTATCAATTAAGTGAGTTTTATCAGTAAGTTGCTATTTCGATCCTTCTGCGACAAAACGCCGGCGCAATGCCTCCTGATGACCAACCAGCCTCAAAAAGGAGAAAGCAAGGGGACCACCTTTCAGTGTTTCCCGCTGTTCGCATACCAATATTACTGAGAGCGAGCGAGTGCCGCGGTTTGCGCAGCAGAGGCAGGAGGAGCGTTGCGCCACCGTTCAGTTCTCCTTTGCCGGCCGGCACCGACAATGCCGCTGTCCTTGGGAGGCGTCCTTCGGACCCAGAATAACGCACTCGCTGCTTCCCGTCTCTCGCTTTTTCCTCACAGCAATTCTGTCGTAACGCAGCCAAGGCCAGCGAATACGAGTACACTACGCGGCCCCCTGCAGAAGGCACGGAGTGAGCCGATCGAGGAACTCCGCTAGTTTGGATGAGTGGCGCGAAGCCTGCTGGACCTTCTTAATGAGCGCCGCAGGACGAAACAAGTCCGTAGCAGCCGGTCCACTGTCTTTGTTTTGGTAGCCCGTCCGTCGTGTAAGCCACTATAGGCCAGCTCAGGGACAGTTCTTCGAGTGGGATTCTGGTTGACTGCTCCTGTTGTTTTATCCGTATCGGAGTAGAAAACACGTTAATGTTCTCATGTCGATGTGTATTTCTATTGCTCTTACAGACAGTTCTCACAGATTTTGCTGACAGCATCAAATGTAATTGTGTTCATATTTAGATTGAGTATACACAATTCTGTTGCAAAGAAACAGTAATATCCCTACTTTCAACATCATCTTCCACGTAGTATTGCCATAAAACAAAGCGTGTAAATATACATATCAAAAAAATTATTGCGTCATCTGTCCATGCCATAAACACATCCCTTCTGGCCTACATTGACAAAAGTCGTTGTATGAGGTACTATAATTTACAGGTCACTTTACGTTTGTGTACTTGCACCTAACGTTTTATCGGCCGACCAGCTTCATGTAAATATAATATCAGCGCCAGAATGGTGCGCCAAGGAATACTGGAGGAGGGGGAAGTACCTGCCCCCCGTAAGTCGGTCTTGCGGTAAAGCGCTCTACTGGAACCCGAAGGGTCGCAGATTAGAAACCCGGTCGGACCTCGGATTTTTTCAGTCTGCATTTTAACCCATCCTTCACCTCTCAAGGATGTGAAGAGTCGCCAGGAAAGACACGTGGTTCGGATTCCACGTTAAGCTGTAGGTCCCCTTTCCCCGGTTGGACAACTGGGTAAGCTAGGGACACGCAAGTCGCCGAAGTGGTGTCCAATTGAAAGACTTGCCCCAGGCCAATAAGCCACGCGAAATTATTAACAGTGCCTTTGTCAGGGCCATCGGTACGCAAGTGTCAAACCAGATTGTACCAAAGAGACTGCAAAACTATTTGTATTCAAGACGGCCATGGACTGACCGTGTCTTTAAACCCAGATAGCACGCTGCTTGCTACATCGGGCTCAAAATCACAAAGACTAGACTGTGGAAATCTGGCGCATAGCAAGTGAATGCCGCATATCTCTCATTCCAGATGACCGTCTGTAATTTCTGTGAGGGAACCTGGCAATGCTGCATCCCACAATCGATTGTTGAGCCGTTTCATTAACGTTTAGCGAATGAAGTCAAATATATGGACGATAATATCCGAGACCATCTTGCAAGCATCATCAACGGTTTCATCACTTGTGCCGTTATTGGACTATTGGATTGACCTGCAAATTTTTCAAACATACAGGCACGAATCCATGCAACGTGTCTTGCAACTGTTAATTAAATGAAGCCGTCCGCAGTGGCCAAGCGGTCTGCGGCGCGCCAGTCACAGTCTGCAAGGCCGCTACGGTCGGGGGTTCGAATCCCCCCTCGGGTGTGGATGTTAGTGTCGTCTTTAGTATAAGGTAGTTCATAAGTAGTTTGTAAGTTTAGGGACTGATGACCCCGCATTAAGTCGCTTAAGCTTAACAAACATTTGAACATTTTTAATTAAATGAGGTTACTACACAATGGGCTGTTTGAATACAAAAGACATGATTTGTTGCGTTTTGTTTGCCGTGTTTGTGTGTGTTTTAGAGAGACGAAACGGGGGTGATGTGCGTATAGAAGTATCACAATATAGCATGTTCAAAATGCGTGAAGAGACGTATGTGCGATTACATCGCCATTTGTGAGAAGCTAGTGTTTTCAAACGTTCAGACGTTTGTAAACCAAAGAAACCCAACTGCTGTGGTCATCGGTTCGTAGACTTACAAACTAATTAAAGTAACTTAAACTAATTTATGCTAAGGTCAACACATACATCCATTCGCGAGGGAGGACTTAAGCCTCCAATGGGAGCGACCGTGCCTACCGTGACATGGTGCCTCAGACCGCGCGGCTTAGTGTTTTCTCAGTTTTAAACTGTATGAGTTACAGATTGTTATCAGACCAATAGTCATCACCAATTAACATATTCGTATCGTGTGTCGATTATTATAGATCATTTTAGATGGTGCTACAGATTGGGCGCATTAAAGAACCTTACGCATCCAGGTTCGGGAAAGTGAGAAAGCAAATAGACTTAATAAAGACTAGCAGATCGCCACATTGTGGGTTGTTGAACCAGCTAAGACGTTCGGATAGCAGACTGATCTGAAATTGTTGACTGTTTCCCGCACGTACGGGCTAAATAAAATCACGCAAATCAAGACAATCTATATCTATAAATGTGAATGTCTGTTCGGTGTACGTTTATCACGTCTGAACCACAAGACATAAAGAGCTAAAAATTTGTACAGTTACTAAGGTCTACCCAGAGAAGGCTTTAGGCACGGTTTTATTGCGATCGGATAGCTATATATATATATATATATATATATATATATATATATATATATATATATATATATATTAATGTGAATGTCTGTTCTGTGTACGCTTATCACGTCCGATCGACAAGACGCAGAGACTTAAATATTTGTACAGTTACTAATTTATACCTGAGAAGGGTTTTAGGCACGGTTTTATAGCGATGTGATAAATATTTAGTAATTTTTAGAATATAACGCGAAATGCGGAACAATAATTACTCTTTGAAAATTATATTTACTCTTTGAAAATGGTTTTATTGGTTGCGTTGTTCCTTGAGGGTTGATAATGATAAAAGGGTGGAGTATATTGGGATGGAAAATTATCGGTGTATATGAAATTCTGCGCGCGCGCGCGCGCGCGCGCGCGTGTGTGTGTGTGTGTGTCTGTGTGTGTGTGTGTGTGTGTGTGTGTGTTAATATTTCGCTCTACAGCGAAAACTACAGAACGCAAACGAATGGTCTGTATGTAATGTTGTTCGAAGTCACCCGTTGTACACCATAGGAGTTCCATGCCGATAGCTATAAGGGGTGGAAGATATGGAGGTTGAAAGTCGTCAAATTATAAAAAAAATTCGGACTGAAGGCCAGCAATGACGTTTGCGACTCTATAGCAAGGAGGTTACACACAGCGAAACGTGATACGACAGACCATATCTTTGGCCTATACATGCTACAATGTCTTCAGATTTTTCTCTGTAAGGATAAGCATACGAATAAGGAAATATAGAAATAAATAAATAAAGCAGTAAAAAAGAAATTTCTTTTAATACATCTCTTTAATAAGCGATTTGACGTTTCGCGCATTACATCAAGTGATCGATCTGTGATATTATTACAATCATTATCGTTGAATTTCGTGATTGGATTCTTCGAAACGAGTGCATTTTACGTGTGATTTGATCTACACTACTTACTTTCCTGATAAACGGCAAGTGCATAGACTTCTTCAATCTGATAGGAATATTTTTCAGTTCCGCTTTATCAGCAACATTTCCTCAAAAATGAGTGAAATTAATTACATTAATTGTTATTTAAACTTCGTAGATAAATGTGGATTGCGTTACTTTACACATATTACAACAGTACATCTACTTTTAATAGACCACATTCAGACAACTTGCCTCGGAAAAGGAAAACGTTATTATTTCTTATATATTCTTCGATAATGATATTAAAAAAAGGGAGATGGACAGAGAGAAAGGATAGGAGAAGTACTAACTGGAGGCAGGAATAAATAAATACCTGGGCAACGCCGGGTTTTCGCCTAGTAAACAATAAATGCTGTGTCGCAAATCACTGATACGTGGGCCTTTACTATGAAGAGGACGCTGGTGTGAGAAACTAACTTGATTGGAGTGATGCTGCGATTGCGAGTTTTGAAAGGCTGTCACTTGTGGCGAAGGCAGCAGGCGGTAGGAGTTAGTGCGACGCCGGTCGCCGCAGACAGCGGCCACAGCGAGGTAACAGGCGCGGCCTCTGAGACTGACAGCTCTGCTGCAAGGCATGACGTACTGAAAACACGTACACTACTGCAAAAAGTACAGAGATACGAATACTGTGTCTTTTAGACGGTAACTCGTTAAAACATTATGCCTACGAAACGATGCGGTCAAAGCTTAAGCCGTAATAGTTACAGAATGACGCAATTCAGTTGCATGTATAGACGCAGACACAAGCAATGTGGGAATTGAAGCGAATATATTACCAGAGTTGATAAATGCGTGTGTCATTTGAAGGCATCGTTATTGTGATCTGCGGAGCACGCGGTTGCTCGCCGTGGAGGTTCGAGTCCTCCCTGGGGCATGTGTGTGTGTGTGTGTGTGTGTGTGTGTGTGTGTGTGTGTGTGTGTGTGTGTGTGTTTTGTCCTTAGGTCAGTTTACCTAGGTTTAAGTAGTTTGTAAGCTACGGACTGATGACCACGCAGTTTGGTCCGATAGATTTATAGACATTTTTGGCTATTGTGATAGCACTACTGGCGAAATTAAAATAAATAAATAATGTTGGCTCTCTACGTTGAGGGTAGCCTTCTGGCATGGAAAACAGAAGCCTAACACGTCACCAGAACAGAATACAGTGAATATCCTCTTATTTGCAGATGATAAAAGAATGAGATGCCACAGAACGCAATAGGTAGAAATCAGGGAAAAATGTCAACAGCAAAAAACTGAAAATAATTTTTTTCGAAAATCAATGTGTATAATGTGATACTTAGAAGTGGAAACACACATCAAATACTTTGGGTAAAATCTCGTCAGATTGAGGAGTGTGACAATTTATCAGGCTATCCTCCATCTTCTTCATTCTTTACTTTAAGTCAGCACGTAATGAAACCAAAGACTTCAGTATTGAAGTCAGCGGTAACAGTGATCTTCGAAGATCAGTTGAAGAATCTATGGTCAACAGAAGCACAACGAGCTTAACGGAGTATAGGACAGTAGGACAAGAGTTGGTTAGGGAGTGACACAGGAAAAGTGGTAGAAGTTTTCTCCAATTTTGTCTACAAGACAACTGACGATAACCTAAGTAAAAGGGATAAAAAAAATCCAGACTGGAAAGGGAATGTTCAAATGTTTGTTAAGCTTATGGGACTTAACTACGGGGTCATCAGTCCCTAAACATACAAACTACTTATCAACTACCTTATACTAAGGACGGCACAAATATCCGTGCCCGAGGGGGGATTCGAACCCCCGACCGTAGTGGCCGTGCAGACCGTGACTGGAGCGCCTAGTCCCCTCGGCCACCGCGGCCGGCGTAACATAAGTCTGATATGTATATTCTAACATAATATACATTTATGTGTTAGGAAAGTATTTCACTGGAGAATACTGCTATACAGAACTGAAGAGGAGGTGACAGATACTAGACGGCTAGAAACGATAACTTATTAACCCTTTCAGACCCAAGGTTATAGGTGATGTGACATTAATATAGAGAGGTACTTCAAGATACAAAATACAGTAATTCATTAAAAAAAATAAAAAATAAAAAATTTTGTTGCCACACAATTGTTTGTTTTGGGCCCCCACGACAAATTTTTATGTTTGTACCATCATACAGTAACATGCCTTTGGAAGAAATAACGTAATAGCATCAAAGGATCATATAAAATATGCTGGCTGCCAGGTATGATAGCTTCACATGTCAAAACAAGGATATCAACACATTGTCAACAAGTTTTTCTTGCCGCCACTTTAAGTGTACTGGAAGTTTGCCGACTGCTGGTACCACGTAGTGTAGAAACATGGAACTAAAGCACGTTGCGCACGTTACGACAGTCCATCCACTATTGTGTGATGCAGGCCCGAACTTACTAGCGTGAATCACACAAAAAAAGTGAGCAAAACCAGAACTGCACACTTGTGCGTGCAGGGCCTGAAAGGGTTAAGACGAGACACAAAAATGTTGGCTCAACTTCACTAAAAGTATTGGTTGATGAGCCACATCCTAAGGCATTAAGTAATAGAGAAATGTAGAGGGTGAAACCTGTAGGTTAGTGTAGAGAGTGAAAGCTGTAGACAAGTATAGGGAAGTTTAGGGGATGACAGCTGTAGGGATAAGACGTTCCAGGGAGTCGTTGCACATTGGCCATGCCGGTCCAGCGCAAATTGAGATGCTTAACGAGTGTGTCCTGCAGGTGGAATGATTTTACTTGAGAATGAGTGGAAAACGGTTTTCTGGAGTTCATAACGGCACATTGACTGGGTGGCTGTAATGCACAAAAGCTGATTACAACTCATCAGAGCGGCAGTATTTTCGAGGTAGGTGATAAACACATTAACTTTTAGTTAGTATTTATAGAATTATAAAATATTGCACCCATTTATATATTTTCAACCTTGCTTCACTCTATATTTAAAATCTCCCGCCGTGCTTCTTGATCTCATGATTTCATAATATTCTTCACTATGTCACTACCTTCATGATCTGTCCCTTTTTGCGTTTTGAAAGCATTGTGGAGCAGAGGATACAATCGCTGAAGCTGATGTCTCGTCAGTCATCGACTTACGCATTGTCTTCGACAAGAGGAAAACAATAAAGAAAGAAAATAGCGGAATTATACAGAAATAAATAATTGAATAATATAAGGAAGATCTGAATGGCACTGAAGACAGAGCTGATCAGCACAGCAGAACTGGCGGTAGGAACAACCTTGCGTTTAGGGGTAACATGAACGCTCATTATGTGCTGGAGGAAACTTCACCGAAATTCAGCTGCGTCCCAGTTATCAACTGAAGGCACGGTGGAAGCTTTCGGTAGAGACTTCTCGACGAGGTAACTGGAAACGGAAATCCTCCTCCGATATCAGCGGCACAACTAGGCCATCGGACTATGCAAAGGTTGGAACATCATGTAGGGAAGTGTCGGAGCTTCCCAGAACATCAACGCAGAAAATATGAACTAAGCGAAAACATCTGCTTTGATCACTAAACATCAATACACTTTTGAAAACAGACAAATTTAAGCAATTGATCAACATGTTGTAAAACTGGAACATTAGTATACATACTAGAGTCCATTTGAGTCAGAAGGGTTCAGAAAATACAAAGGAAAACCTGCGATAAGAAGTGCATCCAACATCATCATCCGCGGGACAGCTTCTGTTGTCAAAAAGGAACGTAATTGAATCCGACATCAACTTCACGTCCCCGTCAAAGACGGTAAGACGATCTCTCCTGTTTATTCGATCTGGGAATAAAGCATACCCCCACATCAGTGTGCTAAACTAAGATAGCAACAGAAACCATGGAAAGGTGAGAGATTTCTGGATAACTCTTAAGGACGTAACTTCCAAAATCCCTTAACAACATTCGTAAGTCTTGCTTGGAGACTTCAATGCTCAGGTTGGCAGAGAAAAGAAATATAATACAGTTGTGGTTGACAAACCGGCACATAGAAGAACTAATAGAAATTGGGGAAGATTTATTGCATTTTGAAAACAATTGAACCTGATACTAATGGCCACATAATTAATGTATAGGTGTTCTGGTAGAGGATTTTTTTTTTTCAGTTTAGCGTTTGTTGTGCTGTTTCTGTTGAGAGTGTTATTATTTATGAGTGCGGGTGCGCCGCCATCGACATCTCAGCGCAGTGTTTACATTTGGCAGCGAGCAGTTCCAGCTGCAGCGATCGCCGAAAGATAGGTTCCAGTACGCGTTTGTTTATTGTAGTTAATTATTAACGGTGGTAGATTTCAAGAGGTGTGTAGCTCGCTAGTTATTTACTAATTTCAGTCCTTTTCAACCGGTGTTTTTATCGTAATAGCGGTAGGGAAACTTTCGCTTTACTGTGTTTGCTAATTCTTGCTCTCTCACTGTATTTAATAATTTATTAATGGCGCTTGAATTTGTTTTTGTGTATACAGGGAGCTTTGTAAAGTTTTTGTGTTATTGTTATTTTTTCTTTATTGCTACTAGTAGTAGTAGTTATTTGATTTGTAGACATTGAGATTTGTCGATTGCTATAGTTAAGGTACTTTATAAACTCGTTTTTTTTTTAGAAAGGTAATTTACAGAATATAGACGTCTAGCTTTTCTTAACAAGCAACAGTGATTTTACCATGAGTGAAAAGTGTGGGCTCTGTCGCAGGTTCGTGAGTATACGGCTGCAGTGTGGAATTTGTATAAAGTATTTTCATTTGGGGGGGGGGGGGGTAATAGGAGAAGCCAATGGACACTCTAGTGAGGTTCTCTTCTGGAATTGCAGGAAATGCAACAGGAATAAGCTGATAGAGGAGCAGCAGCGTAAGATCTGCGCCATTCAGGTGCAGTTTAAAAACTCTGAGGGGGAACTAGGTAGGCTGAGGAGGGGAAGGGGGGCTGGGGAATGGAAGCAGGGAATTGGCAAGAATGTGGCTAGGAGGAAGATAGCTTCACTTTGCATAATGCAAATAGATTTGACCAACTATAAGAATTAAGTGGAGGTAAAACACTTGTAGCTGTAGGGGTAGTAAGTATACAGAAGACGTTAGCTATTAGGAAGAGAGGGCTGTTAGGAAGAAGAATGTTCTGCTTTTAGGCAATTGGCATGGCTGGTGAGGGCCAACAGTTGCAGGAAGTACTTGGAAGTGAGTGCCAGGTCACCATCATAGTGAAGCCCAGTGCAGGGTTAGCTCAGGTTACTTACGTAACGTTGGGAACTTTCGTAGGAATTTCTGAAAACAGGATGGTAGGAGCCGGGAATAGTCTTGGTAGGGACGGGGAGTATGGTATAGTTGGTGATCTGGAAGGATAGTCATTCAAACTGATGGCACGAAGAACGTGCATATCGTGCAGCTATTTCAGCGTCATGATAGTCCTCGCCTTAAAACAGCCATCAGTTGTATCAGTACGAGGCTTGAGAAGGCGCTGATGATGTAGAGCATGGGTCACATTGCTGTGTTGCCAGTTGATACTATCCAAAAGTCGAATTTCACTAAGCACGGTCTGCACCTCAATAGGTAGGAAGGGGAGGTTGGCAGAGCTCATAGGCGACAATGTTGTAGGGGGTAGGAGTATCACACATGGAAACATTCCTGTAGTAGTTGGCGTTAGAGCTGCACCTTTTTTAGACTGAAGACGGCTAATAGGTATGTCTGCTTAAAGGTAGACCCTCAAACGAACCACTTTCGACGAAGTCTAAGAATCTATGTAATAAGGAAATTACTATATTAATCAGAATATACAAGTTATCAGAGATAAAGTTAATGAACTGCTTATGGATGTCGACTCTAACTTTATTGGTATTTCAGAGAACTTTTTAAATGATGTGATAATTCAGATACCACATTTGCCGGGATACAAGTTAGCTGTCTTTTTCTCTAGGAGTTCTTTGTAGTGTTGGGGAGTGGCCATATATGTTAAGAATGATATTCTATTTCAGTCCATCGATTTACAGAAAAGATATTATAATGTTGTGCAGGAGTTGTTAATGTAAGTTCAACTAAACTACCAATTGACAGGTCCCCTGACTCAGATTTTAAAATGCTTCTGCCCCACCTAGAAGTGGTTCTGGGTTCAGTTTATAGGAAGTGTAAAAATCTTGTATCTGGCGATTTCAACATTAATTGTGTAAGTGATAGCCCAAGAAAAATGCCGCTGTTAGATAGCCTTTATTCCTATCAGATGATGCAAACAGTATTCTTTCCAACGAGAATAAAAGGCATTGAAAATATTTTTGTTCATTCTTCATTATTAGATGGGCAATCTCTTAGCGCAATAGTAAATGGCTTTTCAGGCCTTGAGGCACAAGTTTTAAATCTAAAAGGTCTTTGTGCCCAAATAAATGTTAAATATAAACTACTTAGAAAAGCTAACGCAGTTGCAATTGAGACCTTTTTAAATATAATTAAGGAACTGGACTGGCAGGATGTTTATAGTATTGATAATATAGATGATAAATATAATACTTTCCTCAACACATTTCTCACGTTGTTTGAAAGTTACTTTCCGCTAGAACGCTCATAACAGCAAACCTCCAGTAACAGGCTGCCTGGGTGACCAACAAAAGATATAATAGTATCATGTAGAACAAAGCGGGAATTGTATTAAAATGTTAGAAGCAGTCAGAATGAAACTGCATTAGCTCATTACAAACAGTACTTTGAGGTTCCGAAAAATGTCTTTAAGAAGGCAAAAAGTAAGAGCTACGGATGCAAAAAAGAATAGCAAACTCCAGGATAAAATTAGACTGTTTGGTCAGTCGTGAAGGAAGTGTCAGTGCGTAGTAGACATGTTTCTGTTACTAATAAGTCACATATATGTACAGTATTCAATAATTACTTTCTGAATATAGCAGGTGAACTAAACAGAAACCTACTTTCTTCAGGTAATCATATAACCAGGGCCGGCGAAAGGGGAAAATATCACCCGGGCAAAGAATCCATATGGCGCCCCCTACAACCCATTGGTATTACTGACTTTAAATTTGCTATGCTACCTTACAGATAGCTGCTTTTAAAGGATAACTCCTTGAACTCTATAAGTATAAGAATCAATTATCAAACTGAGTAAGATCTTAACTTTTGTCAGTTAAATACACAAAGTAAGTTTTGGTTAACGATATACGAAACAATTATTTACACTTGAGCATGCTGAATATTCTACGTCACTGATTAGAAATTTAAGAACGATTCAAGAAACAACGATTTATGTAAAATGAAAATTGATGATGTGATACAGCATTTATTTACAAATATATACATTAACAACCTTGTTAACTGCGAAATAGAACACATATATCAACAAAATAACATACAAATATATTTTGTAACAGCTTTGTACAAAGATTTCGTAATACAAATAATACAACCAGTAATATAATTTTATATCTTTATACAGTTTTAATGCAAATTGTCCTTTGACTTGTTTACAATGCTAAGTAAAGTTAATTTTTCGTGCCTTTTTCTCTGCAATGTCTTTAAGGTGTCAAGCTCACACAAAACATTACATTCAATAGACATCACAGAAAGGCCTACAAGACGCTCTTGCGTCATCGTTGATCTTAGGTAGTTCTTTATAAGTTTCAACTTGGAGAAACTTCTTTCTGCTGAAGCTACACTTACAGGAATAGTAAGATTCTTAGAGCTACAGTTGCATTTGGAAATTACCCAATAAGGGAGTTCTTGCAAATATATGCAAGTAAAATGTTCAAATGTTTGTACAGCTTATGGGACTCAACTACGGGGTCATCAGTCCCTAAACTTACAAACTACTTATGAACTAATACTAAGGACGGCACAAATATCCTTGCCCGAGGGTGGATTCGAACCCCCGACCGTTGTGGCCATGCAGACCGAGACTGGCGCGCCGCAGCTCTAACAATACTCACAAATAATATTGAGTTATCGGCAACCAAAAAGAAATTTGTCTTGTTTCTACTGTCAAATGTCTCGTGAAAGAAAATTATAAATCACAAGTCATGTACATGTACATGATGTGCGTGTTCTTCTTTTGTCTCCTGAATTTAGATTCTTAGTAGAAGAATTGTTTCTTTAATGTATTCTTTATCAACATGTCGGAAAAAAGAAGCGTTCTCGAAATGTATACAGAAAAAGAAGAGCACAACTAGCGGCTGAAAATGAGAAACAGGCAACAGCATTAAAGAAATTCTTTCGTACTCCTGAAACAGACAATAATGGAAATGAAAACATAGAACCAGAGAATGAGGAAAACAGCAAGAAATCAACAAATATTCCAGAAGATAACAACACAGTACAGGTAAGTTGCTCCCATTCATTGAATTTGGTTGAGAATGATTCTGCAATGTGCTGTAATGAGGCTGTAAATAATGTTGCTTTATTGCAAGAAGTATACAATTATTTTTCTAGTTCCAAATATCGTTGGTCTGTTCTGCAATTTATCCAATTTTACTTTGAAACCTCTTAGAGATACTAGATGGGAGAGTTGTATTGATGCTGTCAAATCGTTTCGCTACCAGTTAGGAGAAATTTACGATACTCTATTCGAAGCATCAAAGGACTCAAAGACAGACGTTATGGGCAAAAATAAGGCTTGTTCCCTGACTAGGAAGCTCCTGAATTTTAAGTTCGTTTGTGTTGTGATGTTTTGGTATGAAGTTCTTTCTTGTGTTAATGTGGTTAGCCATTTTTCCAACAAGAATCAGTGGACATTCAGCAAGCAGTTGATCCACTTAAGGGGGAAAAAAAGAAGTGTCGTTTTGAGAACACGCGAAGTGATGAAGGTTTCCAGAATATTTTGGTTGATGCCAAAGTAATTGCTGAATAGCTCGACATTCAACCACAATTTGAGAATGAACCAAAACTCCGACCTAGAAAAGTCAACAGACAATTTTTGTATGAATCTGAAGACGAACCAATTAATGATCCAGACAGCGCGTTTAAATGTATCTTATATTTTTGCACATTAGACACAATCATCTATTCCGTGAATGAAAGATTTCAACGACTGAAGCAGCACAGCGAAATATTTGGGTTTTTGTATGACAACCATCCAATAACGGACAAATAGTGTTTACTAAAGTGTTTCAAGGACTTACAACTATCTTTAACAGACAAAGGGGAGATTGAGTCAATAATTAAATCACTAAAGACGGTGTACCTAGTGGAATTCTTAAGTACTGCTCTCCATATGTTAGCCCAGTACTTAGCCATATTTGTAATTTTTCCTTTCAGAATGGTCAGTTTCCTGGCAGATTAAAGTACTCAGTAGTGAAGCCACGTTATAAAAAAGAGAAAGGCATAGTGTAGACAGCTAAAGACCTATTTATAAGCCATCGGTTTTTTCTAAAGTTATTGAAAAGGTTGTATATTCAGAGTTAATTGATCATTTCAGTTCACATGATTTGTTGTGAAATATATTATATGGTTTCAGAAGTGATTTAACGACTGAAAATGCTATATTATCGTTTCTCTGTGAGATACTTGATGGATTAAATAAAAGGGTACGAACATTAGGCGTCTTCTTTGAATTAACTAAGGCGTTTGTATTGATCACAAATTATTATTGCAGAACTTAGAACATTATGGAGTAAGTGGGGTAGCTTACAACTGGTTCACCTCTTACTTTAATAACAGAGAGCTGAAGGTAATTCTCCGCAGTGTTGAAAATGGCTATAATAATACAGTCACTATGGGGCACAGTTAAGTAGGGGTGCCGCAGGGGTCTGTTCTGGGACTGCTGCAGTTTGTTATTTATATAAGTGATAAGCCTTCGAATATAACAGGTGCTTGTAAAATATTTTTGTTTGCTGATGATACCAGCGTGGTAGTGAAGGATATTGTTTGTTATATTGACACAGCGTCAAATAATGCAGTTCAAGAGAGAGGTACATGGCTTCGTAGAACACCCATGTTCAGGATCTTGTTCAAAAATTAAATTCTACCTTATGTACCCCGAACAGTATCTTAAATAAGTGATTTTTCAACACGAAAAGTAGACAACTATGCATACTTTCATTCACTTGTGACTTATGGTGTTATTTTTTACGGTAACTCTTCTGATGAATAAAGGATGCATTTGGTTCAGAAGCGGGCGGTTCGAGCAATATGTGGTGTAATTTCGCGAACGTCATGTCGACCCCTTTTGAGTAGTCTGGGAATTCTCACATTAGCGTCACAATGTCTGTTGTTAACAGTATCAGCTTATTCCGACGGGTTAGCAGCATTCACTCGGTGAATACTAGACAGAAATCGAATCTACATTTGGATCACACTTCCTTGACTCTTGTGCAGAAAGGTGTTCATTATTCTGCAGCATCCATTTTTCAGGAAGCTGCCACAAGAACTCAAGAATCTTAGTACTAAACCACGCGCTTTCAAATCGAAATTGAAGAGTTACCGATGGCTCCTTTTATTCTGTCGAGGGCCTCCAGGAAAAATTAAAAAAAAAAAATATAATTCCTTTTGAAACTTCCTGGCAGATTAAAATTGTGTGCCGGAACCGGGACTCGAACCTGGGACCTTTTCTTTTCGCGGGCAAGCGCTCTACCACAGCGCTATCCCGACACGACTCACGGTGCCGCCCCACAACTTCAATTTTGCCAGTACCTCGCCTCCTACTTTCCAAATTTGAAGTTGTGGGGCGGCACCGTGAGTCGTGTTGGGATAGCACAGTCGGTAGTGCGCTTGCCCGCGAAAGGCAAAGGTCCCAGGTTCGAGTCCCGGTTCCGGCACACAATTTTAATCTACCGGGAAGTTTCATATCAGCGCACACTTCGCTGCTAAGTGAAAGTTTCATTCTGGATAATTCCTTTTATTCGTTATTGATTCTTTTTACGTATGCTATGATTGTCATGTGCATGGACTACTTTAAATTTTTCTACTATCGGTTTTGTGTTGAAATTTCGTATAGTGACTTGTTCCATGATCATGGAGGCTTGCTCCTCAATTAGCTCCTGCGGAACAGAAAACCATATTGTTAATAATAATAATAATAATAATAATATAGGCTCTGCCAAAAGAAGTGTGTCTCTCCAAACACGTTGCTTGGGGAGTTTCACATTTAAGTTGCTGAAGTATGTTGTGTTCGAGGCCGACGCCTGCCTCTCGCGTGCACAGGAATGAGGAGTAGAAATGTCACAAGATTTGGTTCAGTCCAGCTGGCCTGGCCGCCCACGGTCCGTGCCTCGTGTCTGCGGTCGGAAGTTCAGACGCGTGCCTGTTGGATCGCCGTTTCTCGGTGGCTTGGGTCTGCTGACGATAGTACGCCACCCAAGAGAACTGGCAGAACCCAGCCACCAACCGACAGACCGAAGAAAGCACGCCCTCCTGCGCCCCGGTCTCCGACCGGACTATAGGTGTTTCCTCGAGCTCCGATGATCCCATAACTTTGCCTCTGATTCCAAAATGTACCTTTAGTGGCAGGCGTCGCCCTCCCCCATTTATCGGTTTTCCGTAGTAAAACCCATTTCAACTTTCTCCATAACTTCACGCTTGTCTCATTTAAGCTCCGTGCCCAATACTTGGCCCTGAGATTCTGGCACAACTGTGAGCAAGAACTACCATTGAGAACATCTGTGTCAACACTGTTGGCAACCACATACTTGGCAGTGTACAAAGAATTTATCACATTTGTAACGGCAGGGAAGAGAATTGTGAACTGACTTATGTGAAAGACACAACAATGTGTAATCTCAATATGTTATTTGAAATTGCTCTTGACTTTGCTTCTTATCCTTACCTTCAATGATTGTATGCTTTTGTCAACGTGGATTTTTAACTATATCAGTGTGCGTCATTATGATTATTAAAGTGAATGACTGTATGGGGACTATTCAAAGGCCAATTAAAAAAATTAAGCGCTGCGAATACATCAGAGAATGCTTGACAAAAGCATCCGAAAGTTTCGATAACCGTTCAAAGAAAGGGGACCACAGACGGTGGAATGAAAATTGTGATAAAGCGTTGAAAGGAGTCCAAAATCGTAGAAGAGATGAAATTCCAGTAAAACGGACGAAAAGTGGAAAGTCTTCAGGGGTGAGAGGAAAGAAGAAGGCCAAGATCATAACAGCTGAAAAGAGAAAATTAGATTAAAAATGTATAAAGGAAAACGCCATCGAGTTTTATGGAACCTTCAGAGAGGATCTGCTGGCGTATGAACCATTAAATCATTGATTTAAAAGTACAGATGATAGTATTGTTACATACGACAATGAAACCTGTAAGCCTTTAGCGAAATATCTTTTAAGTGCTACAATACTGCTATGAAACTTTAGAAAGACTGAATGCGAAGAAACAAATCCACAAGAACCCAGATTAAACAGAGCAAAATTAAATGTGTTATTCCGACCACGGATTCGAGGTACCAGTAAAGTTACGAACACCTGGATACCAATAACAGTCTGAACGGATCTTTAATTAAAAAGACCAATAATAAATCTATTAATTTAGACGTTTTATTAATTTTCACACCAAGGAACGTCACAGAGTAATTGCTTACTTGCCCGTTTGGTTAATGTACAAGTTGCTCAAAATGGAGAATTTCCTGTAGCAGTACATAACCGTTAAATTTAAAAGCAAGCGGAAGCCACGCCATGGCCACTAGCTTTATTCCGCACCCAAACAGGTGTCGTAAGCTGAGTGTGCGAGACACAGTGCCGCCCGCAAGGTCTAAATTTCCCCAACGGTTCCTCTCCCTTATATGTAAGGTTGGCTACAGGGACCACTTTAGAACAGCGGAAGCACACTGCGGTGCCGTGCACGGCGAACAGCCACGCACCGCCATGCGTTTGCAGAGCTTCGAAGTATCCACCTCGCGGACAGTCTAGGGTGGAAGTTACCGCCGTATTAGGAAAGTGTGACTTTGAGGACAGTCCGCGTCTGTTACAATGATGGGCGAGTACACTTACCGTTCAGTTTATAGTGAGGTAAGCTTGGCCGTTTGACCCCTGCTCTAGTTATAGTATTACGACTTCATGGCTAGCAACATTCTCTCTGATTCATGCACTCTCCGCTCTCTCTCTAGGGACTGCAAATGTATCTATATAAAATGTGTTTATTTATTGACTATTGTTAGTGACTCCTTGTCCTACAGCACGATGGTTTCGTGGCAAAAATAGTCTTATTTGCGAAATAATATTAAACATGCAACAGGGCTACTTCAAATTCGTCATATTTTTATGAATACAGATTTCTCCACACTTCTGTCTATTTGTTCTGTAACTTTCCTTCTGTCCTCTATTCGATTAATGAATCTTCAATAAGGCGACGAATCACTTGCCAAGAGAAGTCTGACGCCTTTACGGTCCAAGGACAGCAGATCAGCAGGTGAGTGTAACTTCCTGTCTGAGAGGAAAGGCGATAGGCAGCAACCCTTCTTGCATCATCTTCTTTACAAAAACTTCAACATTTAAAGTATTGTGGAATAAATGTGGAAAATCCGAGGCGAGATTGCTACATACATAACCCATCAAGTTATGGAAGAAGTATGTAAAACTGAGTATATCCAAATAATAGTGCCCAATACATTAAAATATATACAAAATAAAATACAAAATTCTAATCAGTGGAAATAATGACGGAGTGATCTATCTACTTCGAACTGGTAATAAGATACTCTCTATAGCTCTGTTGAGCAGAGTTGAACAACAGGCTGGTCACTTAATTGGACAATATAAGTTGATTTCCGGAGAGGATCATGCGCCAACCTTAAAAGCATTCTCTGAAGAGTGGGGACACTCTGGTGATGATTGTCGACTTTCAAAAGTCATACGATTCTATAGACAGACTAACAAACATTATTTTATTACTTTGAAGGATATGGAAGTGACAAAAGAGAAATCATTAAAGAAACACTGACGGATACCATCTCGAAAGTCAAGTTCTTCGGAGAATTTCAGATTCATTTGAATTTCAGATGGGGGTCAGTCATGGAGAGTGCTAAATTTGGCAGTCCGTCCATGTGTACTAAGTACAATGAATTGAAAAATGTGCCAAAGTGACTGTCTTTTGCATAAAGCACATTTTATGAAATGTAGACTGTTCACCAGAATTATGGCAGTGTAGGCTTCCCCAGCCCTCGTTCCGCCTTCCTCGCCAAACATACGGGCGCTCTGTTTGCTAAATGCTTTTACCCAGTGAAGTTTTCTTACACAGTATCTCCCTTTCACTGCCACTGTCTACGAGTGTCTCTCTCCCACTGCCTCCTTTTTATCATATTGGTAAGTTTGTCCTGTCTCTCTCCTCGTACTATCAATGTTCTCACCCCTTTGTCTCAATCTTCCTTACCGCTGTCGTCTTCTCTACAACTGTCGTTCACTTTCTGACATTGTCTTTGCTCTCTTATTCTCTACATTTGTCTCATTTTTCTCATAGTCGCAGTCATCGTGGTCTTTTCTCTACACCTGTCCTTGTGGATGGTTTGGTCATGCTTGTAAACGCTAACTCATATGGGGGTTGTGGGAAAGAAGAGAAACTTTTTCTTTTCCTCGCCTCCATTCTTCTCTGTTTTCAAGTTGCACTGTCTCCTTTCCATTTTCCTATTATCTCCATTAATTTCATCTTTGTTACTGCCACTGCATCTCTCCCACCATAACTCGACGTTCTCTCTTTCTCGCTTACTTGCACGCTTTTCTCTCCACTACCCATACTCTCTGCAATTAAGTTTCAGCACATAAAAAGCACGAATTTGTTCGCAAATCGAAATTTTTGATAAGTAATGTGGCATGAAGGTTGAGTCTTATAACAGGCACTTTTTCCCCTTTTTGTGCTCCTACAGAAGCATTTTTCAGTTGGTTCCCTTTTCTACAGCAGGGTGTGCTGCATGTATATAAGAAATTTTAAAGATAGTAAAGAGTTGGCAATTTCTTTATATGTTTCGACATTTTTATAAACAGGGTACGATGAATAAAAAAAAATCATTTATCGAAATAAGATATTTAGAATATGTTGCTCCCAAAAAATGAGATCATTCACATGAGTACTTAAAGGAATGTCCTAAACTTCGTTTACATGATAAATCGATCAAATATGAAGACCGTAAATTGAATTAAATACACACGAATGATGTAAAATGGAAAGAACACGTAAATAATGTCATGGGGATGGTGATAAAGACTGCGTTTTATTGGCAGGACACTGAGAAGATGCAACAGAACTTCTAAAGAGACTGCTTACACGACGATTGTCCATTCTCTTTTGGAGTATTGCTTTGCCATCTGAGCAGGATGGACGCAGTACATCGGCAGAGTACAAAAGAAGAGCTGGTCGCTTTATATTATTGCGATGCTCGTTTTATATTATCGTGATACAGCAGAGAGAGCGACACGTAAATGATGCAGGAGTCGGAGTGATAATCATTACGTCAATGGCGTTTATAGTTGCGGCGAGATCTACTTAAGAAATTTCGATGGCCGACTTTCTCCTCCAAATGCGATAACATCGGACTTTATGCCGGACAGAGTTACCAAGTGTGTCGACATACAGTGCACCAAGTGCTCCTAACGATGGACCTTCGCAGACGAAGACCCATGAATGTGCACAGTTGACACCACGACATCGGCGACTACGACAGATGTGGGCGTGTGACGATCGTAACTAAACTTTGGGGGCAATGGCAGACCGTAAGAAGGTCTGAGGCGTCCCTATACGTTAGTCGATGGGGAGGGGAAGTGCGAGTGCGTCGTCTCGCAAGGGAGCAGCTCGTTGACACCTGTGCTGCGGGACGCAGGCGAGCTGGTCGCGGCTCAGTCGTGCTCTGGGAAGATACACGTAGGTGCGCATGGCTCTAGTGGAGCTCGTGCAAGACATCGTGGTGGCCAAGAAACGACCCACATACGATCATATTTCCCAACAGTATGGCTGTTTTCGGCAAGTGTGATGAGTGGTTTGAGTAACAGAGTGGTGAGTTGTAGTTGATGTGCTGCCCCCGAATTCGCCAGACCTGAATCCGATGGAACTCATGGCTCCTCCCCGTAATTCCGTGGCTCGTGTGTGCAGGTGAGGTGCGGCGACCTAGCAAAGCCTCAGTGCTTCCACGCCTGGACGCATCGTCGCTGTTACTCGTCTCAAAGGTGATCATACGGCCTGTCAGGTAGACGGTCATACTGTGGTGGCTGATCAGTGCAGGTATCGCGGTCCGTTAGAGGCTGTGCCTTGAACACGGAGGCGCGCGACACGACCGTCCACAGCTGAACAAGAATAGGATCTCGTTGCAGCAGGTCTGTTACTGGGGCACATGGCGCGTCGGTTGGTAACATACGTCAGTGGAACGTCTCGTAGGTAGGGACCTACCTGGCTGATTGGAAGTCGTAAGTCGCAGTGCCGTCTGTACTGCAAGCATTTAGAATTAAGGTGGACATGTTGGACACTTGGCACGAGATGGAAGTTGGGAGCTAATTAACAATTAGTTCCATATCTCTCAGGTTTATAGTCGTTAGCCACGAGCATACGTTTATCAGTACGATGAAATATGGAAGGATGAGTATTGAGGAAGTGGTCGCACCTGCGTCTCGTGTGCAGACCACTGCTCTATGTCTGAGCGCATCCAGTAATTGTCAGATTTAGTATTACTGTAAGATATTGAATTGACGTCTGGTTTACCGCTAACCTCGCTACGAAGGGTGCGTATCTTGCAAACTGGTCGTGGATAGGAAGCTGAATTTGAGTAGCTTTAGTGTTGCGAAATTTTACTCAAAGTCTTTCCTTGGTATTAAGTCTCTAGCTGCTATTGCTTAAATGATTATTCCTGCTGAGACTATCAGTTTTCCAGATATTTGGCTATTATGTGATGAGAATGTCGTCGAGGATAGGTGCTGCCCCGCCGTTTCCGTCCGGCTTGGGAATCAGCACAGAGTAATATATATTTGTCTGTGGAATCAGGCGAGTGCTTTCTGCTGCGCCTCCTGCCGTCTCGAATTGGCTGGCGCTGATAGGTGTCAGGTTGGCCCCGCGGATTTACGTATGATGGAAGACAATAAAGCTACAGGTTACAGATCGTCACTGAGAGATTTACGCAGTAAGGTGGCGTTCATTCAGCAAGATCCTAGGTAAACGTCTTTAAGCTGGAAACTAGCGTGCCTCCCACCATGTTTTAATAGTTGCAGGCGGAGTCATTCCTGTTGTCAAAGCAAAAGTATTATCGGATGTAGAAATGTAGTACCACATTGGCAGACGATATTTCAACCTCGCGTGATAAAGGGCAAGGAAAAGACTGTCTACTATCGATACTGAACTTCCAGTCACTACTGAGAGTGCATTGCGGCCAACACGGAACATAATCTACCAGAATAATTTGAAGGAAGGTCGAACAGTCTTTGGGTTTAACCATCAACATCCACAATCAATACACGGTAGACATTTTTAAAGTAAGACCCGATTTGTAATGGCGTAAGAGAAACTTTGGACGAACGTAATTTCAATGCTGCAGAATGAACAGTTTTTACTTTTCGTTATAGCCATGAAAACCATTTAAACATTCGTGAAGTCGTAGTACCGGTTTTTGGACACCAGAACTCTGCTGCCTGCCTGCCTGTCACATTTTTAGTGCAAATTCTCAGTAACATTGTAATAGATGACTTTTATCTTGAAACTTTTGGAAATATCTAGTGCTACCCGTCAATCATGAAGTTTCTATCCGGACGGCCTACTGTCATGAATGAAGACTTGGTACAAGAACGTGATGAGGCAATTCGCCAAAACAGCCGCTTCACTATGACGAGCTGCATCTGCAATCCATAAGTTTCAAGATAAGTAATGTATTACATTGCTGTTGACAAAGTGATCCGCCGTCAGGCGGCAGAGTTCTTCGAGGAGGGAATCCAAAAGCTGGTGCCACAACTTCACGAACGTTTATATGCTCATGAAAACTGAAAAAATGTGCATATTGTAGTTCTTGCTTTATAGATATCCAAGCAAAGCCTGTTATTTCCACAGTCAACGGAGAATTATTGTAGAACATAAAACATCAGACATGTGTACTCAAGTACAAACACTGCTGCGGACGTTGTAAACTGCAGGAAATGTCGTCAGTCTGCTGTAACAGAGTTATAGCGTTATTCGCTTGAACAATCATAACATCAACACACATCTGAGCAGAATGCTTGGAATAAGCGAACCAACCCAGAACCCTGCTGCTGTTACTGATACGATAATAACGAAACGTGAGAGTTTTGTTCTTTTAGTCTCCCGATTTTAACTCTGAATCGACAAGATACGAAGGGAGGACGACATAGAAAGTATAAAGCTGCTAAACTGCTTGTTCGTGAAGGCATGAGACGTTTGAAATAGGAACGTCAGAAACCGAGTCGATAGATGCGAATGACAAGTAGACGAATAAGCACTCGGAGAAAAAAAACGTCCGCCATACTGTAGTCGATGAAAAGGTTTGCCAACATTGTGGCGAATTGATCTGAGGAACCACGGGAGGAATATTGTATGTTCGTTGCAGAGTGACATCTTAAGATTGTCCCTCTAGCAACAGGTCCCTAGAGTAGATAAGGTGATCGGCAAACTCCAGTGTAGGACGCTGCAGCAGAGACGTAGTGCATCACGGTGTGGGCTTCTGTCAAAGTTCTGAGAGCGTACGGTTCTAGAAGAGAGTATCGATATATTGCGATAAGATCACGAGGAGAAAATTAGAGAGATTCGAGTCGACACCGAGGAATAGCTGCAGTCTTACGGGTCTGGTACAGCATAAGGAGGGAGTGACATTGGCCCACAAAGCCCAGAATGGCTGTTGATGTGACTAGAATACGTGACTCCATAGCAAGCATTAAGGGTTCGTACCGTTGCAAATTATAATCTTTGTAAGCCTAAGACACCAAACATCAGTGCTCAACGCTCCCTAGCCGTACAAACTATTTAAACACGCACGCACACACTCGAAACTCCGACGTCAGCGCTGCGTTATTGGTAACGTGGCGCTCCACAGGGTCATCCCTGCGCGGACGTAACGTTGCATCTACGTCTTTTCGAGAGTTGTGAAGAGTACCGATGTGTAGTAAACTCATCTGAATAAAGAGGTAACAAGTTTTGCAGAACCTATGTGCGTGTTGGCCTGGCAGGCCGTGTAACATTTAGCTGTTCCCGGCGCCCTGTAGGATTCGCGGGACGGCCTCCCACGGCGATTAAAATACGGGAGTCGGGAGCGCGGATAATTGAGTGGGTGGCGCGGCCGCCGCGGCGCTGCGGTCGCGGCTCGCGGCGCGGGGCGGAGCCGCTGCGAGGTATCGATTGTGGGCGAGCGGCGCTATTCCTGGCGGCGGCGCGCTATTTCAGTGGCGGCGCTAAATATAGCCGCAGGGGGAGGGGGGGCGTACTGCGCCTCTGCCGCGCGCCGACCTTGGCGGCTATTTTTAGCCGCGCGAGGCGCGCGCCATTGTAAACTGACGGCCGCAGCAGGGCGGGGGTGGAGGCGGCGCGGCCGCGGCCGCCGCGAGGCATGGGCACCTGCCGCGCTGCGCTAAAAATGCCGCGGGTTGTTTTTAGTGGCGGCGGCGGCGGCGTCGTCGTCGTAAAGCGGATTTATCGGGGGTCGCAGCATCCTCGCTCTGCTCTGAAATATCACGCACCCCCGCAGGTGGCGCGAGAAATGTGACACATTTATGCAGCTACACACGCTCTAATTACTCCGCCTACCGTTGTGCGGCATTTCGTGATACGTATTTCGGAGGAAGTAGAACCTTTGCCACGGAAGTTTCTTAGAATGAAACCGTTCTTTTAGAGCTTAAAGCTAGTTTGTTTAACGTCACGCAAGAGGTTGTTTGGCTGAGACCGCAACGAACTCTTACAGACTCAGTTTATTGGAAAAATAATTTTTTATTTATTTATTGTTTGTTTTGTTTTTATTTAATTGCTAACCTTTGAAACGAAACATATCGAGCAGTTCAAGCTACACTCCATACATGAGAGCACTCACACAGCACGTGAAATGTCTCTCTAAGTCTACATCTACATGGGATACTCTGCAAACCACATTTAAGTGCCTGGCAGAGGGTTCGTCGAACCACCGTTAAACTATTTATCTCTCATTCCATTCTCGAATAGCGCGCGGGAAGAAAGAACACCTGAATCTCTGCGTTCGAGCCCTGATTTCTCGTATTTTATTCTCATGATCTTTCCTACCTATGTGACAGTCAACAATATATTTTCGCAATCGGAGGAGAATGTTGGCGATTGTAGTATCGTAAGCAGCCCACGCCGCAGCGATAAGCATCGTCGTTGTAATGATTCCCATCCCAGATCCTGTATCACTTCCGTAACGCTGTCTCCCGTGTATCGCGACAATACGAAACGAGCTGCCCTTCTTTGGACTCTTTCGATGTCCTCCGTCAAACCCACCTGATAAGGATCCCACACTGGGCAGCAATACTCCAAAAATGGATGGACTAGCGTAGTGTATGCAGTTTCTTTTGTAGTTCTGTTGCATCTTTTAAGGGTTCTGCCAATAAAACGCAGCCGGCCGCGGTGGCCGAGGGGACTAAGGCGCTCCTTGCCGGGGGGGGGGGGGGGACTGAGGCGCTCCAGTCACGGTCTGCACGGCCACTACGGTCGGGGGTTCGAATCCCCCCTCGGGCATCGATATTTGTGCCGTCCTTAGTCTTAGCTAGTTCATAAGTAGTTTGTAAGCTTAGGGACTGATGACCCCGTAGTTAAGTCCCATAAGTTCTACAAACATTTGAACATTTTTTGACTAAGGCGCTCCAGTCACGGTCTGCGTGGTCACTACGGTCGGGGGTTCGAATCTCCCCTCGGGCATGGATATTTGTGCCGTCCTAGTTCGTATGTAGTTCATAAGTAGTTTGTAAGTTAAGGGACTGATGACCCCGTAGTTAAGTCCCATAGACTTTACAAACATTTGAACAACAATAAAACGCAGTCTCTGGTTCGCCTTTCCCACGACATTATCTACGTAATCTTTCCACTTCAAGTCTGAAGTAATAGTAATTCCTAGATATTTTGTGGAGTTCACGGCCTTCACTTTTGATTGATTTATCTTGTAAACAATGTTTAACGAATTTCTTTTCGTACTCATGTGGACGACTTCACACTTCTCATCATTTAGAGTCAATTGCCAATTTTTACACCATACTGATATCTTATTCAGATCGTTCTGCAGTTGGTTTTGATCTTCAGATGATTTTACTAGACGGTAAATGACGGCGTCATCTGCAAACAACCTAAGAGAGCTACTTAGATTTTCTTCCAAATCGTTAATGTAGATAAGGAACTGCAAAGGACCAATAACACTACCCTGTGGAACGCCCAATATCACCTCTGTTTTAGTCCATGCTTTACCATCGATTACTACGAACTGTGTCCTGTCTGACAGGAAATCCCGTATCCAGTCGGAAATTTGGGGCGATATACCATAACCACGTAATTTGATTAAAAGCCGTTTGTGAGGTACGGTGTCAAAAGCCTTCTGGAAATCAAGAAATACGGAATCGATTTGCGAACCCTTGTCGATAGCACTCGTCACTTCGTGTGAATAAAGAGCTAGTTGTGTTTCGCATGAACAATGTTTTCTAAATCTGTGTTGACCTTGGGTCAAAAGATCATTCTGTTCGAGATAATTCATAATATTTGAGTACAGGATATGTTCCAAAACCCTGCTGCAAATTGACGTCAATGAAATAGGTCTGTAGTTTAGTGGGTTACTCCTACTGCCTTTCTTGAATATAGGTGTGACCTGTGCAGCTTTCCAGTCTTTTGGTACAGATCCTTCTAAAAGAGAGCGGTTGTATGTGGTTGTTAAGTAAGGAGCTATCGCTTCAGCATAATCAGATAGAAATCTATGTGATAGAAGTCTATCCACTATGATCATGCTATCAAATGAGAAAATATGTGATAAGACAACTCTAAGCTGGAATGGAGAGATCTGGATGTTGTTCCTTCCCATGCACTATTTGAGAATGTAATTTAGTTTAGTAGTCTGCAAGCGCTTCTATCAACAACGTCACTATATTATCTTTTAGGAAAAAAAATCCTTCAGTGTATCCTTACATTCTGCATGTACCTCTCAAAATGATGGCGTATTTTTGCCTGGAACATTGAAGTATTACGCGCTACGATCTATTATCGAAGTTGAATTTTCAAATTTTGCCGAAGGGACAAAACTGCAACGGCCATCGGTCACTAGACTTACACGCAATCTTAACTAACTTATACTAAGAACAACACAACTCACACACACACACACACTCAAGCGCGTGCGCGGGGGGGGGGGGGGGGGCGGGCGGGCGGGCGGGCGGGCAAAGGAGGACTCGAACCTCCGGCGGGAGCGGCCGCAATCAATGACATGGCACCTCAGACCGTGCGGCCATTCCCCGTGTGAGGTCTCTCATCATTTGTATATATGTATCCAGTATCCATGCAAGAATCTTCATGCGTTCTTTTTAAAATTACTATTGTGAACGTGGTCTCCGCGGAAGTAGAGCTGTGTAATTCTTGCACCCGCTGTCGGTGAATCGTCCCAAAAAGAATGCTGTCGAGCTGCAATAACACCTTCAATCTTCTCCTCCACTGCAGTTACAAAGGAACGTGTTCAAATCAAATGTTTGTTAAGCTTATGGGACTTAACTGCGGGATCATCAGTCACTAAACTTACTAACTACTTATGAACTACCTTATACTAAAGACCGCACACACATGCATGTCCGAGGGGGGATTCGAACCCCCGACGGGGAACTGCCTCGCGCATCGGAACATAGCGCCTCAATCCGCTCCGCCGCGGCTAACGTGTTCATAAGCTTGATGAAAGTACGATATAAATAAAGATAATAGTGAAACAGTAATCAACGTATTACATGAAACTACGTAAAGTATTTCAATATAAAAAGTCGCCTTGGAATAAAATTTTTATTTAAACAAAAAATGTAATAAAAACCCAATAAATATTAATGCGATCAGGACTGGTGATATGGAAATAATTTAAATGAGCATAATTGCGGCTTTGTCGGAACGAAGTTAAAAAAAACTATGAAACTAAGTAGTGATTTTACTCCAAGTAAGGTGGAAATTGTTGTAGTCATAAAACGAATCCAACTCACTCCTCAGAGGATACGCACTTATGTTTACATAGCATTGCATATTGTGCACTATACTTCTATGAAATTTATAAGAAAGTCCTTGAGCCTATCAGAAAACCAGAAGAAGAAAAAAATATTTGTTTCCAAATAGCCTTGAACTAGCGCCGTGAGACATCTTTCATTTCACAGTCAACGATTTTGCTGCCTACACTACGGCCACTAACGTGTCTGTGTATCATCGACGAAGGTGTTATCAGTGTTGTTTACACTACTGGTAGATATGTCGGTTGCTCACATGTAATTGCAACAAATGATGTAAAGAATAATTCGTGTTGATAGATCTTCAGCCCCCCTTGCCTTGAAAAGGCAGATTACTGTAATACGGAAATCTTTTAGCCACATATAAGGTACAAGATGTTTCCAGTCATTTATTCCTACAAATAGCACCTCTAATAACCGGTTTTCGAGATATTATCGACTTACTTTTACTTGCTTTGAAATGTCATAAGACCTAAAACTCATGAAATACGACGGCCAATATGGCGCCTTCATCTCTACCGAAAAGAGCTGCCCCCCTCTCCGGATAGCCACGTGGCGTGACGCCGATGGCGTTCTCCCGCCGTATTCGTAATAGTTCAGACGCACTTTGAGTATATCTGGCATGTTTGATATTACCCGACACGTTGGGAAAGCCTCGCCAACGTGCGGTTCGCACGTTGTGACATCAGAAACTCGTCACGTTGACCACACTCGTTTAGAGACACGCTCTGTGTGCCGACGGCTTTAGTACAAACTGGGCTATATTTCTTCCACAACCCCGGCTCTGAAAACTGCAGTCACAGTGACGTCACCAAGCGCTTTCCCTCGCCCCACGGCGCATCTGAACGTGAACTACTGGCTTGCCGAACTCGCCGTGATGCTGAACGCTACTTGAGTAGATTGACTTGCTAATGATGTCAAAGCCCCTGTGAAAGATGATGATTGTGCGAACCAAAAGGAAAACGGAGTGAGAAGAATAGTGTTTAACGTCCCGTCGACAGCGCAGTCATTAGAAACTGAACTTACGCTTGGAGTGTTTGGGTAAGGATCTGGAAGGAAATCGGCCATGCCATTGCAAAGGAACCATCCCGACATTTGTCTGGAGTGGTTTCGGGAAATCACGCAAAACCTAAATCTGTATGGCCGGAGATAGATTTGAACTGCCATCCTCCTGGATGCGAGTCCAGTGTGTTACCACTGCGCCACCTCGCTCGGTGTGCCAACCAAGACTGTCCTGACTCCTCACTGACACTGCGCCGAATGGTTAGGGGAATTGCTGAAGAAACAACTCTCATTATTCTCGTATTCCCAGATTTAAGTCCAATGTCACAGCACTGTTTCAATTGTCGAAACCACCTGTCAGAAAAAAGACCAATGTCGATATGCTATTGGAAACTTGATAAAACACTTTGGGGCTTACACCTTCAAATCCCAGTATCTGTCATCCTATGTGGCTTAGACATTGGCCGTTTTAACATTATGAAGCACGTGAAACTATATGGCGTACACCAATAAAACCAGTTTTGATAAATATTGACATTGGCCCTTTTAGAACCAAGCCACAGAGTTGTCGACCGCTGCAAGTTCTGGAATCACACTGTTTATGAAATGGGCGGACTGAAATTCCTGCTTTAGCTGTATAAATGCGCACATAAGACTAAACATTATTGTAACAGTGTCATTTTTCAGCAATTCTCAAAGGTCGTTCTTCCTCTATCCTATTGACTAGCAGGATCCTTAGAACACGTAAAATCCTAGACACGAACTAAATATTTACTCCAAGTAAGGTGCAAACTGCCCAGGACATACGACCAATCGAATAGACTCACTCATCAGAAGAAGTGAACTTCTGTTTACATAAAGTCAATTATTAATCAGTATATTTCCATCAAATTAATGTATGTCTTCAATAATTTGGTTTTCTGGAGCTGGCGGCCGAAAATGTTGAACGCAACACAAACTAGCCTGTGTACACTTCGTGTTTCCCACGGAAGATGCTAATAATCTCTATCTGGTACTGCTGCACACGCCGTTCAATGGACGAAAAAAAAAATCGCTATACTGAGATCTTCGCCCAATGTGTTCGTTAAAAATATAAACAAAATAACGATTTTATGTAAAAATGGTTTTCTTTTCTGGGGAGCATTTGGAATTCTTTCGCAAGGCTTTCTCTCCGAGGTCACGCGCCGGTGGTCGTCGAGACGTTGCTGTCGTGTCGATGTACTCGCCTCGTTATCTCCAGTCGTCAGGTCGTTCTGTTTGCTGAATGTCCTCTTTGTGCCCGATGAACACTATAAACCGGCACTGAACCCGTGGACAGCAAATGCTCCCGGAGATCTGAAGAATCAGAAGCTTTAGTATACATTCATGCTATAGTTAGGATTGCCGTATCCATCTTGCCCATCGTCGGAACACTGTGATATGAGTGGAGGGAAGGGTGGTTTGCAAATTCTATAAAACGCTTATTTAGAACACGGTTACATGGCAGAAATAGTTGCAATACCATATTTTTCGAAAAATTTGGCCCTTTTCAGCAATTTTTTTCGCCCTTAGTGGCAGCAATCTATATCGTTCATCAGTCAAATGTTCAAATGTTTGTGTAGCTTATGGGACTTAACTACGGGGTAATCAGTCCCTAAACTTACTAACTACTTACGAACTAGCTAATCCTAAGGACGACACAAATATCCATGCCCGATGGGGGATTCGAACCCCCGACCGTAGTGGCCGTGCTGACCGTGACTGGAGCGCCTCAGTCCCCTCGGCCACCGAGGCCGGCGTTCATCAGTCCTCTGACCGTCATATTGTGCTAAGGGTAGGCGTTAGGTCAGCAATTAAGAGCCGAGGTGATAACAGTATTTTACCAGATCGGCATAAATTGGATGTTGTTGGTATAAGGAGATCGATAACGGTGACGGTCAAATTTTTGTAAATCTATGGGACTACTCTGGTCATCGGTCCCTAGGGTTACAAACTTGTTGAACTAACTTCTGCTAAGGACAACAAATGCACCCCTGCCCAAGGGAGGACTCGAACGTCCGACGGCGAACAGCGGCGAGCTCCGTAACTTGGCGCCTTATAACTATCGGCCACTCCACCGCTGCAATGGTGACCGTTCCGATACATCAGGGGAAGCAGGCAGCGCCGGTGTGACGTCAGCCCAGGCAGCTCTGCCAACACCGTCTAGATACAAGGCCTCGCAACAAGCCCGTGTCACGTCACACCCATAGGCTGCCATCGCAACATCACTGGCTGGCGCTACGAGAAAGTGGGGCCGCGGTGGAGTAGCCGAGCGGTCTAAAGCGCCTCGCTGCGGAGCGCGCGGTTGCTCGCCGTGGAGGTTCGAGTCCTCCCTGGGGCATGGGTGTGTGTTCAAAATGTTCAAATGTTTGTTAAGCTTAAGGGACTTAACTACGGGGTCATCAGTCCCTAAACTTACAAACTACTTACGAACTACCTACAACTAAGGACGGCACAAATATCCATGCCCGAGGGGGGGATTCAAACCCCCGACCGTAGTGGTCGTGCAGACCGTGACTGAAGCGCCTCAGTCCCCTCGGCCACCGCGGCCGGCTGGGTGTGTGTGTTTGTCCTTAGGTTAGTTTACCTAGGTTTAAGTAGTTTGTAAGCTACGGACTGATGACCACGCTGTTTGGTCCGATAGATTTATAAACATTTGAACATTTATTTATTTATTTTTGAGAAAGTGGGTCGTGCCCCAGTGGCCAGCCAGTGAGCTTGCGATGGCAGTCTATCAGTGTGACGTGACACGGGCTTGTTTCGAGGCCTTGTATCTAGACGGTGTTGGCTCTGCCTGCTCACAAGGCAGGAGAGTTGACCATGTGACGTCACGCGCTCTGTACTGCTGCCGCGGAGAAAGACTGCATCATGTGGAGTGCAGCAATTTAGGAAAGACGGGAACAGATCTGGTGTGAAGAATACAGTGAGGTCTACGATATCCTGATTAACGTTATAATGCAGGTGTAATTTAATTTGAGGATAGCACTGTTATAGAGTAAAGAGAATGGAACATAATACAATTTTCTCTCTACAATTTAGAGCAAAGCTGATCCGTACAATTAAGTAGACATTTTTCATTTAGTTTTTCTTTGCTTTCTTTTTCAATGTTAGGATACAATGTTTGAGATATTTTTAATCGAACACTACATGTTAGGTTGTGATCTATTTCATAATAGAAAAGAATTGTTCATACACATAACATCGTTAACATCCATCGAAAACGGTGTTTGCAAAGAGCTGAAACATAGTAGACAATATTTCAACATTTTCAAACCTGGACTCAGACTGGTTAGGAAGAGTTTACAGATTTTGAACATATTCTTGAGAGAGAATACAAGCAGGAGCAAACACCCTCAGTAAATGGTCTAACTTTCCTGGCTATATGTAGAGCTATTCTGTAGCTGAGCCGGACAGACGCTTCGCTACTCTCACAGCCCTCACATCAGCTCGTTTCTTTATTTCAGATATTAAAGCGTCTCGTTCTTCTCTTTCATATTTCCCACACTCATTTACGTGGAACAGGGAATAATGACACTGTAAATTCCATTTTTTAAAATACTTCGTACTTCTCTGTTACACACCAAACACTTTGCACCTTCACTGCATTGCACAAAAAGAAACAGATTTTCCCACACCGAAAGAAAAACCGATTGCTCCATTTTGCTTCCCCCTGGGGGCTGACGGTTCTTCCGTGAGCACGTGCGTGGCGAGCACGGGGCCCCGAGCTAATGCAGTCTTCCCTCCTTCTTTACTTCCTGGACTGCATTTCCTTTCCCCCTCCCCTCCTTTCTTCTCCTCACTCCTTCCCTTCACCACCGGGGGACTGATAACCTCAGTAGTTTAGTCCCCCTATCCCAACCAAACAACACACACACACACACACACACTCCATTTTGCTTGTACTCGGCATGTTCTTGTGGAGAGCGCTATTGCTGACAGGCCTCCTACTCCGTACTCACAGCCCCGGCTATCTAGGCAACATTGCGGACACAGCTCCCGCCTGCCGTCACACGGACTGGCAGGCTTGCTCTTCCTGCTCATACATCACACCGCCTGATGTCTTCCTCTGCGATACATAGAGACGCACGGCACCCATGCCTCTAGTACTCGTGAAATGTAAGTAAAGTGGTGTGCCAAAGTGAAACAAACCCAACTCAGTTATGCGTTATGAGCATGAAACAGTTCGCACTAAAGACAGTGCGTGAAATGACCCCAGAAGAAAGCTGTCTGTTTTCTTAAGGCAGTGGAATACAGACGCAGGCATTGTTGTAAAATTTCGGACTCTATTTGATTAGTTTCTTTATATACAGTACTGTTATTGGATGTTTGAAGTTTTCGTATAATTGCTGTTCATTTCCATAAGTGTTTTACTACTAATGTTCGCCGCGGTGGAGTAGCCGAGCGGTCTAAAGCATCTCGCTGCGGAGCGCGCGGTTGCTCGCCGTGGAGGTTCGAGTCCTCCCTGGGGCATGGGTGTGTGTGTTTGTCCTTAGGTTAGTTTACCTATATTATATATATATATATATATATATATATATATATATATATATATATATATATATATATATAATGTGTGTGTGTGTGTGTGTGTGTCTATGTGTGTGTGTGTGTGTGTGTGTGTGTGTGTGTGTGTGTGTGTGTGTGTTGTTCTTAGGTTAGTTTAACTAGTATGTAAACATAGGGAATGATAACCTCAGCGCCGGCCGCGGTGGCCGAGGGGACTGAGGCGCTTCAGTCACGGTCCGCACGGCCACTACGGTCGGGGGTTCGAATCCCCCTTCGGGCATGGATATTTGTGTCGTCCTAGTTCGTAAGTAGTTCATAAGTAGTTTGTAAGTTTAGGGACTGATGACCCCGTAGTTGAGTCCCATAAGTTTTACAAACATTTGAACATTTTGATAACCTCAGCAGTTAACTCACGTAGATTTACAAACATTTCAGCCGGCCGCGATGGCCGAGGGGACTGCGGCGCGCCAGTCACGGTCTGCACGGCCACTACCGTCGGGGATTCGAATCCCCCCCCCCCCTCGGGCATGGATATTTGTGCCGTCCTTAGTGTTAGCTAGTTCATAAGTAGTTTATTTAGGGACTGATGACCCCGTAATTAAGTCCTTTAAGCTATACAAACATATGAACATTTTTGAACAAAAATTCCAACATTTTTCCTAACTTCCCATGCGCACTTTGTCGTGAAATGGCTCATTGATTGATTTCTTCAAAAGAAAAGGCTGCCTCATTCCCCTTATACCCGATTCACGTCGAGAGATCGTATTGCTCTACACAGCAATACTCTGAGTACCTGGCGTTGCTATCGCTGTATAATATCCATTATACAGTTTTCTTAAAAGTACAATTAATTTTTACATACCGTTCAGTATGAGAGTTGGTTTGCTTATTGGTGGAGATGCATCCGCTGTTGCGCTGCACCCCATCCCTCCCGCCTCTGCAGGGACCCTCCCTCTCTCCCCACTAGTAACACGTTACGTGGGCGGGCTGCTGGCCACCATTCACGTCTCACATCCTGCCGCCACATGTTCCCAACGTGACGCATCAATGTCATTGGAGGCATCCGAAACATTCAAACAACCGCTGTTAGTTGCTCGTCACGGAATAGGTGAGGCGCTCTCAAGGATTTGGAACGCAATAAATACACGACATTTTATGCACCGCAGTGTTCTCAGCGGCATTTCAGTCAACAGGTTTCTCCTTCGAATGGCAAAATATTTTATCACCTCTTTGCTGGACCGCTTACCATAAGAGAGATTGAGTACACTATAATGCGAATGCTGTCCACGGAACGTAAAACCGTATTCTTTTCTTCATTTCGTTTCCTACAGAGAGAGATACGAACATTGCGATAAGACTAGGAATGGTTGCAGAAAAGATTTTCCTCAGTGCATGAACGACCGCACGGTCCTACGCGTAATGTTACGGATTGCGCGGTTGCTCCCACCGGTGGTTCGAGTCCTCTGTTGGGCGTGTGTGTCTTCTAAATGTTCAAATGTTTGTAAAGCTTATGGGACTTAACTGCGGGGTCATCAGTCCCTAAACTTACAAACTACTTATGAACTAGCTTATACTAAAGACGGGACAAACATCCATGCCCGAGGGGGGATTCGAACCCCCGACAGGGAACGGCCTCGCGCATCGTAGCATAGCGCCTCAATGCGCTCGGCCGCTCCGCCGCGGCTGGTGTGTGTGTGTGTGTGTGTGTGTGTGTGTGTGTGTGATAGTTTAGGGACCGATGAACTCAGAAAGATTTAAGCCAGTCGTTCCCAAAGTTATTTGTACTGTACGCACAATTTTTCTTGAAAAATCTTCGCGTCTCAGTGTATAGTGACTGCATGGCAATTAATAATAATATAAATATTATTTGTTGCATGAAACGGAAGTTAAATACGCAAATGCATTGCTGAGAAAGACTTTCGAAACTGGTGAATGGAGCAGTTATTAAAGAAATCTCGCCGGCCGCGGTGGCCGAGGGGACTGAGGCGCTTCAGTCACGGTCTGCACGGCCACTACGATCGGGGGTTCGAATCCCACCTCGGGCATGGATATTTGTGCCGTCCTAGTTCGTAAGTAGTTCATAAGTAGTTTGTAAGTTTAGGGACTGATGACCCCGTAGTTAAGTCCCATAAGCTTTACAAACATTTGTACATTTTTTAAAGAAATCTCCAGTAAAAAAATTGCTTAATACGAATTAAATGGCACGCTCAATGAGATTTATGGTAGTGTTGAGTTTTGGTGCTATTGATACTTTCTATATCTGGACTGAAACTTGTTTATTATTGAGCTAAATCTTTTAATATGCAATGTTTGTTTATAATTTTTTTCAGAAGGAAAAAAAACTAAAAAAAAAAGTAGGCTTGCCTAACAGTGTAGTTGTGGATCCCATTAATTCCTTGAAAGCTATGCTCCCCCTCCCCACTCCACACGGGACGATCCAGCCATAATCCACACGCCAATAGTGAAATAAAAGTAAATAAAAATGTAGTGTAAAATAAAACAAACCGCCGCCTATAAACAACACGTAAATAGGCGTATGATTCCGCAGCGAGAGAAAGAAAAATCGATGGAAGATTAATCACATGACATTTGTCTCAAGTGGAAGACGACGCGGCGTTGCCATATCGTAATTACTCATCAGTGCTTCGGCTTTTTCTCCTATTGTTCTGAGTACGCTATTTACCACATTGGTTTCTTGTTCGGGAGGTTTTTTTTTAATTTTTTTTATTTAATTTTTTTATTTTTTTTATATACATAACTCTTTTTCGGATTATGAAAGTTTCTTCCTGAAGTAAACTTCTATTTCTTCAGTCGTTGAGATATTTATGTACATATAACGTTCCGCGACCCACTTGAATAGATCCTGCGAGCCACATATTGCGAACCTCTGCTTTAAGCGATATTTGCAGGGTAATGATGTGGGAGTAGATTGGTGTTAACAGCCGTCGGACGGTATAAGTTGGATGCGGCGTCCCGTGCCCCACTCTGCCGACCTGTTGCTGCTTCTGCTGCTGCGCTGCCGGCTGTGCGGCTCTTCTGCCCTCCATCACAAAATGTCCACCACAGCGGTCGGTATTCGACGGATGGAAATTTCGTTTTCGGTAGTTGTACAGGAATTCAGCTTAAACTCTTCAACCGTGTCTAGGGCATAGCTCGAATGGTTCAATGAGGATACGTGGCGAAGACCACAATGTCGCTGAAAAGCTCGTGCCAAGAATGTTAGGTCAAAGACGATGATGTGTCATTTATACCCTGTAGTGCATGCTGTTGGAATGGGATGAGACCCCTGGTTGTAATGGAAAGGACTTAGAATGGTGTGCGTTATGTTGAGCTGTACGGCGACCATCTCCACCTATTTTTGCAAACTAACTTATGCGCTGAACAACACACACACACACACACATATATATCCACGAGCGCGCGCGCGCCAGACGGAGGACTTAAACTTCCGACGGCGAGCAACCGCGCGCTCCGCAGCAAGGCGCCTTAGACCGTTCGGCTACTCTAAACAATTTGCTGACACCTGCGTCCATAGGGCTGCCTGGGACTGTAGACTTGGTCCCACGGTGTCTCACTACAGTCGGCAGGAGGAGGGCAGCCCAACGAGATAAGCATGTCCCATGGCAGCTGAGTATATTTCGCTTTCCTTTTTCCCCGCAGCTAAGTTTTCATTGTACGGACATACTCTGTTGGATAATGGACGCCCCTCGGGCGTAATAACTCTGGGGTTGGACGTTTCCGGTCGTATGCCGAGGCCTGGATCGCCCGCTGTTGGTTTCTCCGCCCCTGCTGCATCGGAGGAGCTCGTTCGTCAAGTTTTTAGATTTTCCACCGAATCTGCGAACTACACAGATGCTAGTTCTGGGTGGAGGGATGGTGACCTCGCCGTTCAGTCCCTTCACCTCCTCCCCAGCCCTACTGCAGGCGAGCAGCCGGCCGCGGTGTCGCCGAGCCAGCTGGCCGCCTTACGTAACGTGTTGACTGTTGGCTGCCCCGCCGGCCGGCCGGTAACAGCCGTGAAATGGGAAGCTCTGCTCTTCCTGACTCACCTGCTAAATGCGCGCCGCCGCCGCTCCAAATTACTTTCTTTTTTAAGTCCATCAGTTTAGCGCCTGCTTCTCACTAACCTGCCCCGTTCGTTCGCCTTTTCATTACGCTCTTTGCTTTCGAAGCAAATTTTAACAGTCCGTCAACACGCTTTGACTCTCTCGTTCATATGGTCGTGGCCCACATGTCACAGATATACCCCTATCTGATTTCTGCTTTTCGGTGACAGATATCAGTAGACCAATGTTGCCGCCAGACTGTTTGGGATACTCTCCATGTTTCTGCTGCCCTTCGCGATCTTTCTGGAATTCCTCCTCTTCTGGCAGTACATCCGCGTCCACCCTTTTGATGCAGTACTGCTGCTGCCACTAGTGCTCCCTTGTCTCGCCTCATGACGCCACCCACTTGTCAATTAAGCCTCATAGGCCAAGTGGCAACTGCCAGGTAAGGCCTCGACGCGTCCCGTCCTGTGGTGGCACATGAAACCAGTCTTGCAACACATCGCGTGGCACGGGCCATCCCCTGTAATTGAATCTTTTCATTGATAATTCGCAGCTCCACTTCAGTTACGAATATGGAAAGATCACACGATAACGCACCAACTTCTGCTTTGCTCAGATGGCCAGCCGCGGTGGCCGAGCAGTCTGGGGCGCGCCAGTCACGGCCTGCACGGCCACTACGGTCGGGGGTTCGAATCCCCCCTCGGGCACGGATATTTGTCTCTTGCTGTTTCCAGTTTATTCGGAGACTCGGGCTTCTCTAGACTGTAATAACAGATATCGTCCATCAGCTGCAGGAAATGCAAGGGAGCAGAACAATTAGCTGTGTCTTTTGGCGCTCCGTGACAAATACGGAATTCCGCACTCATTGCCTTTAATTTTCATCGGATGATTCAGGAATGACAGAGTCATTGGATTTCTCCGTGAAAGTGGTTTTTATTCTCAGCTTTAAATTTTTGTCTCCGATGCTTGGACAGGATGGGTGTGTTTGAGGCTCTTACTGCGAGCAGATGTCCATTCCATTTTTTTTACGTTGTTTCTTTCTTCCATTTTTAGGCTTCTGCTTTAGGAGCATAAACTGTTCGTCAGTATTCATAATTTTCTTGATTTGCAGCTCTTATTCTTGCCGTGTTTGCAGTAAGAAATTTCTGGTTATGAGGTCCGCCTGATATGCAAAACACTGTTTTATTATGCACCCAAACTAGTTTCACCAAAATAACATAATTTCACCCATTACATGAATTGTACAGAAAGGATGACACAGACAGCTAAAACACACACACACACAGACACACACACACAACACACAGACACAGAGACCAAACAAACATTATTCAAATCCACCGCCATTCCACTGGAGAACAGCTGAAAGTCAACTCACACATACGCATTTTAACAAAGTAAACACTTACGAATTTTTTAAAGTGGGAAGTGATTGTGATAGAAAAAATCCCCAAAATATGTGTATTACATGTGTGCTATGTGCAAAAGTGCGGAAGAAGAAATGTATGCCAAAGGAAACTGTAAGTAATAGATACTAAGCAGACGATAGAAATATCTCCACATACCAAAATTACGTTTTCACTCCATAAGTAGCGTTATAAAAACCTCACAAATTTTAAAAGAGATAATTTTGGTTGAAGATGACAGCGCTACCACTACATAAGTATGAAAAAAGAGTCCCACATGACCACAGAATGTAAAATAAAGTAAAAACCAAAATAAGACTGACGACTTTTTAGGCCTAAATTTACAAATAGTACAGTAGTAAAATAAATGTAATTTGTTTTCACAGCATTAAATAAATTGAAAGCCCACTGATGGTGGCACAGAGGTGCTGAAACTAGTTTGGGTGCAGAATAAAACAGTGTTTTGCATGCCAGGCGGACCTCATACTCAGGAAAAAAATGTTCACCAGTACATGCTCGTTGTTAATGAATTGGGATTAGAGACTTTATAGAAATGTGCATAACAGAATTCCGCATTTTATGTGGGTTTTAGTCCTGTTGGTATATAATTGGTTTTGATTCAATTTTAGTTTCCCCGTTTTACAATCGGAATGTTCTTAGCCAGACCACACTTTGCTTGCATCACATTCAGTGGTAACGGGACTGATGTCCTAGCTGTTGTTAGGCCCCTTCTTCCCATCAACCAACCAATTAGCAGTGTCAAAGAAAAAAGGAAATGTGTACATCACAAAATACACCTCAATGTAGTAGGAAGATCTACTAGGTTACTTACGCATCATTTCAGTCATCCTGGCAAATGCATGAGTGTCCGAAAAGCACGAAAATCGACAGGTGTTGACAATTTAAACTACAGCATTATTATACCTAAGATCCATTCGACTAAACGTGAAAGAGTGTTAAATTTACTCAGACGATGATAGCTCACGAAAGAAAACCTCAATAGGCCAAGGGAAAACGCAAGGTGAGGTGAACGCATTGACATTCATTACGAAACTTTTTCAAGCTTTGAAGGTGTACGTGCAGTGGGTACATTCAAGAATAAGTGTCTTCGGATGCGTGCGTCACGTAAACATAACTGACTCTCCACTTATTTCGTGAGCGACTCCAGATATACTGTTTTCAGGCAAATCACAGTTTCTTAAAGGGGCATGCACTTTGGTGTGTGATAAAGGCCCGTAACTCCTGTATCGATGGAAATATTGAATCAAATATGATTTTTTATGGAACCATAAACTTTTCAACCTGCAATCAATAGCGTTTGCAAAGACAAGTACGATGACATAACGCTTGTCGATATTGATAGTAAAACTTTTTGTGAAACGAAATTGGTAAAATTTACTAAAATTGGAAAGCGATGTGGCCTAGGTGACTACTGACGTGCAAAAGTAGCTTTTGCAAGCCCTATCTGATTCGTTAGAAGCTAGCAAAAGATGTGGGTCCCAACATGAACGAGCATGTGTATGTCGTGTAGGAAATGTCTTTGCACTGTCACCTGGGGCGTCCGCCCTGTCTACGGTGTTCGCACGGTGACACCCGACTCCGGCGCACTGCTTTCCGGTTCACTAGACTTTCTCGACTTTTTCCGAAAACTTTCATAGTCAGTATTAAAAATTTTCTTTCCAACAGCTATTGAATACAGTTATGAAAAGTGGGTACTTGCTTCATCTCAATCTATACTATCACATTCCAAAGGACTGGGCGGTGCTCCCACTGCAGGTTCGAGTCCTCCATCGGGCATGGGTGTCTGCGTTGTTTCTACGTAAGTTAGTTTTTAGTGTAGGGACTGATGACCGCAGCAGTTTGGTCCAATAGGTTACATATGAACATACCAAAGCACGTGCCTCTTAAAACATTCAGTTGCTGAAAAGCTCTTTTCGATATCTGGAACCATTCACGAAATAAAAGACGTGTTACGTCTTACGTGACTCTTTCTATATAATATACAACTTAGGACACTATGGAGCACGCGACTTTGGTGTCAAGAGATACGGTAAGTGTTTAGTGTGTTTCTAAAGTATTCCCGCCGTGAAAAGCAATAAGCGAATTTAAACCCTGGATTATGTGCTGTGGGAACTTGTTTGAAATTTTCTGGAAATGCGGATTGCTTCTGCCCTTATAGTTTACTAGTTGAAAACCCGGCGTTGCCCGGGTATTTATTTATTTATTCCAGCTTTGTGATGGTACTTCCCCCATCCCTTCTCTCTCTCTCTCTCTCTCTCTCTCTCTCTCTCTGTCAGTATCTTTTTCCATCTAAAAGCATATTTATTTGGTTGAAATCGGTCCAGTGGTTTCGGAGAAGATGTGCAATATTGTCGCGCGATGTAGCAGTTTTCCTCGCGTCTAAATGTTTATGACGTCATATCTCGTGAACTGTGTGTTGTACTAATATGATATAATTTCGAACGTTCGTTCAGTGGTTGTGTGTAAACTGTCTGTAACATGTAACATTTCTCGTGAACACAATTAATAGTGTGCGAGTAATAAATTTTACAACGCCATGCCAAGTGCCGTAATTTTACTGAATGAACGCCGAAAAAGTAGTAGGCGACAAACTTTTTTCGTTTCATGATTTTTCAGCGAATAAAAGGTTCCTAAAGGTTTGAAATTATGTTTAACGTTTGTTGCAAGTCGCCAAGTGCTTTACTCCTCAAATAGTGGACTGATAAAGTCACACTTTATCAGTAAACACTTCCGGGCTGAGTTGCCGTGGTAGATCTATAAAACTTCCTCTCCCTGACGTTTCGTTCTCGGATACGGAGAACATCTTCCCAGGTTGAGTCGACGACTGGCTGTTGGGGGCAGAGGGCGCCGCCTCACGTCACGTGGCGTCGATGTGTGGCTGTCTCTGGCTATCGCCTGTTCTCTCGATTGCGAGCAATCGATTGTCACGTGATTTTTGCAACGTCGATCGTGTCCAATTTTAATCCTTCTTCTTTACGATTATAATTGTATTGATGTTTGTGGATTTCAATTGCCTCCCTATACATACGTGTATAATAGTGTGACGTTCTCGCCAGCACACTTGTCTCACCAAATTTTATTTTGTGATCTCCTTCCGTGTAAACATGTTCCGCCACTGCCGATTTGTCGATCTGTCCCAAGCGACAATTTCTTTTATGCTCCGTCAAACGTGTATTAATGCTTCTTTTTGTGGTTCCTATGTAAACTTTGCCACAACTACACGGAATTTTATATATCCCTGGTGTGGCCAGGGGATGACGAGCATCTTTTGTTGATCTAAGGCACTCACTAATTTTCTTAGTAGGTCTGAAAATAGTCTCCACCCGAAACTTGGCCAGTACTTTTCCAGTGCGATCCGTGATGTTATGAATGAACGGAAGAAATACTTTTCCAGCTGATGGTTGTTGCTGTCTCCTGTTTTTGTGCATTTTACTACTTGGGTGAAGTACTCGGTTAATCTCGCTATTTGTATAACCATTTTTCGCAACGACCTGTCGCAAGTGGTTTAGTTCTTCCTGTAAGTAGCTTGGTTCACAAATGTTATTGGCCCTATCCACTAGTGTTTTTATGACCCCCCTCTTTTGCCTAGGGTGGTGGTTTGATTTCTTATGGAGGTAGCGATCAGTAAGTGTGGCTTTCCTACAGACCTTATGCCCTAAGGTCCCATCCGCCCGTTTGATAAATGAAACATCCAGAAAGTTGAGTTGTCCATTATTCTCTTTCTCTATGGTGAATTTGATCTTTGGGTTGATGCTATTTAGATGCACCAGGAAATCATTCAAATCCTCTTCCTCGTGATTCCATATTACGAAGGTATCATCGACATATCGATACCACTTACGGGGCTTAGGGGGCTACCCCATCGGTCTGTGCATAAAAATGATTATACAAATAGCGAGATTAACCGAGTACTTCACCCAAGTAGCAAAATGCACAAAAACAGGAGACAGCAATAACCATCAGCTGGAAAAGTATTTCTTCCGTTCATTCATAACACCACGGATCGCACTGGAAAAGTACTGGCCAAGTTTCGGGTGGAGACTATTTTCAGACCTACTAAGCAAAATTAGTGAATGCCTTAGGTCAACAAAAGATGCTCGTCATCCCCTGGCCACACCAGGGATATATAAAATTCCGTGTAGTTGTGGCAAAGTTTACATAGGAACCACAAAAGAAGCATTAATACACGTTTGACGGAGCATAAAAGAAATTGTCGCTTGGGACAGATCGACAAATCGGCAGTGGCAGGACATGTTTACACGGAAGGAGATCACGAAATAAAATGTAGTGAGACAAGTGTGCTGGCGAGGACGTCACACTATTATACACGTATGTATAGGGAGGCAATTGAAATCCACAAACATCAATACAATTATAATCGTAAAGAAGAAGGATTAAAATTGGACACGATCGACGTTGCAAAAATCACGTGACAATCGATTGCTCGCAATCGAGAGAACAGGCGATAGCCAGAGACAGCCACACATCGATGCCACGTGACGTGAGGTGGCGCCCTCTACGATCTTATGTAAGGAGCGGCCTCAGCCCCCAAAAGCCAGTCGTCGACTCAACCTCGGAAGATGTTCTCCGTAGCCGGGAACGAAACGTCAGGAAGAGGAAGTTTTATAGATCGACCACGGCAACTCAGCCCTGAAGTGTTTACTGATGAAGACGCCGGCCGTGAAAGCCTTCATGGGAAAAGTCACACTTATCACGTGCCGCAAGACGGAGAAGTTATCATTGTTTATGACGTCATATCTCCTGAACTATCGGCCCTATCGCAAAATCCTTTCGCAGCTGCCGTCTCCTACCTGTAAACTACATCCATGCCAAATTTCAGCTTCATAGCTGAAGTAGTTTTCGAGACTTCGTGTTTAGTCAGTGCTTGAGTGAGTGGGAGAATGTGTGTCCTTTCCCTTTTATGTAGATAGAGATTTATTCGAGGTGGAACAAAACTTTAACTTCGGTCAAAAGCAGAGGGGCATACAGCAGACGGGTGCGAACTCTGCAATTGGCAAGCTAGAATGGTCGTGTAGTCTGGAGCGCGGCCGCTCGCGTCGGAGGGTCGAGTCCTCCCTCGGGCATGGGTGTCTTGTCCTCAATATAACTTAAAGTAGTTTGTAAGACTAGGGACCGGAGATCTGAGTAGTCTGGTGCCTTAGAATTACGTAAATTTGAACAATTTTTTTACCTCTATGTTTCCATTGCTCGTATTTCAGCAATTTGAGGGGTGAATGTTCAAATGTTTGTTAAGCTTATGGGACTTAACTACAGGGTCATCAGTCCCTAAACTTAAAAACTACTTATCAACTACCTTATACTAAAGACGGCACAAATATCCATGCCCGAGGGGGGATTCGAACCCCCGACCGTAGTGGCCGTGCAGACCGTGACTGGAGCGCCTCAGTCATCTCGGCCACCGCGGCAGGGAATTTGAGGGGTGAAACTGACCCTCGTGATAGCCTACCAATATTTGTGACTCGCATCGTAAGCGTGTACCAAGGTTATGAGGAAGAAAAGGATTGCTACCGGCGCCTTATACTACTCTAGTAGTAGTGTAGGAACAATACGTAATTGACTAGTGAGGTATGTTAAACTTACTACTTTCATTTGTAATTAACGAGTAAGTCACTTTTTCATTGAAACTCAGAACACGAATTTTTATTATCAAAAGTCAATAACTATTTTTCATTCGAAGTGATGTTTTCAAATAAAGTGAATTACTGATGTCTCATTTTCAATCAATATAATAGGATGGTTTTTGACGTTACATCAGTAACATGAAACTAAATTAAAAAGAAAAAGTTACTTAAACTACCAATTTTTCAGGTAAGAATCCAAATAAAATCACCTGAAACAAAGAGAAGTGAGCTACCCCTTGTGTTGTTTGTAATCACAAATGTTTTACTATAATTTCAGATATTTTTATGTTAATTTCTAACATAATCATTGTCATTTTTTCTGATATCATTTCTTGCACTATTATTACTACTACCACTACTACTACTACTACTGCAGACATGGAAACTCATTTGGCCTCCAAGTTATCAGTCATGTGGCAATTTCCTTGCTGCTGTGTCCCAGAAATTTATAGGACTCAAGCGTCGTACTTAGCTCTGGAATTACGTAAGCTACCTATAGATAATAGATGTATGTTACACTTTGTAAAGGAAAATTGGAACGATACCTAAGCTACCTACAGATAGTAGACTTATGTTACACATTTTAAAGGAAAATTGGAACGATAGCATTAATGTGTCCACTTAAAAGTACCTGTTTAGACCAAGGAATGTAGCTGGAATCCTTCAGTTATGGTTTGATGAATTGTTTTTAGGCTTTTTATGCTGCTGGAAACTATAGGCCCATGACATGTGGCTCTCCAGTTCATCAGAAGGATGAATTGACGACGAGACCCAAATATTTTTCACAGGTTTGGTCTTAGAGGACATTTCAGTGCATATCAGATATAAAAAGTATTTCCAGTCATACACCATTTCCTTGCATAGTCCGCCAAATTGTAAATTGATGCTTTCATTCTAGAATTTTCAATAACGATTATAAAATCCTCAGGGATTTTCATCCTTTGATTCAAATTGCACAGAGCTGTGGTCTTGTCACGTCCCATGCGCTAAGGACCTTGTTCTAGAAATGCGATCTTGATATTCTACATATACATGGGATACTCTGCAAATCACATTCAAGTGCATGGCATAGGTTCATCGAACAACCTTTATACTATTTATCTCCCATTCCATTCTTGAATAGCGCGCAGGAAGAAAGAACACCCAATCTCTCCGTTCGAGCTCCGATTTCTCGCATTTTATTCTGATGATCTTTTCTACCTATATAGGTGTGAGTGAACACTATGTCTTTGCATTCGGAGGAGAATGTTGGCGATTGGAGTTTCGTAAGTAGCCTTCGCCGCAGCGATAAACGCCATTGTTGTAATGATTCCCATCCCAGATCCTGTATCATTTTCGTAACGGTATCTAAATGTTCAAATGTTTGTACAGTCTATGGGACTTAACTAAGGGGTCATCAGTCCCTAAACTTACAAACTACTTATGAACTACTTACGAACTAGGACGGCACAAATATACATGCCCGAGGGGGGATTCGAACCCCCGACCGTAGTGGCCGTGCAGACCGTGACTGGAGCGCCTCAGTCTCCTCGGCCACCGAGGCCTGCTAACGGTATCTCCCCTGTATCGTGGCACTATAAATCGAGCTGCCCTTCTTTGGATTCTTTCGATGTCCTCCGTTAAACCCACCTGATAAGGATCTCACACTGGGCAGGAATACTCCAAAAAAGGACGGACAAGCGTAGTGTTTGCGGTAGTACACTTAACGGCAAAACACAAACAATACCTTCACTACGCGATAGCAATGGTAATACTACCGATGACAGTACTGCTAAGGTAGAATTACTAAACACAGCTTTCCGAAATTCGTTCACTAAAGAAGACGATATGTACACACCAGTATTCAATCCAAGAACAGCTGCCAGCATGCGAAACTGGAGTAGTAAAACAACTTAAGTCATTTAACAAAAATAAATCTTCCGGGTCAGATTGTATACCAACTAGATTCCTCTCAGTGTATGCTGATGCAATAGCTCCGTACTTAGCTATAATTTACAACCGATCACTCAGGGAAAGATCCGTACCCAAAGACTGGAAAATTGCCCAAGGTACTCCAATATTCAAGAAAGGCAATAGGAGTGATCCCTGCCGGCCGCGGTGGCCGAGGAGACTGAGGCGCTCCAGTCACGGTCTGCACGGCCACTACGGTGAGGGGCTCGAATCCCCCCTCGGGCATGGATATTTGTGCCGTCCTAGTTCGTAAGTAGTTCATAAGTAGTTTGTAAGTTTAGGGACTGATGACCCCGTAGTTAAGTCCCATAAACTATACAAACATTTGAAAATTTTTTGAGGAGTGATCCCCAACATTACAGGCCAATCTCATTGACGTCGATATGCAGTAGGATTTTGGAACATATACTTTGTTCGAATATTATGAACTACCTCGAATAGAACGACCTATTAACCAATAGTCAACACGGATTCAGAAAGTATTACTCTATCTACATTATTCCGTGATTTACTATGTTTTCAAATGTATACTGTTTTTTAGATCACCAGGTACATAAATACTCTGCAGATCACATGACGTTCGCGGCACAGGGTTCATCGAACAGCTTTTATGATGTTTCTCTACCGTTGCATTCTCTAGTAGCGCGTGAGAAAAAGGAACACACAAATCTTTCCGTGTTACATCTGATTTCTCTTATTTTACCATCATGATCATGTCTCTCCATGTAGATGGGTCCTATCAAAATATGTTCGAATTCTGAGGTGAAAGTCGGTGAAAGAAATTTCGCAAATAGATCTAGCCGCCGCCGCAGCGGATTAGCCGCGCGTACTGGAGCGCCGTGTTGCGGCGCGCGGCCGTCCGCCGTCGGGGGTTCGATTGCCCCCTCGGTCATGGGTGTTTGTGTTGTCCTTAGTTTAGTTAAGTAGTTTGTAAGCTAGGGACTAATAACCAAGCTGGTGACTCCCATAGATTCACAAACATTTCGTTTTTAGATCTCTGCGTACCGAATATCTTTCTTTTGACGATCTCCACCGCATCTCGTGCTTCATTTTCGTGACACTCTCTCCCCCGTATCGCGATAATGCAAAACGAGCTGCCCTTCTCTGAACTTTCTCTAAATGCTTCGTCAGTCCCACTTGGTTGGGATCCCACAATGCGCAGCAATACTGCGAAATAGGGCGCACAAGTGCAGTGTAGGCAGTTCATCTAGCAGACCTGTTCTGCCAGTGAAACTTAGCCTTTGGTTCGTCTTCCCTGCGATCTTATCGGGCCTGGCGGGCTAACCGGCTTTTCGCAGGTACAGGCGCACTGTGAGAGGTCCAGCAGCTCAGCACAGCCGCTCCTGCGAGCTGGCCGGCGGTCACACCACGGCAGTGTGTATCGCTTCAAGGTGGCTCACTAACGCATTTCGTGGCACTTTTATGATTAAGGAATGATAAGTGACCACGAAATTGATCATTATGAGAACGGAAGATGAAATTCATGATCTTTTGATGATGTAAAGATCGGGTGGCATCCTAGTTTGTAACATGGTAGTTCTTACGACTGTTACAGCCTTATTGCCGTTTTAGGACAAAATTTAAATTGACTAATGTGTGTAACATTGGCATTTTATTTAAATATAAAAACTCAGAATGACATTGATGTTAATTTTTTTGCTTTTTGGTAAAGGAACAATGATACCACTTTTCCATTAATGCTAATTCGAAGACAAGCTCGAAAGCTAAAATCTGCCAGTGAGCTTTTGTGGGTGGATTTAGTTCTCTTCCTTACGTAAAAAAAAGGCAGCGTGCACGCAAGTCTAAACATCGACGTATTCGTAGCTGCAAATTTACATTGAGAAAACAGAAGTCTACCTGTAGATAATTTTCCACTCTGTCAACCATGACACGAAAATCAGTTAAACTGCAAAATCCTTTGCTAGATTAAAAAAAGTGTAGTAAGTTAATCTATAAGAACACTTTTCCTCCTGTAAACAAAAAGGTACTTTCAAATGTTTCAAATGTTTGTATAGTCTATGGGACTCAACTAACTTACAAACTACTTATGAACTACTTACGAACTAGGACGGCACAAATATCCATGCCCGAGGGGGGATTCGAACCCCCGACCGTAGTGGCCGTGCAGACCGTGACTGGAGTGCCTTAGTCTCCTCGGCCACCGCGGCCGGCCGTACTTTCATAGTGAAAATGTTTGAAAAGTTATTGAAACGTCTGTGTCTCTGCTGCCATGGGACTATGACTTTCTTCAGTCATACCTGTTAAAATCATTTCATTTAGAACTCTAAGCATAGAATAAACATATTAGCTATCCCGCACACATATTTTTATGGGTGTAACCCGACCATCATGCTAGTTTCATCGCTTTAAGAAGAGCTACTATCAAACAGAACCATTTTTCTCCGAACTTGACATAAAACTCCAACAGGGAGAAACTAGTTGCGAGATTTCCAGAAAAACTGAAGCGAACATTTGGCATGCAAAGGTTGCATATAAATTACTTTTCTTGTTGACTGTATAATTATAAATTACCGAAAACACTAATCGCCGGCCGCGGTGGCCGAGGGGACTGAGGCGCTCCAGTCACGGTCTGCACGGCCACTACGGTCGGGGGTTCGAATCCCCCCTCGGGCATGGATATTTGTGCCGTCCTTAGTATTAGCTAGTTCATAAGTAGTTTGTAAGTTTAGGGACTGATGACCCCGTAGTTAAGTTCCATAAGCTATACAAACATTTAATACACTAGTCTCCTGTTCAGCACAATCAATAAGTTCTAAGGAAATAACCAGAGGCTTAAATTGAAACATCCATACCACTGCTCCACCTCAAGAAGCCTGTGAGTATATTTTTATTAAGAAAATTCAAGAAAAAGGCAACGCTGATATTGAATTTACAAGAAGAACCCTTATATAAGTCGGAAGAGGAAACGTTATGGCGTCTGTGCAAACTTTATCATCAGTATTAACCATCTGAATTGAAATTTGGAGAAAGTAGTCTTGACATGTTGGCATACTTCTATGTATTAATATTATCGAACATATTTATTTTATAATCATATTTAAATACCAATAATGGAAGAAAATGTAAGGCTGAAATTTGAAATAAACACTGAAAATATATCACCAATGTATTTCATAAGATAATGGACAGAACTATTTAACTATGTCTTGTGAATGTACCTACAAAATCTGTCATTTGAAAGAGCCAAATATTAGTTTTCTATAATACAATTAAAGCAAATTAAAAAATTCAGAACTCGAAAACCAATGAAGGTTGAGACTTAAAAAAGAAAACCTTGGGTGTTGCTACATCTTTACGTAGTACGCATGAAATGTTCAAATGTTTATGAACCAATTTGGACCAAACTGCTCTGGCCATCTGTCCGTAGACTTACAAACGACTTAAACTACCTTACGCTAAGTACCTTGAACGTAGTGTTTGTTATGATTAAATTATGTTATGTACAAATTTCTGCCAGGCGGCTTCCTCTTTCATTCCTTTTGGCCAGTCCATATTCACCTACTATTTTTCTTTCTTTCCTTTTCCTACTACCGAATTCCAGTCCCCCATCACAATTAAGTTTTCATTTCCGTTAACTGTCTGAATAATTTATTTTATTTACTCATATATTTTTTCGATCTTACCGTAATGGCAGAGCTAGTGGCATATAAACTTGTACTCCTGTGTTCGGTGTCGGCTTCGTATCTTTTTTGACTATGATAATGCGATTACTGCGCTGCTCATAGTAGTTTACCAGCATTCCTATTTTCTTATTCATCATCAGACCTACTCAAGTGTTACCTCCAACAGATTTTGTATTTATAATCCTGTACTCGTCTGACTAGAAATCCTGTTCCTCTTCCCACCGAACTTCAGTAATACCTACCATATCTAACTTTAACCTATCAATTTAACTTTTTTAATTTTCTAACCTCCCTACCCGTATAAGGGATCTAACATTCCACGCTCTGATCCGAAGAATGCCAGTGTTGTCTTTCCTGATGACGACATCCTCCTGAGTAGTCCCCGTTCGGAGATCTGAATGGGGGAATACTTTACCTCCGTAATATTTTACTTGAGAGGATGCCATCATCATATATTCATACAGTAGAGCTGCATGTCCTCGGGAAAAGTAACGGCAGTAGTTTCTCCTTGCTTTCAAACGTTTGCAGTAACTCTATGGCAAAACTACATTGGCTGATGTTACAAGGCCAGATCAGTGAATCATCCAGACTGTTGCCAGACATCTCTCCGCTGTCGTTGCACCCACCGTATGGCTATCTGCATCACTGAGGCACCCAAGCCACCCGACATCGGCAATGTCTGTGGTTCATGGGGGCGGTATTACTGACTAGGGTTATATTATACTTACCGTCCTGGTGCCTCGCGTGATCACGTGACGTTTGCATTATCCCATCGCATGCTAACGCAGATGTTTTGTAAAGATATCTTCGTTTTACGAGGGCAATTACTTATCCTGAGTGGACAAGCTACATACAAGAACCTGTTAACCATGGAGCAGGGACAGCATTATTTCTTTACTTCATGGTCTGTACGAAACATTACTCAAGTTATGCCTTGTGAATTTCTAAGAATATTAACATCTTGGAAAAAATTTTCTACCTTGTTGTTCATGTTGCCAACACAATCATCCGTGGTTACCGGGATGGTAGGTAAAATTTTACCCTGACTATAATCTGATTGACTATTTTCATTTGCCTCACGATTAGTCGCCTCATTCCCCGGATTATGGCATCCGTTGCCGACATCATCATGCGAGGCCACAAGTAAAATTTTACCCAGTACCATTGATTATGCGACAAAATTAACAAAGAATTGTATTTAATTAGAAATTTTGAATGAAGTATGCTTTGCATGGTTAAAATGCAGTTGGTGTCGGTACATTCTTTCTGATGTGTTGACGTTGGCAGCAGGGCTACGAGTGAAGGAAGGTGAAAGCAGCCAATCGCAAGTGGCGTTCAGACAGCCAATAAGAATACGTTTTTATGTCTTACGCTTTGTAAACGAGTAGGCGTTGTTGACGTAAAAGTTTTTACGCGTGACTTCTTCAACCTTTCTATAGATCTTCCGTCTAATGAATGTTTTTGGCACTATTGCAACGATCTGTCTCTGGGGTTTTTAATGCACTATTGATTTAAATAATGAATATGACCCTGAAACATACAATGAAATATTCTCTAGGGTGCCGATATGTGTAGAAACGAAATCAGATAATTAAATACGGGATTGAAATCATGATTCTGATCAGTTTTCGAGCTTTCGTTCATTCTACCATCTAGTGACTTTTGATGCACCTATATTCTAGATGAACTTGTCCCTATAATTCATGCTGGCGTTAAAATTTACGACTACTAAATTTATTTACGACTACTAATTTATTTAGTTTAGTTTGTTAGGCATTTAATTTTTCATCTTTTTCCCCCTTTTTCATCTGATTGTAGTGATTTTAAACTGATTAAAATCTCGTAACGTTTATTTTATTCCTCTAATATCTTAACAGGGATTGAACATTAATTTACAATCCATTTGGTAGATCATTTTAGTCTCTGGTAAACAAAATGTTGTAAATAGAAATTAACAAACCTTGAGCCAGTTTTTCGTCTCAAACATGTCAGAGGCATTAAAGATAAATGTGAAGCATTAAATTAAAATTTGTGATGCGACCGCGAATCGAACCCGAACCTCTACATTTACTAAGCAGACGTCTTACCGCTAGACCACCGCATAACTAGCGCCTAGGGCGCCTCGAATTAGTCTTAAGCACGATTTCCTGCAATGCTGCATGGAGAGACTTGGCAGAAGTGGCAATAATTCATAGGAACACAGAAGCTGAATTAAAGTTAGTGACGTGAAGGAAATCGTGCTTAGACTATTCCGAGGCGCCTTAGTCGCTAGTGATGCGGTGGTCTAGCGGTAACACGTCTGCCTAGTAAGCGTGGAGGTTCGGGTTCGATTCGCGGTCGTATCACAAATTTTAATTCAGTGCTTCACCTATATCTTTAAAGAATAAGTTGTTCTTGGTTCACTTTTGGAGGGCAGAACTTGCCCCTTTGCTTGTTATGTTTAAAATATTAGTTAATTGTTACATTACGGTACCATATGAGAAATCTTAATGCAAATTTATTCAAACACAGTACGATCTTTTGTAATCGTAGGATTTAATGTTACTTTTCTCAGTGCTTCAAATGTTAAGCAGACGCATGGCGTATTCTTGTGGTTAGTTCGTAGTTTCTTCGTATCCTTTCTTACTTTGTCGCCACTTGAGTCAGCCGTCACTTTCTTGTTCGATCAATCTCGATACTACAGAGAACGCTACGCCTTATCGGGGAATCTCGAACCTGTTCGAACGCAAGTACCGTATCGTTTGCCCAACTCTGCCGAGAACGACTCACTAACTTAATGGGTGTAACGGTTTTCTCTATCCCTAGAGCTCAGAGCCTCGTCGTTTTATGAGCTTCGCGTCACACAGCTGTATGTCCTATTATAGGCCTGCGCGGATGTGGATATCCGCAGTATGTCTTACTTGGCGGATAAAATTGTGAGCGACGCGGATATCCGCGCGTTATATGCGGATAAAGAGTGAGTTATCTATCCAGTAAGTCTTTCGAAATGTTAGTTGAAAACTCCAAGGCTGTGGACATTCTTGGAATCCTTGCAGGGCCCAGGTAAAGCGGAAGTCTGTTGTCGTCATTCGCTGGCCACAGCGGACGTAGCTGTACCCGACTGACCTGCGGCACAGAGTCTGTGCCTGCGCCTAATCCGTTTACGCAACCGTCTCTTATCTGCGGTCCGTCAAGTGCTTCCTGGGTGGCAAAAATTGGCCCACTGCCCAACAGAGGTGCCATGCCAAACTTCCGCTGCCTTCAGGTAGCGCTTTGGAGTGACTGAGTGACAACGTACATTGTAGTAAATACAGTGACGGTTCTTTCTTAAAATGAGCACGACATCAATGCATACTATACGTGAAAAGAGGTGATTTGACACTAGTGGAGGAAAACAAATTGAAATCGTCAATTTGGAAAAAAAACTTGGTTACGTGTTAGATGGCAAGGAAAAGATCAACGATACTGCGGCCTGTTTTGCATGTATAAAAGTATGTTCTTACACTGTTTCATCGCAACCGAATGAACGGTACAGCCGCGCATAAAATGCGGACAAACATACAAACAAACATTCATGTTTATGTATTAGATAAATGGTGACAGAAGTAATAAAGATTGACAATAGCATTTTGTAGCAACTTTCATAATCAGATACGGTGTATAGTGAAAGTAACGTATTTAGGAAGCTACACAGTGTTAGATTGTACAGGCTGGCCGTAGCTGCAGCCGACATTGTCTCATTTTGCTGACAGTTACCAACTGGAAGTAGACGGCAGTTCAAATGTTCAAATGTTTGTATAGTCTATGGGACTTAACTACGGGGTCATCAGTCCCTAAACTTACAAACTACTTATGAACTAACTAAGACTAAGGACGGTACAAATATCCATGCCCGAGGGGGGATTCGAACCCCCGACCGTAGTGGCCGTGCAGACTGTGACTGGAGCGCCTCAGTCCCCTCGGCCACCGCGGCCGGCTAGACGGCAGTTTCAACACTTGAAATGACATGCTTTGCTTTGTGTCACATTACTTCCTGTACTTTAATATGGGGAAAATAAGTGTCCCTTTTGTAAAACTCCGAAAGAACCGTTTTTTAAAATGTAAACACAGTAAAATCTTCCCTATGCTGATCAGTGTTAACCTCTGAAGTATAAAAAGATGCCTGTATTTTAACAGCTGACGTAGTGCTCCGACCACACGGGCTCCGAAGCGCTACTGTGTGTGTCCGGAGCGCCAATGTTTTCCTGTTTGGAATAGCCTGTTTTCGAGTAGGTGTAGAACAGTTACTGTGATACGGGGGTCAAGTTCTCGCAGAAATGACACTCTAACAATAATTATATATCATTACATACCATGGTTTAAATATTTCTATCTATTACTATTACGCATTCAAAACTTTAATATCTGCGGATATGGGCCTTGCGGATGTGGCGCGGATGTGGATAACACATTTCTTAACCACGCAGTCCTCTACCTGTAGATGAAACCAGGAACGATGACGGTCGAGTTTAGGCTTGGTCTGCGCATGTACGTTACGCATTCTCAGACAGCCAATGAGCGTTCAGTATTGTTCCGAATGCTCAGCTGCGACTGTCGTAGGCACTGCCAAAATATTAATCTTGATTGCAGCGAGTTATTCAGTGGATTGTATTCTATTTGCTGCAAGATTTCATCGCTGAAAGTGCTTGACAAGCACCAAATTCTACCTAAGGTAGCGAGAGCCATTATTCGCAGGTTGTAAGGTTTCTTGAAGTGCAAAGCACTTATACACGCGTACTTCAATTGTCACTTGAAATCGACAAACGTGCTTTTCCTATCTTCTAATAGACATGCTGCATGTCCTGAACACGCCATCGTTCGCGGGTCGAACTTTAGTAGCTTCCTAGCTTTCTAAGTGCTGGTCAATGAGTATACTAGGCCAACCAAACGGCCGGATTAATCTGGACATGTCCTGAATGAAACTTTCACTCTGCAACGGAGTGTGCGCTGATGTGAAAATTCCTGGGAGATTAAAATTGTGTGTCGGAACCGGGACTCGAACCTGGGACCTTTGCCTTTTGCGGGTAAGCGCTCTACCGACTGAGCTATCCCGACACGACTCACGATGCCGCCTCACAACTTTACTTCCGCCAATACCTCGCCTCCTACTTTCCAAACTTCACAGAAGCTCAACTGCGAAACATGCAAGACTAGCACTCCTGGAAGAAAGGATATGGTGGAGACATGGCTTAGCCACAGCCTAAGGACATGGGAAATGTCCTATTTGTTATCTTTTTGTCCGGGGTCCGAACTGATTTTTACATTGTCTTTCTGTGACGTTAGCAACCAGATGTGTATTTCAAATATGTATTAAATTTTAAACGTGTATAGGTTTTGTTGAAGTTTATTATCATGACTGATGTATATTGTAGTATTGTTTAATTTGATTATGTGAATTTATGTAATTTATTATCTATGTATCTGGGTAATCGTCGATAGGGAAGTAGGAAACATCTTTGGTGTGTGAGGTATGTGGTCTTTGGAGCAACAGAGCGGGAGCAGTAGTAGTAGCTGTGGAGTCATAGGGAGTCGACCTCTGTCGTCTGAACAGTTCGGCCGGTAGCAAGTGCGCGGGAGCGTGCAGCGCCTCGCTCTTTGCAGTCACCAGGCCTTGTTGGCGGGGCACATGGCAGTTCATCTGTGTATGTCAAGATTCTGCCCTCAAATTGCTCACTGGACTGGATCCTTACCTGTGTTGTGACCTTCTGCATTGTCAGAGTCGGAGCATCATGCTCTTCAACAACGAGGACGAGGACGATTTCCGACCACACGAGTTTAGACATTTTGTAAGGCGTTACCCAGTTTTGTGCTTGAGAATCTATTTTTTTATAATAATAACCTAAAATTTAAAGAACTTCTACCACGTTATTATCCTAAGACATTGTTACCAAGTAGGGTCCTATCCTTTCCAGAAGTTTCCCAAGTGTCGTTGAAAGTGAAAAGAGTATTAAATTCAGTGCCAAACTATAAAGAACAAATTTAAATAACCAAAATTTAAATTTAAAACAAATTTCAACTTATTAAATTTTTGATATGAGAGAACTGCTTTCTTGTAAAACAAAACAAAGCTGGCACAACTAAGTAACTAAACTTAAAGATATTAATTCTGAAATAATTGGTTCATTACTATTTAATATTTCATTGGTGTAAATTTTGTGTGTAAAGTTGATTTGCTATGTTGGTTCGTATTTCGGCGTTGTCCAGTTGTGATCTAGATGTAAGTTAGTTTGAGTATTTTCTTTCTTGGTAATCTCAATATTAACTATTCTGCCAATCAACTGTTTTGCTACCCACTGTGTAGGTGAGTCTTAGTGAAGGGACGTTAATAATTGAGTGCAACGTTGGTCTACGATCCACACTGTTTCCGAGTTAAACCAGTTCATTTCAAAATTATTACGTAGTTTATTTTCTCTCTTACTATAAACTGATAAAATCAAAGCATCAGTTTTCGTAAAAGTTTTTCAATTGGGAACGTGTTTGCCAACCTTCTGTTGTGCAACACTAACGTGTGTGATTACCCATTCATAATTGTCGTGGTTACTTACAACACACTCTGAGTGCACCATTGGGCTGGCGAACGTGTTAATTTTTTAAAAATTTGTACTGTTTCATTGTTTGTTACTTCCTATAATTTGCAATACTTACGTGTGTATGATTGTTAAGAAATTAAATCAGTTCAATCAGTAGAGTAGGAGGAACGGGCTATCTGGTGTGGTAGTTCCTTGTGGCAGCTTTTCCGCACTAGTTGGTTTTCGTTTGCACAATTTTTTTCCATGAAGATAGTCTTATCCAACTTTTATTGTAGGCAACACACGGGTCATTTCAACGTTAATCTGTCACATGATTAATCAATCGGCTAGTTAGGGGAGTGTTACACTTCTTTTTCACAAAGTTGAACTTAATAAAATTATATTTACAATTAGTCCTGTTCTGTTGTCTGTTCTTAAATAATTCTGTATAGACACAGTCTTGGCGGGTATTTAACTATTTATCATGGAGGTAGAAGAAATGGAGATGACGCGATGTCACAAAATTGAAGCCAGCGTAGGCCCAAAACAGCAGCAGACTACCGTTTGATTGCTTTTTGTTCTCAGTTTCTGATATGCGCACATAATAGCTGTTTCAGTACAGTGCTTATATCAGTATCATACATTCGGGGAAGGTAGTTTCGATTCTGGTCTCGAATGCCAGTAATACGACACATTTGGCCTCTTTAATATGACTGGATTATATATTACGAAAAACTATGTATGGAAGGGCGGCATGTGATGTTTAAAAAAAAAAAAAAAAAAAAAAAAAAAGGTAACATTTTACTTACCTTTGAATGTTATCTGAAAACGCCATCACATAGTATGAGGGGGGAATAATTTTTCGTGTTGGCTGTGAAATAAATAATTAATGCTGTTCCTGCTCTATGGTTGAACGGTTCTTGTGTGTACTCCTGTCAGATCAGTAAATTAATTATCCTCGTAAAGCGAATATTTAGTTGCCAACATTAGCACACTTCTCTGTGGGTGCCGCAAGTAAAATTTAAATTAGATTTAGTTCCTAGAGCTTTGATCATTTAATCATAGTTGTTTGATTGAAAATGACTAGTTGTGTTGTTTTTAGTTTTACTAATCGTTATGATCAAAGTATATAGTTGAAAAAATCACGTTTCATTTACAAGTGGAAAAGAAATTGTGGAGTTTTGATTATTATTTGTTTGCAGGGAAATATTTAAGGATAGGCCAATTTGAAATTCTATTATACTGTCCTGAAGCGCATAAGTATAAGTCAAAAGTTGGTAATATTAATGAAATTCTGTTATAAAGTGTCTTTTAAGAAACGGGCCTATAACTCACCATAAAGGTTAGTATTGCTAGTGAAAATTTTACTATCGGTGTCATGCATGCATCGGGCCTATAGATTGCTACACCACATTATCATCTGTATTGGATCACGCGTAATATCTTTCCTACAAAAGCCACGTACAAATTCAGAAGAAAATGTGCGGGTTAGGTAATCCTTTTACTTCATCTGACTGTGTTTCATTTATATTAAGATTCACGTTCATAGCGCCAACCTACCCTCACACACGATATTAATCAGAGATATAATTTACTGTGTTTACTGTTTTAAGTCTCACACCCGTTATCTCTATTCAAATAGAGCTCCTAAATATCTTTCATATCACAACTGGAGTTAAATAAACCTCGCTCAAAATAAATGTACGTAAATAATTGACTACAAACCAACTCGTGAATTACGTACCTCCTTTCAATTCAAATTACTAACTGATCGCTTTCTCAGATATCATTATTAATATTATTGATATTATATTCCGAATGTCTTATTGCGGTACTTTAAATTCAATAAATCAGTTTAATAAAATTATTCCAATGTATCTCAATATTGCTTACAGTCTAATATAACGTAATTTTTTGTACTGAAATAAGAGATGTTAACTATAACACTCTTATCTCTGACATCGATATTATGACCATTCGCGATATATTCAGAATTCAGCGTATATCCTACTTGTTGTTAAACAAAGAAGAGGTAATTTTATTTCTGTTTGCTTGTCGTAGAACTACCCACTCTTATTTTTTATCATTTATTTTTCTCTTTCAGATATGTAGAAAAATATTAGTTACAGACCAGATGAACGAGTGCCTTTATTAACTGTTTAGCATCCCTGACTGCGCTGGAGTCATTGACCTATGTGCTACCACCACTTTTACAACTAACTTTAATTCCAGAGTTTTAAACAAAACTCAACCAGCTAGGTCACTCGTCATCAATTTATATCCAAAACCGTTCTTCAGTCTCGCATTAATAGTTCCAGTTCCTGTCTCGAAATATACTATTTTCTTTCCTTAGTTAAAAAAAAAGACAATAAAAATAAAAGTAACGCCTCGCTGCGTACTTCACCGAAACCACCCAATATCACCAATATCAATACTCAACTACCACTATAAACCACCAATAGAGAAAAATTCTCCTTTCTGCAGAATTTTCCCGGACCAGACACAATATTATCATCAACCAATAAAGAGCCTGATCGGACTACAGCCGATACTAAACATTCAATAAAATCCCTTTTACCAATATTCTTTACACACTCGGAGCAGTCGCAATGCGATAAATTGTCATCACTTACTGTATACACTTCCTAGTGCCTCAAAATTTATTTCTCTTTTGAATACTACACAAATAAATTACTACTAACACTTAGATGCTGCAATTATTAGCATTTATAACACATTAAAACACTTTCAGCACACTTTAAGTAGCTCTTAAGCTGAAAGTCGATACTGCTCTCTACTTGTAGACACCGAAATACCTGTCACCGGAAAAGGTCAATTTACTCCTGAGCATTATGTGGAACCTTGTCAAGTAAATATTGGAGACTCTTGTAAACTTACGTCTCTCAAACATTACCTCTGGAACTAAGAGGTGTCCTCTTGCCTAGGTGACTCAGTAGGAACCGTATAGAGCAGTGTTTCTCAACCTGTGGGTCGCCATCCCCATTCTAAATTCTAAATTGAATATAACGTAGATTTTTGTATTACAGTGTGTTATCGATGAATAAGCGCAAAGTCTATCGTCTAGCAATTTACAAGAAAGCTGTAGCAACGGAAGGAACATTACATACTCTGCCTTTGAGATAAAAAACATATTGTTGTTGGAGTTCGTGTTGAGGGGGATTCAGCGGGGTTGCCAGAATATTATCAATTGGAAGGGAGTCGATATTGGAAAAGGTTAACCCTTTCGGACCCACTGGCAACAAATGTGTACACAACTTCTACGGTGTCTAAGATGGTTCAGAAGCATTTTTTCTCAATGGAAAGAACATGTATACGACACCTGAGTGTTCAATCATTTCATCATGCACGATTACTGCCACCTGCGGAAGATCTCTATAAAAATATTAAGGGGCGGGTGTTGCACTGCGCAGCAGTTTGCGAACTTCAGAGAGCACGTAACTTGTGGGTTACTTGTATTGCACTGTATAACTGAAAGTAGTAGTTGTTATTTTGCGATGTAGTTATTGAACGATCGCTTTATTTAGTACAACAGTTCGAACTACAAAATTAATTAATTTGGTTCTTACAAAAACCTTGTTTTTCAGTATATGCAGTGTTGTTGTATGAAAATGGGTGCATATAATGGCATAAATCTTGCTTCTAAAATCATTAAAAACTTAAGAATATTACAGCATTAAAAATAATTTCCTTGATAGAGAAAAAAATCAGGTCTGAAACGGTTAAGAATCACTGCCATATGACAACTTGAGGCGTTAATGGGCTAGTAGATCCATATCCAGACGAATTTCCTTATACTAATCTATTTACATCCTACGCTAGCAAGAGTAGTTATTTTCGAACTTGACATTAACCTTCATTCACACACAAAAACTGAAACATAACCTTTACCTGTGACAACTCATATACAGTGAATATGTCCTACGTAGACTATCAGTAGAGAGCACTGCGTTTCCCTTGCTTTGCTCTGACTAAAGTATGTGTCAAATTATTGAATTACAGATGAAATCTGCTTAAAAGCTGTCGTTATTGTGTGGGGATGTGATCTGATGATGGTTTCGTTTTAGCTCATATCTGTAAAGGACGTATTATAAATGACGGTTTTAACGATACCCGTGTTTCTGAACCTAATATTAGTTTTCTTCTGTTCCAGGTGAGTACCCAGTGTTCAGTGCGTCTGTACCAAGCAAGTTGTACCGGTGAGTTGTATTCAGTTTGTCTTCTTGTTCCACGACGATTTCCAAGAAATTTAAAAGCAATTTTTTTTACGAAGTACGGAACTTTCTATGTATATTCACATTTACATTCCGCTCTGAGGATATCCCATTTTGTAAAAAGAAAAATGGGAATGTTTGTAAGTTTATGCGTGCAATAAAGTAGTCTGTAGATGGAGGAGGAGCCTGTAAGATGCCAGGGCGAGAGATAAATAGTTCTACGTTCTGGGTAATTCAGAATCGCTGTCCCCGGTTTCTAGGGGTTGTACAAGAGGCTAACATTGTGCATACCTGCCAACTTTTATGGTTTCTTCCTAAAATTTACCGAAATTGGAGCATTTTACGGTTTTACGGACGGACTGAGTTGTTTTACGACTTCGAGTGCAAAAATTTGGAACGTTAAAATATGATAATAACTCCATTTCCGTACGATCGATTGTTTGCGTGGGTCGAAGTCAAGTATGTGATAGAGGATAACAAGTTCTATGATAACGATTGATGCTTTCAAGAGTGTGGTGTTTGTGTCGTCATTGAAGTTGAATTTAAAGTCGAGATAACAGTTCTTCCATGTGGATCTTACGTTTCGACAAGCTCTGCACCCCAAAGTCAAAGAAGTGATCATGAGTTCGTTGTTGTTAGTAATCAGATCTGGAACATAGTAATCGATCTCTAGGATACAGAAAAATTCCTTTTCATCAATGAGAAAGTACTTTTGTACGTTCTGCCTGTGACTAAATCAATAAGTTTGCGCTCAAGCTTTGACAAAATTGAAGATACACAAACTTTTCATCCATTCATTCTTCCTTGGAAACGTTTTCTGTATTGTTATGCGAGGAAGAGAATGGAACTACAGATGAGATGCTGAATGAGCTTCGGAGTCAGTTCGCAGCTCTTCACTTAGATGACAGTTTGGCTGGAAATCAAGGTGCTGCAGATGATTACAGTTGGACACCAATACGAAGAATTTGTCGAACCGAAGAACTTTTCTAGAAATTCGGTTATACTTAAGTAGTGCTTTCCATTCTCACCATACTAAATAGCAATGCAAAATGCGAATGAGTTGTCAACCTTGTGAAGAAAAATAGAACAGACTTTAGACTTCGAATCATCTATGTCGAATCAATCTCCCAAGTCTTTATATTTTGGAGAGCAATAGTTCTGGTACCTGTCACGACAAAACATTTTCTCAAAACATCTTCCAGGAAGCTAAGAAGATCGCAAATATCACTTCAAACTCGAACTAGCATGTGATTTACAGTGTGTGTTATGTCTTGCCTATGTTAAGTTAAACTAGTTTTATTGTGTAAAGTCTTTTTCAACTATCGCATATCTGCTTAATTTATCAAAGAAGTCTTGTTATGTATGCTCCAAACCAGTATTCACCACGCCTGCTGCAATTTAACATGCATTTCTTCTCGATTGTTATGTTCATCTAGAAACGTTGGCGTAGGATGTAGAAGGATATGACCTAAAAGTATTATTGTTATTATTATTTTCATGAAACCGTGGTATGTTGCAATTCGTCAGACTTTTTGTTGCACTTGATTATTACTGATAGCCCTTTTCAAAATCTGGCAGGTATGATTGTGATAACTAACTCATGTTCGGAAATTAATCTTTTACTCATATATGGTCTGGAGAAAAAGTATCGACAACTATTTTTTTTTTCGGATATGACATTATTGACAGCGATGCTCACCGTTACAAAGTTTCAATATAATCGCCCCCCGTTATTTATGACCTTTTGCCGAATGTTTGGAAGGCATCGTATTGGATCTGCGTTTATATTTTCATGCCCGCCCTATTGTTGCTTCACATATTAGTATAAATAAAGTTCTAACAAAATGTCAGTTTGGTTTTCAAAAAAGTTTTTCAACTGAAAATGCTATGTATACCTTCACTGATGAAATATTAAATGCTTTGAATTACCGGACATCACCAGTAGGGATTTTTTGTGATCTATCAAAGGCTTTTGATTGTGTAAATCATGGGATTCTTCTAGATAAGCTTAAGTATTGTGGTATGAGTGGAACAGTGTACAAATGGTTTAAATCATACTTAACTGGAAGAGTGCAGAAAGTTGAAATAAGCAGTTCACATGATGTAGATGAGACAATTAATTCTTCTAACTGGGGAGTTATCAAAAATGGGGTCCCACAAGGTTCGGTCTTGGGTCCTTTGCTGTTCTTAATATATATTAATGACTTGTCATTCTACATACACGAAGATGCTAAGCTAGTACTTTTTGCTGATGATACAAGTATAGCTATCACACCTGACAAACAGGAATTAACTGATGAAATTGTAAATGATATCTTCCAGAAAGTCATTAAGTGGTTCTCTACAAATGGACTCTCATTAAACTTTGATAAAACCCAGTATATACAGTTTCATACAGTAAATGGCATGACACCATTAATAAATTTAGACTTTGAACATAAATCTGTAGCTAAGGTAGAATATTCAAAATTTTTAGGTGTTTGCATTGACGAGGGACTGAATTGGAAGAAACATATTGAAGATCTCCTGAAACGCCTGAGTTCAGCTACTTATGCTATCAGAGTCATTGCAAAATTTGGTGATATAAATCTCAGTAAATTAGCTTACTACGCCTATTTTCATTCACTGCTTTCATATGGGATCATATTCTGGGGCAATTCAACATTGAGTAAAAAGTATTCATTGCACAAAAGCGTGTAATCAGAATAATTGCTGGAGCCCACCCAAGAGCATCCTGCAGACATTTATTTAGGGATTTAGGGATACTCACTGTAGCTGCACAATATATATATATTCACTCATGAAATTTGTTATTAACAATCCGACCCAATTCAAAAGTAATAGCAATGTGCATAGCTAAAACTCTAGGAGAAAGGGTGATATTCACTATTCAAGGTTAAATCTAACTTTGGTACAGAACTTTGGTCACTTACCAAGTAGCATCAAAAGTCTGACCGATAGTCAACTAGTATTTAAAAAGAAATTGAAGGAATTTCTGAATGGCAACTCCTTCTACAATGTAGATGAATTTTTAGATAAAACTTAGAGAAAAAAAAGAAAAAAGAAAAAAAAATAATCCTTAAAATATTGAGTGTCAAGTATAGACAATATTTACTAAACTGACACGTTCCACATCATTACGAAATGTCGTATATATGATCTATGGAACAAGTATTAATCTAATCTATGTCGTAGATGAGTGTTTTTCATCCTGTGGGTCGTGACTCTCTGGGAGGTCGCAAAGTCTTGATCGAAAGGGGGGGGGGGGGGAGGTGGGGTGCGGTCGCAGGAGGATGCAATAGCGGCGTGTTCGACAGTAAACCTACGTTTCGTGACGTTCAGCTGCTGTGGCAGAGGGGGCACAAGGAAGTCGCTAATTAACAAGTCATCCGTAGCTGGAAACTTGCCTTTGTTGTGACACGCTTCGGGTTGCTCTCAATGAGACATCGAAAGAGTGACAGGTACAAGATGCACCTATGCCTCTTTTGATTTCTGATGATGTGCAGACCGAAACGCGTAACAATGAAGCCATTTTTCCAACTTATGATGAATGGTTAATTAAGCGACTTAACAGCTTTTGTGCAGCACTGCTACAGTTATTTACAATGGTCGCAATCTTCTTGTATGACTTAGTCATATGTCCAAATGTTTTTATCTCAGAAAAATACGTATCACTAACATAATAGTCAATACATAATACTCGGTCATAGTAGTCTGCTCCTGGTAACGAGTTTTCAGTCTAGTATTATTTTTAATCCACTAATATTAATACTTTGCTGCTAGTTCAGCGTTTCAATATCCTTTCGAAGAAAGAAGTGATACATCAGCTATGATGGTTTTATAATTGCACAATGCAACACGTCTCCTCAAATTACGCATTGCGGTTTATTATTCTCGACAGCAAAACAATATATCAAATACGTGTAGTCATAAAGTCTTATTTTGTTTCAGTTTTTATTCGTTTCCGTACTGCAGCTTTCACCAGATGTGAATGGCTGCGCAGATACATGTAAGAAAGAAAGTTAAACACTTTGCCTTTGGTATCACTGACAGTTTTATTACGGGCCTGGAGGGTCGCCGGGCATTTTTACTCGGAAAGGGGGTCGCGCGTTGAAAAAGGTTGAAAAACACTGCCCTGGGACTTTCTACGTAGAACTACTAATCATAGAAGAAGGAAGCACGGTTTTGCACATTTTATAATCAAGTATTATTGGCGTGTATTCTTCAGCAAGATATTCGCAGTTTACATTTCTGGCGTCGCCAACGGTTCGGATGTCATGGGTAGGGTGCAACATCACTGATAAAAACATCGATGTTCAGACATGGATATTCATGCGGAGGAACATCGATGTAGGAAAAAACCATTGTTCTGAAAACGATACATTCGTGTATTTTTCAAAAATGTTCAAATTTTTTTAAATCTATCGGACCAAACTGCGTGGTCATCAGTCCGTAGCTTACAAACTACTTAAACTAAGGTAAACTAAGCTAAGGACAAACACACACACCCATGCCCCAGAGAGGACTCGAACCTCCGACGGCGAGCAACCGCGCGCTCCGAAGCGAGGTGCCTTAGACCGCTCGGCTACTCCACCGCGGCCGTGTATTTTTCGAAATTTAATATTAGGTAAAACACAGTGAAATGATTTTATTTTTCCGTATCATAATAACGGAACGGAACTTGTGTTGTCAGAGATTTTCAAAATGTTCAAATGTTAGTTAAGCTTATGGGACTTAACTACGGGGTCATCAGTCCCTAAACTTACAAACTACTTATGAACTACCTTATACTAAAGACGGCACAAATATCCATGCCCGAGGGGGGATTCGAACCCCCGACCGTAGTGGCCGTGCAGACCGTGACTGAAGCGCCTCAGTCTCCTCGGCCACCGCGGCCGGCAGAGGTTTTAAAATTCACAAACAACACTTCTATCTTCTAAAAAACTACCTACACATGCCGTTACCGCAGTGACGGTTATCAAAACATGTACCTAAATGAAATTAAAATCTATGCTATACTTAAAGCTTGGTGGCTTCTTATTTTTCGGGGGACGTTAGTTTGACGTTTGAACTCACCCTTTGACAGCATGATACCAGAATCTGATTGGGTAAGACCCTCAAAGTTCGGATTCCACTGATATTGGAAGGTGAAATTTCGGCAATGCCTACCGCCCATTCTGCTTGAAACGACTGATTAACCATCAAACGTCGACATAAACGAGGCAGACAACAACAGGAAATATTTAAAATAATAACTGTTGTTGTTGTGGTCGTCAGTCCACAGACTGGTTTGATGCAGTTCTCCACGCTACCCTGTCATGTGCAAGTCTCTTCATCTGAGAATACGTTCGGCAGCCTACATCCTTTTGAATCTACTTACTGTATTCGTCCCTCTGTACGATTTTTACCCCACACACTTCCTTCTAATGCTAAGTTGACAATTCCTCGATGTCTCAGAATGTGTCCTACCAATCTATCCCTTCTCTTAGTCAGGATATGCCAGAAACTCCTTTTCTCCCCAATTCGGTTAAGCACCTCCTCATTAGTTACGTGATCTACCCATCTAATTTTCATCATTCGTCTGTAGCACCACATTTCAAAAGCTTCTATAATTATTTTGTCTGAACTCCTTATCGTCCACGTTTCACTCCCTTACAATGCCACACTCCAGACAAATGCTTTCAGAAAGGACTTCCTAACATTCAAATTAATATTGGATGTTAACAAGTTTCGCTTCTTTAGAAATGCTTTTCTTCCCATAGCCATTCTCCATTTTATATCTCCTTTACTTCGGCCATCAGAAGTTATCTTGCTACCCAAATAACAAAACTCATCTACTACTTTTATTGTCTCATTACCTAATCTGATTCCTTCAGCATCGCCGATTTTCTGACATTACATTCCATTACCCTCGTTGTACTCTTGTTAATGTTCATCTTATATCTTCCTTTCAAAACACTGTCCATTCCATTCAGTTGTTCTTCCAGATCTTTTCCAGTCTCTGACAAAATTATTATGTCATCGCAATGTTTTTATTTCTTCTTCCTGAACTTTAATTCCCTCTCCAAATTTCTCCTTCCATTCCTTCACTGCCTGCTCAATGTACAGATTAAACAACATTGGGGAAAGGCTACAACGCTGTGTTACTACCTTCCCAACCACTGCGTCCCTTTCTTGCCCTTCGACTCCAATAATTGCTGTCTGGTTTTTGTATACGTTGAATATAACTCTTCGCTCCCTATATTTTACGCCTGCTACCTTCAAAATTTGAATGAGTGTATTCCAGTCGACATTGTCGAATGCTTTCTCCAAATCTACAAACGCTAAAAACGTAGATTTGCCTTTCCTTAGTCTATCTTCTAACATAAGTCGTTATGTGAGTATTATCTCCCGTGTTCCTACATTTCTCCTAAATCCAAACTCATCTTTCCCCCGAAGTTGGATTCCACAAGGTTTTCCATTCGTCTGTAAATAATTCGTGTTAAGCAACCATGGCTTATTAAACTGATAGTTCTGTAATTTTCACATTTGTCTGCCCTTGCTTTCTTTGGAATTGGAATTACAATACTCTTCTTGAGGTCGGAGGGTATTTCGCATGTCTCATACATCTTGCATACCGGGTGGAACAATTGTTTCATGACTGGCTCTCCTAACGAGATCAGCATTTAAGGCGGAATATCATCTACTCCAGGAGTTTTGTTTCGAGTCAAATCCATCAGCGCTTTGTCAAATTCTTCTCATAGTATAGTATTTCTAGAATTCTGCCTTCAAGTTTATTTCCTTTGTATAGGCCCCCTATATATTCCTTCCCCAGTTCAGCTTTCCCCTCTTTGCTTAGTACTGGGTTTTCGTCTGAGTTCTTGATATTCATACATCCGCTTTTCTTGTCTTCAAATATCTCTTTTATTTTCCTGTATGCGGTATCTATCTTTTCCCTAGTTATACATTCTTCTACGGTTCTGCATTTGTCCTGTAGGCACTCCTGTTTAGCCAATCTGCTCTTCCTGTCAATCTCATTTTTCAGACGTCTGTAGTCCCTTTTTCCTGCTTCACTTGCATACTTTTTATATTTCCTCCTATCATCAAGTAAGTTCAGTATATCCTGTGTTATCCAAGGATTACTATTAGGCCTTGTCCTTCTGCCTATATGATCCTCTGCGGCCTTTACTACCCTATCTCTCAGAGCTACCCATTCTTCTTCTACTGTATTCCTGCACTACTGTATTACAGTACTGCATAAGTATGAAAGCTATAATAATTTAGTTGGACAGAAGCATTTGGGTAATGTCTTTTCAGTCTGCATTCTCCAGTATCGTGAATCTTCAGTACTTTCTACTGTGATGTTTCTAATAACGACCGCTACAAGAAAAAAATCTAATGCGCACTGTTTCATTCAGTATTTTTATTTAGTGCCACTTGTTTGTAGTTGAACAAAAATCTGCATATAAAATCCTGTTATGCACATACTACTCAGACAAAAATCGATTTAGGCAGCAACATATTTTTTTCTTTTTTTTACCAACGATTCCGTCAGTGTTTTGAGTACAGTAATTTATTATTGATTGTAACCTAATCACACATTCGGAAATTGGCACTTACTCGGAAATAAACATCCATTGTTTGGTTTGGTCCTTAGTTTTCTAATCAGATAGAATTGTAAATAACACGCAATATTGTAGAGCACCCTTAAAATATACGAGGGTTGGAACGTAAATAGTGGCAACACTGATGTGGAGACACTGTAAAATGGAATCTACTATTGACGTTGATAGCACACGTTCTTGACATACCTGCCTTACCTCCAAGCTAATGGACTCGGTCGTCCCACGTCGCCGGCGTTCGCACAATCGAGGGAAACAGCCACTTGTGAGCGAGCGGTCTAACGTAACGGTGTCACTATGTTTTCGAAACAGGAACAACGGAGTTGGATCAAGATCGAATGTGCCAGAGGTTGTACAGCACGACAGTGTCCTCAAGGTCTTCAAGAGGCCCGCGAGTAATCGGCATTGCCGTACAGAACAGTGGCAAAGTTATGGTGATTCTCGTGTACGACTGTGATGGTGTTATCGTAACGCATTACGTTCCTCCACGGCAGACCGTCCATGCACAGTATTACTGTTCGCTTTTGGAGCATCACCTGCGATTAGCTTTGCGAAAGAAGCTGCATCACTTTCTGCGCAACCCACCCATTATTTTGCACGTTAGGTCGATGGGACGTACTGTACCATCCACCATACTCTCCGGAGTTAAGTCCATGTGACTTTGATTTGATTCCGTAGATGAAGGGACTACTTCAGAACTGTTCCGGAGATTCGACAAGCAGTAGACCGCTCCATTTGCGGCATCAACAGAACAGGATCTGCTAACAGGATACTACGCCTTCCACATCGCTGGCAACAGCTTCTACACAACTCTGGTGACTACTTTGAAGGATACAAACAGTTGGAAACATGTAACGCTTTCGTACCGGTTTTGAATAAATATTTGCCACTATTTAACTTCCAACCCTCGTAATATAGCAAAAAGGCTTAGAACGTCTTAAAAAGATTAAGATGAAGTAAAAAATATATTTATATAGGTACATACTTGCAGGATATTTTCTAAATTTTTTTTCTGTGTGTAGTTCTGGAAAGTTCGTAGTTTTTTCATAGGCGTATATGGAAAGCGCGGATTTGCGCGGGCTTTCTCTGTGATCTGATTGGTTACCAATATCTTTTGCCAATCAGACTACAGCATTGCGCGCGTTCATTCGGGAACTTCCACGCTTGCTTTTGTGCAAGAGAGTAGTTGGAGTTTACACACGATATTGTTAACAACTCCTTGACTGTGCTCCGAACTTACTGCAACTTTTTTTCGCAACGTGCTCGTTTATTCGATTAAGAAGTGCATCAACATGATTAGAATATCGTGTGGACATTCGAGTAGTGAAATTCCGGCTTTTTTAATGGAAATTATGATATTATGCAACACTGAACCCGGATGGCGTGTTTCGCTAATGATGAACGTGTGAAGATTTATTTGGACTGATTTGCATAGCATTTTGGGAGCATATTTAAATGAACATCTCTTTTATGAACGTTTTTGGTGAAAGGGTAAATTAATTACCATAAACTGGCTTTAGTAGTGAGTGTGGATGTAACTATTGCGTCATTAGCACGGGCTTGGAAGTGAACTGTATCCTGGAGAAAGCTTTAAGCAACAATTACATCGTACCAAATCCCTTGTTAACACCATTTTAACGCAATAGTTCCCATCATTTATAAAACAATTAAGGAAAATGTAACTGAATGAAAAGTAGAATCTCCACCTACTTTTTCTACGCAGCTTTTTACAGTGTAATTACGGTTCTCGTTTTTAGTCAGGTCAGCACTGGATGGACTGCTGAAGAAGAGTATCGTCATGAGGTAAGTGAAACTATGAACTGACTGTTTTTCGGTGGAACCAACCAGGTTGTTGAGTTGCAACCATACAGTGGACTGATGACAGGAATAGGTTGAACCGTGAATCCGTTAAAGGTATCTTGAAGGTCCAATACACGATAATTTAAAAGAATTTCTATGCGTATCTTTTTATAGCTATCCGCTAAGCAAGGCTAAGCATCTGCACAAAATTGCATCTTCAGGGAAGTATTAATAATTGTCAAATAGGCTAATGTATGTTTTGTTTATTAATAATAGACAATATTTAATAAATATGAACGCATTTTTTGTGCATCCACTTTTTTTCTTACTTTGTCTTTTTTTTGAAGCTGTTTTTCGTCTTGTTTTCACCATTGCATCTGGTCACTTTAAGAGTACATAGTTGAAATATGTGTGTGTCTATGTGTGTGTGTGTGTGTGTGTAAAGTGCCGATGACTGGCAATGATCCTTTCTTCAGTGCGGAGGCACTCCTAGGCCCTTACTCTTAAGGGAATTAGTTTACAATAACTACGAGTTTTGTGTTCAAGTGGGCAGGATAAAGTTGAGAATTTATATCTCGTCGGGAGGCGTACTTGAGTAATTCCGTGCAGGTGTGGTGGTTGCTCTGTTCTCTGCGGTGTAGAGGTCAGCGCAACTGTCATAAATTCCGTGAATATCACTAGTAGGTGTTCAGTCTTATCTTCTAAGTAAATCGGTTCATACATTTCGCTCTTGGGAAAATTAATTCTTTGCAAAAATTTGATTACTGGTAAGTTGATGGAATGAACGGTCGGCTTTGTGACCAACACAAAATGGGCTAAGCACTGAAATAGAAGATACAATTAGTTTATTGTACCACTGCCTCCAAGACATGTTGACGTGACGTACCCCTGACGATCGTATTGGGAAAGGGCAGGGGAGGGTGCGCCGTTAAAGAGTTTGTGCTGCGGTTGGGAAATGCCGTAGATCCGGTACTGCCACCAGACACTCAAAATGTTCAAATGTTTGTAAATCTATCGGACCAAACTGCTCGGTCATCAGCCCGTAGCTTACAAACTACTTAAACTAAGGTAAACTAACCTAAGGACAAACACACACACACACACACACACACACACACACACACACACACACACACACATGCCCCAGGGAGGACTCGAACCTCCGACGGCGAGCAACCGCGCGCTTCGCAGCGAGGCGCCTTAGACCGCTCGGCTACTCCACCGCGGCCCACCAGACACTTTTCTTGCGTCATGACAATATGAAATTGCGCCACATAGTGCGACAGTTCTCGAAGAGCCGCTCAGTTGCATAAATATCAATGATTAGCACAGTCCCTGGCTAACCCAGCGTGTCTACTACAGTTAACTAACTACTTTCATTTCAATATACAAACTGATTGCCTCATTATTTTTACATTTTGAATAAATATACAGATATTAATGGAAAAATATTGGCAAGCTAGGAAATATTTCAGAATTACATAAAAAAACTTTTGTTCATTAGTGAGAAAAAATTGCGCATTGTGTTGTCGTGTTGTACGTCGATGTTAAACTGTGACTGATGTTCTTCACCTGAAAAAAAGTTGTAATTTAATGCGTCATTTTCTGATGGACAGAAACTTATTAGCGAAGATGCACACTGCGTCAAAGTAATCCACAGATTAATTCCTACTGTCGCCTCATCGCCTCAGCTGCTTCAAGCCGTGGAGCTAGGTCGTGCTCCTCCTCTGTAGTCGTCGATTCTGGCGTTGTTTAGTGCGGAACAGCCCTACACGCCCACATCGGCTCCGGGAGTTTCGAGAAAAAATCACTCAACAGCTGAAGGTTTAAATAATGTTAATGCAGCCAACCCATTTGTTTCTCTAGATACAAGTAATTTCTGCACCTGATGGTTACGTTTCTGTGGGAGATTTGGAAGCCGCGTTTGCAGGCTTATGTACGTGCTACTTAGATTGTGAAGTTGTAGCCTCAACCAGAAACTTCTCACCAGCAGTTTTACTTCCTTTGGTTGGGCAAAATGGGTCAGTGAATTTAGTAATATGTGATTCGAGATCCGGTTATTAGTGTGGGTCCTTACATCTTGGTTGAATATTGCGGACACAGAATAGAACCACGCATTCCGTGGAGAGAGGGGATGTGATCGGCAAGTATTCCCCAGTGTACTTCGTGGGTTGTAAAAGAGCTGAGGGGCGGTACTTCTTCCTGGTTTGAGAAAGCATACATTGGGGGGAGTCTGGAGGCGAGACCAGGAGGTGTACGTCTTCCGCCACAATTGTGAGCTTAAGCCAGGGAATCTACCGCCCCAACTGTTTGTGCGTTAGATTAGATTTTTACTTGTTCCGTTGATCATGAATTAGACATTTCGTAATAATGTGGTACGTGTCTGTTTACGTGATATTACAAGACATTATTTCTATTTAATTTACTGTATAAGGAAATATCCAGCCCCACAAGTTGCTTTAAAATAATTAAACTTTATCTAGATTTCAATACCGTCTATGGGAATCTTTCAGAAGAATAAAATTATGACATGAGACGTTAAGGGGACCTGGACGTGTGGACGTGAAATTGACTGAAAAATCGAAAAAAGTTTGCCTGCTACGCTGGTGTTTCAGGCAAGGAATATCACCATAAACATTCCATGCCTGCCACAGTCATGGAAACAATAAAGCCAATATACAGGGACCTTGCAGATAAAAAATTACTTAGCGAATGTCTACATGGCTGTAAACAAAATCCTAATGAGAGTTTCAACAGCTGCGTGTGGCAACGAGTACCAAAAACTGTTTGTTGGATGACAGTACTCAAAATAGGTGTGATGGATGCTGTTATCTGTTTCAGTGATGGTGCAATTAGCAAGGCAAAAGTAATGGACAAATTAGGCATCCAACCAGGAAATAATATGATAGCCACTCTGATGTTCAAATGTTTGTATAGCTTATGGGACTTAACTACGGGGTCATCAGTCCCTAAACTTACAAACTACGGGGTCATCAGTCCCTAAACTTACAAACTACTTATGAACTAGTTTACACTAAGGACGGCACAAATATCCATAGCCACTCTGACTGCCCATAGATCGTCAGCGACTAGTTGAACCTGAAAGGGCCGCGGAAGCTACCACTAAAGAGTCCAGAGTAAGGAAAAGACTCCTGAAAAAGTCTGCAGAGGATAAAGAAGCAGCTGGTCAACAAGATTATGACACTGGAATGTTCTGAAAGAGGCATACGGTGAGTCGAAAACACTGTGAACATTTTTTTTTCTCGTTTGATCGAAACTACATTTTTCAGAACGGTAGGTACATATATCTTTAGAATGGCTTTAGCTACGTTCACCAAATTTCTCCCATTTGAAGAATGGGACATTAATTTTATATTATGGCTAATACATTGCAGAAATTATCTGTGTTTGTCATTCTGCATATAATTTTAACAGTTATCTTAGACAGAATAAAAATAAAATGTAATAAGGGTTTTTCTATACTCCAAACTATAAAAGAAGAGACGTAATGTGTTGCTACAAATGTTGTCAGAGCTTGAGTTAATGTCATGCAGTGTTGTACAAAATCGCAACTTTCTCCGCATTGTAGACCAAGAGTAATGTGTACCAAAAACAAGTATGAAACTGCAGCCCGATCACGTCCAGGTCCTCTTACAGCATATGAAATGACGTCAAGTTTGCTTATAAATAAAGCGTGCTAGTTAAACACTAACGGTTTAAAGAGATTAAAGGTGAAGTGACTGGCCGCTGTGCCAGCAGTTTCTTTTTTCCTAATTTTTCGTAAAATTACTTGTTTATATCAAAATACTATCTACTGAATAGAAGGAGATGTCCTTTAGAATTTTTTTAGTAAACTATTTCAAATGGTTGTTGGAGATACGCCATTTTATACTATTTGGTAAGTGACCGAAGACTTTTGTACCAGCATAATCTATCCGTTTCTGTGCCAAAGTAGATTTAACGTCGACTATACCATACTACTTGACACATCCGACTTTCCACTACAATACACGGAACTCTAACAAGAAGTAGAAACCATAAACCATATTGCAATAAACAATGGAGATGATTCTAGACACATTAATGAAGTGTCACAATAGATTAAAAAAAACTTGAAGAATCAGCACCGTACAACACTCACAACAGCAGCGGAGCGGCCGAGCCCATTGAGGCGCTGTGCCTCGATGCGCGAGGTCTTCCCCGTCGGGTGTTCGAATCCCCCTCGGGCATGGTTGTTTATGTCGTCTTTAGTATAAGATAATTCATAAGTAGTTTCTAAGTTTACGAACTGATGACCCCGCAGTTAAGTCCCTGGAATCTATAAAATATAAATGCTCGTTCGGTCGTAATTGTCAACTGTCGGAAGTTCTTGACCGATTACATTGAAATTTTGATACAACTTTGTATTGTAATACAGGAGGATTATTATGTAACTTTTTATTTAATATTTGCATCTAAATTTTAAGATTTTTTAAGACGTCGTTTCCCCATCATAAAATTTATAAAAATTCGTATACGACATGTGTTAAGACTTAGGTACATAGAAACGCGCGTGTAATAATGCAGTGTTGGGTCACAGTTTAAAAGCATTAGGACAAGAACTTTCACAGATATGATAAGATTCTCAACGTAATACTGAACAAGCCTTTAGGTTCGACAGAGTTGTTTTAGGTTACAGAGCTGGGCGGCGAAATTGACTTATAGAGGGGGAGGAGGAGGTAGCTGCACAGGAAGAGGGGGAAGAATGATGGGGAAGGGGGGAGGGGAGATGCGGGAAGGGTGAGGCAGAGAGAGGGCAGCGCACTTACTAGCCGGCACTTCATGGGGTGGCAGGTTAAGCGCGTTAACTCTTCTACGACATGTCCAATCTCCTGTTGTGCGCTACGTTTTTTCTGTACTGGAAAAGTTCATGAAAAGAGCAGGTGTGGTTTAATTGGTATAAACTCAACCAAAAGCAAGCCGTCCTGAAGCATCGCACGGAAGGTTGCAGCCAATGAGAATTGGGGCTGCGTGCCCTGGTAATCCGCGCAGTTGTGCCAAGTTGTCGTAGTGGTGATGCGACTGGCTAGTGCGCGGACGATGTGTACATCAGAGGCATCTGAACCTTCCAGTTGATATTCAACATTAGAAGCTGCATTAATTGACGATATGAGAAAAACTCTAAAACTGACGGAGCTGCAAATGCCTAAGCCGTAAAGTGTCTCCCGTATATTATAGGAGGTTTAAATAACCTCGATTTTCTAGACAGTTCTTGAGCGTATTGTTTGTTTGATTATATTAAGTTTTGTGTGAGTGAGAGAAAGAGAGAGAGAGAGAGAGAGAGAGAGAGAGAGAGAGAGAGAGAGAGAGAGAGAAGGTTATGTTTACAAATCAGTACGGATTTGGAAAGCATAGCTCGTGCGAAGTGTAGAGCGCATTTCTTCCTATAGTATGTTGCAAGATACGTCATATACAGAAAACAATAAACATTCTGCGCCACACACCAAAATAAAGTTGTGTGGAAGTTATAAAGTACGCAGTATTTCATCCGAGTGTTGAACAACAGAACCCAACAAATAATTTCTTTTGTATTCAAACAAAATCACTTTTATTTAGATACGTCCATTGAGTAACAACCAAGGAAACGTTGCTTGTCTTCTTGCATGAATGGAAGCCTGCATTGGCATTACTTAGATTAACAATATGTCCTTAAAAGACATACACAATGCTGCAGGCCCAAATGAAAACAAATTGTACTGCTATTACACTACATTATAGCCGGCCGCGGTGGCCGAGGAGACTAAGGCGCTCCAGTCATGGTCTGCACGGCCACTACGGTCGGGGGTTCGAATCCCCCTCGGGCATGGATATTTGTGCCGTCCTAGTTCGTAAGTAGTTCATAAGTAGTTTGTAAGTTTAGGGACTGATGACCCCGTAGTTAAGTCCCATAGACTATACAAACATTTGAACATTTGAACACTACAATATTGCTTTTAGAGGCAATAAAAGTAGATTTTGAAATAAATTATTATAGTTTTTTTCCTGTGTTTATTCATGGGCCTCAAAGGGTTAATGAAAAAAATCATTGAATATTCGGGGACGTACTTTTGTTGTTTCTTGCTATTTTAGCAACACTATTAGTTTCCATGCAGCTTTGCAGTTCTTGAAGTACTCTATACTACTGGGATTGTGTACTTTTTGGCTTACATATTCGTCGTCTTATACTCATTTAGCGTCATGCCATTTTGGAATAGGTTAGCGGTACAACTCTTGTTACAAAGAGTTTGCGTTTTTTCCGTTAATTGTGTTTGAGTAAACAAGAGGATCCCGTATAGATTTGTTTCTGCGGGGCCACATTGGGATTCCCCATTTAGTTCTTCGTTTTTTGTCCATAGGGGTTACAGAATACCAATATATCTGCACTGAAAATTGATGACCCTGGAGAATGCAGGAACGGTAATTTGCTTTGTCCACGGTGTAGTGATTTGTATCTCTGGAGTAATGCCACTGATGTAAGATAATGTTTGTTTCCAACATTTTTAAAGCCGATTTCTGGCGCTGAAGATAAAAACCTCATAACGATCTCAGAGCATCCACGTACACAAGTCTGAATATGGAGAGCGGAGATGACGCCAGTGATCGGTGTTAATGAGGGAAGTGTGCGGCAAGTGCTCTTCAGAAACTGTGATAATGTAAAAACGATAGACGACCGGAAAACAGCGGTGTGCTGGGTGGAACCAGACTACAGATTCAGAAGACTCGAGCTATTCTAAACCGGATTCAACTTTTACTTCTTTGAGTGTTATTTATTTAGCTTCTGATAAGACTACAGAAAAATTTGATACTTGTCAAACAGACAGATTACCAAGTAATAAAAACCTACGAAAATATTAATACTGGAACAAACTCAGCATGCAATATGACTGTTATTTTAGTTCCTTGAAATCGTATTATATATTCACGAATAAAGTGGTGTACCGTTTGCTCCACAGTCATTCTCGCGGCTGTGTAAGAGCCTCCAGTTGCGGGCGATTTTTTTGTGTAAATTGCGCAGTTTTGACGCGGTTCAGACTGGACTTGCGCATAATAGTTCGCGATCGGCAGCGCTCACTTTCGTTCTTTTAGTTCGTCTGCTCCCAGTGACGGCTGAGCGGCGTGGTCTGCTCTTGCAGGTGGAGGGAGAAGTTTCCCCACCTAGCTGCTTCATGCGCTTGCTGCTTGAGCCGCTAACGATATCACGCAAACCAAAAGAAACAGTTTGTGGATAATTTCTCGCGTTTAAGTTTGGAGTTATCTATATATCTTGGAATTATGCAATTTACTAGTCAGATATTGTAGGGTGCAGAATACTTCAAATCAGAAATTCTGTAGCACTGAACTATGTAATCTAGCAGGCAGACGCTAACCTCGAAATGGCTCTCATCAGCAGAAGGGAAACACATGATTTTTAATTCTGTTTGGGAGCTATCGCTCATCTTTTAGTTCGCGACCTATCGCTCATCTTTTAGTTCGTGACCTATCGCGCATATTTTAGGTCGCGACCGGTAGCTCTCCTTTTAGTTCGCAGCTCGGCCGCGAGGTAGGTCGCACTTTTTAGTTCGTCCGCTCGTTTTGGCGTTTGCTACCGCTACTAAAACTACAGCTGAGCTGCATCTCAGCTCGAAATGACGGCAACTGGCAGAAGGGAATCACGCAATTCTGCGCGCTCTCGCGTCCTCTCGCTGTTACCCGTCAGTCTACGGAAAAGGAGCGAACTAAGAGGTGAGGGATCTACGAACTAGTTCGCGTAGTTCGCCTGTGGGAGCACTCTTCCGAACTAGTTCGTTCGCGAACTTCACAAGACTAGTTCAGACTGCTCTGTAGTCGAGTAGTGGCCAGTGAGCCGCGCTGCCAACCGTGTCCAAAAGCTGTCGTCTCACAACCCTGACAAGCAGTATTGTGACAAGGACGCCAGAAATGAGGAGCTACTGAACTAAAAACAGCACGAGCGCTGGCAACAGCCAACGAGGGAATCGAGTGTGAGGGCACTGGACGAACGACAGTGGAGGAAAGTGAATAAAAGTAAGCAAAGACAAATGCAGTAATATTCATTGCATTAACTGCAAATTCTATGCTAATTTTGGGTGTGCTTCATTTCAGAAGGATCGCTGCGCAATTGCGATGCATAACGTGGAAGTTCATCTACATAAATACTCTACAAATCACATTAAAGAGCATGCCAGAGGGTTTATCGAACCGCTTTTATGATACTTCTCTACCGTTACATTCTCTAATAGCTTGTGGGACAAAGGAACTCACAAATTTTTCCGTTTTCGTTTTTATTTCCCTTATTTTATTATGATGATCATGTCACCTTATGTAAGTGTGTGCTAACAAAATATGTTCGCAATCGGAGGAGAAATAATTTTGCAAATAGATCTTGTCACAACGAATAACACCTTTCTTCCAATAATTTCCAGTCCAAGTTGGCTAAACTGCCTCTAACATTCTAAAGAGCCCGGACAGTGAACCAAAGACAAAATCACAAAAAAAAAAAAAAAAAAAAAAAAAAAAAAAAAAAAAAAAAAAAAAAAGTTCAAATGTTTGTAAATCTTATAGGACCTAACTACGGCTTCATCAGTGCCTAAACTTACAAACTGTTTATGAACTGGCTTACACTAAAGACGGCGAAAACTTCCATGCCCAAGGGGGGGATTCGAACCTCCGACCGCAGCGGCCGTGCAGACCGTGACTGGCACGCCGCAAGCCGCTCAGCCACTGCGGCCGGCAATTACAGAAACACTTCTACATCGTCTCCAACAGACCAGAATGGGAGTACACATATACATAGCACGAGTGCGCACAGTATTTGACAAAAAGAAAAAATAATTGACAGCCTGATGCCCATAGTATACTTACGTACAGTCATTGAAGAAAAAAAAAGTAGGAGAGATTGCTTGCCGACCACTGCAGAAGCTAACTCCGAGTTGTTCACTTACGGTAGACAGTAAATGCGATCGCGCCTCAGTCCGGCAATATTCAAGATTTGACGACACTGTAGGATGCGGAAGTGTCTGGAGAAATTGTTGTCTTCCACTCGATGCGTTAGCAAGCTGTACAAGTTTGTGGTCTCGTGGTATGCCTAGCACAGTTTGAATATAAGGTCGCTCCTAACATATTTTAAAAAAGGGTTTTGCTGACTGCTTATGATATCAGGAAACCTCGAAATCTCTCTAACCCAGGAGCTATAACGAAACCGGCCAGAAAAAATTCCTCGTGACTGCGTCAAGAGAATTGTTTTGTCTCGGGAGTCGCTACGCCGACAGCGGTGAGCGGTTACTGGCTGCGGAGCAGTGTTGCCAGATGGAAGAGAGAGAAAATACCTACAGTCTCACAAAAATGTACCTACGTTTTTACTTTCTCCCTACCACCTCATTAATGCCCCTACATCATGGTCGTAGCCAGGATTTGGGTCTGGGAGGAGTCCAGCCAGCAGAGGTTAACCAGTTGATTAATGTGACATGTTACAATTTTGAAAAACTTTAAAATAAATATTTGGTATCATGCTTCACTTGCTAGATATGTTTTTCCATTGACTGATTGTTACTGATTGATGGAATCAAGTGTAAATTATGCCGCGAATTCCATGTGCTCTGTTACAGGAGGATTACTGATTTATTTATACATCGAAACAGTATCAACCATAGAATAGGAACACTAACTAGTACATCGTCCTGACGTAAATAAATAACAGTCTAGTCAAGGTAATAAAACGTTTTTCGTTCATGGAAACAATGAATTTTCCTTGTGCTGACATTTTCTAACACCATTTCCAAACCGACTGATATACATTGAAATCATCATATTTCGCATCAATTTAATGTGTCCGAAACTAAGTTTTCAAATTAATAATGTTTACTATGAACAGAAAACAACTATGTCGTCTAAAATATCATTGGCTACTTCAAACTTTGCTACAATTGGTCGGCTTCAATCACGCGTGTTGACAAATGTTCTGTTCCCAACATTACCCACTAGGCGTGTGTAGGCGATTGTAAAATGTTACCAAAGTACCTACGCGTTGGGGACTTTTGGATAAAAATTCCCTACATGATTTTAATGCTTAAAAGTACCTACGTGTAGGGAAAATTCCTTACGACTGGCAACACTGCTGCGGGGAAACGGCACCTCCGCCACACGTTAGCCGCGGATATGTGAGTCTGCAAGTTCTAGTACTTGTATTACAATCATGTATTGCATTTTAGCTCAAAAATCAAATGTTTGTAAATCTATGGGACTTAACTACTGCTGTTATCAGTACCTAGGCTTACAAACTTCTTAGAGTAATCTAAGGACAATACACACACACACACACACACACACACACACACACACACATACCCATGACCGAGGGAGAACTCGAACCTCCGACGGAGAACAACAGCGTGCTCCCCACCAAGGCGCCTTAGTGCGTTCGGTCACTCCACCGCAGCTGGATTTTAGATCTCGAGAATTTTGTACTGTTTGGTGACTCCTTATGGGAAGAAAAAAATACGGTTGCTTAATGAAAAATTGATTTGACGTGAAAGAGGGACCGCATTCAAGAAGTCTCGTTTATAGGCACACATGATGAACTGCGACCATTTGTACGCTGTGGGACATTGAGAATCACTACTTAAGGTCCAGAAGTCGACGTAGCTATACTGCATCCTCCAACTAAAACCACCAAAGATCAATGTGGCGGCTACTCTCGCACGGTTTCTGAAACGTCATCAGTTCTCTCTTGGGGCAGTCCTATTCACTATCGTTACTAGTGACGAGTGATTATGCCTTTACGCTGACTTCTTAAGAATAAGTTAATGGTTGAGCACTAACAAAAATTACTTACTGAATCCAATTACAGGTGAACATAATTTCTTGCATATGGTGACTCAGGAATAGTGTTTTCACTAATAACTCCACACAAGATATTTGTCCGTCGCAATTGGCATTTGGTGTAAAACACTGATACCGTTCAGATGCACTGTAGGAAAAAAATGACTTGTCGGACTAGAAAAAGGGGTTAGATGAGAAATACACGCGTATCTGTAGATTAAGACAGAAGACACGGTACAACATAAATAGTAGTGATGACAGCAACAGGACTAGACATTAATACAACGACTGCAACTGCAAGGCGAGCTCTCCCCGGGTTTCTTCTGACGCCGCCCTTAAAGGCCCCTACACACGCTCCGATTTATCATACGACCAACAATATGTCCAACGAAGCAACCAATTGGTAGCAGCCTACACACATTCCAACCAACTGCATACAGCGCCATCCTGTTTTGGTGTCTGTTTGTCGAACTGTTTTTGTTTTCGCGTGTTCGCTGTGCAGACGACCTCAGGCATGGAAGTTGATCGGGAAACGCTACACACGGTACAATTTGTCGGGTGAAGTGGTGGGGGAATCGGAGATCGGGTGGTCAGGCACAACCGACCAGCCGACAAGGAAAGTTGGTCGAGTAGCGCCTAAAACCGCCAAATTTATCGAGTGACCAAAGAATTGGTCCAATAAATCGCATCGTGTGTAGGGCCCTTTAATGTAGCTCGCGCAGGGGCGAGGTTCTGAGGAGGCGCGCGAGGTCTGTGCTGGTTAACGCCGCTAGTAGCGAAACAAGGGGTCCCTCCAGCGACGACATATTCCAATCAATACCACCTGTAACTGTCTGTTTCAGGTATATGAGGGAATACTGGAAGTCTTTTGATGGATAAATATTCTTAAATATACTCTATATTCGGATGCATGTAGCTCAAGTCGCAGAAACAGCTAAAAATTTCAACTCAAGCGAGACCAGAACAATGGACCAGAGCTTCCTCTATTTCATCATCTCTTTGTATCTCTCTCCTCCGCTTGTTTGTTTAGTTTCTCGTCGCCTCCTCTCCACTCTCCCCCCCCCCCCGCCTGTGTCTGCCATTTCTTCGTAGTCCTCTGCTGTCTCCTCCTGTCTGTTCCTCTCCTGCTGCCCCCTCTCCGTCCGCTCGACTCCTCTCACTCTTTGTCCACGTTATCCTCCTCTCACTGTCATTCGCCCCTGTCTTTAGACTGCCCTGGAGAGCAGGCTGCACTGTTCCCACATACACATCGGTTGTGTACTTCATCTGTAAAGGAGACCGCGTATAAAACGCTTGTACGGCCATGTCTTGAGTATTGCTCGAGTGTTTGGGACCCACAGCAGATCAATTTAAAGGAAGACATAGAAGCAGTTCAGAGGCGAGCAGCTAGGTTTGTTACTGGTAGGTTCGACCAATGCGTGAGTCTCACGGAAATGCTCCGGCAACTCAATTGGGGATCGTTGGAGGAAAGACGACGTTCTTTTCGTGAAATTCTGTTGAGGAAATTTAGAGGGCCGGAATTTGAAGCTGAGTGTAATACGATCTTGCTGACGCCTACTTAAATTTCGCGTGGTGATCACAAAGACAAGATAAGAGAAATTAGGGCTCATACAGAGGCATATGGGCATTCTTTTTTTCCTCGTTCTATTTGGGAGTGGAATAGGAAAGGAAATGCCTAGTAGTGGTACAGTGTACCCTCCGCCACGCACCTTACGGTGAATTGCGGAGTATGTATGTATAAGTGTCGCGGTAAGTGGAGTGTTGAAGGAGGAGCTGTGCATTAAAAGCAGCAGCCGGGCGGTGCTCGACTGTCAGACGCCAGTGCGTGGCCGGGGTTGGGGTTGCGTGCCCCGGCGCGATGTGTCTCGGCTCGGCGCGGCCTTGACCTAAAGCGCGCGCGCGAGGTGGGGAAAATCGCCGCTTCCCGCTTCCCGCCCGCCCGCTGTCACCCGTCGGCCGCGCTCGGCCTCCTCCGCCGCCCTTCGGCCGCCGCCCGGCCGGGTTCGCGGATTGTCCGCCGGGGGCGGGCGCGACGCTGCTGCGGCGTTTGACAGGTAGTCTCGCCCCGCGTCCCCAGCGTACGTCACGCCGGAAAGCGACGTAGCGAAACGCGACGCGACGCGGCGTAGCGCTTCGGACACGCGGGGTTTTGCCGCCAGCGCTAGCTGCCCGCTAGTCGCCTGACTGTCCGCTGGCCCGTCTCCGGCCCCGTCTGCGCTACGGCGAGCTCACCGGGAACAGGTACCTGCTGCGACTCCGTACGTCACACCCACCGGCGGCGGCGGGGCGCGGCGCGGCGTGCTCGCGCGCGGGCGAGTCCATCGCGCTCCGCCTTCTGGTAGCTTCGCACGCCGAATGCGCTGTACTGGCGTTCGATCAGAGGCAGTGGGCGTTCTTTCTCCGTTTTACAACTTTTCGCCTTAGCAGATTTACCAGCTAAAACATACCCTGAGGCATATACTTTGTCAAATCTGCCGCGAATCACTATTATCCCAATTTCCATGTTTCAGTAAACACCGAGATAAACGTCATTGTATAAATGATTGCACTCTTACAGGTGTACATGCATTCAATTTTATTGTTTCCAGGATTACGCGCTTCCTTTCCCGCAGGAGTTGTTACTGAATCACAACGGACACCTGCAAAAATTACCTACAAGAGGTTTGTTTCCACACGCTGGCAGTTTGCGCAAATGAATATTCCCGCGCCTGATACCTGTTGTACTCTCTTCAGCTCGTGTTCGTATTCAGCTCCGTTCGCATTTCAACTGAATATCGAATTATTTCAGTTACCTTGCTGCGCTAGATGGAAAAATAGATACCCTGATGTACGTAAGCACTTTTAGACTCTTTGATGCAACTCTGTCCATCCAAATTTGACGATTAAATTTAAATTTGTACCCAGAACCTTCCTCCTGAAACTCATATGGAAATATTGCGTAGAAAGGATTTTTTTGTTATTTTAGAAACCCACAATTGTTAGATTAACATAATTGGCGGCAAAAATGTCATATTCGACAAGCTTTTATTTAATGTGTTTCTCTTTGTGTAAAAGATTATAGGCTCCAAATTGGAAATTTGCTGTTGAGTCGTCATAATGTTTGTAACAGATTTCCAGCGTTGTTATTGTTAGTATTCAGTCCAAAGACTGGTATAATGCAACTCTCCACGATACCCTATCGTGTATTAGTTTAGTCATCTTTGAATAAGAATTGCAACCTACATCTTTCCGAATTGCTTATTGTATTCGTCTCTGGATCTGCCTCTGCTGATTTTACCCTCCACACTTCTCTCCCATACTAAATTAACGATTACTTGATATCTAATAATGTATCCCAATCGATCGCTTCTTTTAGTCAAATATTCCACAAATTTGTATTCTCCCCAGTTCTGTTCAGTAACTTCTCATTAGTTACCGGATTTACCCATATAATTTTCAGCACTCGCCTATATCATCGTATTTCAAAAACTTCTACATATGAGCTTTTCGTCTGAATTCCATATTGTCCACGTTTTACTCCCGTACTGTGGTACTCTCCAGAAAAATTCCTTCACAAAAGACTTCCTAAGATTTAAATTGATTTTGGGTGTCAACAACTTTTGCTTCTTTAAAAATGCTTTTCTTCTCATAACCATTATGCATTTTATATCTTCTTTACTTCGACCATCAAAAGTTATGTTACTTCCCAAATAAAAAAACTCATTTACTACTTTTAATGTTTCGTTGCCTAATTTGATTCCTTCAGCATTTCCTTATTTTCTTAGACTACATTCTATTATACTTGTTATTGTTCATCTTCTATCCTCCTTCCGCCGGGCGGTGGCCGAGGGGACTGAGGCGCTTCAGTCACGGTCTGCACGGCCTCTACGGTCGGGGGTTCGAATCCCCTCTCGGGCATGGATATTTGTGCCGTCCTTAGTCTTAGGTAGTTCATAAGTAGTTTGTAAGTTTAGGGACTGATGACCCCGTAGTTAAGTCCCATAGACTATACGAACATTTGAACATTATCCTCCTTCCAAGACACTGTCCATTCCATTCAGTTGCACCAGTTCCTTTGCTGTCTGTAACAAAATTACAATGCCATCAGCAAACAACGAAGTTTTCACTTTTTTTCCCTGAAGTTCAATTCCTTCTCCAAAATTATCCCTGCATTCCTTCACAGTTTGTTCAATTTATACATTGAACAACATTGTGGAAATCCTACAACCTTCCCTGAACTCCCTTCCCAACCACAGTCCCTCTTTCACGCCCTTCGACTCTGATAACTGATATCTGGTTTTTGTACAACTTAAATGTAACTCTTTGCTCCCTATATCTTACCCCTTGCTACCCACAGAATTTGAACGAGTGTATCCAACCAACATTGTCAAAAGCATTTTACAGACCTACAAAAGGTATAAACGTAGCTTTGCCTTTTCTTAACCTATCTTCTAAGATAGGACCTAAGTATTTCCTCGGATGTTCCTAAATTTTTCCTAAATCCATACTGATCTACCCCGAGGTCGGATTCTATCAATTTTCCCTTCGTCTGTAAAAAATTCGTGTTAGTGTTTTGCAACCATGCCTTATTAAACCAATGGAACTGTAATTTTCATACCTGTCTGCACTTTCCTTCCTTGACATTGGAATGATTGTATTTTTCTTGAAATCTGAGGGTATTTCACCTGTCTGATACATCTTTCATATCAGTTGGAATAGTTTCTTCATTAGTGCCTCTCCCAACGAGTCAGGAGTTCAGAGGGAATATAATCTACTCCAGGTGCCACGTTTCGACTGAAATCTTTCAGTTTACTTTCAAATTCTTCTTTAATATCGTATCTACTATTTCGTCTACTTCTACTTCGCTTTTTACAATACTGCATTTACACTGTTACAATCACACTATATTCTTTACGCGTTTCCATTCTTTACGTAGTACTGGTTCATTCAGCTGCTTTTCTGGTCTCCAAACATCTTTAGTTTTCATGTAGGCGGCATCTATCTTCTTCTAGTTACACAATCTTCTATAAAATTCCCGTCAACATCATTTTTAGCCGTACTCCATTTTCCGGCTTCATTAGTTGCATTTTTGTATTTTCTCCTGCGTTATTCAAGGAATTCTTGCCTTCATACATCGGCTTCGGCTTTCTCCCCCTGAAACCCTCGACAACCTCATGTCCCTTCAGTATATCAAGGCTCTAGCTCCTTACTTTTAGAAATTTCTTCAGTTATAAACCACAGTTGATAACCAATAAATTATAGTCAGGTTCTGGATATCCCTTATAGTTTAAAACCTGTTTGCTAAATGTGTATCTTACTATTATAAAATCAGTCTGAAACCTTACGGTGCCTCCAGGTCTCTTCCGTGTTTACAGTCTTCCTTCAGAAATCTTAAACCAAGTGTTCGTAGATAGTTCTCTTTATAAAATTATGATACAGTTTAAAAATTGAATCATATTTCCTCTCTCCTTTCATTACTCTTTCACAGTCAAAAAAATCAGATTAAATCCCTACAGCCGGCCGCGGTGGCCGAGGGGACTGAGGCGCTTCAGTCACGGTCTGCAGGGCCACTACGGTCGGGGGTTCGAATCCCCCCTCGGGCATGGATATTTGTGCCGTCCTAGTTCGTAAGTAGTTCATAAGTAGTTTGTAAGTTTAGGAACTGATGATCCCGTACTTAAGTCCCATAAGATTTACAAACATTTGAAATCCCTACAGTACAAAATGGGTTATTTTAAAAATAAATATGAAAATATGAACTTTAACTCTTCATGCTGAATGTCTGTCAGAGTTGGACAACAACTACGTCGAGCGCCTAATAATGAAGTAATGGTTTTCCTTACCTTGATTTTTTCCACAAAACGAGATTATAAATCATAGTTAAACTCTCAAAACTTGGTTCACCTCATCATCCGTACATAAAATATATATCATTTTTATTGCACATGAAAATATTCGTCTGCATAAAGCTCAGTTTTCAATCTTAGTTGCAGACTGCTTATATCACTCATCTCTACGATGACGAGAGAACGGTTAGAACAACCGCGGTGCAGCATATGTCGAACAGTGTACATGCAGGCGCAAAGAATGTCGGTTACAGACATTCAACGGTACAGCCTCACATCTGATTAACTTCACCTACGTTTCATAGTGATGATTAAACTGTGCTCTGTGCAAAATTCTACTAGACTACTTCCTTTTCCCAAAGACTATGTTAATCTACTATTTTTTCCTCTCTTCCTTTTCCAACTACCGAGTTCCAATCCCCCATCACTATAAAGTTTACGTCGCCGTTAAGTGTCTGAAAAAACTTACTGTATCTCATCATACTTTTTTAAAAATTTCTGATAATTTTATTATCATTAATTTTTTAATCTCATCTTCGGCACAGTTAGTTGGCGTATCAACTTGCGTCGAGTAAATTAAAGTGAAATTTGTGCTCGATACCCTACCGGTGCCGCATTATTGTTTGAAAATTTTATTTCGATGTCCATAACTTTGACATTGATATTCTGTTCGAACGGCAAGTTTTGCGTTTGTCGCAGCTTCCTAAAGATGTTGTAGAATTTACAAGCAAATCAAGTGGTGTGAGGTATGCACTTAACCTGTTGAAAGAGGAATACAAATCCGTCTGCTCAATTAAAAAGCTTAGCAAATACAGCGGAACGCTCTGTAGAGAACATGTAGAGGTATTAGAAGGTCATGTTACTGCTTATGAGCTTTGTAGTCCAAACATACGTCACAAAATCAAGCACAAACATGTTTATCTGTGAATTTTCGTCTCTAGGAGAAAACATCATTCACTGTATTCAGCCCTTAGTCTCTGTGCACTATTGGGGAAAGGTTTTTAAGACATCGGTTTCTTCAAATTGTAATTTTTCAGGGAACGCAAAAGATTCTGCCCGCTGTTGAGTAGTCGTCATGGGCATCAGTTCCCGTTTATAGCTGTTCTTGGACTACAGGGATGAAAATTTTGAAAATTCACATGTAATGTATTAACTTCTAAACGACAGTCACTCAATAATTACAGTTTAAAAACTTCCAGATCACAAAATTATTGTTTTTATTTCATTGAGTACCTCATGTTTCTTCGGCTTCCTGCCATTATGGTGGTATTCATCTGAAAGAGCTCTATATAGGCTGAAACCGGTCATGAAATAAAAAAATAAAAACAACAATTTCCCGATCTGTACTGTTTTTAATTTTAGCCATTATAACAAGGTCGATGTATTTCTCCATTATGCATTGTAAAAGTAACAATCGATCATTCCACAAATCAAGAGAATTATCTGCATACGTATATTTAGAAAAGACACAAACGTTATATGTAACACATTGATTTACAACTCTCTTTTATTATCAGCCATTTACAAAGGAAACACAAATAAGAACATTACATATAACTGAAGTCTTACTGATGTACAATGCAGTTATTACATTCAGACATACATTCCCCAATTTAAATCCACACTGTTCTCATATAGCTACATCTTCATCACATCTCTTTTTTGTGCACTATACACAACACTTTTCCCCTTCAATATACACTGGTCGAAACAATTAGAGGATCATTTGGGGTATCTAGCTTTTAAAGTATTGTCATATGCATAATGAACTAAAATGGTTAGACGTTGTTCTGTCCGTTCTACGGATTGTAGACAGCAACAATACGTCAACTGAAATAGTGGTAATCGCGTAAAGTTGATGCATAGGGGATTGGTGTTGTCTTTACCAAACGAATTATATCAGCAGTTGGGTTATTGAGCAGGTAGTGCAGTGCAACAGCGTGACTTACTCGAAGTTATGACATGGAGAGCCATAGGAAGATTACAAGTAGCACAGACAGAGGGAGGTGGGTGTAGCTGTTGGGAATATCCCAAAGTGTAATTTCCAGGAAATGGACGCCAGTTCAGACAACAGGAACCGTTAAAAGAAGCCAAGGCCAAGATGGTCCACGGATAACATCAGCAAGAGATGACCCGTCGAGACAGAAGGCTGAATGCAACTCAGCTGCAACGTAGCCTTCAAGCAGCATCAGGACGCGCAATATCAACAGAAACGGTCCGAAATCGCCTTCGGTAATGTGACCTCTAAACACTGAGGCCCATGGTGTGTGTCCCATCAAGACCACGACACCAATTATCAGGATTGGAGTCGTAACGAATGGCGCAGGGTTCTGTTCACAGATGAGTCAAGATTTTGCGTTCAGCCTGACAGTCGTTGTTCTCTCAGCTGGAGAGAACTTGTAGCACGGAACAATCCCGCTTGTGTGCAGGGAAACATCACCATTTCATGGTGGTGGACGAATGGTGTGGGCGACAGTCAGCATTGGTGGGCGTACGGACCTCTGTGTCGTTGGGTATGGCGCTTTGTCTTCTCAGAGAACAAGAACGGCAGCCTGCGACCATTTGAATGTATTTATTATATTCGTCTGTCGGTCCTCCTGTGTGATTTTTATCCCTCACACTTCCCTCCAATGCTGAAAACGATTCCTTGATATTTAAGAAAGTGTACCTCCAGTCGACCCCTTCTTTAATTCAAAATATGCCAGAAATATCTTTTCTCTCCAATTTTGTTCAGTACCTTTTCATTAGTTACATTATCTACCCACCTAATCTTCAGCATTCGTCTGTAGCATCACGTTTCAAAATCTTCCATCATATTTTTGTCTGAACTCTTTATCGTCCATGTTTCACTCCCGTACAATGCTAAATTCCAAATAAATGCTTCAGAAAAGATTTTCTAATAGTTAAATTGATATTTCATGTCAAAATATTTCTCTCCCATAGCCATTCTACATTTATTTCTTTTTTACTTCGGCCATCATGAGTTACGTTGCTACCCAAATAACGAAACTCATTTCTCTTAATGTCTCGTTACCTAATTCAACTTCTTCGCCATCGCCTGATTTTCTAACAGTACATTCCATTACCCTGATTTTCTAACACTACTTTCCAATATCCCCACGTCCCCCTCCAACGGTATCCTTACCTTGTCGTGGTGGAGGGGCTTGTATTGCCAAATTATCCTGATAGCTATGCCGGCGGTAGGTTAGCTACTGGTAGGGCCTCCTAAACCGGGCAGGACGGAGGGATGATGCAGGCTAAATGGGTTAGCCTGGTCGTACTGGTAGGGGGTTGGGCGTGATGTTAACAACCCCACCTAGTAAAAACCAGTCGTGTTATGAAAACTAAAGAGAAACGTCGGATGCAGAACAGACACCAAGTACAACGAACTAAGCATAAGAAAGAACTACATGGAATGTACAGTCTCTCTACAAACCAGGGCGGCAATAACTTTAGTTAAAGAATTAGAAAAGCAGAAAATACCGGTGGCCCTGCAGGAAGTTCGATGGGCAGTTACAGGGACAACAGATGTAAAAAGGATTTTACGGCAGCGAACACAAGTATCTCAGTTCTAACTTTATCAGTGCAAAACCATCAACTTACATTTGTGAGCTATCATGCACAAACAGAGGAAAGCGAAGATCAAGTAAAGGACATATTCTGTGCAGAGCTGGAAGAAGTTATGGATTCCATCCCTAAAACAGCTGAAGAATTCTCATCAGCGATTGCAGTGCCAAGTTTGGAAAGGAGACCAGCTTTCCAGAATGAAATTTTCACTCTGCAGCGGAGTGTGCGCTGATATGAAACTTCCTGGCAGATTAAAATTGCGTGCCGGAAACGGGACTCGAACCTGGGACCTTTGCCTTTCGCGGGCAAGTGCGTTGTGAGGCGGCATCGTGAGTCGTGTCGGGATAGCTCAGTTGGTAGAGCGCTTGCCCGCGAAAGACAAAGGTCTCAGGTTCGGGTCCCGGTACCGGCACACAATTTTTATCTGCCAGGAAGTTTCGAGACCAGCTTTACTCACACAATAGGCCTCCATACTCCATAGTCTGCATGCAAATAGTAACGACAACGGAATAAGGTTAATTAGCTTTGCTACGTCCAAGGGCGTGTTTATCAGCAGCACTAACTTCCCACGCAGACAGGTGCACAGAGGAACATGGGTATCCTCAGATGGAAAAACAGTCAACCAAATAGACCACAGAGACATTAACACAGAAGCCAGGAATTGCGTTATAGATGTGAGAAATTCCCGTGGGGCTGAAGGTGGTTCCGACCTTTCTTGATTAAAATTCAACCTAGATTCACCCTGAATCCAAACCAGAAAAGTAAATTAAAGAAAGTAGCAAGTTTAAAAATAGAAAAAGCAGCACAGGAAAAAACCAGAAATGAACTTCAAGTTTAGATCAGGAATCGTTTTTCAGTTACTGCCGGAAAAGAGGACCAGCCGTAACTCAGCAATGGGACGAAATTAGAAATATGGTTACAAGTGCTGTTGGAGCAGTCATTGGAAAAATAGTGAAAAGAGTGGCGGGGCAGAAGAATTGGTTCAATGAGGTCTGTGAAGAGGCGGTCAACAGAAGCCCGTGACAAGTGGTTACAGTCGGCAACTGATCAGAGAAGTGAGACAGAATTCTAAGAGAATCACAAGCGGTATTGCGGAGAGAGAAGAGAAAGTTCGAGAGTGGGGTTATCACAAAAGCAGAAGAAGACTTCTAGGGAAGGAGCATGAAGAAAAGGAAGGTCTACTGTCACTTGGAAACAAACCCACTGAGAAATTCACATAAAAATGACAAAGGAGAGATGCTGACAAATGAATATCAAATTGCAAAGAGATGGGAAGAATATTTCAGTGACTTGATAAATTGTGAAGACCCAACGACACTCTTTTTCTTCCCCCCACCACAGTCAGCAGACTCTGAGTACCTACCGCCAACTCTAGAAGAGATCAGGAAGCAGATAAAACGGCTTAAAAAGGACAGAGACCCAGGAGAAGATGGCATCCATGCTGAAATAATTCAGGAACGGGGTGAAGACCTTGTCGTAAGAATTCACAACTTACTAGAGACTATTTGGAATACTGGAAACATTCGAGAAGACTGGTGGGCTGTAGAATGATCGAATGGCATGTGAAAACTACGCGGTATCGCTCTGGTCAATATTTGTTATAAGATTTTCACAGACTCTCTTGTAGTTTGATCCAAACGTTGGCAGACACCACCATTCAAGAACATCAGGGAGGATTTCGTCACGGGAGGTCTACTGTCGACAAAATTTTTGTCCTATGCCATAGCGTAGAAAAAGAAAAATGTTTGGTCAAGAACTACACAGGCTGTTTGTCGACTTCAGAAAAGCGTATGATTGCATTCATCGGGAAAATATGCTGAGTTGTCTGGAAGAGATCGGGTTTGCGAAGAAATTAGTACACCTCACGAAGGCCTGCCTGATGGATACTACAACAAAGGTAAAATTTGGAAATAGGGTGACTGAAGTATTAAAAATAAAAACTGGGCTACGGCAGGAAGATGGAATATCGACTTTTTTTTCAGTGTCGCATGACAGAAGTTAGTAAACTTAGAGTCCAAACCAGGGACACGAATATCAAGTACCTAGCAAACGCCGATGATATAGTGCTACTATTGGGTCGAAAGCAGAATTAAGAGAAATGGCGGACATTCTGAAAACAACAGCGAGGAAAATTGGACTTCAAATCAATCGTGACAAGACGGGATACATGGTACTACACCGTATGCATAATGAAACTCAATAACCACTTCCACCCTTACAGACAACTGAAGGTTCTGATCATCAGGGAGTTCAAATACCTGGGTGCAGTATTCAGAGATGAACCATCTAGCAACATGGAAATGCAGGCTAGACTAAGGGCAGGTAATCGCTGTTAGCGCGGCCTTACTGCTTTCCTCAAAACCAAGACTTTTCAAAATAAACATCTACAATACGCTCATACAGCCGGTAGTGCTATATCGATGTGCCACCTGGAGAATAAGCAAGCAAGATCTGAACAGATTGATGATATCTGAAAGGAAAGAACTCGATGTAGTGACTTCGTGTCCAAAGACCTCCAGAGTCTCAGACTGCTGTAAGAATGATAGAATGAAGCTGAAGACAAACTGAAGTGGCGGCAATCTCTGAAAGCAGCGCGCGGTCCATTGTGTCTGATCGCCTACAGTAAGTAAGTTAGTTTTGCTCTTGTTAATGTAATCTTATACGCTCCTTGCAAGCCACTGTCCATTCCATTCAGTTGTTCCAGATCCTATGATGTACGTGAAAGAATTTCATTGGCATCGACAGACTGAAAAGTTTTTATTGGATAGCGTTGGAGAAAGGCTTATAACTCTGTCTTACTCCTTTCCCAACCACCATGTCCCTTTCATGGCCTTCGACACTTGTAACTACTGCCAGGTTTTTATGCAAGTTGTATACATCTTTTCGTCCGCTATATTTTACCCCTGCTACCTTTAGAATTTTAAAGCATATATTCAAAAGATTAAAATGTTCATAGGCTTGTAAATCTAAAGGAGTTAATTGCTGCTGTTATCAGTTCCTAGGCTTACAGACTACTCAAACTAACTTATGCAAAGGGCGAAACACACACACACAATGTCTGAGGGAAGATTCGACTCTCCAACGGCGAGCAACCACGCGCTCCGCAGCAAGGCGCCTTAGAGCCCTCGGCCACTCCGCCGCGGCAAAGCGTGCATTCCAGTCTGAATCAATATTTTATGTTTACAACTGCCGGTTATCTTGTGCAAGAATGGCAGTAGCGTATTCATTTGGTTCTAAACATCTAACTTTAGAATTTTGCATGCACTTATTGAAAAATCAAATGTTCAAATGTTTGGTAAGCTTATGGGACTTAACTACGGGGTCATCAGTCCCTAAACTTACAAACTACTTATGAACTACTTACGAACTAGGACGGCACAAATATCCATGCCCGAGGGGGGATTCGAACCCCCGACCGTAGCTTATTGAAACGAATGTAGAAAATGCAGTACACATAGTGAAAGCTGTAACTTTATTTCTCTACATCATACGTGACCTGGATCAATTATAAAGCTGGAGCTGCATTTTTTCAGGATGAAAATACCGAAGTTCCCTAAAAAGCAGTAAGGAAAATTTTCAAAAGAGATAAGACAGGGTAAAGCGAGAGCAATTTGGGCACTCATGTTGTGGCTCCAAGGCGTATGGTCTTATTTGGCGGATTAAATCAGTCTCAATTTCTTTCCTATTCCACTCCCAAATAGATCGAGGAAAAAAAGAATGCCTACATGCCTCAGTACAAGCTCTAACTTCTCTTATTTTGTCTTTGTGATCTTTACGCGAAATGTAAGTAGGCGGCAGCAAGATCGTACTACACTCAGCTTCAAATTCCGGCCCCTCTAAATTTACTCAACAGAAATTCACGAAAAGAACGTCGTCTTTCCTCCAGCGATCCCCAATTGAGTTGCCGGAGCATATCCGTGACACTCGCGCATTGGTCGAACCTACCAGTAACAAACCTAGCTGCTCGCCTCTGAACCGTCTCTATGTCTTCCTTTAAACTGATCTGGTCTAAAGCGTCTCGCTGCGGAGGGCGCCGATACTCGCCGTGGAGGTTCGAGTCCTCCCTGGGGCATGGGTGTGTGTGTTGTCCGTAGATTAGTTTACTTAGGTTTAAGTAGTTTGTAAGCTACGGACTGATGACCACGCAGTTTGTTAAAATAAAAAACTGATCTGCTGCGGGTCGCAAACACTTGAGCAATACTCAAGACGTGGTCGTACAAGCGTTTTTTACGCGGTCTCCTTTACATGTGAAGTACATCTTCCCAAAATTTTCCCAATAAACCGAAGTAAACAGATTGGTTGATTGGTTTGATTTTGAAAGGGACTAAACGAAAAGGTTATCAGTTCGGAGTAAACAGAATTCTTAGAAGTTAGCAGAGACTTCGGTTTCTCGTTTCATTCCAGCCAGGATACAGGAGTTTCTTACTTCTCGTTACCACAGGAGTGTGCGTCAGGTCTTTAAGCTGTGGAAAACCATCTTTATTTTCTGACATGATATTGTTGGGAACTTATTTGTCTGACAACTTACTGATTCGTGACGTCATAGCTAGGTCACATGACCATCTCGAGCGTTTCAGTATCAAATAAGCAAATGGATTTGAAAAATAACAACACCGTATTTTTATAAAACGATTTTTGTACTGATAATTATACACATCGTCTACATCTACATAAATACAAGCCGCATTGAGTGCATTGCAGAAGGTTTATCGAACAACTTTTATGATGTTTCTCTACAGTTGCATTCTCTAATAGCTCTCGGAGAAAAGGAACACCTAAATCTTTGTGTGTTCGATCTGCTTTCTCTTATTTTATTGTGATGATCATGTTTTCCTAAGTAGGTGGGTGCTAACTTGGGAGGAAAAAAAACTTAAGGATTTCTGTACTCCCTTGCCGAGCCTTCTGATGGTTGCACCCACTATGAACATAAAAGTAGTTTCACTAGTATGAAGTATAAGTGTAATCCAGTTAGGGCTAAGTTCAAAGAACGGAAATGTGTCGCGCGTTGAGACGTCAGTTAACCTTGGTCGCATCAGTGCGCGCTTAGCGCAGCGTTCACAGAAAAAATATCTCTGCTCAAGGTCTAATGCGCTTTGATGTTCATTTGACAGAGACAGGGTCGCGTGCTGCGAACGAAGAGGCCTATTTCTGTTTTATTTCATCGTAGGGAGTCAGGAAAAATAAGTATTACCGAGGTGAAGCTGAGATTTAACTATTAATTGACTAAGTAGGGAAATGTCTGTTCCAAGGGAACAGACGTTGGCGGTGATCCTCAGCAGAGATAAATACATACTGGTATATACTTCGCAAATCGCGAAATTTCACGACGCCTGCTGCTCCTGTAAAATGGACAATCGATCTACAACACATGAAACTTTGTGCCGGACCGGGACTCAAACCGTGCACGGGTGGCCGAGTGGTTAAGGCGACCGCTCGCGAAAAGCGGGACACCCGAGTTCGGTCCGGCACAAATTTTCATGTGTTGCAGATCGTTTGTCCGTCTTACAGGAGCAGCAGACGTTGGGAAATTTCGCGATTTGCCAAGTATATACCCGTGTAAAGTAGGGAAAGAGACCAGCATTATTGAACATAGCGTCCCAACTAGATTCCTCTCAGAGTATGCTGAATGCAATAGCTCCGTACCCAAAGACTGGAAAGTTGCCCAAGTTACTCCAATATTCAAGAAAGACAATAGGAGTGATCCCCAAAATTACAAGCCTATCTCATTGACGTAGATTTGCAGTAGGATTTTGGAACATATACTTTGTTCTAATATTATGAACTACCTCGAAGAGAACGACGTATTAACACGGATTCAGAAAGTATCACTCTTGCGAAATACAGCTTGCCCTTTATTCACATGAAGTGTTAAGTGCCATCGACAAGGGATCTCAAATCGATTCCATATTTCTGGATTTCAGGAAGGCTTTTGACACTGTACCCCACAAGCGGCTTCTTATGAAAATGCGTGCTTATGAAATATCTCCCCAATTGTGCGATTGGATTCACGATTTCCTATCAGAAAGAACACAGTTCGTTGTAATTGACGGTAAGTCATCGAGTAAAACAGAAGTGATATCTGGCGTTCCACAGGGAAGCGTTAAGGTCCCCTACTCTTCCTCGTCTTTATAAACGATTTAGAAGACAATCTGAGTAGCTCCCTTAGACTGTTCGCGGATGATGCTGTCGTTTATCGGTTTGTGAAGTCAACAGAGGATCAAAAGCAACTGCAAAGCGATCTAGACAAAATTTCTGCATGGTGCGAAAATTGGCAATTGACACTAAATAAAGAAAAGTGTGAAGTAATACACATGACCACTAAAAGAAATCCGCTGAACTTCAATTACGCGATAACTCAGTCAAACCTTAAGGTCGTAAATTCTACCAAATACCTAGGAGTTACAATTACGAACCATTTTGACTGGAGAGAACACATAGAAAATATTGTGGGGAAGGCGAACCAAAGGTTACGTTTCATTGGCAGAACGCTTCAAGATGCACCAGCTCCACCAAAGAGACTGGCTACATCACACTCGTGCGTCTTCTCCTGGAATACTGTTGCCCCTTGTGGGACCCTCACCAGGTGGGACTGACGGAAGATATTGAGAAGGTTCAGAGAAGAGCAGCTCGTTTTGTTTTATCACGTTACCGGGGGGGGGGGGGGGGGAGCGTCACGGAAATGTTGCACGAATTGGGTTGGAAATCATTAAAAGAAAGACTTTATTCATTGCGGCGTGATCTGTTTGCGAAGTTTCAATCACCTACTTTTACTTCTGAATGTGAAAATATTTTGCTAGCACCCACCTACTTAGGGAGACATGACCATCCCAATAAAATAAGAGAAATCAGATCGAAAACGGAACGATTTAGGTGTTCTTTCTTCCCGCGCGCTATTAGAGAATGGAACGGTAGAGAAAAGTTTTGAAAGTACTTAATGAACCCTCTGCCAGGCACTTGAATGTGATTTGCAGAGTATCTATGTAGATGTAGATGTATATGTTGCAGCCAAAGCTCGAAATCGGCCAGAACGGGAACTGGTCGGCCAAGTCGCGAAGTGGCCAATGTCGCCTTCAATTGGCCGGCCAATGTCCGATCTTTTCCTGATTTCGGGATTTGGCCGGCAGTTCGTGGTGTGGCGTAGACCGATCGGCCAGAATCGGGAGATAAATAAAGATGGGCTGAAGGTGTATAATTTCAAGCTATATGCAATTTATTTACCAATCTCAGTAATATAATCCGTCCACGTTGTAAATATTTTTAATACAGCCGGTATTCACTTATTACAACAAGTTAAGCTTTCATGATATTTGGAATTACACAATACTTTCTTATTTCTACATTTGCAGCGATTTGTGGCGCATTTAGTAGAGCAATTTAACTGATTGTATCCTTGCCCACTGGTCAGTGACTGTAAGGACGATATGGTTCGCAATGATTTTTCTTCTTTGGGCACGGATTCCGCGTGATCAGTTTCTCGGGCAGAATAGAGAAGTCGTTTCTGGAATGTAGTTGCTTCAGAACACCGTGCTCTGTTCCCAGCTTGTAGAAAGTGCCATCGATGTTCATCACAACGGCAAGAACGCTTCTGGGATCTCCGCGACCTCTGTCAACATCTTGTATACGGATGCGAACATTCTCTCCAACTTTTGAAAGCGCGAATTTTGCGTCTGAATTTTTAAGCATCTTAGCACCTTGTTGAAATGTTCAAATGTTTGTATAGTCTATGGGACTTAACTACGGGGTCATCAGTCCCTAAACTTACAAACTACTTATGAACTACTTACGAACTCGGACGGCACAAATATTCATGCCCGAGGGGGGATTCGAGCCCTCGACCGTAGTGGCCGTGCAGACCGTGACTGGAGCGCCTTAGTCTCCTCGGCCACCGCGACCGGCTAGCACCTTGTGCTTGCAAACTGTTGTGAGCTCCCTCCCTCTTCTTCCCGATTTCTTGCTAGTTATAATTTGCAGATAACTTTTCCTTCATATCCTTCATTTGCTTCATTACTTCTTCCACATATTGCATGGGGACTTTTGCCGCAGAATAAACAACAATGAGCTGCACCACACTCTTCTTCACAAACCACAGAGTATATTTTCAGCTTATTATTGTCGTATAACTAATCTTGACTTCCCGATGATTCGATCTCCACGGTGTCATTTTCATTGTTGGAAGTAGTCCGTAAATTTATAGCGTCGTCCATTTCTCTTTCAACTTTCGCAAGATCTTCCTCTGTCACTTTGTTATCAATAATTTCTTTAGGCAGATGTGAACTTTTAATTATTAGTAGTTGCATGTACTTGAAGAACTTCAAAGTCGATTTTCTCGAGAATTTTTGAGAATTGCGTCGAATGGCTTTGGGTGATTGTTACTTACGTTCAGAACTTCACGTAACATAACTATCAAAAGATTCTAAAATCCGATACCCATGTGGTCTCCTAGTTAGGTGCAAATAATTAATACAGGTATGTTCGATTACTGATTTATGGCATAGTGGGGGAAGATAACAATAAATACATTGACAAACAAAAATTCTGCTGAAAAATGTACTAATACGGGAAAGAAAAATGCCACAAAACGTAACGGTACTCACACTTGATCCAATTTGTGAGGAAGAAAAACGGGAAAGATCTTCTCCGAAAGGCAGCAGCTACCACATACACGGCACAGTTAGCACAGAGTGAGACATATGGTAACTAACGTACATTGTTGCCACATCACAGCACCAAGTGCGATTTAGACGGGGATTTCCCGCTGTGTGTGCAGTCACATCATGTTCTGACCAGGAACCTCCGGCCAAGTCGCGAACTGGCTGGCCAAAGTCGGATATGCGTCGCTTCATTCAAGTAATCGGACTCTGGCCAATCCACCCGGCCAAAGTGCGAAGTGGCCGGCCAGTTCGCGATCTGGACGCTCTTCGGGCTTTGGCTGTAACATATACAATAAAATGTTGGGACGACGAGCATGTACCGATAATTAAATATCTTTTCCGCTCTAGGGTCTTATTAAATTTTCCATCAGCCCAAATGTTTCATCGTCTACAGTCGTATAAGGAAGTGTCCGTGTCGTGGTTTTCTGTTACAGTTCATTGTTTCCAATGAAATGTTTTGTGTAGGTGGTGTCGGACGGCTTTCCAATACGTTAGAAATCGCAGGTTGATTATAAACATTGTAACTGATATTTTACTCTGCACAATCATATTTGAAATAATTGTTCTATATAACGCTTCCATCTCTCTCCCAGTTCCTTGTTCTCAAATAACAGTTTTCCATTCTCATCTTATATGTTATGCTTCGGCCATTGACTATCTTGAATTGTTTGTTAATCAGCTCATAAGCTGTTTCTATATTTCCTTTCTGTAGCTTTTCTTCTACTTCCTTGCACCGCCTCATTATATATTCTTCTTTACCTTTCTTTGCTTCCCTGTTGATCATGTTTCGGAGCCTTTTACAACGTTTTATTCCTTCTTCACTTTTCGAATTCTTGAACTTTTTTCTTCCTTCCACGGTTATGTTGCTTGTTTTTTGGTCTTTCATATTTTCTGATCAGCTGCTTCAAGGACTGGATGTTTCAGTCCAATCCATTTCTCACTTACTGTACCATTTGATGTTTCTCTAACTTTCTGCTGTGCCTGCTTTTGGTATCTTTCCTTAACACTGTCTTGCCCTAACTTTTGACATCATATTTGAAATATCCTTTAGTATTTTGTACCTTTCTTCTTAATCTTACATTAGATTTTAGCATAACTAGATTGTGATCAGGGGCTACATCAGCGCCAGGGTAACTTTTGCGTTGTTTAGCTTGGTTGCGATACCCACGTCTTACCATTATGTAGTCTATTTGGTATCGTGCTCTGTCTTCCGGTGTCTCCTCGTGTTATGGCTCAGAATCAGACCAATTCGAATCTCAAACCTGTATTAGTCGTACATTTCAAAAGTTTAAAAGTAACGCTGTATTGGCCTTTTCATACATGAAGATGACACCATGAGGCACAAAACCGAGCCAGACAGACGGTGACAGAGTTACTGACGCGCCGTCTAGCGGCCGTTGCCTCACCTGTCCTGGAATCTGACCAGCGGCGGATGCAGGACGGCCTGCTGGCGGGGGGGGGGGGGGGGGGGGGGGAGCTAAACTCATCTGGCTCAGTAGAAAGACTCTAGTACCGGATACCCCTTTACCCCACTCCCAATCAAACAAAAGTCTGACAGTTTTGAAGACTCAGTGCAGTGATAGCACGCTAGATTAACATTCTATATAATAACATAGCTGCCAACTATTACGGATTGTCCGTAATTATTACGGATTTATCGTCATATTTACGGAGTTACGGGAAGTTCGCGAAAAATTACGGAAACTAGACATTTTACGATATGATGTGTTTTAAGAAAATCTGAGTAGGTACTGTCTACATTTCGGTAATAGCCGATAAAAGTTTTAAATGAATAATTTATTTCATTCCTGAGTTCATAACAAAGCTGAAGGAAATGTTAAAGATAACATTTTCCGTTGGAATAAATCTGGATCAAATCCCTCCTATTATCTCCTACACACTTACCAAACTCACGCTCACACGCCTAAGATCTATGTAAATTCTATGGTCTATAATGAGTATAATGTCTTTGGTTCAAGCTTAACAGCCCACGTGTTTTACCGGGTGGCGGAAGTTGGCCAGTTCGTTTCCGAAGAGAAAACGTTTTACTGGCTTTTCTCATGTATACCTATTTTCATAGCAATGTTGTGCAGCTAGAATAAAATATGCGTGATGAGCCATTTGTGACACCTCTGTTCAGTGGTTTCATTCGTCGTTTAAAATCCAAAACCATTTTGTGTATCCTTAGCTGCTAAGGATTTAATGTTTAAAAAATGCAAGGAATTTCACCCTTTTCTGTTCCTTCGGCAACTGTTAACTTTCCATAAAGACAGTTATCTGAAACTTACAGGAATATTTCTAAGCCACTCGCGGTATTTACACGAATGTCTTAGGTTCTTCCACCTAACCTCAGTCTTTTGAAGCAGAATAGTTTTTATACGGTTCGTTGCAGATATTTGTGAATGCAGTGTCAGGCTTAAATTTTTAAAATATTCTTGGGACACGGCCGTAACCCCATGTCCTCTTAGGCCTTGCGCATCATTACTGACAGCCAATTCTAAAGGTTGGCAGCTATGTAATAGGTGCCTGCCGGGTGAGAGGGGGGGGGGGGGCGAACGACTCGTCGACCCCCCCCCCTCCCCCCTCCGCCCTTGGATCCGCCTATGAATCCGACAGCGTGCGTTAGCCATGGCCAATAGCAGCATTGCAGACTTTAAGGCTGCTACTTACGATATGAATCGGTCATTTCAAAAAGGTCATGAGTCACGAAAGTAAAATTTTACGGGGGAAGAAAAATTTTTCTACAGTATAAACCATCTCTCTACTTATTGTTATTTTAATATCAATGGTTAGTGAGTCGTCGAGGACTGTTTTTTATTTTTATTTTTTGTTTTGTTTCACAATTATCTTAATTCAAAAAAACTTACTCCTGGCCAATGTGCAATGAACAACAGTGTGTTGCCACAAATTAAAGCAATACTTGCAAATACTTGCCAATTTTATTACAAAACTCCGTTAATATTGTGCACGGCAAAATTAAATATGACTGTTTCTATCTCGTTAACATTATTCGCAATATATCTGTTTTTTTTTTTTTTTTTTTTTTTTTTTTTTTTTTTTTTTTTATTAAAATACGAAAGTAGATCTCAATAAAACAAGTCGCCGTAATCTTTTTGATTATCATCTTTATTGTTTGTTACCCTCACCGTAGGCCATTCTTGCAATTGCTCATAAAATTTCACACACTTAACTGGATTATTCCATTCCACTTTCAATAAATCTTGTATGTTTTGACATTGATCGTCACTCGTTTACAGGATGTGGCTACTCACTGGGAAGCACAGGATACGTGTAGAAGCCACCGATGAACTGTTCTGTTTTCACTTGCCCAGGATTATGTGCACCATAGTCAAAATTCATCCATTTAGAAGAAGAAACTTTATGCTCCTTGGGAATTTTTCCCAAACTTGATTTAGAGAGGCCTGTGTATAGGGAAGTAATGTTTCATCTTCCTAAATTTCCCAGTTGATACAAGTGTTGAACAAAAGCGAATGACTGGGTGAATTTGTTCCTAGCGGCATACTCATCACATGGTAAATGAAGTTTATTCACATCTTTCGAGATATATTTGGATATCCCATGTCAAGCAGCAATTATGACAGGCTTTGTGACTAAACAATCCGGAGGTAAAATAGTCCCCAATTCGGATCTCCGGCAGGGGACAGTCTCAAAGCGCTTTATCAGAGATTACAGAAGACATATCAGAATAGGAACATGGAACATCAGATTACTTAACATCTGTGGGAAACTCGAGAATGTTGAAAAGGAAATGGAAGAACGTGATATATACATACGATGGCCTCAAAAGGGAGACTTTTGCAGTGATAATTTTAGAATCATATGCTCTGGAGAAGAAGGAAGTTATGCAGGCTTAGGAATAATATTAAGGAAACACTTCGGCAACCGTGTTAAGAGCCACGTGCAATACAGTGATAGAATAATAATGTTAAGGATAGAAAATTATCCTATTGATACCGTAATATACAGGTATACATGCCAACGTCTAGTTATGCTGATAGTGCTCATTTTTTCAGCTTGCGTTACACGCTATTGTCTTCGCTCGCAACAGGGGACTGATGACCGAGCAGTCTAGTCCCCTCTAAACAACAACAACAGTTATGCTGATGAAGAAGTGGATCAAGTATATGAACAACTAGAGGAAATCATGGAAATGGTTAAGGAAACGACTACCTCATCATACTTTGGAATGCTTCTGTAGGTGAAGGTGAAGATGGAAATACCGTGCGTAAATACAAACTTAGTAGGAGAAATGACAGAGAACAACTACTAGTTTACTTCTGTAAAGAAAAGGATCTAATAATTGCAAACACGTGGTTCCAGTAGCCGAAGAGAAGAAGATATACCTAGATTACACCGGGAGACAGAGCACGATACCAAATAGACTACATAATGGTAAGACGAGGGTATCGCACCAAGCTAAACAATGCAAAAGTTACCCTGGCACTGATGTAGCCCCAGATCACAATCTAGTTATGCTAAAATCTAATGTAAGATTAAGAAGAAAGGTACAAAATACTAAAGGATATTTCAAATATGATGTCAAAAAGTTAGGGCAAGACAGTGTTACGGAAAGATACCAAAAGCAGGCACAGCAGAAAGTTAGAGCAACATCAAATGGTACAGTAAGTGAGAAATGGATTGGACTAAAACACTCAGTCCTTGAAGCAGCTGATCAGAAAATAGGAAAGACCAAAAAACAAGCAACACAACCGTGGATTAATGATCACACACTTGAACTTATGGAAGGAAGAAAAAAGTCCAAGAATTCGAAGAGTGAAGGAGGAATAAAACGTTGTAAAAGGCTCCGAAACATGGTCAACAGGGAAGCGAAGAAAGATAAAGAAGAATATATAATAAGGCGGTGCAAGGAAGTAGAAGAAAAGCTAGAGAAAGGAAACTGATTAACAAACAAATCAAGAAAGTCAATGGCCGAAGCAATAACATATTAGATGAGAATGGAAAACTGTTATTTGAGAACAAGGAAGTGGGAGAGAGATGGAAACGTTATATATAACAATTATACAAACATCCAGATGAGATAAGTAATCTTGAAAACGAAGAAAATGTCACAAATTATTAGTTAGGACCTTCATTAATAAAAGAAGAATACCTAAAGGTTGTGAGAGAACTAAAGAATAACAAAGCACCAGGATGTGACGCATTAACTTGTGAAATGATATAAGGATTTGATGACGAAACACATAAGTATATCTTTAAACTAATCCAAGATATTTATGAAACTGGAGAAATACCGGAAGATTTTAAAAAGACTATCATAATTCCTATAACCAAGGAACCAGGCACTATAAAATGTGAAGAACATCGTACCTTGAGCCTAATGTCACATATGTCAAAAATAGTAATAAAAATATACATACAACCGAATAAAAAGTAAAATTTAACAGAATCTGGATGAAGATCAATTTGTATTTCGACAGACTAGAGGAACAAGAGAAGCTATCCTAATGTTAAGACAAATCGTGGATAAAATGCTGGACCTAAAAAAGACCACTGTTCATTGCTTTCGTTTACTTCGAAAAAACTTTTGATAACTTGAATTGGAATGTCCTGATGGAAATTGTGACTAATGTTGGTCTAGATTTCAGAGAGAGACGGATAGTACACGAACTCTTCAAAAATCAAAGAGGGGTGATAAATATACATGGTGAAATACAAGACGCTTACATAAAGAAAGGAGTACGACAAGGATGCAGTTTATCACCAGTGCTCTTCAACTTGTATATTGATGAGGGAATTAAGGAATGTAAAGAGTCTATGGAAGGAATTAAGATCAATGGAGTACAAATTAAAATGATAAGGTTTGTTAATGACGAAGCCATCATTAAAGAGAGTGAAGAAAATCTGCAAAAGGCGTTATCAAGAATTAATGAGATCCTGCCAGATAAATATAACATGAAAATCAACACAAAAAAGACAGAGATGCAGCCACGAGCAAATTACAACTGATATTAAGATTAATTATGTATCATTGAAACAAATTAATGTATTCACCTACTTAAAAATGACAGTGGATGGCAAAAGTTGAGCAGACATAAAAAGTAGAATTGCGCAAGCAAAACTAGCTTTCAACAATAAACGTAAGCTTCTTACATCAAGAAATATAAAAAAAGAGAGCAAAAAAGTATTTATAAAATGCTATGTGTGGAGTGTGGCATTGTATGGCTCCGAAACTAGGACACTCGGCATTTGCAACAAGAGAAGACTAGAAGCATTTGAATTGTGTTGTTGGTGAAGGATGCAAAAAATCCCTTGGACGGCCCAAGATGACAAACGAGGAAGTTCGAAAAGAATCGGCGAAAAAAGAACACTTGTGAAAAGGGTAATGAAGAGAAGAGACAAGTTAATAGGTCATCTGTATAGGCACAATGAGTTTATAACTGTTATGGAAGGGATGGTAGAAGAAAGAAGAGGCAGACGAAGACCCAGATTGCAGTAGGCTACTTTAAACAGATTCAAAAAGATATAGGAGTGGAATCGTATCGAAAAATGAAGAGGCTATCCGAGAACAGAGAAATGTGGAGGAGAAGAATTGCTGCCAACCGATATTTGGATCGAGAGAGAGAGAGAGAGAGAGAGAGAGAGAGAGAGAGAGAGAGAGAGAGAGGTACAGAAATGAACAAACGTCATTTGCACGTTTCTTGGCTTCGCCTTCATGGTACGCATAAAAGTGTAACTGCTTGATGTTCATATTAGGTATACCAAAAACATTTACCCATAACCGTTTCAAAAGAAAAAATATCCTGTACATGAATATTTCGTAATGGTAAATTTCGCATGTAGTCAAAGTCATCCCACAGACAATTTTCTTTCCACAACATTCTGAACCTTCTGTAATTTGACTGTAAAACGTTTTGGACCATCTGCGTGCCGCGGTGGAGTAGCCGAGCCGTCTAAAGCGTCTCGCTGCGGAGCGCGCGGTTGCTCGCCGTTGAGGTTGGAGTCCTTAGGTTAGTTTACCTAGGTTTAAGTAGTTTGTAGGCTACGGACTGATGACCACTCAATTTGGTCCGATAGATTTACAGACATTTGAACCATCTGCGATGAACCATTAATTCTGCGACCGCACTTTGCTTCAGAGAGTCAGGAAGATGAAAACTGCGTGTCTTAATTCTGCTGTTCTTCACATGCACTTCAGACATCGACCTGAGGGCCGAAACTTACAGACGCCAAAAGCTTGCAATTGTTGGCAAACGGTAATCGCACGAAATACTTGATTTGAGAAATGCTCCCCTTAATGTGAAGAATCGTTGCGCGGAGAGGATGAGCGTAACTTCGTGGCCTGGAGTAGACGGGCGACATTTTGAAATGAATGCGCTGAAATACTTTGGAGGTGTGAATAGGATACTACTGCGGTTCCTCCTCAATTTGCACGCTATTGCTATAAACTAGCGATTGCTACAAATCGATTATTAGTTTCTTAAATGTAGATTTTTCGTTACATACCATGAGGCAATCAAAACTTTTCTTCTACTGTCTCATGTTTTGAATTGTTACTGCCCTGTGGTTAAATGTAAAGCCGCTGTGGAGTGGCCGAGCGCTCTAACGCGCTTTGCTGAGGAGCGCGCCGTTGCTCGCCGTCGGAGGGTCGAGTCTTCCCTCGGGCATCTGTGTGTGTTGTGTGTGTGTGTGTGTGTGTGTGTGTGTGTGTGTGTGTGTGTTTTGGCCTTAGCATAAGTTAGTTTAAGTAGTTTGTAATCTAGGAACTGATAATCGCAGCAGTTAAGTTATGTTTGTATAGCTTGAGGGACGTCAGGGTCATCAGTCCCTAAACTTACAAACTACTTATGAACTAGCTAATCCTAATGACGGCACAAATATCCATGTCCGAGGAGGGATTCGAACCCCCGACCGCAGTGGCCGTACAGACCGTGACTGGAGCGCCTCAGTCCCCTCGGCCACCGTAAAGCGTAAATATTTAAACAGCAGAAATCTTTCTAGATTCAGTCTGGAGCACAGAAGAGGTTTTGTCACGATAAGATAAGCGACACGCACTGTTTACACAGATGTTCTTGAAGTGTGTGTGGTTTTATCAGAGCCTCTAATGAAATGTCAATATCTGCGTCCATCGACGAAGTGAAAAATTTAGTTTACACTGTTGGAAATCGTCATCATTTCGTTTCTTCAATTGATGCCTGTCACTCGTGTACTTTGTCGATCAGAAGAGTGTTCACTGCCGCTGCTAACTTGTTTGCCACCAACGGCGCACGCCTTCAGCTTGCGTTACTTTGCCGGCCGCGGTGGCCGAGGGGACAGAGGCGCTCCAGTCACGGTCTGCACGGCCACTACGGTCGGGGGTTCGAATCCCCCCTCGGGCATGGATATTTGTGCCGTCCTTAGTCTTAGCTAGTTCATAAGTAGTTTGTAAGTTTAGGGACTGATGACCCCGTAGTTAAGTCCCATAAGCTTAACTAACATTTGAACATTTTTTTTTTGCGTTACTTTATGAACAAGCTTTTCCTGTTATGACGACAAATTAAACATTGCCGTAAGCAGAGTAGCTGATGGTTGAGCCCCTCTGCCACAGTCGGTGTCTCCAGCACCCCTCAGCGTTACGCCAAACACTTGGCAAACCCCCGACGGACACGCACCAGCCTGGCCACTGTGGATGCCGCCAGATGAATTACATCCAGGGTTGCCATACGTACGAGGTTCCTCGTACAAATACGACATTTTTGGTCTACTTTACGAGGCACGAGGACAAGGTCAATCTCGTACAGATGTACGAGATTCCCTCATAGGATTTTTTTCTTGCCGTGTTTAAGAGATGTGTGTAATTTCATAATCTAATAAATTATACCTGTCATATCACACGGTGAAATTATTTTTATGGCGCATTCTCATTTAACCTCAATTTATAATGCACTGTTGCAAATCCTTGATACTTCCGAAAGTTAAATAAAATATGTCACCTGTAACATCTCTGATTACATCCTATCTTCTCAGCTTCATTTCTTTGAGAACCACTTTTTTCGCTCAAAACTTATTCTTTCGAGAATGACCTGCAGATAGATAGGCAGCACACCTTCTGCGAAGTTTGCAAAATAAAAAAAATGGCTGGGTCCCGAGCCCTTCCCTGATAGCTCAGACGGAAAAGAACTTGACCGAGAGAGGCAGGTCCAAGGCTCATAATCTGTAACCGTAGAATACTAACTCTTTACGTCCTTCACGGGGCAATTCATTACTTATTTTCAAATCGTAGTAGATAGCTGAAGATTTAATCAGTCCTTGCGGCAGGATATCTCTATTCAACCATACGGTGACTGTTAAATTCCAAATTTTTTCTGTTCTTTCGTACTATTAATTTGCACGGTAACTTTATTCAAAAACATAATTACCCTCATGCAAAGCGGTGAGCTCCCAAAAAATTGTTAGAGTGTTGCGATTTCTTAATTTGTGGACGGCATACCACAAGTGTATGAGGGATGGGAACTGCCCCAAGAGAACCCTACATGCCACGTCTGCGCCATTGTCAACACACACCTGGCACTTAAAAGCACCGCAGTGCAGAGGCCTCTTGGTAGCGATATCAACCATTTTCTGTCTTGTGTATTGTCTACTCTCTCTCACTTCGGTGAGTACATGTCACGAGGTCTTGGCAGAAAGGATCACTTTCATTCGACACTCTCCCTCGCACACGGATCATTACACTTTCCTAATAACAATAGTTTTTATTACATGTAAGTTCATTCATTTGTATATGGTGAACTACATCTACATGGGCATTGCAAATCGCACTTAGCTGCTTGGCAGCGGGTTCATTGAACCACTTTCAGACCATTTATCTACCATTTCATTCTGGAATAATGAGCGGGAAGAGAGGACACCCGAATCTCTCCGTTCTATCTCTGCTCTCTCTTTATTTCCTATGATATCATTTCTCCCTTTGTAGGTAACAGTAAAAAATATCCAGAATGAAACTTTCACGCTGCAGCGGTGTGTGCGCTGATATGAAACTTCCTGGCAGATTAAAATTGTGTGCCGGAACCGGGACTCGAACCTGGGACCTATGCCTTTCGCGGGCAAGCGCTCTACCGACTGAGCAAAGGTCCCGGGTTCCAGTCCCGGTTCCGGCGCACAATTTTAATCTGCCAGGAAGTTTCAGTCAAAAATATATTTTCACGTTCGGAGGAAAAAGTCGGCAATCGAAACTTCTTACAGGAGAATTGCAACAACGATATATGCCGTTATTGTAATAATCCAATTTCTCTATCATTTCTGCGACATGCACTCTGTCTGTATCCCACAATACAAAACAGGGCGCCCTTCTTTGTACTCTTTTGGTCCTTCGATCTTACCTGATAAGTAGCGCATACCATGCTCCAGTACTATGATGAGGATCGCGTACCGTGCTCCAGTACCCCGCTGAACTTTTTTGATTTCGTCTTCTAGCTGGGCTTGTCAGCCAGGAAAGGTGTGCTGAAGATTTGAAACCATACGATAACTTCGCTGCAAGTCGGCAGTACGGCAGTACTCTCGTTACCGAATACTGGCTGAAGACGTCACTGTGTTTGCGCGCCGTCAGTGGCGCCACCTTAGAATAAAGAAACACCCCTAATGCAAGCTCTGTGCTTTCCATAATTAGATGGAATGTAATTTGAATCAAAACATGTGTTGTTGTAGTCTTTAGTCCGGAGACTGGTTTGATTGCAGCTCTCCACAATACCCCATCCTGAGCAAGTCTCTTCAACTCCACATAAGAACGGCAACCTACATCTGTCTGAATATGCTTACTGTATCCATCTCTTGGTCTTCCTCAGCGGTTTTTACTCCACACACTTCCCTCCAATGCTAAATTCACAATTCCTTGATGTCTAAGAATGTGTCCTACCGCCGGCCGCGGTGGCCGAGGGGACTGAGGCGCTCCAGTCACGGTCTGCACGGCCACTACGGTCGGGGGTTCGAATCCCCCCTCGGGCATGGATATTTGTGCCGTCCTTAGTCTTAGGTAGTTCATAAGTAGTTTGTAAGCTTAGGCACTGATGACCCCCGTAGTTAAGTCCCTTAAGCTTAACAAACATTTGAACATTTAGTTAAGTCCCATAAGTTCTACAAACATTTGAACATTTTGTGTCCTACCAATCAATCCCTTCTGTTAGTCATGGTATTCCAGAAAATCCTTTTCTCCTCCTCATTAGTTACGCGACCCACGCACCTAATCTTCAGCATTCTTCTGTAGCACCACAGTTCAAAAGCCTCTATCCTCTTCCTGTCTGCACTGTTTATCGTCCATGTTTCACTCCCATACAAGGCAACACTCCACACAAATGCCTTCAGAAAGGACTTCCTTTGGCTTAAATCAATATTCGATGTTAACAAATTTCTCTTTTTGTAGAACGCTTTTCTACCCATTGCCATTCTGAATTTTATATCCTCTGTACAGCGACCATCATTTGTTATTTTACTGCCCAAGTAACAAAACTCATCTACCTCGTTTATTGATTCGTTACCTAACCTAATTCCTTCAGCATCACCTGATTTTCTTAGACTGCACTCCATTACCCTAGTTTTGCTCTTGTTAATGTTCATCTGATATGCACCTTTCAGCACACTGTCGATTCCGTTCAACTGCTCTTCCATATCCTTTTCTGTCTCTGACAGAATTGCTATGTCGTCAGCAAAACGCAATGTTTTTAATTCTTCACCCTGAAACATAGAGCTGGGGTAAGATACATACCTAAGAAGCTCAGAGCACTTGAACAATAAAAGAGACGTGTTTACAGTATCGACGATGAGGACGTGATTATTAGACATTCTGTTGTTCTGATCTATACTACCGCCGTCCAAAACATAGAAAGGAAAGAGCTTTCAGTGGAACGGATTTATTATGACATTTCCGGACATGGGAAGCTAATGAAAATAATAGGGTAAGGTGATACAAATTCGATATAGGTACAATTCTGATCAACATAAATTTTCGCGCCATTTGTCAGTCTCGTAGTGTCTCGTTGTGTGGCATTGTAGCGTAGCACGTTTCTACAGCTCCTCCTGTCTTTTCCAAGAATATACCACTTTGTGCTAAGGGGAGATAATTTTTTTCACGTTAGGAGGTAAGTGAAGCTACTTAGTCTAACGAGCTCTTATGAATGTTCTGTTTAAGGGTGACTAGATTCTCTACCCCAAATGCTATGTTTGGTACAACGAAGTATGCGTTGGTAACTGACGGAAAAAGTGCTTTTTATGTGGAAGATGCCTTTAGTCAAAATTTTACTAGGAAGTGATCACAATTTTACCTACTGTGGTACATTTTCGATAGATTTTTCTCAATTCTGTAACTTTTTTGTGTGTCTATCCGAAATTTGTAATTGTCTAATATTTGTGTTACATATTAGTTGAACATCCAAGAACAATTACATCTTTTCTCAATATATTTCCAGTTACAATAACATTTGTCCGAAATGATCGAAATTGTACCACCTTACCCTATGTACAGTCTTAGTCAAGTCTGGGCGAAGAGCTTAAAGGACTTCCGCGGGTGCACAAGTGTTGATGTTTACGTCGCCGGCAGCGGTGACGTCGCGCGGCGAGCGTGGCGGACACGTCACCGCCCGTGACGTCACAGGCCGCGTTCCTGCCGCCTGAGTCAGCCGCGCCGCGCGTCACTCGAGATGCGGCGTGACAGCGTCTGCAGCCGGCAGTCGTGGCGCTGCAGGAGGTGACTGGCGCTTTCTATACAACTCCTCTGATGCTCCGCGCTTACACTAGTCTTACGTGCAGTTGGTGGCGGTACAATACATTCTACCACATCTACATGGGATACTCTGCAAATCACGTTTAAGTGCCTGACAGAGGGTTCATCGAACCACCATTATGCTATTCATCTCCCATTCCATTCTCGAATAGCGCGCGGGATGAAAGAACACCCCAATCTCTCCGTTCGAGCTCTGATTTCTCGTATTTTATTCTGCTGAACATTTCTACCAATGTAAGTGGGAGTGAACAATTTATTTTCGCATTCGGAGGCGGATGTTGGCGATTGGAGTTTCTCAAGTAGCCCACGCCGCAGCGATAAGCGCCGTTGTTGTAATGATTCCCATCCCAGGTCCTGTATCATTTCCGTCACGCTGTCTCCTCTGTTTCGTGACAATACAAAACTAGATGCCCTTCTTTGAACTCTTTCGATATCCTCCGTTAAACCCACCTGATAACGATCCCACACCGGGCAGCAAAAAGGACGGACAAGCGTAGTGTATGCAGTTTCTTTAGTAGTTCTGTTGCATCTTTTAAGGGTTCTGCCAATAAAATGCAGTCTCTGGTTCGCCTTTCCCACGACATTATCTACGTGTTCTTTCCAGTTTAAGTCTGAAGTAATAGTTATTCCTAGCTATTTTGTGGAGTTTACGGCCTTCACTTTTGATGAATTTATCCTGTAAACAAATTTTAATGGATTTCTTTTCGTACTCGTGTGGACGACTTCACACTTCTCATTATTTAGAGTCAATTGTCAATTTTTACACCATAGTAATACTTTATTCAGATCGTTCTACAGTTGGTTTTGATCTTCAGATGATTTTACTAGACGGTAAATGACGGCGTCATCTGCAAACAGCCGGCCGCGGTGGCCGAGGTGACTGAGGCGCTCCAGTCACGGTCGGCTCGGCCACTACGGTCGGGGGTTCGAATCCCCCCTCGGGCATGGATATTTGTGCCGTCCTAGTTCGTAAGTAGCTCATAAGTAGTTTGTAAGTTTAGGGACTGATGACCCCGTAGTTAAGTCCCATAAGATTTACAAACATTTGAACATTTGAACATCTGCAAACAACCTAAGAGAGCTACTTAGATTTCCCCCTGAATCGTTTATGTAAATAAGGAACAGCAGAGGACCAATAACACTACCCTGTGGATGCCCGATATCACCTCTGTTTTAGTCGACGCCTTACCATCGATTACTACAAACTGTGTCCTCTGTGACAGGTAATCCCCTAACCACTAGCAAATTTGGGGCGATATATCATAAGCAAGCAATTTGATTAAAAGCCGTTTGTGAGGTACGGTGTCAAAAGCCTTCTGGAACTCAAGAAATATGCAATCGATTTGCGAACCCTTGTCGATAGCACCCATCACTTCGTGTAAATAAAGAGCATTGAAAAACTAAACGGGAAACTAGCACCAGATTCGCTAGTCATTCGCCCATGTGCAGATATTTGTGTCTGGAAGACGTGTCGAGTCCAGTAAAGTCACAGCAGCTTTACAGCAGTGGTTCCCACTCGCGGTCGTCCGCAACAGCTACAGTATGCTCCGCGAATCATAATAACGCTGTAAACTTCATGTTATTCCTTGTTATGTGGTCAGTGAATCTACTATTACTTGACAACTTTACTGGTGATGACAGCAGTGAGTAACATGGCTACCGTCGCCAATATATTAATTTTTCTCCCAGTATTGTGAGGCCTCGTTGAATTTGAAAATAATAATAATTGTAGCAACGCATTTTAATTCACCTTCTGGGCAGTTTTGTTCTAAGAAGCCAAAATCAAGTCCGGAGATTGCCTCCCCCCCCCCCCCCTACATTTTATGGTTTTGCTCATGAGCTATTTAGGTGAAGAAGGGATTTTTCGTTAAAAATAAATCGAGGAAGGTGGTGATATGCGTGTGGCTTTGAGAAACAATATGAAACGTAGGATTGCCGAACTTGAAAAAACGACGTAAACTGTAATATCACATTGCTGTAAACCGAATTTAATTTTCTACTAAAATTTTTTGTTGTAATAGTTCTGCAACACATATTAGTTTGGAGTTTAACAAATAAGTTAAAAGTTATGATTACATTTTGTTTTTATAGTTACACGGTGTTTTTTTGCTGCTTGTGGTCTCTGCTCACAGTAAAGTGGTCCCTGATGTAAGCAAGGCCCACGACTGCCTTAGAGGAAGATCACCGCGGCTTGCAGGAGTACAGTTCAGGAATATAATGCAGTCGTCGCCAAGTTTTTCAAACAGGTGTACGCACCCATAAAAGGAAACTGACTTTGGAAATGAATTCTTTTTGTCGGTAAATGTAGTGTTCAATTTGCAGGCTGATTTTTGACGACGGCCATGCGGATGTACCTTTCAGAAAGGTTAGAGGCTTAATCAGATTCATGTCAAAGAATCACAAGGCACAGAAAATACCATGTGTCATCCATAGTAAAAGTGTCCGACCCTTCCTACAGTTCAAATGTTCATATGTTTCTAATTCTATGGGACCAGACTACGTTGGCCATCAGTCCCTAGTCTTACAACATACTTAAACTAAGTTAAACTAACCTAAGGACAACACACACATCCATGCCCGAGGGAGGATTTGAACCTCTGACGCCGATTATAATGTTTTGGAATGTTAAATATGACACGCCCATTTTTCTCATGTCGCCAAAAAGTTTTAAATTCTGTGTTCTATTGTTTTAATTACTTGGCGTTGCTTTTTCTACGGCATAACGTAAGTTTCCTTCTGCTTCTGTACAGTACCTTTTTATATATGTAACATGTAATTTTTGTAAACTTATTGCTACACATTATATGCAGATCTGTGACACTTGAAAATGGCCTAAGATAGAGGCCGAAACCGGTAGTGTGGGCTTAAATAAAGCACCAATAAATACAACTGGAGCTGGACTTCCATTAAATTGAACCACAGTTGCGGCAACAGCAACCATCCAGTGATGGAGAAACTAATAATTTGATATTAACTAGAAAATAAATGCTTTACACTCAAAAAGTTATTTACAATTATATTCACCCCAATAATTTGGGGTCAAAAATACCCCGCCAGGAAATGAAAGTTGTCTACATTCGCCAGGGCAGTTAAGGGTGAATACATAGCAGTTTGATGCGATAGGTTTAGGAACATTTGAATGTTTGGCGACGTTACAGGTTGCTGTCAAAACAAGAGCGGGCTGCGAGCGGAGCGGAGCGCAGTCGACTGCGCGATCGATTGGTGACCCGGCGCGCCGTTTTAATCTGTCATGAGGCGGCGAGGGGTTGCCTGCCGTGTCCACGGAGGAAAACAGCGGCAGGAGGCGTACTGCCAAGCAGTGGCAGGAATCCACGACTAGTTCCAGCTGTGCGTCAACAGAGGCGAGCCGACGAGCGCGGTTTTCTTAAATTCAAATATTTGTACAGCTTATGGGACTTAACTACGGGATCATCGGTCCCTAGCCTTTTTCTTATACACGCCGTTTACATGGGCTCCCAAAACTGGATTTCGTAAACCGATTTTCCAATTCCGCTTTTGGTTGGTCATGAAAACACTCCAAAATCGATTCTGGAAATCCGCTTCTCTAAAGTGGTTTTCCAGCTCCACAATCGATTTTCGTGCGTGGTGTCGCACAAGTCTGAAGTGCGTGCCACGTTCTTACGACGTCGGCCACGAGCGCCCTCTGCTGCAACTCCGCACGTGGCCATGACTGCTGCATCGGCCACTTGGGAATCAAATAGGCACCAGTTAAGACTTGGCTATCGGATAGGCACTAGGAATCATCAGTAGGCAGACCTCTATCTACTTCAACTATGTATCAGCATTCTGCAGTAATGAACTTTGTCAAAGATAAGTATTAGAACGTATGTATGAAATATATATATTGTTCTAATTACCCTAGTGTTTCTAGTTTCTGCTGTCCCACTGGCTGGTCGCCTCCGTACCTGCACACGCGTGCATCCTTTATTCCGGTGTCGGTCTCTTTCTACTCGGCCACCGACACCTACACCCGGCGGAAACGAGGCAGAAAAGTGGCGACGAGAATGGGACACAAAATCGTGTCCATGTAAACGCAACCGTTTTTGTAACATTCTTGGCATGTCAGATTGTGTTTTCTTGCTAAGAATTTGCGGCACATATGGACAGAGTGGTATTTCCTATAGCGAAATAAAAGTGTAAACATTAGAGTGAAGATGAATTTGTGTATTTAAGTAAAGAAAAATAGCCATTGTACTGACTAAATCAGGAACCGAATCAACTGTTTTTCAGCCGCCATATTGAGTGCACTAGGAAAAAATTCAAATTCGGGATAGCACAGTCGGTAGTGCGCTTGCCCGCGAAAGGCAAAGGTCCCAGGTTCGAGTCCCGGTTCCAGCACACAATTTTAATCTGCCAGGAAGTTTCATATCAGCGCACACTCCGCTGCAGAGTGAAGTTTCATTCTGGAAACATCCCTTAGGCTGTGGCTAAGCCATGTCTCCACCATATCCTTTCTTCCAGGAGTGCTAGTCTTGCGTGGTTGCAGGAGAGCTTCTGTGAAGTTTGGAAAGTAGGAGGCGAGGTACTGGCGGAAATAAAGTTGTGAGGCGGCATCGTGAGTCGTGTCGGGATAGCACAGTCGGTAGTGCGCTTGTCCGCGAAAGGCAAAGGTCCCAGGTTCGAGTCCCGGTTCCGGCACACAATTTTAATCTGCCAGGAAGTTTCATATCAGCGCACACTCCGCTGCAGAGTGAAGTTTCATTCTGGAAACATCCCTTAGGCTGTGACTAAGCCATGTCTCCACCATATCCTTTCTTCCAGGAGTGCTAGTCTTGCGTGGTTGCAGGAGAGCTTCTGTGAAGTTTGGAAAGTAGGAGGCGAGGTACTGGCGGAAATAAAGTTGTGAGGCGGCATCGTGAGTCGTGTCGGGATAGCACAGTCGGTAGTGCGCTTGCCCGCGAAAGGCAAAGGTCCCAGGTTCGAGTCCCGGTTCCGGCACACAATTTTAATCTGCCAGGAAGTTTCAAAAATTCAAATCTTCAAATGTTTGTAAATCTATCGGACCGAACTGCGTGGTCATCAGTCCGTACCTTACAAACTACTTAAACTAAGGTAAAGTAACCTAAGGACAACACACACCCATACCCCAGCGAGGACTCGAACCTCCGACGGCGAACATCCGCGCGCTCCGCAGCGAGGCGCTTTAGACCGGTCGGCTACTCCACTGCGGCAGTGCGCTCGGAAATCCGATTCATCCTACGACATGTAAACACGACAGCGAAAAACGGTTTAGAAAATCGGTTTTCGTCTTCAGGAAGATGTGTTTGTTGCACGTAAACGCAGCGATAGACGCGCCGACGAGTAAATCGTCGAGCTACGCTCCAATCGAAACACTGGAGGACGTTGTCGCAAAGGTGAAAGGCGTTCCTTCACGAACTGTCGGTAGCGGGCGACACGTCGCACCACGACTGTGGCAAATTCTTAGCCCAGGCGGACAGAGGCACCTTCTCAGGCACTTGTGACGGACAGCAGCGGCAATAAGGCGCCTCGCGAGGAACTCGACCGAAGCTAATAGTGGTCTGCCGCCGGAGCTCGGCCTCTCGGCTGCACGTTATTTTGTTGACATTTAACACTGTCAGATCAATAATCTTCACCACAGCACCAAACACAAGACAATTCACTGCTGAAATAAAATAAAAGGAACCACACTCATGCTCACACTCTCAGCGACGTACAGACGGCAATGCAACACAACCTCCAAGACGAACAGATTAATGCCTCAGAAATGGCTACACGCCATACCAGGCTTGAAAATGTCGTATTACAAGCATGTTGTTCATTAACAACAATGCGACTTTGAAGATTGATATATAAAATACTATATACATCAGGTTTTATTATGTTGTCGTCGAGAAACAACACTGCGAATGAAAGGCTCGGCCCAACGTTTTATGTCTAAAATTAGCATTTGTTGCCGATTACCGAGCCCCTAGTGTTAGAGCAGTGCCGAACCGCTGTGATATATTCCTCTTCATTTATGCATTACATGGAGCTAGTATATGTAGTTGAAAGACTGCGTAGGCGATGCGTTGCAGCTACTTACAGTCCATTAGCACGTGGCCTCTACATCACAACGAAAACGGATCGTGTGTGATCCGAACTACTCTTAGACTGCTGAAACTAATCTAAACTCCGTCCCACAGACCTAAGGGTCCCACTGGGTACTGACCAGCCACCATGTCATCCTCCGCCGGTATGGAGGGGGGCGTGGTTAGCGCCTCGCCTATCGCTTCCGGCCGTTATGTCAGTTTTCGTGACCGGAGCCGCTACTTCTCCATCAAGTAGCTCCCCAATTGGCCTCACAAGGCTGAGGGCACCCCACTTGACAACAGCACTCGGCAGACCCGGGCGGTAAGCCATCCAAGTGCTAGCCAAGCCTAACAGTGCTTAACTTCGGTGATCTAGCGGGAACCGGTGCATCCACTGTAGCACGGCCGTTGGCACCAATCCATGCTAATATTATGAAACATGCGCAACAAGAACTGTCTCTTACGCTTTCACAACTAAACCGCTTACCCGATTTTGATTAAATTGGGCATGCGGATAGATTGAACGCTGAAGAAGAACATAGGCTACTTTAGAAAGTGTGTAATTCGAGACAATTCTTTAAGTATATAACTCGAAATATGGAACAGTTGAGCCTTTCTCTTATAGCTTCTGAGACGCTTGAAGACGCCCTGGAAAAGCTATTTATTATTTTGACGCTTGGAATTTACCACATTTATTAAGATACTTTTAATTGTTGATATGTTTCACATAATACGATTCAACATAGTGAATACGATGCTAACACGCGACGTCAACGTCTTCAAACCGCCGATGATATTTGAATCCTGTATAATTCACACGTTAAATAAAGTATAGCTTCTTCGGTTTGCGGTTTAGTCACTATGTAACACAGTTTCTTTTCGTGTTTAATAATATATTTATTTTCATTTCGATGAAGGAGGGCAGAATTTACCAAAACTGTACCTACAGTTTATATTGAAACTGGAGAATCGGAAACTTTTCGCTTATCCTTATCATTGCAGTCATAACGTAAGAACAAAGTTGCGAAGTTATTGTACTTTCGATGGTCTATGACACATACGCAAGGACATCAACGCGAGCGAAGGCGCGGGTAAAAGGTAGTTGGTGATATTTCGGCGGGAACACTAGCCTGCGCCTAAGTCTCACTGCCGAATCCGAACTATTTACGAAGGTGAATAAATTCGGGCGTGCCGTTCATCACAAGGCGAGGAGTTTTCTTGCTACTAAAAGTTGTACGCTCTAGCCCTGGCAACAGTCGTTAACAGCCGCGCTGATGTGTCAGCAGTGTAGCTGCACCACCGCTCACCCTACACAACACTTGCAAATGAATGGCCTCGTTGCCAGCCGAATTATTGACTGGGAAGTGCTACACTTCAATGTGAGTTGAACGATCCGATCACATTCGCGACGTGCGATATTAGTTGGACTGAAATCACGGCGAGGCCGCGGATCCGGCCAGTGCAGCATTTAGAAGTGGAGCTGCACACGCCTCACTGCGACCTGAAGAGTACCGTCTCTGTGGACACGGTTGAAGCTGCTTTCGTGCTGGCAGGTTTGCCTTCCACGGCGGCTACAGGCTCCGTCGGCAGCGGGAACGCCTAAGTTCACCGCAGTCGTACCACTGCGTGATGTATACGTGCCCAGTTTCGACTTTCGATGGTGTATATCGACTAAGCGCCTCGAGGTTACTGCAACGGGCCAATGAAGTGACGTCGAAATGACGAAGCCGACTGAACCGACGTCCCGAGATTGCAAGTTCTCCTGCAGAGGCGCCATCTTCCCTTTCGTATTTTCACTATTTTCTTTTCATAACTCACGATTTGCTTTTTCAAAGTAATTTCACACTGAAGAGGTCCCAAACAAAAGTGATATTGGCGGGTAACTGCTGATATTAGTGGTAAACAGAAATAGAGGAACGTCGGACGGCTGTTCGCTGTAGCACTGTAGACAGAGGCGCAGAGTACGTGGCCGGTGGTTCGCCTACTACTACTACTGGATACAGTTTTTTCTGACACTGTTATTAAGTAAATAGAATATAGGTTTTGGGTTGTTTCGAGTTATTAAATCTACCAATATGGAGCAACGAATTGTAAATATTGTCTCCTGAACTACCTGCGGACACACTGTAATAATGAATATTATAATGTCCTGCTGATACAAGTAGTTTTATATATTGACCAGGGACTGTAGAAAAAGCTCTTGGGTTACGTAAAATACATTATTACACACTTATCACATAGATAGCGCAAATCCTATAGATAGTGCATATAGAACGCAAGAAAGGAAGGAAGGAAGGAAGCTTAGGGTTTAACGTCCCGTCGACAGCGTGGTTATTAGAGACGGAGTTTACACTCGGACATTCGGGGAAGGATGGGGAAGGAAATCGGCCGTGCCCTTTGAAAGGAACCATCCCGGCATTTGCCTGGAGCGATTTAGGAAAATCACGGAAAACCTAAATCTGGATGGCCGGTGATGGATTTGCACCACCATCCTTCCGAATGCGACTCCAGTGTGTTACCACTGCGCCACCTCGCTCGGTCTAGAATGCAAGCAACAAGGCACTTCAGTGTAATTGAGGAGCGACAGTTGCCGCAGAACGGTAGTACTTAATTTATACATAAAATTATTTTGTATGACCACGACACTTACAGCATCCATTATTACAGTGTGTCCGCAGTTTATGTGCAGGTAGTTCAGGCGACAATGTTTATAATTCGTTGCTCCATATGTCGCGGCATTTTTCACTAAACACAACAAACACACTTTTAAGAGAAAACGCCCGTACATGTAAATAAGTCGAAATATCGCAAAGCGTAAATACTATTTAATTAATAATAGTGTTAGAAAACTCCTATTAAAGGTACAAAATAAAAAAATAAAAATAGTCACTAGCAGGCGGAGGCAAACTATCGCCCACGTTCATCTACACTACATCATCACGCCTTTATTCACAGCGCTACAGCAAGTACCTGATCGTCCCTGCGTCTCTTTGCCACTAACTTCAGGAGTTAGCCGCCAATATGCCTTTTGTTGACTTTAGTTTGCAGTTAGTCGTACCAAGACCGACATGGTTTTGGTACCTCTTCAGTGAGCCATCACTTTGAAATAGCAACACGTGAGTTATAAGGTGAAAATCGTGATAATACGAAAGGGAAGATAGCGTCTCTGCAGGAGAGAGTTTGCACCCGAACAAACCTCGCTCATTCGACGTATATGACGCACACGTCACAATGACGTCACGCAGTGCTCTGTCGCTGCCAGCTGATGTGACCGCCAGCTGTCACCAGAGTTCGCGCGCCGGCCGCCAGGAGCGCTGCAACTCAATGTTTCCAAAAACCTACGTAATCGCAAGAAGAGACATTTTTTTGAATGTCGACAATCGCATCTTGCCATTGCTCAGATTGTACTCTGCTGTCATTAGTGTGCCAACCTAGGCACTACCTTGTATTGCAGAAATTTGCTATTTTAAGGTTTATTTATCTATACGAAGTTTGTGTGTCACAAAAGATTGTTTTGTTGAAACTAAGGAACTTACTAAACTTTTTTTATGGTATAGAATTCAAGTATACACCAGACAACTTCGTATTTAAATTACTGTGATGCACTGAGCGATGTAGTGTGCATTGCTATGTCTGGGGAAAATTATATTTAACTCGCGTCTACGTCACATTTTTTATAATCTCTGTATGTTGTCTTTTGCATAATAAACAGATCTGAGACCAATATGGGCGTTTGTTGGATTCTCAACATATAGTGTATTTATTTATTTATTTTTATTCGTGAGATGTGTAACATTGCAAACAAATAACAATTCATGAGCAAGAGGAATTCTTTTAACAAGACATTTTTGTGAGACAGTTTCTGAGAAATGGGTTAGAGATACAACTAATATAGCTTCAGGTACGCTGGTGGGAGAACGACGTAACACTGCTATTAATGCCATCTCCTGAAGGAAGGAAGCTTAGGGTGTAACGTCGCGTCGACAGTGTGGCATTAGACATGAAGGTTCGAGTACCTCGCGGGAATGGCTGTGCGCTTTAAGGTGGACGTTCCCCGTCGGAGGTTAGAGTCCTCCTTCGGTCATGGGTGTCTGTGTCTTGTCCTTTAGTTGAAGTTGTCAGTCAAAGTTACTACTTAAAGTATGTACGCCCACGGACTGAGGACCGTGATAGTTTGGTGCCTTAGAATTACAAACATTAGAACATTGAGCGCCAGTTGAGAGGCGTTTGGCGAATCGCTGGAGGCGCCTGCAGTCGCCCGCAGTAGGCAGCACGCCTTACGTGTTAGTCGTGCGGGCCTGCGTGAAGCCTCTGTGCAGGCGCGAGCGAAGCCGGCACATCTAACTGAGCAAGTGAAGACGATACTGTCAAAGTCCGCATTTAAAAACTGTAATAGGTCATCGAAGCGAACGAAGCACTCGATCTTGGCGGGATTCGCACTGAGTTTGCACGTCTGTAACAAACCGTGTGTTCACTGACATTCGTTTCATAGACTTTGAAAAAAATGTGTAGCGCCCTAGGGACAGAATTGTGGGTGGGAGACTTGTCTCAGCGAGAGGCTGTCACTAATAGCAGCCCAGGAATAGAAGCAGCGTCGCGAAATGTTGCGGCCACACGGGTCGCGGTGCGTGGGAAGGGATCTGTTAGCACCAGCTGTTGTGTGGTCTGAGTAACACGCTGTACACAGATTTGTTGAAGATGAGTAGACTTAAGTGAAGGTTAGCGGTCTTGTTCTGTAGGTACGGTACGGTGGGCTGTGGCGGCTGCGGCGTTCTGCGCACGGTTGTGGAAGCCTGAGAAACAGGCCCGTACTACGAAATGTAGCAGTTAGGCTCCCATGTCTGAAATCGATGACCAAGAGAATGCACCCCCATCCCTAACGGGGAAATGGAGATTAAATTCTCAGTTGTATAGATGCGTCTTTTGTCAAATGTATTTCACAATTTATCAGTGTTTGTAGTGGACAACTTCAAAATTTGTGTTATTTTCTTATGTTTCATTATGTACGTATAATTTGAAATACGCTCTTTGAACAGAGCGTTTAGACTTCGTACACACAACTGGATTTTACTTTAAAAAAATTATGCGGTTTATTTTACTTGTGAAAGTAAGCTAATTATCTCGGAAAGTTCCCTTTTATATCCTCTAATGAAATGCCGTCTTTGTCATTATGGGACATAATTGGGTGCTGTGAAATCGGCTTTGCCCGAAACCTACAATATGTGGAGCTGTAACTACGGAGTACATCGCAGAGACTGTCGCTGTTAATGAATTACGATTCCTCGGTCAGGTATACAAACTCATCGGTGTCACGTGACGCCGGATTCCCGTCAGCGAGGCGACTGCCAGTACTTTCTGGATATCATCTCTTTAAAATACATGTCGAACACGCTCTCTTTTTATTCGTGTAGTGTATCCTGCGATTTAGAATTTAGGTTCAGTGAATATTGTTGCTTGTATAGATTCTTTCCGCGAGGTGGTGTTGGGATGCATTTCCTGATTTCTCGATGGTATCTGTTAAAGATAGTCGTTATAGATTTGGGGGGTATTGATTTCCACGGTGTCACCCCTTGGAATACACTAAGCAGCCAGTGTGCAGTCTTGGAGTCTGCTGTCCCCCGGTGCTTGCCGGCGGCCACAGCCGGCTCGGACTGTTCATGACTTGTCGGTCGCCTATCGAATCGCATCGCGGCCTCGGCCTATTGTCGAACGAGTGGCCGACACGCACCACGCGCTGCTGTTATCACTTGTTTTCCACGGGAGCGCAACCATCACCCCGTGCATCTCCCTCGTCGTTGGTGCTGCGCAGCAGTTTCCATAAGTTGCTGTATTGTCATATTTTGTTGCGTCCCTTAAAGTGGCTGAAGCACACCATACTATTGGATTCCACAGTCCTTCATCACTTATTTTGAAATGTTCAAATGTGGAGCCACACTACTGTCGTCACCAGTCCCTGGGCTTACAAACTAACCTAAGGACAACACACACATCCATGACCGAGGGAGAACTCGAACCTCTGGCGGGAGCAGCCGCCCAGTTCCTGACATTGTAGTGCAACAGGTGACACTACATTCCTTCCTACCGACTCAAGACGACCAGATTAATTAATTTAAGGAATTTAGCGTGGTAGGGGACGAGATTCTGCCTAGGGTTTTCTGTCTACCTAGGTGGAAGCTCCTGGTGGCACCTGCTACGGGCAGAGAAGTGTATGTGTAGGTCTACCAACATGAAATGCAGGAGCCTGCATAGAGGACGCAGCATGCAGTCCTTAATTACATAAGTGTTCCATGGTGCAACGAAAAAATAGATGAGTGTAGTGTTGAAGGTTGTTGTCATTGTTGTGATGTATGAGAAGTTATATAGTCGGAAGTATCTAAGACTAAAACAGATTATGAAATGAAACTTGATTATATGTAAATGTATGTAGTGTTAATGAAGTTCTGTAAGTCACAGTACAATAAAGGAGTACTGTTATGTGTTTCCGACATACAACTTTCATTTGAGTAGAAGAAGCATTTATGGATTGAAAGGATAATTTCTCTTCCTCTCACGCTCTGATCAACTTTGGATACGATTGTCAGATGCCTGCTACCTCTCAGATGATCTATAAAGGGAAAAGGAGAAGATCTACGTACACAGCCGTTGACTTGGTGAGACAGACGCAGGTCGACAACTGGGTATGTTGTCGGGGCCACAAATGGATTGACCGCCGTAGAGAGAGAGAGAGAGAGCTACACAGCCGCAGTGGAGTAGCCGAGCGGTCTAAAGCGCTCGCTGCGGAGCGCGCGGTTGCTCGCCGTGGAGGTTCGAGTCCTCCCTGGGGCATGAGTGTGTGTGTTTGTCCTTAGGTTAGTTTACCTAGGTTTAAGTAGTTTGTTCAAATGTTCAAATGTTTGTATAGCTTATGGGACTTAACTACGGGGTCATCAGTCCCTAAGCTTACAAACTACTTATGAACTAGCTAAGACTAAGGACGGCACAAATATCCATGCCCGAGGGGGGATTCGAACCCCCGACCGTAGTGGCCGTGCAGACCGTGACTGGAGCGCCTCAGTCTCTCGGCCACCGCGGCCGGCTAAGTAGTTTGTAAGCTGCGGACTGATGATCACGCAGTTTGGTCCGATAGATTTACAAACATTTTTTATAGATTTGATGATGACTGAAAGCTCAATCGAAATTGGATTATGTCATAAACAGAGAAGCGATCTTGGTAAAACAATAAGACGGATCCGTATAAAAAGACATTTCACCCAGCAACATGTGAAAATTGTTTAAACTCTGAATTTACTATTCGATGACGAACATACTATAACCTAGCAATTACTGTCACGAGGATTACTTATTACGATAATATGTGTAATTTATGACTTGTGAATCTTCGGCCCTGTTTTGTTACAAAGTATTGTTTCTTCGTCGACTTGTCCCTGTATAGTCTTCGCGTTTGAGTACAATGTATGTTTGCAGGTTGAAGACACTCTACTGTAAACTCAGACTTCCCCGCTAGAATTTTTGAGACGTTGCAGCCGGGTCGGCGTGACGAGGCAATTGGTGGTTGTCGTGTAGCGGACACATCACATCGATCTGGAGCGGCCGCTTTATGTAACTGCCGCGGGTCACAGCGTTTAGCGGGGCGCCGCGCCGTCTCATCGCTGTCCGATCCTCCTCTGTACATCGGCTGAATGTTCCGGGGAGTTCCCAAAGTAATGCAGGCGGCACTCTGTCAAAAAGTGCCAATCTACAAATTTATATCTTAAAAAACTGAAATGTTTATGTCCGTGAAAACAAAGTGCTCAGAGATAAAGGCACCTTCGTTTAATTATCCTTGGTGTAACTCCAGATTGTTATGCGCGAGACGCGTAGACTCAGTAGTTAAAACGATAATTTGTTTGTATAATCGTTCGTTGCCATCAAATGTTCAAAAGTTTCTAAATCTGAGGGACTTGACTACATTGGTCATCAGTCTCTGGGCTTACAAACTGCTTAAGGGGGGCAGGACGTCTAGCGAGCCGACGTGAGGCAGGACACGCACGACTACATTTCAATTTCCACTGTGTACACTTTTACAAATAAGTTCACAGAACTGTGTCAGCATGTCCGGGAAACATTGAGGATTCACTCTAATAACGAAACAATTTCTATTTACATATGAGATTTCATCATTTTTTCACTTACTGTTGGCTGCATTTGTTGCTTGCTATAGATACACTTTTCTCTGTAAGTATGACAGATTCATCTATGAGTTTTATACAGCATACAATCCATACTTAAATGTGTATGACACAGTAGGATTTATTTAATTTAAGAACGAATGATTGAGCTGTAACAATTTGAATTTTATGTTTAGAAAAAAATTAAAATTTCATATTTAACAAATTTAATTGTTATCACATTTCGAAAATTCTAGAGTTTAATATACCTCTAAGTACGGTTTGTATGCTGTGTAAAATTCAGCGAAGAATCTCTTACTTATGGAGTAAAGTGTACCTACAGCATAAAATTCAGCCAATAGTAATCGAAAGAATGATGAAATTTCACATGTTTTAAAACTCCCACTGCTATTAGAGTGAATTATGTATCGTTCCCGGTTGTGCTGACAAAGTTTTGTGAATTTATTTGTAATAGTATATACAGTGGAAATTAAAATGCCTTGTTATGCCTCTCCTACATCAAGTGGACTTGCTTGACGTCCTTACCCCCTTAAACTAACTTATGCTAAGGACTACACAAACACCCATGTCTGAGGGAGGACTCGAACCACCGACGGCGAGTGCGTGCGCGTGTTCCGGAGCAAGGCGCCTTAGAACGATCGACCATACCGCGGCATCGTTGCCATCTTTTCGTTTTATGCTACACTACTATAAAACTCCGGATACATGATTTGAGCAGTATGCAGCAATCGTAATTGCGCTGTTCCGTTATTTTACATAATAAACATATAAATCAGAGAGCCGCGTGATCTAAGGCTTTATGCTGCGGACTGGGCGGCAGCCCCCGTCGGAGGTTCGAGTTCTCCCTCGTGTGTGTGTGTGTGTGTGTGTGTGTGTGTGTGTGTGTGTGTGTCTGTCTGTATTTTGTTGGTTAGGTTAAGTAGTTTGTAAGTCTGGGGTGTGATGGCCATAGCAATTGGTCCAGTAGGTTTACAAAGAACCGGCCCAGTGCGTGTCTGACAAGGAGACCACGCGGGTATCGGATTATAGAATTTCTTTATATTTATGGTACGTGAAGTTCAGAACTTAAATCACAACCAGTCAAAGACATTCGACGCAACTCTCAAAAATTCTCGACATAATCGACTTCGCCAAGTACACGTATGGACTAAGTACCAATAAGTAAAATAGTACCCGCATCTGTTCGTATACCTCGGGTGGTAGCGTTCTGGCCTTCCAACCCTGCGGTCGGTGGTACTAAATCCTTTCATGGCAGATTTATTATTATTTTCCGTTGTGTTCGAACACTTACACAATTTTAATATCTAATGGTAATTTTTACGAAAAGTGCACGTGTTTTTGTTTATTCGTAAGTTTCTATATTGTATGGAAGGATATTAATAAAGATGGTCAATCAAAAAACGTAAGTTATATTTTTTACAGTATTGGCTACACTATTAGTTGACGACGGTAGTCTTTGTTTGTTCAGTTTGTGAAGAGCTACGGCACTGTATTTGGAAAGTCATCTCCCTAGCAATTAATGGCTTTCCAAGAAGCTACCCCACTCAACCATCGCTTTACGCGACAACAAGGATTTCAGCTCGTTTACATACACATAAAAGCTGCCAGAACCAGTGGAATTAGAGATCCCAATAAGTTTGATGTAACTGAATGGGGAAAACGGAAAAAAAATTATATGTTCCAGTGGGATTCGAAACTCTGACGTCAGTACGCTACCACCTGAGCTACACCAACAGATGCTGCAACCATTTTAATTACTGGTGCTTACGTGCACTTTCAAAACTTCAAAGTCGATTTTCTCAAGAAGTTTTGAGAGTTGCATCGAATGGTTTTGGCTGATTGATATTGAAGTTCACGTACCATAAATATAGAAAAATTCTAAAATCCGATACCCATGTGGTCTCCTTGTGAGTACCCAGGAGTTCCGTAATGGAAAGACATGGGCCCAGAAAAGTGAAATTTAATTTACGTAAATTAGGTAATTCCTTGTTTAACGTTAATTCTGTATTAAATAGATCGCAGGTGTTTTATAGTACACAATGTTAAAAAGATAAATAAGCGCATGGCCTATATACTATTTTCCGAAACCAATCGATAGGTAAATGAAGCGATACGGAATTCTGAGAATATGAACACTAATTGAACTTCCTGGGACACATAGTGTCTCACTACCTGAAAGATATTGAATATAAGGAGAGGTGTTGACTTAAAATTTGTACTGTTGCCGCGATTCGAACCCGACCTTCTGCTTGCTAGACAGACGCTTTAACCGCTGACCTACCACAGCAGCTGAGGTACAAAGCGGAATTCTACGCATTCACGTTCATTTCTGGGGTGCTGTTCCAATACTGGGGAGCCTTGGTAATCCTGATACGTGTGTCGCAAGGTAACATTGAGGAAGAATTAAGGAGGGAGGCCTTTGTTAAGTCAGTCCGTGTAGCTGCCGCATCAGATCAGTGGTTAAAGCTGCTGCACAGGAAGCACGAGGTCCCGGTTTCGAATCCCCGCCCCAAAACAAATTGTAATTCAACGTCTCTCTTTATACTGAATAATTCTGAATAATTAAAAAATATCTACTTTAGAAATTCTCTTAATTCTCAATGAGAATAATTTGCTTAAGAGTCCTGCCTGAAATGTGAAACACTCGTTATACAAAATAGAGTAAAAATACGCAGAAAATCTTCGTTCAATAATGTACAAGAAAGCTGTACTAACAGAACGAATTTTCTTTTTTTCTTTGAGATGGCACTGTTTTGTTACGGGAAGTGGGTCGGTATAATATTTTTACTGTGACGAATCGTCCAGTTCTCCTTCGCATCATTCCAATCTCTTCCCGTAATCCAAGTCGTCAAGAGTTCACGCCGACGAACACTGCACAAGAATTGTCTTTTAAATGATCCCTTTAGTACGCGACTCGCACTTACTCAGAAATCGTCCGTTATTCTGTGATGTTATGTCTTTCTCACATCGATATTTGTATGGTCACTCCATTTTAAATCGTTCCATATAGTCGTACACGAACTAGTGACCGATTGCGGATCGCATATCAAAGGTTTTGTATATTCAGACTTTTATTCATGTTAAGGAGTGATCGCAGAATCTTTGCTCAGCCTCTGGGCATCTGAGCCGAGTTCGGGTGAGTAACCCACAATGAGAAAACGCCTTATTTGTCTGAACAGAAGGCCGCCGCGGTGACGGCGTACTTGCTACCATTCAAGGTTACGCCCTCTCCAGCGAGTACTTCAAACATTTCATTTTTGTTGTATCAGATAACTAAATGGGAGGATTAAATAATGAATTCCACAGCCCAGCCAATTACAACAGAAATGAATACATTCGTCTTTCAACACGGGTTAAGAAAGTCACCAGAGATGTTTATCGCCTTCGGAGGTTTGAGTTCTCCCTGTGTGTGTTGTCCTTAGGTCAGTTGTTTGGAAATCTAATAACGAAAGCAGTTAAATCCCATAGATTTACAGGCATTTGAATTTTGAATTATTTATCAGATTACTTACAAAGAGTGCGCCGCGGTTGCACAGTGCTAGAGTGCCAGACTGCAAATCCAGAGGTCGTGGGTTCGATCCCCGCCAAGCGCTGGGATTTTTATCTGTCACTTTCCACTTCTTTCACCTCTGGCAGTATTACCACAGACTCTGGTATTACTTATGTGATAAATACCGAGTAGCACCGTGGTTGTTAAACTAAGGTCCCCCTATAACTGGCTGGGTAAGTCAGTTCGAAGATCGGAGGAAGGCAGCGGCATACCACCTCTAAACAGGACCATGCCTAGTAGAGCACTGCCGGCCGAGGTGGCCGAGGAGACTGAGGCACTTCAGTCACGGTCTGCAAGACCACTACGGTCGGGGGTTCGAATCCCCCCTCGGGCATGGATATTTGTGCCGTCCTAGTTCGTAAGTAGTTCATAAGTAGTTTGTAAGTTTAGGGACTGATGACCCCGTAGTTAAGTCCCATAAGCTTTACAAACATTTGAACATTTTAGTAGAGCACTGTGGTGTTCAAACCAATCTTCGGGTTGTTGACTGCTTTACCTTTACCTTACTTACAAAGAACGTATATATAGTGTAAAATCGAGTGACTGAGCTTTGCTCAGGAACTTTTTCTGTTACATAGTGGTATTGTTATTTAAATATTTTGCAACACTACCTACGCAGGAAATGCAACCGTTGAACGAAAATAACCATGCATGTACCTGCATTGCATTGCTCAAGTTGTTCGACACTTTTAACGGCTATACGTTACGAAGCAAGCCGATGTAGATCTAAACGTTGCTCACATTTTTAAAACACTTTCAGTGGCTACACGTTATGTCACATACAACTAGTACGTTAATGACGCATATTTAAATCATAGGGTCTTTCTTCATTTATAATTTTAGATAGATTTTCTATGCTTGTTACCTTTGCAGTACGTATGGGTCGTATAAAAGGCAACGTTTCTTGATTCGGGAAAGTTTGAGAGTCCTGGTTGGGAGGATTTTCTTCTATGAGCTTTGTTTGCGTAAATTAAAATTATACGTCTTTTCTTTTAATGTTTTTTTGGCATTGTCTTATGAACGGAAAGATAACGAACCGTAATCTTGGTCTAACCAAAATAAATAAAACATCAAAATTCGATTACCTTGAGTAGAAATATCTCTAGAGTGACAATTCACTTGCACAAAACCAAGCAGGTTAGAATATGGGGAGGTCACGTTGGCAATGTTGACCATGAAGTAAATAATTAATGCTGTTGCTGCTCTATAGTAAATTAAAAAGCAATAAATGTGACCGATGAAAGCCCCTCTCAAACCGATTTTCTGGATCCACTGCTGCTGGTTTTCCTTATTTCATTACCGCCCTCTCACACGCAGTCACAGTCGCGTCATCTTCGCAAGCAAATTACATGCGCGACCACATACTCGCTTAATGTTACACGATACGTCATGCGATGGTAATGGCATCCTATCACAGAACGTAGTGTCCTAGTGGCGACGATGCTACTCACCGCATTTTCGAGGCTACCATTTTTTCTGTGATCCGAAAAACGCGAAATTAATTTTTTGACACACACGCCCATAAATTTTGGAAAATCGCGTATTTACGAAAAATACAATTATGTAGGTGAACTTCAAAAGAAAAAAACTAGTGTAAATACAAAATTTCATTGATATTGTTAGAGCCGTTTCCGACACAGCTAATATATATATTGCTCGTTTAACGATATGAGATAAACATGGAAAACATGAATGCCCAATAATTAGTTTAAAAGAATTGCTGTACTCGCAACACAGAGGTATAAAATTTGAATGACAAAGCTCTCGTTAAATAAACTTAATTTAAAAGTCAATATTAAAACATATGATGTTAAATTATTTAAAATAGCTTATATGTAATTGAAGGCCGAAATGAAAATCGTGGCTATATATATGTAGGGCGGTGCAACCTATTAAATTTATCACCGTGTGCATAATGATGGGAAGAATGTAGTAGAGTGTCATACTTAGGTAAATGGGAGTTGCATATGAATTTGTTATTACTCCCCTCCTTGGAGGTCATAAACCCCATTGTAGGGCAATTGTATACTTAACACATTTGACCGAGTCGAACACTTTCATACAGGCGTGACTCGAGCTTAGCAAACTACTTACCGCGTGTCGTGTGAATAGAAATTTAAATAGGTTTCATTGGCCGTGGGTGACGTTTATAATGCGCCTTGTACTATAATGTTTTATGACTCTAGTACTGACGATGATATTGTAATACATTTAATGCCTACGAATTTTAAATAGCTATAACACCGGCGAATTAGCCGTGCGTACTGCAGTGCGCGCGGCCGAACACCGTTGGGGGTTCGAGTCCCCCTCTCAGGCAGGGGTGCTTGTGTTGTCCGTAGGCTAGTTTACCTTAGTTTAAGTAGTTTGTAAGCTACGGACAAATGACCACGCAGTTGAGTCCGATATATTTACAGACATTTGAACATTTAAAACTAAAGAACATTAGGCTCGAATGCATTACATGGCATATACCGGATCGCGAATAGTTCGCCAAAGTCTTTAACATTTTCATTACCGGTACTCTGCATGTAATATGAATTGTTGTGTGTGTTTTTTTAGAGACATTTAGTCTCTACACTGGTCATTATTATCTATTGCATGCGCCACACGATTTTTGTTTTAAATTTTTCAGTTATTGTTCATAGCTATTAGAAATTCACAAGCACAAATTGTGAGGTGTGGCTGTATGGTATTAGGAATTTGTATGGCTCTATGAGAAATTATTTTTATACTTTTTAGTCGATATTAATAATTTATTCTTCTTCTTTTTGTTCATGGAGCCTTCTGCCATACGACCTTGATTCTGCGTTGCCTTTCTGGATTATTCTCTTCCATAATTGACTATCTTATGTTTCTTCTCCCTTTCAACCTTTTGCTCCTAGATCCGCTGATCCTCGTCTTTCCATCTCAGTTTTGGTGTTCGTCGTCTCCCTGACCCTTCAATTTTAGGTTTTAAACTCTCTTTCCCCACGTAGTACTCCCGTCTTCCCTGTACATGCCCATACTATCTTAGCCTTTAATTCGACTCATCTACCTTAACAGTCTGTCTCACACTTGCATCTTCCTATCGTGGGCTTTTGTGACTGACCAAGTTTCTGCACTATAGAGCGAGGTCTTGCCAACTTTCTTTCTGCAACTAACCTTCTTATGAGAGTGTACTCCACTCAGTTTCCTACAGCTCAATCATCCACTGCTTTTTCTATGTTGCAGTTTAGCCTCCAGTTTTCGATTACCTTGAATGTAAGAGGTCAGATATTTAAACTTGTTGTCATCCTTGGAGGTTAATATATAGGTCTCCTGCATCCTTTGTACACAAATTTTCTGTTTTATTCATGCTAATTCTTCTTCCTCTTTGTTCCACGGCTTCAATTCTCTCTAGAAGTTGCTCTCGGCTAGGTTTACAAATTGAAACGTCATTGGCAAACATCATGCTCCATGGTACCTATTTCGATTTTAAAAACCTGATGACTATGAATTTTTTTAATTTAACTATTTTTGCTTCTTAGTCAACTGCATCTGAAGTTATCCGATAGATTTCAAGGATTTTACTGAGGTTAAATTTGAGTTTCTATTATAGTGCTTATTCCTACGCATATCTCGTGAAAAGAACATGAAGGTAATTAGTAAAGAGATTCGAGTTGATTCGGAGATTTGCCAGTAGACCGTGAAACATTCGTGGCACGAAAAAATGGAATCAGCAATGGGACTCTTTTAAGTACCTTCCGCCGCACACCAGAAAATAATAATAATAACACAAAGTAAAAACGCAAGTAAACAGAAAAAGGCGGCGTGTTGTGGATGGTAGGAATGCAAGTGGCATTGGGAGCAGCCGCTGGACCGCGCAGTGCCAATCCCTCCGTCTGGTCGCTCGGAGAGCTGAGTATTACCGCGTTGCGCGGTTTAATACCGTTGCACTCGGTCCATAGTCATTGTGTGCGGTAGCTACACGGCACCATACACCGACATGCTCTATAGCACACAGACACTGGAGAAGCATGAATTGTACCGTCACGAAATGCGACTGATCATGTCGAAGGGTAAAAAAGATTTAAGCTCTCTGAACTTAAAAGAAATGCATTTGTTACGCGATCGGTAATTTCTAAGGCGTGAAACGCATTTATAGTGTATGCTTTTTCTTTACGTCAGCTGTGACCAGTGTTGCCAGGTGGCAGAGAGAGAAAATACCTGCAGTCTCACATAAATGTACCTACGTTTTTACTTTCTCCATACCACCTCATTAAAGCCCCTACATCAGGGTCGTAGTCAAGATTTGGGTCTGGGAGGGGTCGAATCCAGAAGTCGGGCCAGCAGAGGTTAACCAGTTGATTAAAGTGAGATGTTACAATTTTGAAGAACTTTAAAATAAATGTTTAGCATCATGTTTCACTTGCTAGATATTTTTTTTATCATTGACTGATCGTTACTGATTGATGGAGTCAATTCCACAAATTCCAAATGCTCTGTTACAAGAGGATTACTGATTTATCGATCGAACGAGGATACATCAAGAACCGGTCAACCATAGAGAGGAACAGCATTAATTAGTTTCACCAAATATGCCGCTAATTCAGAGTGCACTGTTACACGAGAATAACTCATTTATTGACCGCATAAGGATACATCGAGACACTATCAACCATAGAGTAGGAACAGTAAGTAATTATTTAGTTCACAGTCAGCACAAAAAAGGAAATCCGTCACTCTACATGACTCGATTTTGAAAAAGTAATACTACTAGCGTTATGTTCATTTATAACGTTGGCCATCGCAAATATTTTAGCGTTTTCTTGTCGGCATCTTATCATTTACAAGTACTACCTAGTATATCGTCCTGACGTAAATAAATAACAGCCTAGTCAAGGTAATAAAACGTCTTTCGTTCATGGAAACAATGAATTTTCCTTGTGCTGTCATTTTCTAATACTATTTCCAAACAGACTCTCCATTCCACTGATATACATTGAAATCATCGTATTTCGCATCAATTTTAATGCGTCTGAATCTAACTTTTCAAATTAATATTGTTTACTAAGAAAACAGCTATGCCGTCTAAAATATCATTGGCTACTTCAAACTATGCCACAATTGGTCGGCTTCGTTCCCGCGCGCTGAAAACTGTTCTGTTGCCAACATTACCCGCTAGGCATGTGTCGGCGACTGTAAAATTTTATCAAAGTACCTACGCGTTTGGAACTTTTGGATGAAAATTCCCTACATGATTTTAATGCTTAAAAGTACCTACGTGTAGGGAAAATTCCCTACGTCTGGCAACACTTCCGTAAGTATTGTGGTGATCGGTTTGCGCGGTGATATTTCTCGAGTACTGGCGTGATTGAGCTTAGTTGGGTGGGGGGGGGGGGGGGGGGGGCGGCAGGTGCGCCGCCGCTGCTGGCGTGCCAAGCCGGCCGCTTCCCAGAAGCCTATCCGCAGCAGCAGGCGCGCCAACCTGACGGCCGCAACGCCTGGCCGCTGCCTACGCTCCCGTCCTGTGCAAGCACAGTCTTAATAATATCATAACAGTCAGTTATTTGAACCTTCTTACTGTATTCACGTCGTGCTCTGCCTCAGCGAATGTAACACTCCCCCCCCCCCCCCCCCACACACACACACACTCACACAATTCGCTCCAATACAGAAATTACGACTCCTTGATGTTACGTACCTCCACAGATCAATAGCTTCTATCCTGTTATTGTCTGAATTGTTTGTCGTTCACGTTTCACTCCCGTATAGGGCTAGTAAACTTCATACAAAATTCCCTCAGAAAAGACTTTCCAACACTTAATATTCCGATGTTAGTAAACAGCTGTTCTTCCGAATTCCTCTTTCTCATATAGCCATTCTGCATTTCATATCTTCTATACTACGCCCATCGTAAGTTATGCTACCCAAATAACAAAGCACGTCTATTTTTATTCTCTCGTTTCCAGACCTCATTCTTCAGCAATGCCTGGTTTTCTTACTACATTCAATTACCCTTGTTTTCAGGACGAGCAACTTTTCTAAAGAAAAATGAGGGAGATACTTACATCCTTGACAAAAAATAAGGGTGAAAAAATATCTTCAAATGCGAGAGAGTTGGTCACCGTACTTGTTTTACTGTTATTAATGTACATCTTATATGCTTTCAAGGCACTGTCCATTTCGTTCAATTACCCTTCGAGCACTTATGTTGCCTCTGACAGAATTACAATGTCATCGGCAAACAGTATGGCTTTTATTTCTTTAATGCCTTCGCCAAATTCCTCCTTGTTTTCCTTCACAGCTTGCTCCACGTACAGATTGAATACCATCGGAGAAAGGCTGCAACCCTTTCTTTTCTCCCGACCACTGTCCCCATTCACGATTGGACCAACACGTTCACGTTGTCATACTAATGTCGCTGGTCATTGTTACTGAAAACAGACAAATTATTTATTATTCTCCGGCTCACAAGTTTTATATTATATTCCGCCAAGTTTCGTGTCCAGTGCTAAACCTCTAATGCGAGGAAAAGTACATTACTGGTGTCAAACAGTGTTCAAAGACTTCCATATTTTTGAAATAGTTTTCAGAAATGCTTGTTCCTCCCTTTGTATAGAAATTACTGTAAAAGTTTTGTAATTCTGCAACTAAAAAGTATCAAGTTTGACGTTTCGTCATTTACCTATTCGTTCTAAATATGAGTATAAATTAACATATTCGAGAGAAAACAGCCATGAGAAGAGTCGTATTCATTGGGAAATCTTCTGTCTAAAGTTGTGGAGTCTGTGCAGTGAAATCAAAAAGAAAACTAGAAAACATGCACTGGAAATCTTTTAAGTGGGACTCACTCTCTTTTTCGTCGTCGTTATATTATATATTTGACGGGGGCGGATTAAGGCAACAAAGCATTTCACTGTTTTTTTTTTTTTTTTTTTTTTTTTTTTTTTTTTTTTTTTTTTTTTTTTTAAACAGTTTTAACGTCATAATTATTCTTTTCAAGCGAAGGAGGAGATAACATGACAGGACTTTAGTAGTAAGAGAGAGGCAAAAGCGGTAGGAAGGATTGCGTCTCAAATGTTGTTACACGTAGAAAGAATGGAAGAGATCCACACCCGCCTTGTCTTGTTGCAACTGGACGAGTATAAAGGTTGATGGAAGAAGCGACGTAGGACAGAAATGTGATAAGTGTTTCATCCGAAGGACGCTACAAAACTGATGTTTTGAAACAGGAGTTTTGTTGATATTTAGTACCATTTGTTTTAGCGACAGTGTTAGTTTGTGAACATGGAAAATGTTACAAGATCTCTACTGTTTAACAACTTAACAAAGTGGGGCCCTGTTTGTGGAACTTAAGAAGGCGGGATCAGTACAATTGAGCAGACGTGGCTTAAATATTTTTTGTTAATATTACGACGGCCGATCTTTCATAACATACTTACCTTTGCGCAGCCGATAGAAAATTTGTACGACTTCAGTCGGGAAGTAACTTCATCTTCATTGATTTCATGACCGCGAGGAAATTTAGAGGCACTTGGGGGCAGCCGAAATAATGGGGTTAACCCCGCCTGTTCCGTGCCGCAGTCAGTTGTAGCCGACAGAGGCTTAACATCGATAGGGTTGTGATCTGCTACAAGCGACATTAAATTCTCTATTGAAACGAAAGAAAATAACAAGCAGGAAAATCCTTTGTGATGGTCTTAACTCAGCCGTTACAGTGTCCTCGATTTGGAATCGTTTTCGCAGAACTTCCGATAGCACGTATTCCTTTGTCAAGCTCTCGCCGCCGCGCCGGATCCAGTGAACACGATATTGAAGACTTGCAGTCGGAGGATGACCGGGCTCATCATTAAATCATTAAGCGAAAATGATCTCCATAGCGCTTTGTCGGGGGATACTGGTCTCTGGTACAGTATGATTCGGCTACTTCCGGAGGTGAGAAAAACGTACTACTGGAAGCATGTCATGGAGTATGGTTCTTTATGGAGAATGGGAAACCACGGGAACAAATCATATTACTCAGGCCAAGGCGTTACCGTCAAGCTTATGGAGCTACTAAATTTCTTGGCATGATTCAACACAGATTGGAATGAGGGGCAGATTTATTTATTTATTTATTTTTAAATATCGGTGCACCTCCGTTTTACTTTTTGCTTTGGTTACTGATATCCAGTTTCCTCGCACTGAAAACAAGTATATGCTGGCTATTTACACGGTCTTCGCCAAAGTCTTTGGTCCAGCCATGAGTGTTCAAGTCGGAGAATCTTGGCATTCTTCATAGCTTACCCGCAGTTTCTATCATTTACTTAGCAACAGGGCATTGATTACACGACGAGACGAGAGATACATGCGGCCGCGATGCACGAGAAGAGGTTTGCCTCGGTGTTCCATCTTATCGTCGTTATTGTTTAATGTACACACTGTGGGTCTACATTTACTCCTGCCATACACTTTTAAAGTGATCTCTGCTTTTACCCTGCAAGCAGATGAACCGCACGGAATGTCACCGTAGAATGTCTCTAGGCTATGGAGACTTGCGGTGTTGTCTGCGTGGGAATGTATTGGAAAAATCTCCAACAAAATCCGCAGCTTGCACAAGCACGCGACATAGATTGGATACGTACACAAAATTGGCGGAAGAAACTAAAAGATGTAAACATCGCCATTAAGAAAATAAATTTAAATAAGCAGTCACCCCAAAGAATTGAAAACACGTTAGCCTTGAGTGGAACGTGGGGCTCCAGACGACATCGTGGTACTGTACTGTCTTCTGCTTGGTTTTCTGTAAGATAGTCCCGAGGGACGAAGAAGAGATTGTCTTCACATTCAGTTCTCACTCTGCAATGTAGAAGGTGCTGATTTGAAAGTCGGCAGCAGATTGAAACTTGTTGGAGAACAGGAACTCAAATCCGAAACCTTTGCCCTTCGCGGCCAGGCACGCTACCGCCTAAGTCTTACCTGCATGTATCTGTCACGAGAGCATTTGCTCGCGAGAGGCAAACCCTTAAAAGATGCAACAGAACTACAAAAGAAACTGCATTCACTTCGCTTGCCCGTCCATTTTTGGAATATTGCTGCCCAGTGTGGGATCCTTATCAGGTGGGTTTGACGAGGTGGGTTTGACGGAGGACATCGAAAGAGTCCAGAAAAGGGCCGCTCGTTTCGTATTGTTACGATACAGGGGAGACGGCGTTACGGAAATGATACAGGATCTGGGATGGGAATCATTGCAACAACGGCGCTTATCGGTGTGGCGTGGGCTACTTACGAAACTCCAATCGCCAACATTCTCCGCCGAATGCGAAAATATATTGTTGACTCCCACTTACGTAGGTAGAAATGACCATCAGAATAAAATACGGGAAATCAGAGCTCGAACGGAGAGATTCAGGTGTTCTTTCTTCCCGCGTGCTATTCGAGAATGGAATGGGAGATAAATAGTATAATGGTGTTTCGATGAACCCTCTGCCAGGCACTTAAATGTGATTTGCAGAGTATCCCATTAGATAGATGTAGGTGTCCGGTCACAGTTTAACCTGCGCAGAAGGCGTAAACGTGGGTGTTACTGCCAGTGCCACGTAACTGGATAGGGTATAACAAATTTTTGTGTTGTATGGCTGGTTTCAAAATGAGAGTATCTTCAATTACCCAGTCTCGTCCGTGCGCAAGTAAACTTTGTCTCGCGCCTGTGCGCTTTCAACTGGTTGGTGTGCTTTTTCGTAAGGCAATTCTTACCACATTTACTGCAAGTTGTTTTTTGTACAGGGAAACAGCCGGCTCGGTTAACATGTATTTCTGTTTAAGCAATGATGCAGTTGGAAACTTGTGTCAAGTTTCCTCTAGCGGGTGCGTGCCTGGACCACCTCTGCGCATGTGTGCCTAACGGGTAAGCCCGAACGTGTTTAATATTCGCATTGCGTTCGAAGATCTGGGACATCTCGTGTGAGTCGAGTTCCTCAGTCGCGTATCTGCTTGTACATTCGCGGTCGTCGGTGTGCTCCGTTGGTGGCGCTTCGGAGCTTGTTAACAGCTGGGCTGTACGGTACGGTATGCGTTACCTTTCCGGAAGTTACGGAGTGCGAAAGTAAACCGACCGCAAACGAAGCGTGACACAGAGTGTGGCGGGCGCCGCCGCCGCTGCCGCCGCGAGGTTGGCAGCAGTGGCGGCTGGGGCGCTGGGTGGGCAGTGGCACGCGGTCGCCGCGGCAGTCGCCGTTCAGCCGCCGTCAGTGCAGTGAGTGCCACCGCGGCCAGCTTGGCAGCCACCGTCTTCGATTTCCGCCTAGGTGCGTACGGTGAGCCGGCGTCCTGTTACCGTTACCGAGCACTGCGAGTGTCGCACGGTCGACGGGATTGTGTATCGTGCAGACTGCGAGGGGAATGTCGCTGGAAAAGTGCTGAAAACGCGTTTGCGAGGTGAGGAGCGCTATTTCTATACAGGCATTGTTTCGATTTACATTACCGAAACTTTGATCGCAGAGCATTCCTGCTGCATAATTACGTTGACAGTTTTTTGATTGTGGCTCCGTTCGTAGGCGTGAATGTTTTTAGGCAAATAGGCAGAACGAGACATTTAACTAAAATATAAAGTATTGGAAAAATGTAAGTGTATATAAGTTAAATGTTTCTGCATTGGGTACTTGCCTAAGACGAGGTCGTGCTCCAAACACTTTACAGGAACATAATAATTTAATCACAGTGACAGCGAATTGTGACGTATCGATCATCTGTTACGAACGTTTCTCTACACAGCAGAAAGATTACACGCAAATACGAAAATTGAAATGCGTCGTATTTGTTACTCGAGACCAGAATTACGCAGTTAATAAACCGTGTTGTTCATTTTGCAGCGTGGAAAAACAAGCCTTCCGAGGAGATATTCGTAGAATTTTTGTCGTACTGCGAAGACTGGAGAGGTCGATAAGGCCACGGCGAGAGATGGTGCGTAGCTTATTTACAAACGGGCTGGCGGGCGGGCCTTTGATGTCGCCGCGCGCTTGCAAACAACAGAGCTTCCGTCTCGCAGCCGCGAAGCAGGCGGCTGTGGCGGAGGAGGGCAGCGCGTTCTTTTTGTGTTTGGCATTCAGTCCGCAGCGGAGCCATTATAGATTGACCTTGGCTGGCCTCTGACCAGGCCGGAGGAATGAACTCGCGCCCTTGTTCAAGCTGCAGCGCCCGCGCGGGGAGTCGAACCCGGTTACGTGTCCACGCCCCTCCTCACCCCTCACTCTGTCATAGACTCACTGGTGTAATTTTTCTATCTTGGTAAATGTTCTCCAAGAGTGGATACAAGTGACGTTGTCAAGTCTGTGAGTTGGGAATGTGTCTGTTTCTGCATTCCGCAAAGCAGCTGATTTATAGCACTGTAATTTACCCCCATTCCTGGTACGTTAGAACAAAGACTTGGTAAGACTTGACCAGAGCGCTAATTTAATTGGTTTTTTCAATCATGGTCGTGTGTCGAAATGTATATCGGAAGAAATAACGCTACGTGATTCCTTGGGACGTACGCTCTGAGGATTGGACAGTGCGGCTGCTCGACAAGTTTCGTGGAAATCTCCGTAACGCTCTCGCGGGCGTGACTAATCGCGCCCCCTAAAGTCCTGCATTAACCGTATTTCTTTAAGGACAGTATGTGACGTGTCGAAGATTCACTGACAGTTTTACACTTTGTAACTCGGTTGCACAGTGGTAGAGTGCCAGGCTACGAATTCAAAGGTCGCGGGTTCGATCCTCGCCAGGTCTTAGGATTTTTATCTGTCAATTTCCACTTCTTTCACCTCTGGCAGTATTGCTCATGTGAAAAATACCGAGTGGCACTGTGGTTCGTAACCCACGTTCAACTGTAGGTCCCCCTGTAACTGGCTGGCTAAGTCAGTTCGAAGGTCTGAGGAAGGCAACGGCATACCACCTCCAAACAGGACCATGCATAGTAAAGCACTGTGGTGTTCAAACCAATCTTCGGATTGTTGACTGCTTTACCTTTTAGATTTGAAGAGAGACAGAACCTGTTCAAATGTTCGTTATTTTATGTGACTGTGGTCATCAGTTCCTAAACTACGTATACTAAGTTAAAGTAACCTAATGACACCAAGCACAGCCGTGCCCGAGGGAGGACTCGAACCTTCGACGCGGGAAGGCGCGCGATCCGAATCGTGGCGATCCAGACCACCGCAATCTGCTACGAACGCCTTGTGCACACGAACGATATAAATGTTAGAAACGAATGCCGTCAACACGAGGTTTGTCTGGCGATTGTGGTGAAGTGACATAAATGTAGATTCCCTGCAGACGTGCTTTTGTTTTATGTCTCTCAATTGTAGTAAGCGGAATACGGAGAGCGGAAAGAAATCGAGGGATGTCTTTCAATGCCTTTAGTTGTGAATGCGACAAAGGAAGAGTCATAAAATGAAAACAAACGGCGACACGCCATCGTGTTGGAAGTAGATCTCGCTTTGGGCTGAGTGTTGCTTCATTCCTGTGGAGCTCATAAACCGAGAGTGCTCGACTGTCGGCACCGTTGCGCGTAACAAGCCAGTGTCTCCAGCTCGTCTGAAACGTCTCCATATACAGGGTGTTACGAAAAGGTACGGCCAAACTTTCAGGAAACTTTCCTCGCACACAAAGAAAGAAAATATGTTATGTGGACATGTATCCAGAAACGCTTACATTCCATGTTAGAGCTCATTTTAGTATTTCTCTTTAAATGTAAATTTTATTCCAACGTGATCAAATTGTAAGTTTTCACAATCAACATGAGTGGGCTTACGAAAATCCGCACGTAATTGTGCAATCACGTCATCAACACAGATTTTCTGTGAACGTTTGGGCAGAAATTGTTGGTGATGTCTTGATTGGGCCTCATGTTCTTCCACCTACACTCAGTGGAGCACGTTATCATGACTTCATACGGGATACTCTACCTGTGCTGCTAACATGTGCCTTTACAAGTACGACACAACATGTGGTTCATGCACGATGGAGTTCCTGCACATTTCAGTCGACGTGTTCGTGTGGTTCTCAACAACAGATTCGGTGACCGATGGATTGGTCGAGGCGGACCAGTTCCATGGCCTCCACGCTCTCCTAACCTCAACCCCCTTGACTTTCATTTATGGGGGCATTTGAAAGCTCTTGTCTACGCAACCCCGGTACCAAATGTAGAGACTCTTCGTGCTCGTATTGTGGACGGCTGTGATACAATACGCCATTCTCCAGGGCTGCATCAGCGCATTAGGGATTGCATGCGACGGAGGGTGGATGCATGTATCCTCGCTAACGGAGGACATTTTGAACATTTTCTGTAACAAAGTGTTAGAAGTCACGCTAGTACGTTCTGTTGCTGTGTCTTTCCATTCCATGATTAATGTGATTTGAAGAGAAGTAATAAAATGAGATGTAACATGGAAATGAAGCGTTTCCGGACTCATGTCCACATAACATATTTTCTTTCTTTGTGTATGAGGAATGTTTCCTGAAAGTTTGGCCGTACCTTTTTGTAACACCCTGTATATAAACCGCGTTGGTACCGAACAATACTGTAGTCTATTCCACTACTCTTTCGATGTATTTGCCCAATTCTGAAAGGAAAATGGAATTTGTCATATCGATGACAAGGCGCAGCGCAAGCTTTGACCGTACAACAAAATCGACCTCGCCGGTTTGGAAGGACCTTCGCGCCTTTAGGGAGGCCAGAAAATGCCGTGTGCGTCCTGCCCTGCGTGGCCTGAGCACGCTCGCCGATACCTCTGGCCGTCTGCGCGCTAGTCACGTCTCGTCACATCCGCCGGCACTGTTCCATCCGATATTGACACTAATCGAGTGCTGGTGCATTTTCCGAGCCGTGTTTGTTACATTACTCAGCAGTTACAGACGTGTGCTGTACGTGAAATGGATACTTTCCGACCCTCGACATTTATTCAGATATTCAGCGATAAACTTGGTCTCTTTTCGTCGTTCAAATACCTGGATGCAACCCTACGAAACGACATAAAATTTATTATTGATAGATCTGAAGCATTGAATTAAAATTTGTGGTGCGGCCGGGAATCGAACCCGCACCTCCATGCTTACTATGCAGACGTCTTAACCGTTAGACTACCACACCACTAACGATTAAGGCGCCTTGGAATAGTCTATGTACTATTTCCCTCCAAAACACAAACTTTAATTCAGCTTCTTTGTTCCAAAGATAATTGCCACTACTGCCAAGGTTCTGCATGCAGCGGAATAGCACATCAGCAATGGACATGGTGGAACAATCCTGTTATGGTGATAGTGGCAATTATCTTTGGAACAAAGAAGCTGAATTAAAGTTTGTGTTGTGGAGGGAAATCGTACATAGACTATTCCAAGGCGCCTTAATCGTTAGTGGTGTGGTAGTCTAACGGTTAAGACGTCTGCCTAGTAAGCATGGAGGTCCGGGTGCGATTCCCGGCCGCACCACAAATTTTAATTCAAAGCTTCAGATCTATCAATAATGTCTTTGACATATTTGAGACGTAAATCCGTCTCTGGGATTCTTTATTTGTATTAATTGACATAAAATTTATCGAGTACTCGAGGCCAGTTATAGGTTAGGCAATACTCCGTGTGCGCCGGCCGCGGTGGCCGAGGGGACTGCTACGCGCAAGTCACGGTCTGCACGGCCACTAAGGTCGGGGATTCGAATCCTCCCTCGAGCATGGATATTTGTGCCGTCCTTAGTGTTAGCTAGTTCATAAGTAGTTAGTAAGTTTAGTGACTGATGACCCCGTAGTTAAGTGCCATAAGCTATACAAACATTTGCTTTTACAGTCCGTGTGCTCTTTATTGGAAGGGTTCTGGGAAAGTCTAGCCTACTACAGAATGCTTTCGTCAGGACGACATCGAAGCAGTCCAGAGCCGTTTTCCAAGTACGAGATGTAAGGAAGAGTTCCTTGAGCTCGTGTATGATTGTGAGTAATGACAAAGTGCCGAGAGATTTCAGTGCCTCCACCGTTCATTTCCAGCAAAGGGAGTGATGAATATCGATACAAGTTTCCTTTGCCGTACATAACATGTAAAAATCGCAAATGCTGCAGTGTGCACAAGAATATCAGCAGCAAATCCTACGAGAGCGCTTCTGTGTTTCTTTGAAAGATCTGTCGTTGACAATGAACACATTAACAAGGCGGTGTAGGCAGGTGTTGTTAGACACCCGAGTTTAGTGGTGATGAGACTAGTGTGCTGCTAGACTGTGGCCACCCCGCAGATCTTCTTCCTATTTTAGAAGAGAGGTTGCCCACGTACGGAAGGAACGCCCTGGACCTGATTAAATCCTCATCTTATTCTTTTTGTTGTTGTTTACATTTCTCCCTCGTTAGAGCTGTGCGGATCTGGCGTGAAGAATATCCATTTTCCCTGAAGACTGACTGCAAATGTTCCATCTCTTTAGGAAGGCTGTACTTATCAGACACCACATGTGCCCGGTGCACAAGAGTACGTAGCACACCTGTGGTTTGTGCAGGGTGGTGGCAGTTTGTTGCCTGCAAATATAGATCTGTTTGTGTGGGCTTTCCGTAGGCGGAGTGACCCAGAGACCCACCAGTTCTTAGAGTGACAATGACATCCAGAAACGGCAGACATGTCTTTTTCGACCTCCATGGTAAATTGAATGTTCTTGTGGATGGAATTCAGGTGTTTCAATAATCCTGCAAGCACTTCTTCTCCATGGGGCCAAACTATACATGTGTTGTCCACATAAAGACAAAAAACTGTCGGTTTAAATTCTGCCGACTCGAGTGCCTTCTCCTCAAATTCCTCCATAAAAAAAGTTTGCTACCAGAGGGGACAAAGGACATCGCACGGCAACGCCGTCAATTTGTTGAAAGTATTCATTATTAAATAAGAAATAAGTAGAGGACAGGCAATGATGGAACAATGCTGTTATGTCAGCTTTGAACCTCCTGTCAATGAGTGCCAGTGAATCCATCAGTGGAACCTTAGTAAATAGTGAGACGCTTAATAAGTCCGAACTGAGAAGTCGGAGAGACTTCAATCTACCAATAAAATCGGTGGAGTTACGAATGTGGTGTGTGCATTTGCCCACACTGAATGGTTTATTGCAGAAAACTGAATGGAACGCTATATGTTAAGCGATCGAAATTTGCGTAGAAAGTTGTGTTTTTTAAATTTTGAAATACTAACTGTCTTGGTTGCAGAACAGTTTCTTAGTTCTTAATGACGCTTTTCGCGCTACTGCAGGGCATCATAAAATAATTTACTTGATGTAACACGTGATTTACTAAAAAGAACAGTGAAAATGGAACACGTATTTATTTTGTGCTAGGCAGACATAGCGAAGTTAAAGCTTTTCGAAACACTAGAACCGCGCAGTGAACCCGCTGTGTCGAGTGTCAAAATCGCGCGTGGCCGGTGTCCGCATGACACCGGGAACACTATCGGTACTGCCGCGTCGGAGTGGCCGAGCGCATTGAGGCGCTATGCTCAGATGCGCAAGGCCGTTCTCTGTCGGGGGTTCGAATCCTCCCTCGGGCATGGATGTTTGTGCCGTCTTTAGTGCAAGGTAGTTGATAAGTAGTTTGTAAGTTTAGGGACTGATGACCCCGCAGTTAAGCCCCATAAGCTTAACAAACATTTGAACACTGTGTACTGTGTGGTGTGAGAGGCGAGGGCAGCGGCCGGTAAACAGGGACGCGAGCCAGCGGGTACATAGCGTCTGAGTGGGGAGGAGCCGCGTGGCTGCTGGCAGGGAGCGGGGGAACTGCTTGGGGAACCGTGAATTTAATCTTAAAGCAGCTAAGTGACCATCGAAATATAGCGTTTACTGTTCCAGTCGTGCGTCTGAAGGAGACATTGTACATAGGCACCGGTGGTTTAAGATTAATTTCAGTAATCTGCTCCATCTTAACACTACAACAGTCACGTAGGATCTCTCGGATACACATTCCAGGAATAGGTAACCCGCACGTCAGCAGAACTAAACATTCTGTTGTTAATTTTCATAAAATAATTGTTCAGTTGATACTGTTGTAATACCTACATGTCTTCCCCCTCGTTTTGTTTACTTTTTCACTGCAACATCTGAGGTTAAAGCTAACGGTGTTACGTTCACCGTATATCTCACAGATACCCTGTATCTCACAGGTACAAGGTGAGCACCAATGTTCCTCCTAGTGACGCGACCATATCAGTCTTAATAGATTACATATTAAAAACGCAATAAGTAAAAGGTACTGTTGGAAACTAGTGAATTTATCCCCGTACTAAAATCTCGTGCTTTTCGGACCACAAAATGTGAAATTTCACCGCGCCCCACACAGAAGTCGAACTTTGAAAAGTGTCGGATTATCTCAGAAAAATTAGAGGACATAAAAACTGTAGAATGATATTACGGGAGATCTGCGAGAGGGCCAACAACGTTCGGAGAAGGGGCTGATTAAAAGTCATTAACGTCAGACGTGATGAAGCTAAAGGGTCAACATAAGTGTATGACACAATGCCATTGTTTGTACTCGTGCTCTGTCTTGTAAACGCCGGCCGCGGTGGCCGAGGTGACTGAGGCGCTACAGTCACGGTCAGCACGGCCACTACGGTCGGGGGTTCGAATCCCCCCTCGGGCATGGATATTTGTGCCGTCCTAGTTCGTAAGTATTTCATAAGTAGTTTGTAAGTTTAGGGACTGATGACCCCGTAGTTAAGTCCCATAAGCTTTACAAACATTTGAACATTTTTTGTCTTGTAAAATTATAATAGTTTAATATGTAGTAAGCAGTTAGAGCGAAAAGGTTTTGCTGGTGGAGTCATGTTACAAGCACGGGAGAAGCAAGGTTACGTAAGACTCGTGGGTTCCGCAGTAGAAGGTAAGAAATGAAATGTTTGTAAATCTATCAGACCAAACTGCGTGGTCGTCAGTCCGTAGCTTACAAACTACTTAAACTAAGGTAAACTAAACTAAGGACAAACACATACACCCATGCCCCAGGGAGGACTCGAACCTCCGACGGCGAGCAACCGCGCGCTCCTCAGCGAGGCGCCTTCGACCGCTCGGCTACTCCACCACGGCGGAGGGTAAGAGGAGTCGAGGTAGACCAAGGAGAAAGTACTTGGATTTGGTTAAGAATGATTTTGAAGTAACAGGCGTATCTTCAGACCAGGGATCAATGTTAGCATTGAATATGATATCATGTAGGAGTTTTATGAGGGGGACTATGCTCCAGACTGAACGCTGAAAGGCATAATAAGTCTCTAATGATGGATCCATTTCAGGGCAGACACCTTAGTAAAATACTGTTTGATGTAAAGACTTGCTCTCTGTGATAAGAGGTTAACAACTCTATAAAGTTGGTACAATTCTAAATGGCTCGTTTCATAATCCGTCAAATGTCTACACTGTGCACTGTCTCAACGCACGCGCGAAGCATATGCGAGATAATGCAGGCTATTTCGTTCAGATTTCTTCTAAACGTAACCACCATCCACTTAACACGAAAGAAATTCAAATGGACTGTATCCGAAGATGGCAGTGGGCGGGTGGTTAGTCCGCCTTTGTCGATGGTTTAGGACCAGGAACGTACAGGCGTGTAAACGCTTCTGGCGCACCACATTTCAGTTTGGAAATTTCTCTGGAGAATTGTCCAAGAGCCGGCCGCGGTGGCCGAGGTGACTGAGGCGCTCCAGTCACGGTCAGCACGGCCACTACGGTCGGGGGTTCGAATCCCCCCTCGGGCATGGATATTTGTGCCGTCCTAGTTAGTAAGTAGTTCATAAGTAGTTTGTAAGTTTAGGGACTGATGACCCCGTAGTTAAGTCCCATAAGCTTAACAAACATTTTTGAATTGTCCAAGAAATCGTTTCCACGAACTACCCACTTGAGATGTCATTTACGCAGCTACAGGAAACTTTCTCTTTACATTATACCACGAATAGCAAGTAACTGTGCTTCGTACTTTCTCTCTCTCTCGTACTTTATATAAGGTGTCTTTCAAAAGTTCGGTGAATGGTCTCAGGAAATATAGGAAACAAGAGTTACAATCAAAATACCTTTACTGTCCTCCAAAGTAACCGCCATTGGCTACAATGCACTTGTGACGTCGGTTGTACAGCTGTTACAAACTGTCAGCAAACTGGAAGTGCTTAAGGTCACGCGTTGTTGGATCTCCGCAACCGTTGCGAAGCGTAAGACTTTCAGGGCTGTCATTCTCAAAAACAGCCGCCGATCATCTATAATTATTTGTCGTTCTCGTTCGCTGTTGTATGGGACTGTGACTGTGGCCGGTCGACCTGAACGTGGCTCATCCTTGTCACCTTCCTTTCCGTCGCTAAAGCGTTTAAACCACTCAAACACACACTTTTTACTCACTGCTTCGACACCATACATTTGCACTAACATCCCTTGGTTCTCCGTTGCTGTTTTGCTTAATTTGAAACAAAACTTGATGTTAACACGTTGGTCCGCTTTGCGCTCCACGTTGCAGTGACAAGAGTTCTCACACTGACCTTGTTAGCTGGATCGCAGCGAGTACCACTGCTTCACTGCAGTGCTTTACACGATAGAGGGCGCTTATCTTAGGCGCACCTTATATATGCAGACAGGTAGCATATATACACCCTATAGATGCTCTGTGGAACTAACTGGATTATTACTCAATCTCCAATACAGTGTACAGCGTCAGATACTCAAAAAATTATTCAAAACCTCGAAACAAAATTCTCGGCAAGTGATCATAAGCAAGATGGGAAATTTTACTTATACTACTGTCTCAATAGCTTAATTATTTATTTATTCACTATATCTACAAAAAATGGATTAGTTGAAGTGCTAGACAAGAGGCTGCAGTGGTGAGGAATTCCATGCTCTCTCTTGTTTTCTTGCCTCGTCTGAACGCAGTAAGAGGCTTAGTGGGTTCATGCCGGACTGCAATGACAAGTGTGGAACCCACTGAATCTATTATAAAATAAACTGTATAATTTTATTGCGAACTAGACTGATATTTCCATAAGTGTTTTCATTCGGTTGTTCCCAACAGTACACTGTAGCGACCAAACTAACATCCGGGTTGATGACAGGTTTGGTCGATTCCGTCAAAACTGCCTAAGTTATGGAGGTGTGGTATCACTATTTACAATGGCATAGTAATTATGCTAACATTTGAAATGACAAGCTCACATACACGCATACTGAGTGTATAGAATTACGGGTTGCTATTATAACGATAAATAACTCATGTCTGTTAACGCGTAACTCTGCGGAATAGCAGCGCGCGCGGCCGTTCGCCGTCGGTGGTTCGAGTCCTCCCTTGTGTGTATGTGTGTGTGTGTGTGTGTGTGTTTTGTTCTTAGGATAAGTTAGTTTAAGAATTTGGTAAGTTTAGAGACTGATGACCACTGCCATTAGGTCCCATAATTTTACATTTATTTGAAATTTTTTTTGTTAACGCGTTGTTATTATGTCGCTGTTATAATCTGTTATTCTTGCTGTTGTAACAAAAAGTTCTATACACATAAATACTGCTGCTGTTTATTATTAGTTATAGATTGTGACGATGGCTATGATGATGATGGTAGTAGACGAGACTCGTGAAATAATGAAAATTAACCAATCTAGACTGTATTTTGTAAATGCCATTTTCTCTCTTCGTTAATATGTATCGGGGATTAGAAGTATTTTGAAGTGGAATTAGTACTATGAGCGTAACATTCAAAATAATAGAGAATGAAGAACAGCAGCATTCTTGCTCTTGAAAAGACTGCATTAAAATTCACCTTTTCATATATCTACTGAAGTTGGTCTTTTTTACCTCAACTTTTCCTCTGTACTTTCAGTACTTGTGACTAGTTGATTAGTTTGTTCGCTAACACTTGTGTTGGGGAGGCGTTCACGGTGACTTATCGACACTCCTTTGTTTCCTTCACACACACACACACACACACAGTGTGCTATTTACAGGGCATGCGGGGACGTGAACGTCGGGGAGGGCAGTGTTAGGTAAGCGACAGCTTACGTAATTGAGCTGTGCTTATAGCGCGACAAATTTAGAGCTTTGATCAGCGACTCGTCGCTAACAGTGGTGTGGGCGCGGGAGGCATTCCCCGCTGCAGCCAGGCTGGCGGTGCACGCTGTGGAGAGGCGTGCCTGTTAAACGGCACACACGTCTCCTACTGTGGAGTACGCGTCTCCTAACCACCTGAGAAATGTACCAGCCAGCAAAATAGATGTAGTTAAACAGGAGGAAGGAATCAACCGTTACATTTGACTACTAGCTTCAATCCGCGGCTCCGCTCGCGTGTTGGTTGATTATGACAGATAAGCTATCTTTCAATAGTGTCCTATGAGACTGGTTTTGAAGGATGAAATGAAATACAATACCTTCTTTAGAAACAATCATTTTAATCAACATTCAAATAAAAAATAAAATTACGTGAAGTGCTTAATGATTTACAATAAATAAGACATACATTATTTCTTATAGCCTGTGTTGCAATATCTCAACACATATGGTGATAGTAATGTCCAAATTAATTTTAATTTCATTTTAGGGCATTCTGGTGAACAAAATTCAAAAATAATGATTGTAATAATATCACAGATCGATCACTTGATGTAATGTGCGAAACGTCAAATCGATTTTTTAAAGAGATGTATTAAAAGAAATTTCTTATTTACGGCTTTATTTATTTATTCTTATATTTCCTTATTCGTATGCTTATCCTTACAGAGAAAGAGCTGAAAACATTGTGGCAAGCATAGATCAAATATATGGTCTGTGGCATCACCATTGATCTTTTGTATAGAGATCATTGGGCATTACGTTTCGCTGTATGTAACCTCTTTGCTATAGAGTAGCAAACGTCATCGCTGGCCTTCAGTCCGAATTTTTTTTTTTTTTTTAATAATTTGACGCCTTCAACCACCATATCTTCCACCCCCTTATAGGTATCGGCATGGAACTGCTTTGGTGTACAACGGGAGACTTCGGACAACAATTACACACAGAGCATTCGTTTGCGTTCTGTAGTTTTCGCTGCAGAGCGAAATATTAACACACACACGCGCGCGCGCGCGCGCGCGCGCGCAGAATTTTATATACAGTGATAACTTTCCTTCCCAATATAATTTTCAAAGAGTAATTATTGTTCCGAATTTCGCGTTATAATCTTCAAATTACTAAATATCTATCAGATCGCTATAAAATCGTGCCTAAAACCTTCCTCAGGTATAAATTAATAACTGTACAAATATTTAAGTCTCTGCGTCTTGTCAAAATGTTCAAATGTTTGTTAAGCTTATGGGACTTAACTACGGGGTCATCAGTCCCTAAACTTACAAACTACTTACGAACTACCTTATACTAAGGACGGCACAAATATCCATTCCCGAGGGGGGATTCGAACCCCTGACCGTAGTGGCCGTACAGACCGTGCAGACCGTGACTGGAGCGCCTCAGTCCCCGCGGCCACCGTGGCCGGCTGCGTCTTGTCGTTCCGACGTTATAAGCCTACACCAAACAGACATATATAGCTATCCGATCGCCATAAAACCGTGCCTAAAGCCTCCCCCGTGTAGACATTAGTAACTATACAAATTTTTAGCTCTTTATGTCTTGTGGTTCAGACGTGATAAACGTACACCGAACAGACATATAGATATAGATTAGCAGGAGACAGAGGTTCGAATCGGATGCAAACACTAATTATTCCCGTCATAGACGATGATACGGATCTTTGGAAAAGTACACGAACGTTGTCATTATCTTTTCTTGTAACAGTAAGTCATTTCAAGGGTGGAAGGAAAGTAACGTCATACCACCTCCCAACTGGGTCGCGCCTTGTAAAGCACACTCGTGTTCAGAAGAGTCTGAGCAATTGTGATTGCTTTAACGGCAACGTAAGCAGATCGATTGTGTTATTAGACGCCCGATGCTGAAACAGACAGTTGGAAATGAGAGTTCACTTACGAATCAGTGTACTGCAGACTTTATTATTCTTCGATGGATTGATTCATATTCCAAAGAAAAAAAAAAAAAAAAAAAATTAGCGAGCCCAGGCTGGCGAATGAAAATAAGCGTTACTAGCACGGAGGTTGGGGATGTGGAGAGGTAAACGCCGCGATGTGGACACACTGAGGTTTGTTTATCGGCCAGATTGCCGCGGCGGACGCTATTCTTAGCGGGCGAGATAAAGCCGAGGCGAGCCGCGGTGTGCGGCCCGGCGCAGGGAGGCGCGAAAACATTGACTCACTGCTCGCCACGCTCCGCTGCCTGGCGCGAGGATTCTTTCAGGTAAACAAAGCGTTGCCGCAGTCGCCTTTATTCTCAAACAATCGTCTGCACTTCCTTGTGTTAAAGCTGTGCCGCGCTAAAAAATAATTCAAAGAGTCTCGGACGGTTGCGCTCCAGGATAAAATCATTCAGTCCCAAGACCTATAGCTACATAAATACTCTGCAAGGCATATTGAAGTGCTTGGCCGAGGATTCATCGGTCCGCTTTGATGATAATTTGCGATTGGATAGGGGATTTCCTGTCAGAGAGGACACAGTTCGTAGTAATAGATGGTAAGGCATCGACTAAAACAGAGGTGATATCGGGCGTTCCACAGGGTAGTGTTATTGGTCCTCTGCTGTTCCTTATTTACGTAAACGATTTAGGGGAAACTCTAAGTAGCTCTCCTAGGTTGTTTGCAGATGACGCTGTCATTTACCGTCTAGTAAAATCATCTGGAGATGAAAACCAACTGCAGAACGATCTGAATAAGATATCACTATGGTGTAAAAATTGGCAATTGACTCTAAATAAGAAGTGTGAAGTCGTCCGCATGAGTACGAAAATAAATCCGTTAAACTTTGTTGACAAGATAAATCAATCAAAAGTGAAGGCCGTAAACTCCACAAAATACCTAGGAATTACTATTACTTCAGACTTAAACTGGAAAGAACACGTAGGTAATGTCGCGGGAAAGGCGAACCAGAGATGCAACAGAAGTATTAATGAAACTGCGTACACTACGCTTGTCCGTCCTTTTTTCGAGTATTGCTGCCCAGTGTGGGATCCTTATCAGGCGGGTTTGATGGAGGACATCGAAAGAGTCCAAAGAAGGGCAGCCCGTTTTGTATTGTCACAATACAGGGGAGACAGCATTATGGAAATGATACAGGATGTGGGATGTGAATCATTACGACGGCGCTTATCGCTGCGGCGTGGGCTACTTACGGATGCAAAAATATATTGTTGACTCCCACTTACATATGTAGAAATTACCATCAGAATAAAATATGAGAAATCAGAGCTCGAACGGAGAGATTCAGGAGTTCTTCCCGCGCGCTATTCGAGAATCGAATGGGAAATAAATAGTATAATGGTGTTTCGATGATCCCTCTGCCAGGCACTTAAATGTGATTTGCAGAGTATGCCATGTAGATGTAGATATTTCCATTCTGTAGTAGCTTACGGAAAAAACACCTAAATCTTTTCGTTTTCGATCTGATTTCTCTTATTTTATTGTGATGATCATGCTTCCCTGTGTAGGTGGGTGCTAACATAATATGTTCGCGTTCGGAAGAGAGAGTTGGTGAACGAAATTTTGTAAATATATCTCGCCACACCGACTAATTCACCAATTGGCACCAACATCTCATCTCAGCACCTCTCCTACTGACCAGTGACGTCTGGTAGATGATTCGAGTTGGCAGTGAAACACCACCGAGCTGAGTGTCGGCTGCCTACCTCTTTCTTAAAACTTGAAACCTGCACCTTTCGCCTTTGATGTTATTTACGTTAAAAGAAACAACAGCAGTTGCACGTTGGTGAGAGTAAAAACGTATAAAATATACGTTAACGGGATCAGCGTGTTAATCTTTCTGAAACTCCGAACGTTTTCTAAATGTTTGTGAAGCGTGTAACTACATCTACATGGGATACTCTGCAAATCACATTTAAATGCCTGGCAGAGGGTTCATCGAACCACCGTTATACTATTTATCTCCCATTCCATTCTCGAATAGCGCGCGGGAAGAAAGATCACCTGAATCTGTCAGTTCGAACTCTTATTTCTCGTATTTTATTCTGATGATCATTTCTACCTATGTAAGTGGGAGTCAGCAATATATTTTAGCATTCGGAGGAGAATGTTGGTGATTGGAGTTTCGTAAGAAGACCAATTCGCAGCGTTATGCGCTGTTGCTGTAATGGTTCCCATTCCAGATCCTGTATCATTTCCATAACGCTGTCACCCCTGTATCGTGACAGTACAAAATGAGCTGCGATTCTTTGGACTATTTCGATGGCTTCCGTCAAACCCACCTGATAAGGATTCCACACTGGGCAGCAATACTCCAAAAAGGGACGGACACGTGTAGTGTATGCAGTTTCTTTAGTAGTTCTGTTGCTTCTTTTTAGCGTTCTGCCAATAAAACACAGTCTCTAGTTAGCGTTTCCCACGACATTATCTACGTGTTCTTTCCAGTTTAAATCTGAAGTAATAGTAATTCCTAGGTATTTAGTGGAGTTTACGGATTTCACATTCGATTGATTTATCTCGTAAACAAAATTTAACAGATTTCTTTTCGTACTCATGTGGACGACTTCACACTTCTCATTATTTTGAGTCAGTTGTCAATTTTTACTCCACAGTAATATCTTATTTAAATCGTTCTGCAGTTGGTTTTGATGTTCAGATGACTTAACTAGACGATAAATGACGTCGTCATCTGCAAACAATGTAAGAGAGCTGCCCAGATTCTCCTAAATCGTTTTTCTAGATAAGGAACAGCAGAGGACCAATAACACTACCCTGTTGCGGTACAATGACCCATCCCGGTATTCACCTAGTCACTTGTAGGAATCGGCCTAAGAACCACATCCAGGTTTGGCGATAGTCGGCCCTAGCCGTTGATCCGCCGCGCGGATTGGATCCGTAACCGGCGCTCCTCCCCAAATCCCGACAGTGACGAGCTAAAGCACGCAGCTATCCTGACGCCTCTTCTGTGTCATGTACAGTGTTTGCAATAAAGAGAACTTAGATACCAAGTACTTCGTTTAATCTCGTGTTGCCTTCGAATTAGAATTTGATGGCCTTTTTGATTAATACACGCGTTCCCACAAATGAGTTTGATGTGTTCACGGTTCGAAATGAGGCCTCAAGGACATCTTTATCGGTTCAGCGTGTAGAATTTCGGTCGAAAAATATCCTAATAAAAACCGTTGCGTAGCATATTGGAAGAGCAAGATAGCATTGAGAAATACTTGTAATGTTCTAGAAAGCTGTTGCCGTCTGCAATATATGTTTTGTAGAGGCTGAGCGTGAGAAACAGCAGATATAAAATGCGGACGTGAGTTTGCGACGACGATCCAGCACTTGTTCTATTAGACAGAATCGCGGATTTTATGGTTTCCAAATCGTGGCCTTACATATCAACTGAGCACCGCGAATGGACTTAAGCGTGTCCGTTTCCACCCTGTTGTGGCGCATTACTCTGTCACGGCTTTATGGCCGCATGTCGTTCTGTCCGGGGCTTCCGTCACGTTTCTGATAGCGGGTATCCAGGTTAGACAGGAAGCCGTACCGGGCTACGCGGAAGCCCAGTGGGTCAGTTGTTGACAATGTCTTCCGTACTCTGAAGCCGACGGCCGCGTGCGTGAAACAGTGACAGCGTTTGCCGCTGGAAGCAACGTTCCAGTCTGAATGTGAAATATTTCCAGATGCCTATCTGACACACCACGATGTTTATACTTTATAGACCTCAGTTTCCAGACCGATGTAAAAATCTTGTCTGTGGTCTCATCGGAAGTCACACCTATGCGGTATCGTGTTCGTCCCACCTGACTGACCTGCACGCCGAAGGCACCAGTGGCATTGTCAAAGATGCCCAGCCAAACGCACTATTTCTCAACGGCGTGTCTTTCCTTTTCTTCGGTGGCCAATATCTTCCATATAACTTAAAATGACAATAATAGAGAAAACAACTCACCGGAAAGACGATCGCTGCGCCGCTGACAAGCACATAAAATAGACAATCACATTCACATAACTTAAATTTTCGGCCATGGCACTCATCACAGAACGAAATATAGACATTCATTCATACATAACTGTGCATACTCCGGCCGCTCCAGTACTACAAGCATCTTGACAGTGAGTGAGGACTGTAGGCCCCACTATTTGAATACTGCTAACCTGTATGGGATCCGTACCAGGTGGGGTTGATATAGGAGGTAGAGAAGATCCAGCGGATAGCAGCACGCTTCGTTACAGGATCATTTAATAATCGTGAAATCGTTACGGAGGTGATCGATAAACTCCAGTGGAAGACTCTGCAGGAGAGACGCTATGTCGCTCGGTAGGTCTTTTGTCGAAGTTTCGGGAACATACCTTTACCGAGGAGTCTGGCAGTATATTGCTCCCTCCTACGTATATCTCGCGAAGAGATCATGAGGATAAAATCAGAGAGATTAGAGCCCACACAGAGGCATACCGACAATCCTTCTTTCCGCAAACAATACGAGGCTGGAATAGAAGGGAGAACCGATAGTGGTACTCAAGGTACCCTCCACCACACACCGTCAGGTGGCTTGCGGAGTATGGATGTAGATGAATGGGGGGAAGGATGCCGGATAAGGGTGACAACTTCAAGATTTCCTTCACCACAAGTGATTAAAAATACAAAAATTGTTTAATGTTACTGTTTTCCATTGACAGATACGAGCTCTGAATAATAAATACGTATATCAGTGAACTGCAGTCGTTTGAAATACATTCGCAGTACTTTATATACTCTTGATGTCCTTTCTGCAAACTGTACGAATTACAGGTAGTCATTAATGACGGCGAGTGGAAATATTAATTGCTACAGACTGCCAGACATCAAATGCCAACGCAGTTGAGATGACGTTTTCTATATTTTGTTCTCCTGGAAGTATCCCTGAGCCGAACCAGTGGCACAGAAGCTGAACCAAGGACAAAAGACATTGGCCGGGGGAGTTGCTTCACTGAGGGACCGAGAGGCTCCAGCAAAACACTGCCTGCCTTACTGATGTATGACGCCAATCTCTCTGTGTCCGTCATTTTTATAACAGCACTGTGGAAATTACAGTTAAGATATCAACCTTACAGTCTCATGTTAAAATTCATAAGTTGGCTCGTAATATAAGGGCAAGTATCACCCAATTTTCACTGTATGTTTATTTAAAATGGGCCGGAACTATATGTCCAGAAAGGTGCTTGTACAACAGTTCATTACTGCGAAATTCATCGATTCCGGTAACGCAGTGTTCATACCGGCATTATCCTCACTTTCTGATCTATCCATTCATTTCCGATTAATAAGAAAACAATTCCTATTTAAAATAGCCTTCACTGCCACCATTAATGAAGTGCAAGATAAACATTTCAAAGGGAAGGCTAGTCAAGTCTATAGTGGAACTATTTGTTTTTGGGAATGAAAACGTCGTTTTCCTGTTCCAGTTTATTTTATCCAGACACATTTCGTCTTCTTATATTTCAAGATATCCTCAGTGGATTGGTTTATCTAGAAACTACATTTTTGTCCCCAGATGTAGCACTTTCAGATTATAAATAGTTCACGACGTTTTATTTAAAATAAGCGTCTTGCGATCAACGCAGACCAAACTTACAAGACGATAAACGTCGAGCCGCGGCGGAGTGGTTGAGCGCATTGAGGCGTTATGCTGCGACGCGCGAGGCCGTTCCCCGTCGGGGGTTCCAATCCCCCCTCGGGCATGGATTTTTGTGTTGTCTTTAGTATAAGGTAGTGTATTAGTGGTTTGTAAGTTTTGGGACTGATGACCCCGCAGTTAAGTCCCATAAGCTCTACAAAAATTTGAACATTTTTGATAAACGTTGAGTACCCACTTTTTATGGTGTGGTCTTCAGTCCGGAGACTGGTTTGATGCAGCCTTCCACCCGACTCTATCCTATGTAATCCTCTTCATCTCATCATAATAACGGCAACCCACATCCATTTACATCTGTTTACTGTATTCGTCACTCCGTCTCCGTCTGCAGTTATTTCCCCACACATTTCCCTCCAATGCTAAATTCACCATTTCTGGATGTCTAATAATGTGTTCTAACAATCAATTCCTTCTTTTAGTCAAGGTGTTCCAGAAATTCCTTTTCTCTCCAATTCTGTTTAGTCCTCCCTCAGTAGGTACGTAATCTACCCACCTAATTTTCAGTATTCGTCTGTAGCATTACATTTAAAAAGCTTCTATCCTCCTCAACTATTTGTAGTCCATGTTTCACTCCCGAACAAAGTAACACTTCACACAAATACCGCCAGAAAAGGTTTCTTAACACTTTTAACATTCGATGTTAACAAATTTATCTTTTTCAGAAACGCTTTTCTTCCCATTGCCATTATGTATTGTATACCATTAGTGCTGCGACCACCGTATATTATATAACTCCCCTAGTAACAAAACCCATCTGTGACATTTATTATTTAGTTACATAATCTAATTCATTCAGGGTCGCCTAATTTTCTTAGTCTTCAAACTGAAATTTTTTTATAGCAAGCTATGAAGTGAAGCAAGGAGAAATTTGGAGAAGGACTTAATGTTCAATGTGAATAAATTGAATAACATTTGGAGGAACGCTACAACCCTATCTTACTGTTCAAATTCAGAATTTGAACGAGTGTATTCAGATCAACATTGTGAAAAGCTTCTCCAAATCTATAAACACTAAAAGTGTAGGTTTACCTTCCCTTAATGTATCTTCTAAGATAAGTCGTAAAGTGTGAATTGTTTCACGTGTTCCTACATTTCTCCTAAATCCAAACTGATCTTCCCCAAGGTCGGCTTATACTAGTTTTTCCTTACTTCTGTAAATAATTCGCGTATGACTTATTTATTTTGAATAAAACGACGTGAAATGTTTATAGCTACATTTGGGAACAAAATTGTGATTTCTAAATAAACCATCCCACTGATGTTGCTTCTAAATATAAAAAGGGGAAACTCGTCTGTATAAGATAAATAATTTGCAGCTCGAAAACTGGAAGGATTACATTATACCAGAATGTGCCTCTTCGGATGATAGTTGTAAAGGCTTTTTTAAAGTTCGCACATTCGGTAATTATGAGTTTGGTAAACATACATTCACATTATTGGCAAGGATAATGTATAGTTAATAGTTAGGAAATGTTCTTCTGTCTTGATCAAACACAATACTTGTTTTCATTGCCCAATTATGTTTCGGGAGAGTTTTTCCGCCCTCAGACAGTTTTCTTTACTAACTTGATATTAAATTTTGTTTTTCATGTGGATGCCTGGCATTTGCAGTTGAACTATAATTATCGTCTTGCAGTATGCTACGTATTGTACCTTTCGCGAATTCACACTTCTATTTGTTACACGTGGGTGCTGATGGTCTAACAAATAGGTTAGTGGAGAACAAGTGACGCCTAAGTGGGCAGAAAGAAAAAGGTATATAAATTTTATATCACAGAAATCCTGGCCAAAATACAATTTTGCTATAGCAAAAAGATGAAATAGCCAGTTGAGATGAATTTTTAAAGGCGTTTAACCGCCCTTTTCCTCGAAGCAAACAATTGAAACGTAACGACGCACTTGTCGTTGCATACGAAATAGCTTTCCGATAGAAGATAATTGCTATTAGCAATTTACTAAAGGAACAGAAAACTGTCGCCTGTAATGTTGTTTACAGGGAGCACGAGAATGTAAAGGCTGGTGTATCCGAGTGGGAGTTTTGGCATTCAGTGGGACAAAGTGGCAGTGGTGCGAGGTCTAAGTGAAATCGTGATTATGCACTGAATAAATAAGAGCAGGAAAGAACTTCTGTGAAAGGAGCGCTAGGTTTTTGTTTCATTAATTGTAAGAACAATGAAAGATCCCAACTGGTGTGTAAGAGACAGACTGGATGTCATGAGAATGACAAGCCTAATGTACAACGTAAGTATATTGTTTAAAGTTGAAAGTGAATCAATATATAGGTTAAAGAGAGACGAGTATCTTATTTGGTAGTAGTCTTGCAATGCTCTCTTCTGTGTGATTTTCCCCTGCAGAGTAGGAGACGAATAGTGATGCTGTGGATTTTACGGAGGACATCGATTAGCAAGTTCCTCTTAATTCATCAGTTTAAATCTAGGCCACTGGTGAAGAATACCTGCAACTCAAAGTAAAGCTACGAGAAGAAATTAAGCCGCGGTGTGACGGATATTGATTGCTTCTGAAGCTTCGGTGTGTCTGAGGTAATCCAATCCTAAATCCACGTTATACCTCACAGTGCACATTTAAACTCATAAGCGGTAACGAATATTGAAAATGTCAATAAAATCATGTTGCCTGTCTGTATCAGAGGACTGCTTCGAATAGTAAAAAAAGGTCTAATCTGTTCGACAGTAAAATAATCAAAAGAAACAACTGCGAAGGGCAACGCTAATTGAAATGACATGGCAGAGTGTCAGATTCGTGGCACAAACCAAGAAACTGGTGGGTCGGTGAGTGCTGACCGAGATGCTGGTAGTGGCGCCCATCGTAAGCAAATTACATCTACATACATACTCCGCAATTCACCGTAAGGTACGTGGCGGAGGGTACACTGTACCACTACCGGAGAAGTGTGCCGACTTACGCTTCCAATATAGTAATGTAGTAAAATATGAATGGAAAGACACACCACAATGATATGGCATTCTGCAAAATGTACTTTAAGAAACGATTTGTAAAAATATATCATTTGCGGATATGAAAGTGATACTGTTCAGCGACAGCTCGTTGTAAAGGGCCACAGGGGCCCAGACCAACCAGAAAATTTGTGATATACTTTTGCAGTATTATATCGAACAATTGGAGTCTGACATGATCCCCTCGTCATCCTAACTAAATTTACAATGACGCGATCAAATGGTTTCGCTCGCCTCTCGCTGCAGCATAGCTTACGGCCCGCTAGCATGTGGCCGCTGGACGTAGTCCCCCCCCCCCCCTCCTCTCTTCGTTACGCAGTCTTGCCGACAGCCGAGGGCTGGCACTTACTCCCGAGCTCCTAAGACTGCTGTCCGAGGCCAACGAGAAAGACAGGCCCCAGCGCAGACGTCATGCCACATAAGCAAGGTAGTTCTGAGCCGGCGCGATCGCTAACCGATTGGCCGGCCGCTGCAGCAGCCATTAAGCTAGCGATCACTCCGGCTCAGAACTACCTTACTTACGTGGCATGATGTCTGCACTGGGGCCTGTTTGTCCCCTTGGCCGCAGGAACTACCTTGCTTATGTGGCATGTCTGCGATGGAGCCTGTCTTTCTCGTTGGCCTCGCTGCTGTCCGTGGCCTACGAGAAAGACAGGCCCCAGTGCAGTCGTCATGCCACCTAAGCAAGGTAGTTCCGAGCCGGCGCGATCGCTAGCTCAGTGGCTGCCTGTGACATGACGACTGCGCTGGGGCCTGTCTTTCTCGTAGGCCTCGCTGCTGTCACAGTGACGTCATAGAGCTGTTTCCCTTTCCCCTCCTCGCCCCTCATCGATGTGCTGCATGGGGCCCAGTAAAGCGGTCCCTGCATGCCGGTGAAGTTGGCAGTACCTGTCGCTCTCCCACTCCCCACCCCTCGCGCACCTGTCCACAAGTTCGCAGAGTTTGGGGCCGGCGACCCTGGGCCCTTAGCACCTACCTCAAAACGTATTCTGGAGTTGTGTCGTTGCAACTTGAGTGTTCGTAAACAGTATAAAATGAATGAAGTATGAAAGAGAAGCTAGAACTCAAGCGGTTAGGTGCTCATAACCAAAAGATTTCTCGATGTCTCAATTCGATGGAAAGAAGAACAGAACTTTCTGCAATACATGGTTCTGCAAAAAGTCTTGCATAACTGCAAGTGAAGAGATACAAAAATTGTTTTGTTTCTACTGTGTGTTGTTTGATGGTGAAGGATTGTGGACAACAGTCAGCTGCAAGGATCTAAAGCTTTAAGTGAACAAATTAGGAAACACGAGGAAAGTGGACCTCATTTAGAAAATGCTTTTAAATGTTTGGCACAATTAACATTTCATCTCAGATTGATTAGGTGTATAGAATGTCAATTCAGAAACATAATGAATTAGTTACAAAGAACACACATATTAAACAGAATATTAGAGTGCTTAATGTTTTGTGGAACTCATGTGTTAGCACTAAGAGCTCACGATGAAAAACAAGAGTCAACAAACCGTGGCAATTTCTTAGACTTGTTATCTTTTTGGGGAAATTTTGACAGTATATTAAAGGATTACTTAAGCAGCTCTAGTAATTCCGCGTGTAAATATATGTTACACATAATACAAAATGTGCTTCTGGTTTGTATGTATGAAGCTTACATCGAACAACTGATTAAAGAGATTAACGTTGCCACTTTCGATTCTGTGCAGGCTGACGAAACAACTGATATTACGTGCAGAAGTCAATTTGTCATTATACTGCAGTATATTAAAGGGAAGAAACCTGTTGAAAGATTTCTTTCAAAATTTTTGTAAAGCTTAAGGGACTTTACTGCAGGGTCATCAGTCCCTAAACTTACAAAGTACTTATGAACTAACTTATACTAAAGACGACAAAAATATCCATGCCCGAGGGGAGATTTGAACCCCTGACGGGGAACGGACTCGCACATTGGAGTACAGCGCCTCAATGCGCTCGGACGCTCCGCCGCGGCAAAGATTTCTTTCCTTTGAAAACGTTAATGATAGGACAGCATATGGACTCAGTGAGGTTTTAAAAAGAAGTCTGGAACCTTTCAGTGTTCAAGAAAAACTCATTGCTGAGGCGTACGATGGCGCCCCAGTAGTGAGCGGCAGTCACAGTGGTGAGCAGACACGGATGCAGAGCACTTTCACTCATGCCAGCTACATTCACTGCTATGCACACCAAATGAATTTGGTTCTTCAGAATGCTTGCAGTAAAAGAATAAAGTCGATAAGGTTGTTCTTTGCGAATATTTCTGGCTTTACAACGTTTTTTTTTTCTCCATCTCCCTAGCGAAGTGATTTGTTACAGTGTCTGCAACAAGAGAATTCTTTTAGTCTCTTTAACTAGATGGAACTTCCAGTCCCGCTTTGTAAATACTGTCAAAGAAAACAATTTGCACGTATTTGCACAATTTTCATATTTTTCCGGGATATTTCGACTCCTAAATTCTTAAGTGCATAGAGTTATCTCCATTTGGAGTAAAGGCTTTGAAACGCGGAACAACTTCGCAGCCACATCTGCCCAATTTACTGCAGGAGAAACGTCTGAAGGTGATTTTAAGAATCGTGAGAACGTGTGTATTTCTGAAAAGTCTTTGAATCTTAGTGCAAATTCCTTCTTAAAATCTGTCAAGAAATTTTGTAATATGGATTATTTTATATTGAAAAATTGTTGTAAAATGAAGAAATGCTTGCCTTAAAACGCCTCTTTCAAAGAACCAGCCTGCGACGGACTGATGATACACTTTTAACCATGTCACATATTAATTTCCCATTTACTTGTAGCTTGGTGTTATTATCTACAGAAAAATTGGTTTTTAATTATTAGAGTATGTAACTTCCACTTTCAAAATATTTTTGTCGGTTTAGGTCTGGACCGCGGTCCGCTAGTTGCCGACCGTTGTACTAGAGGTTGATATGAAAGCCGAAAACCAATATTATTTATTTATTTATTTTAACCCTTTGCTGCCCAAACTATCAAATATTCGAGCACGTGACTTCATATTTGGTTATTTTGCTACCAAAGTAAATAAAAGCACATTAGTGTATTCACACATTTTTGTTTTTCTTATTTTATGCAAAAAAAAATATTAAATTAAAAAATGGGCTTCAAAGTCCAAGAGGATGTAACGCAATTGGGAGACATTATGTAATACTTATCTCTGTTAACATAAAGATTAACCAGCAACAAACCGATAGCAAAATTTTTATATCGAAATGCCATTTTAGATGTTGATCTAAACGGGGCAACAAAAGCCAACTGTAGTTATCCCTGAACCGTATTCATATTTCGAAATTCATAAACAAAAGAAAACAAAACTACAACAATTTGTTACTGACATGTAGCAACAAAAATACTACATAAATAAATTACACAAAATGCCTTTGTCACACTGCCAGTACTAAAAACTTCCAGTCACACTATATAAATAAAAAGAGCTCTATTCCTCGAATAATATCAGTTTCCATTAGCTAAAACAATACAAATCCAAATTACCAACGTGAGAACACACAACAGCGTCTTTTTGTGACAGCAAAACGTGCCTGACGAATCGTACACAAAGACATAAAACAATCCGTTTTTTACTGCTCTTTGTGAGCAGAGATATTGAGAAATCTCGGCCAGCGAGTGTTTCATATGACACATCAGAGGGATACTAACGTCCCGTGAGGAACGTAAGTCAGATATCATTATCGACTTTGTTCCATGACGATGGAAATGGGCCGGGACTTTTAAGTCCCGTCGGGCACGGAAGGGTTAAATAATGTTTTGTGCAATGTGGAGTGGTTCCGTCGTTAGTGTGAAATGTGTCAGCGAGACCGGAGAGGCGGTGAATGGATCGGTAAACAGCGGAGAGAGAGACGGCCGGGCGGCAGGCGCTCGTTAGCGGGCGGCGTCTTTATTCTGGGCGCGGCTGCCAGCGCCTCACCTGGCGGCCGGCTGGGGCAGGCCAGCGCCACTGCCAGCCGCAGCTGGCGGCGAGGGCAGGTGGGAAAAGTGCCTAGCCCACTGGACGCAAAACTTTCAGGAAACATTACTCACACACAAAGAAGGAAAATATGACATGTCGACATGTTAGAGCTCATTTTATTACTTCTCTTCAAATCACATTAATCGTGGAATGCAAACACACAGCAACAAAACGTACCAGCGTGACTTCAAACACTTTGTTACAGGAAATGTTCAAAATGTCCTCCGTTAGCGAGGATACATGCATCCACCCTCCGTCGCATGCAATCCCTAATGCGCTGATGCAGCCCTGGAGAATGGCGTATTGTATCACAGCCGTCCACAATACGAGCACGAAGAGTCTCTACATTTGGTACCGGGGTTGTGTAGACAAGGGCTTTCAAATGTCCCCATAAATGAAAGTCAAGAGCATGGAGGCCAGGAGAGCGTGGAGGCCATGGAATTGGTCCGTCTCTACCAATCCATCGGTCACCGAATCTGTTGTTGAGAAGCGTACGAACATGTCGACTGAAATGTGCAGGAGGTCCATCGTGCATGAACCACATGTTGTGTCGTACTTGTAAAGGCACATGTTCTAGCAGCACAGGTAGAGTATCCCGTATGAAATCATAACATGCTCCAGAGAGCGTAGGTGGAAGAACAAGAGGCCCAATCAAGACATACTAACTAAAATGAGCTCTAACATGGAAATCAAGCGTTTCCGGACACATGTCAACATAACATATTTTCTTTCTTTGTGTCTGAGGAATGTTTCCTGAAAGTTTGCCCGTACCTTTTTGTAACACCCTGTAGAAACGCAGGTGAAGAAGGCCGCGTTGACGTAAGCGCGGGGACGCAATGGGCCGGAACAGAACTTTTAGTGCAAATCGTTGGAAATCCGTGGAACTTAACTAATGAGGTTGCCCGAAGGGGACTCGAACCGCCGACGGCGAACAATCGTGCCCTCCCCAGCAAGGCGCCCTAGAGCACTCGACATTCTACCGCAGCAATTCACTATCCAGAGGACCCGCCAAATCTCGGAAGCGTAATACGCATCCGCAGGTGTTAAAAACTGACAAGGGACACCGCACGAAACCAAGCTTAGAATAGCAAGCAGTCTGCTCGTCTGCTAGCGCCACTAGGTGGTGGCATACTGTAGCTGTCTGTACTAGCCAGTGCTCCAGTTCGTGAGTGGTACAGCTGCAGTACGTGTTCGCAAGCGAGTTACTATTTAATTTTGTACAGTGTAATTATATCACGAGGAGAATTAATCCTACGCGTGTGGTCCAAATGTTAGCGACAGGGACCAATTTGACGACGTGCTGAATGTGGAAATGACATCGGGGTCTAGCATATGAAGTTCGCTTTTATATAACATAATAATCTAGAAATATAATGTCGATGACAAACACATATCTGGATAGATATACGGATTTTTGAGGAAAGGACGAATCTGTGCCTGAAGTTCTCTCTTCAAGCAGCTCGCGATATTCATCTTCAGAGCAGCAGGAGCTTTCAGTGAATACGATAGTGATTTGGAGTGCGATAACGTGGCTTTAGTGAGGTGTGCGCGCTGTTCACTCCCTCTTGGTTTTAACCACTTCATCAAAAGCCTTCATCTGCATTTTGGGGACCAATATGAGCAGTTTCAGATGTGTGGTACTGTTGTATATGTGTCTTTTGCGCTATTACAAGTGCTCTAAGCAGAGAGTTTTTGGCGCAGCTGATTGAATATGTAATCATTCACTGAAACCATCAAATTACGGCATAATTTCCTTCCTATGGCGTTGTTATTTTGATTCTCTCTATTAAAGTGTTACTTTAGGTACAATGCAAGGTTTTGCATGGAAATGGCGTATCACTGCCCTTTTTATGACTGCTTGTTATTCGTAGTATGGTTTCGTGCGGTTCCCAGCGTTCGAGGTGAGAGGTGTCCCTTGTGAGTAGTTCCCAATCTAGAAGTAGTTCCTGGTATAACGTTACGCGCTTCCGCTGATAGGTAGTCAAATTTCTGTGTTCCTCGCACCTGTGTGTGACCTGTCAGAGATTAGGCAGCCGTAGTCGAACTGCGGATGTTCGGATTGTCGTGTTAAACTCACCAGTTTTGTGTACATAGTACACATTTTGGTCAATACTGCTTACCTTTTTCACTGTTGTTCAAATGGTTGTAATTCTATCGGACCAAACTGCGTGGTCATCAGTCCGTAACTTACAAACTACTTAAACGAGGGTAAACTAATCTAAGGACAACACACACACCCATGCCCGAGGGAGGGGGACTGATGACCCCGTAGTTAAGTCCCTTAAGCTTAACAAACATTTTAACATTTGCCCCAGGGAGGACTCGAACCTCCACGGTGAGCAACCGCGCGCTCCGCAGCGAGACGCTTTAGACCGCTCGGCTACTCCACCGCGGCTTTCACTGTTGTGATTGGTAGTCTTTTACTCGATTTAAATACAGCGTTGTGGGTTTTGTCTTTTTATGCCACCGGTCTCCGCACGTGCTCGTCGCCAACAAAGTATCAGTTGTCACGGTGCAACACATACTAAAACTGGATATAACAGCATGTTATGAGTGCAGATTAAGCCGGCATTCGTAATATGTCTGCGGGGCACGGCAGACAATACGAGGACCGTGGCCATAACGGCGCGTTACGCGTCCGCGCGTGTTGTTGGCAGGCGGCGAGCGGCCGCTTGAATTTTCCATCAGCGGCCCTGCCCGGTGACGCACTAGTCGTACCTTTGGCAGGGCGCGGGCTGTGAGAATAGGCCGCCGTCACCGCTAGGAATAGCTCGCGGATCCCGCCTCACCTGCCTCCGCCCATTCACAGCCGCGCAAACCCGCGCTTGTGCGAGCTGCACCGGCACTCACCAACCACCAGAGTTCTTCCCTCTATTTTCACTTCTTTCTCCTCTGGCAACGATTCGTTAATGTAGTCCGCCTCAAACGCTACATCTAGCTGCTTCATTTCAGACATCCTAAGAGCCGGCCGCGGTGGCCGAGGGGACTGAGGCGCTCCAGTCACGGTCTGCACGGCCACTACGGTCGGGGGTTCGAATCCCCCCACGGGCATGGATATTTGTGACGTCCTTAGTTGTAGCTAGTTCATAAGTAGTTTGTAAGCTTAGGGACTGATGACCTCGTAGTTAAGTCCCATAAGCTATACAAACATTTGAACATCCTAAGAATGCTCAGGCTTTCAGTCTCCATTGCGTAGGAAAGCGCTTTGCTGCTCTAAAAAACTTCCGCATTAATGAGAGAATTGATCCTAGAATGAAACTTTCACTCTGCAGCGGAGTGTGCGCTGATATGAAACTTCCTGGCAGATTAAAATTGTGTGACGGAACCGGGACTCGAACCTGGGACCTTTGCCTTCCAGAGGTCCCAGGTTCGAGTCCCGGTTCCGGCACACAATATTAATCTGCCAGGAAGTTTCAGAATTGATCCTGTTCACGCTCAGATCAAATTTTCACCTGTGCGCCCACGATATGCACGAATGCACATAGCGCCGCGGCGGATTAGCCGCGCGTACTGGAGCGCCGTGTTGCGGTGCGCGCGGCCGTCCGCCGTCGGGGGTTCGATTCCCCCTCGGGCATGGGTGTTTGCGTTTTCCTTAGTTAATTTAAGTTAGTGTAAGTAGTTTGTAAGCTTAGGGACTGATGACCAGCCTAGTTAAGTCCCTTGTCCCTTGGATTACAAACATTTGGATTTTTGGAAAACGACATAAACATACCACCCCCACTAAGAATGAGCATTGTTGACTGTAATAGGTGGCTTATAAATGGGCAAAGCCCAAAACTGGTAAGCATATATATATAGCAGATTTTGTGCAGCATATAAAAAAACGTCCTTTCTGAAATAAATGAGAGCTGCAAGTTGCGACGTAATTAAAAACTGTTGATTGCTTGACGGGACCTTCCATCTGGGAAGAAGTTTTTGTTTAAGGATGAAACCATTAACAATATGTTAATTCTATCGGAACAGTTCTTGAATGAATCTTTCATCGAACATTTTCAAGTTTTTTTTTAAACGAGCCAAACAAAATTAGCATTTGGTAATTGCGATGGAAATTTAATGCCGCGGACTTTATTGCGAAATCTGAGTATCATCTAAACTGTCTTTCAAAATATTCTCTTGGCTAGCAGTGAAATGTCAGTGACGTTACGGAATAAGCTACAGTGCACACAGGAAGGGAGATTATGGCTCAACAACGAGATCGGGACGAGGCTTAGGATAGTTGGCGACCGCTGAGAACGTAAAACTGCGCCTACATCCGGGTTTAATTGAAACTGACAGTGTACGGTAGACAGAACAACACAGACCCTGTCGCAAAGAAAGAAGTAATTTTCAGACGAAAAGAAAGGTATGCTCACTGCAGATTGAATAAGGTGGGGAAAGAAGAAATTGTCCACCAGTAACAACAGTTCAACAGTTTCTATTTACGCTGTAATGGTTTGCAATAGAGGGAATAGCCAGAACACAGTTTTCTCGTGTCTTCTGAACCCTTTCGAATTTCTTAGAGCTGGGTTTGATAATTTGTGATTTCACGCAAACAAATTTAAAGTGTAACGGAATTTTCAGAAACACGCTACAGAGCGCTGACGGTAGTGAAATGCGTTCTCGGAAGGCAAAGACCTTTCGATCCCTTTTTGTCTTTCGAAATTGCCTCCCCTATCTTTTTCTCTTTTTTCCTCTCTTAAAGGAGCAAAATTTTCAGGTCATCGATCACTGGATTTACCACACTACTTAAACTTTCTTATGCACACACACTCGTGCCCGAGGGAGGACTCGAATCTTCGGCGGGAGCGACCGCGCAGTCCGTGAGAGAGCGCCTCAGAGCGCGCGGCGCTGTTGGTTTTAAGCGCGTTCGTATTGTCAGCGAATGAGTGAAGGCGCCGGAGCACGATGCTCTCTTGTGTGTGTGTGTGTGTGTGTGTGTGTGTGTGTGTGTGTGTCGCTGTTTGTGAGTAGGTCCGTCGGCTTTGCCGACTTTCCGTATAAGGGTGTGTTTGTGGTGGTTTGTGCTGCTGGGGCACTCTTTATTTACACTTTAGAGGTACATGATCGTTATTTTTCTTTCGGACTTTGTCCGCCGATCTGCCCCCGTAGGTGGCCTTTTTTCCTTTGTTGGATGGTGGTTGATTTGTTGTTGTATTTTGCATTTTGTCGCTAGTTTGTCGTGGCAGCTTATTGCTTTCTTATTCCTGCTGTTGCTGTTGAGGTTATTTGCGGACTGTTGTTTTTGGTTACCTAGCATTGCTTACTTTAGGGTTTGTCTGACAGGGTCAGTTTTGGTTCCTGGCGAGACTACCTAGGGTTTATCTGACAAGGTCTGTCGTTTAGCCTGCCGCGGTGGCCGAGGAGACTGAGGCGCTCCAGTCACGGTCTGCACGGCCACTGCGGTCGGGTGTTCGAATCATCCTCGGGCATGGATATTTGTGCCGTCCTAGTTCGTAAGTAGTTCATAAGTAGTTTGTAAGCTTAGGGACTGATGACCCCGTAGTTAAGTCCCATAAGTTGTACAAACATTTGAACATCAGTCGTTTGATTTTTACCTAGTGGTTTGTCACTAGGGTTTTTACTGACGGATCAGTGATTTTACTTTGATGGCTATTAGTTTGTTGGCTGTTCTATAAGGCTCCTGGGGACCTTTTGTTTGTGCCATAATTTTGGTTTGGTAACTCCTACATCTCGGAGGTGTCTGCAGTTATCTCTTAGCATGTCTAGCTTTTTATAAATTTTGGTAGCTAGTTTTTTGATTGTTTCGTCTAGTGTGTCCATCTCCAGTGCCTCACGGATGTCTTTATTTCTCGCCCAGGGTGGTGCCTTCAGTATCCATCTCAGTGCCTTGTTTTGTACGATTTGTAGTTCATATTTTTTCGTTGTGCAGGCTGTGCCCCATGACGTGCAGCCATACGTCATGGTGGACAGGACTGTGCTTTTGTACAGTGTCCTTTTTGTTTCATTCTTCAAGCTTTTGCCGGTGAATACTGGCAGGAGGGCCTTTGATGCTAGCCTGCTACGACCTAGGCTTACACGGAGAGCGCGGCCCGGCAGACGGTGCCCCTCGCTGGAATGCGGCGGCAGCGGCAGTCTTTTATTTGGGAGCCGCGCGTGACCCCGTTCCGGGCTGCGTGACTCAGCCGGGCTCACTTGTTGCACCGCCTCCACAGCCACTTGCCGACACGCAACGACGCCCGCGTCTCGCTACCTGGCCCATCCCTGCCTCTCCGACATCAGTGGATTTCAGGAAAACGTAATCAACATTCAGAAATCGCCCGTACATATAATACATTTGGAACACTTCGTGTACCGGTTCCAATTTTATTTCACCCTTCCATGGTCTTCAGATTGGAGAATAGAGAGAGAAACTTTTCGGCCCTCAGCGTCCATGCTTGCACGTGTCGCATAGCACACGGCACGTTAAGCGGAGAGTAGCTATACTTAGTCACCTGATAAAAGTGCCGGGTAATATCGTCTGTGACATCACTGTGGAACATAGCCGCAACGCTACATTGCTTCATTTTCCTACAAGTTGCGATTCCATGGAAGTGAGTTCTACTGTGATCGCACCCAGGTGGCACTCACTATGTTTTATAACTATCGCGAGTCTTCTGGCACACGTGCAGTGTAGTTGGGTGTTATCTAAACGCTGTTTCGAGACAAGCACCGTTTCGAGACAAGGACCGTTTCCTTGTTTGCCCTTGCCTTCAGATAGAAGTAGCAGTGGTAGGCTCCACCATACAAGCTTATCCCTAGCATAGTACATAGTTAAAGAACATCTATTACTAGGAACCTTTCACAATTGTTGAACCCAGTGTTCGTGATGACTACGTAGCGAGTTACCACGTTACAGAGGATTCGCTGCCGTCGTCTTCCTATTGTTCATATAGGTATCCATCGTGAATTACGTGCTCTTCTTTTTTTTACTCGTTAGTCTTCTTTTGGAGTCTTCTCGCTGACATCTTCGTTTCTGCGCTCAAGCTATTTCGTTGGGCATAGGCACTGCAGGACTTCTTAGGCACTGAAAGACTTCTCGTCTGCCTGCAACATATGCCTAAAAATGACGTCGAGGAGATAGAAGAAATTGGACAGTATTACATCCCTGGGATTACAGTTTGATAATAAATGATGATGTAACTCGGATGAGCATACCACAGAACTCTCTGAAGAGTCTAAAAAGTCTGTATTCTTCATGTCAATGTTGTCAGACATGGCTGATATACAAATAAATAAATAAAGCTAGCCGCGACCGAGCGCATTGAGGCGCTATGCTACGATGCGCGAGGCCGTACCCTGACGGGGCCTCGTATCTCTCCTCGGGCATGGATGTTTGTGCTGTCTTTAGTATAAGCTAGTTCATAAGTAGTTTGTAGGTTTAGGGACGATGACCCCGTAGTTAAGTCCCATAAGCTTTGCAAACATTTGATTTGAAATAAAGCTATTTCACTATGCTTCATTTCTTTCCGCAATGTCATACTAGATTATTTTCCCGGGAAACTAGGCAAGGTAAAAGTTTTGCGAGTCCTAAATCGACCAGTAAGAATTGTTTGTGGCGTGAACTCAAGAACATCCTGTGGAGACTGTTTAATAAACTGGAGATACTAAGTATTGTTTCCCGATATATTTCTTACGTAACCTAATTTGTCATTAAAATATATCTCATTTCCAAATGAATTGCTCAGTTCATGTATTCAGTACTAGGAATGGGTATCAGTTTCACAAAGAATTAAAGTAACTTACTTCGGACTAGAAAGATATGCAGTATTCAGCAGTACACATTTTCAACATACCAGCAGCCATTAAAAGCTTAACTGATAATAAAGTTCAGTTTGAGAAGAGTCTAAAGTATTTATTGTAGGCCAGCTCCTTCTTTACTTCAATGATGAATTTCTTAGGCGAACCGATTTATGCATAATTGTTATTAATAATATCAAATAACGTGAATATTGTGTAGAACCTGACTTCAGTACAAATCTTGTGCAGTAACGTGATCAATGTAAGTGGTGTAAAACTGTTTTTATTTTAGTTTTATGTGATGATCTATGACTGCAGTAGCCTAAGAATTATCACCTGTACTTACGTTTAGTGAAGGTTTACTATTTGGTAACTGACAGATCAGCAGAACGTGAGTCCCCTAACTTTATCGTACCCACCATTCCAACGATTGGACATTATAAAATCGTCAACACTTTTATTTTCGCAAAATCAGTTACTTACAACTGGGCTCCGAAATTTTCGTTAGTAAAAGGATACATAATGTCATTCAGTGTGGTATTCCTCGTCTCTTGCAATATGACACGCCTGCTCGTGCAGCAGGCTCGCCTCCTGCTACAAATACGCCCTCCCCTCTAGAACCGACTGCGCTGCAAGATCAGGAGCAGCACGCGAGAATGGGCGAGAGCGACCAGAGTTCCTGGTTGGAAATGCTTTCCGAGCTGCCAGGTGAGTCAGGGAGCCAGGTCGCTGGCCAGGACTATTAGCCTTTTGTTGTGCTGTGATAGCACTTTTCGTTTGACCTACAGCTTTTGTTCTACCAAAGTAGATGCGGTGTTGTGGTCGGCAGGGTATGTGAATTAGAAAATCTTCAAAATTTCTTCACGGAAACTTAAATTTACTGTAGCCTGTTTACTTGAAAGCTTACTGATATTAGCGTACGAATAAGAAAACTATAATTAACTGAAAAAATACTATCAATGTTGTGTCTATCATTGCCTGGACGTCCAATCACTCTCAGCACACGCTAAATGTAAATCATCATATGTCGACAACGGTAATGATTATTCGGTTAAAAAAAAATATCGTTTCGACTTTACCTATTTCCTACCTTCGTGCAAAGTGTGAGCCGATTTTAACAAGAAAGTGTCGCGGTTAGTCACCCTGCCAGGAAAACAGCAATATCAGAACGGTACGTACAAAATCGATGGCATTAAGTGAGCATTAATTTGAGCCCCTTTGAAATTTTTATAAAAGTAATTAAAGGATTCGCGTAATTTGCCACGGTGCCAGCTTAAATATTGTCACATCACTGCAGTTTTGAGTGACCGCCGACTCGTAGATTTACTGCGCTGCCTCCAGCAGCGAGGCCGGCCGCGCTGGCCGAGGGGACTGAGGCGCTTCAGTCACGGTCCGCACGGGCACTACGGTCGGGGGGTTCGAATCCCCCCTCAGGCATGGATATTTGTGACGTCCTTAGTTGTAGGTAGTTCTTAAGTAGTTTGTAAGTTTAGGGACTGATGACCCCGTAGTTAAGTCCCTTAAGCTTAACAAACATTTGAACATTTGACAATGTTCAAATGTTCGTAATTCTGTGGTACCAAACCACGTTGATCATCAGTCCCTAATCTTACAAACTACTTAAAATAAGTTAAACTAACCTAGGGACAACACACACATCCCTACCAGTGGGAGGATTCGAACCTCCGACGCGGGAGAGGGACAATGGTTGGAACTCGCCGTATGTAGTTTCCAGAAAACAATCATATGTTTGAGAAGCTATTAGACCGCACTTCTATGATCATTAGTCGCTAGACTTGTAAACTATGTAAAGTAAATTATACTAAGGACTCGAACGTGCGACTGATCGGCCGGCCAGTCGTCAGTGGCTGGCAGTGGCCGACGGCCCAGTCCGAGGGCCACGTCTCGACCCGCGGACTCTAAAGCGTCCGCTGCACGATCTGACCTACCAGTTTTAACTCGGTAATTGCAGCGGCCGATTAGCCGTGCGCACTGGGGCTCCGTGCTGCGGTGCGAGCGGCCGTTCCCCGTCGGCGTTTCGAGTCCCCCTCGGGCATGAGTGTTTGTGTTGTCCTTAGGTTAGTTTACCTTAGTTTAAGTAGTTTGTAAGCTACGGACTATTGACCACATAGTTTAGTCCGATAGATTTACAAACATTTGAACTCGTTAATTCAAAAGTATTTTATGGGAAACTAATTGAATGAATCTTCGAATTATGACTTCGTCTTCGACTGATAGCTGAATGCTAAACACACGGTTCTTGCATTTAAGTGTCACATAACTTGTGCAATGTTTCTTTGTTCACGCTTGGAAGGATCAGCTGGTACAAGCTATCCCCAGGAAAGATATTGTTCAGCTGTAAATTAGCGATGCGTGTAAATTCTAAATGTTAATTAACAATTTTGAAAAAAAAAACTGTTAGAAAGATGAAAGAATTTGCGCTAATTTATGTTGCAAGCGGAAAAGAACTTGATTTGTACGGCGGAGAAACTTCAGTGCACCGAAATATCTATATATATGAACGTTTATCTGTATGTCCTCTATGTGTTCATAAACAAGTCATTCTATTGCAATGAAACTTTGGTGAACTGTTCATCGTACGCCCAGGAAGGTTCCTGACCGAAAAACAAAATAATATAATGTAATGTTTGTAAATCTATCGGACCAAACTGCGTGGTCATCAGTCCGTAGCTTACAAACTACTTAAACCTAGGTAAACTAACCTAAAGACAACACATACACCCAAGACCCAGGGAGGACTCGAACTTCCACGGCGAGCAACCGCGCGCTCCGCAGCGAGACGCTTTAGACCGCTCGGCTACTCCACCGCGGCCGGGAAAAACAAACAAAATAGCACGACTCATAGCTCAGAACGTTGGCCTCGGCTCAGGAGATATGACGTCATAAATAATGAGAGGCCACCGCGTGAACGTACCCAGATTTATGCGTCAATTATTGGAAAATGGGAGTAGTTAGAGACCTGCAAAAAAGTTTGCATGTAATTTCGGACGTTTATGAAGCGTTTTGTAACTGATCCCTCCCACAAAATGATGAGACGAAAAGAAGTGTACCGCTCACAACAGTTTCGCTGTAGATTCCGTATAACTGTCGCATCAGGTATGATCTTGTGGTGTTTTACTGGATTACTCCTGACTGTCTTCGCAACATATTTTGCATATATATCGGTATGTATTACTAAATGTGCCATCAAATGTATACCACTGTACGACAAATACTTCAGGACATATCTAATATCTATAAAAATTAATGTTTTTTTGTTCGTATTTTATAAAGGGCCATACTGTACATTCGATTGTGATAAAACTTTGTCAACTCATTCCTTGCACTCTCGCGAAACATAGTAAAATTAACTTCGTATGGCGCATGGTAATGGGTGCTTTAGTTAGTTAATTTATATCTTATGACTTCACGCTGAAATGGCTGGACGAATATGAATGAAATTTGGAACAGGGGTAGCTTATACGATGATTAATACATGGGATACCTTTCGTAAGCCACCGTACGGTGCGTGGCGGAGGGCACCTTACAATGGGTTTACTGTGTTTGCTTCTTCTTCAGGCTGAAAGGGATGGACAGATTTGAATGAAATTTGGAGATAGATTATACCCTGAATTAACGCATGAGCCACCTTTATGAAGCGACCGTACGCTACATGGCGGAAGGTGTCTTACAGTGAGTTAACACGTTTGTTTTTCTTCACGCTGAAACGGTCCGACGGAACTGAATGGAATGTGAAATTAAGATAGCTTATACCCCGAAATAGTACCTCCGTAGGTAAATGGCGGAGGGTTGTTACAACAAACATACAAATTGTTTGACTGGTCACCATGAAAGTCATCACATACATAATTGTTATCATGGAGGAGATTTTTATAATGCATGGCAGAGAATTTAGCTTAGCGTAGGGTACCTAGCGACTTTGACACCGTTTGACTAGTTACCATGAAACTTGGCGCATATGTTTTCATATATAGGAGGAAGAGGAGTAGGTGGAGGAGGAGACGGGCAGAAAGGGGTGGGAGGAGAGGGACAGAGAGAGGGAGAGGAGCAGGATGAGAAAGATGATGACAGGTGAAAGGAGATGAACAGGGGAAGGGGAGGAGAACACGAACAGAGGGAAAAAGGGGAGGAGATGGATAGAGCGAGATGAAAAGAAAAGGTGCACAGAGAAAAGGGACGCCGGGTTTTAAGCTAGTCTTCCATCTATAAATGTGAATGTCTTTTCGGTGTACGTTTATCACGTCTGAACCACAAGACATAAACAGCTAAAAACAGTTACTAATGTCTACCTGGGGAAGGCTTTAGGCACGGTTATATGGCGATCGGATAGCTATTTACCTATATATATTAATGTGAATGTCTCTTCCGTGGACGCTTATCACGTCCAAACGACAAGACGCAGAGACTTAAATATTTATACAGTTACTAATTTATACCTGAGGAAGATTTTAGGCACGGTTTTATACCGCTCTGATAAATATGACGCGAAATGCGGAACAATAATTACTCTTTGAAAATTATATTTACTGTTTGAAAATGGTTTTATTGGTTGCATTGTTGCTTATGGGTTGATAATGATAAAAGGGTGGAGTATATTCGAATGGAAGTTATCGGTGTATATAAAATTCTCTCTCTCTCTCTCTCTCTCTCTCTCTCTCTCTCTCTCTCTCTCTCTCTCTCTATATATATATATATATATATATATATGTGTATGTGTGTGTGTGTGTGTGTGTGTGTGTGTGTGTGTGTGTTCATATTTCGCTCTGCAGCGAAAACTACAGAAGGAAAACGAATGGTCTGTGTGTAATTGTTGTCCGAAGTCTCCCGTTGTAAGCCATAGCAGTTCCATGCCGATAGCTGTGGAAGATATGGTGGTTGAAAGTCGTCAAATTATAAAAAAAAATTACGACTGAAGGCCAGCGATGACGTTTGCGACTCTATAGCAAGGAGGTTACATACAGCGACACATGATGCCACGGACCATGTCTTTGGTCTATGCGTGCTACAATGTCTTCAGCTCTTTCTCTGTAAGGATACGTATACGAAAAAGGAAATATAAGAATGAATAAAAAAATAAAGCAGTAAAAAAGGCATTTCTTTTGATACATCTCTTTAAAAAATGATTTGACGTTTCGCGCATTACAGCAAGTGAACTATCTGTGATATTATTGCAATCATTATTGTTGAATTTCGTGATTGGATTCTTCGAAATGATTGCATTTTTACGTGTGATTTCATCTACGCTACTTACTTTCCAGATAATGTTGATTAAAAATGTTTGTTTCTAAAGAAGGTATTGTATTTCATTTCATCCTTGAAAACCAGTCTCATAGCACACTACTGAAAGATAGCTTATCTATCATAATCAACCAACACGCGAGCGGAGCCGCGGGTTTAAGCTAGTAGGTTATAAGATAGCGAGAGATTTCCGTTGGAAGTACTATATTTGTTGTGGTTGCGTAGACTTTCCCGGCGTAGTAACTGATAATATTCATCTCGGGTATGCAGCCGGATACCGTCGTCAACTAGACACGATATTTCAGCAGACCAACTGGCTGCCATCTTCAGGTGAGAGCGCAAAACAGTAACTCGCCGGAAACATTCACCTGAAGGTGGCAGCCAGTTGGTCAGCTGAAATATCGTGTCTAGTTGACGACGGTATCCGGCTGCATACCCGAGATGAATATTACTATATTTGTTGTTAGTGGAGTGTTGGAAAGTTAGACACGACAGGGCGACTGTGCGTCGGTTGACGTCCGGGTGTTGTCGTGTGGGGAGGAGCCGTGGCTCCGGTTGTGGACGTGTTTTGAATGGAGCGTCTATTCTGGGCGCGCTGACGCACGAGCGCCGCTGGCTGGCGTGCAGCGCTGCAGCCGCGCGAAATGTGCGAAGCCGAGGCCTGCGCTGGCTGCCAGGCGGAGGGGTGCGAACGGCACTGTGGCGGCACTGACACTGTCGTTTCCCAGTCCCCAGCTCATTCGCGAAGCGAGAACGACCGGCGGTAGGCTACCGATAGGCTAACTGATACCTGGGCGTAATGTCGCCAGGTGCTCGTACAACCGACCCTCGCGTTCGCTCCGACACGGTGAGTAACAAACCTTCCTGGAATGGGCAGCGGCTTATCGGAAGCGCTCGCCATTGCAGCTTCATTGCGTCAGCCGTTTCTGCCGCGAGTCGAAGATCCCGGCGTGTGAGGACGGCTGCAGCTCCAGCGCGGCGCGGCAGGAAGAGGCGGCCAGCGGCGCCGGCCTTGGCCACAAATAGCGGCTTTGTTTATTCCGAGGCGAGCGAGCGAGGCGCGCGTTGTGAAAGCTGCGCGCACATGTTTGTGAGGAAACCTGCGATAAAGCTAAATATACGCCGCTGGAGGCGCCGCGCCTGCGGGAGGTCGCAGCCGGGCCCGAATTAAAGCCCAGGCGCTGCACGCAGGCGACAACCGCGACACCGTGACACGAGGCAGCAGTCAGGCGGGTTGAGGCTGCCGGCCAGTCTGGCAGAGGGAAGACGTTCAAATAAGAGCAGCTCTGACGCAGTGGAATGCTGCGGAGCACGCGGCCGTTCGCCGCCGGAGGTTCCAGTCCTCTCGCGGGCGTGTGTGTGTGTGTGTGTGTGTGTGTGTGTGAGTTTAGCACAATATAAAGTAGTTTGTAAGGGACTGATAACCACAGAAGTTAAGCCCCTCAGGTTTACAAACATTTGAGTATTTTGAACACATACCACGTAGAAGATAAATTAAGAAAAGGCAAACCTACATTTCTAGCTTTTGTAGATTTGGAGAAGGCTTTTGATAATGTTGATTGGAATAAACTCTTCCAAATTCTGAAGCAAGCAGGAGTAAAATATAGGGAGCGTAAGGTTATTTACAACTTGTACAAAAACCAAACAGCAGTTGCCAGAGTTGAAGGGCATGAAAGGGATGCAGTGGTTGGGAAGGGAGTAAGACAGGGTTGTAGTCTTTCTCCATTGTTATTCAATTTGTACATTGAGCAAGCTATAAAGGAAAGCAAGGAGAAATTTGGAGTAGGGATTAAAGTTCAGGGGGAAGAAATAAAAACATTGCGTTTTGCCGATGACATAGTAATTCTGTCAGATACAGCAAAGGACCTGGAAGAGCAATTGAACGGAATAGACAGTGTGCTGAAAGCTGCATATAAGATGAACATTAACAAGAGCAAAACTAGGGTAATGGAGTGCAGTGTAAGAAAATCAGGTGATGCTGAAGGAATTAGATTGGATGAGTTTTGTTACTTGGGCAGTAAAATAACAAATGATGGGCGCAGTACAGAGGATATAAAATGCAGAAAGGCAAGGGTAGAAAAGCGTTCTTGAAAAAGAGAAATTTGCTAACCTTGAATATTGATTTAAGCCGAAGGAAGTCCTTTCTGAAGACATTTGTGTCGAGTGTTGCTTTGTATGGGAGTGAGACATGGACGATAAACAGTGCGGACAGGAAGAGGATTGAGGCTTTTGAAATATGGTGCTACACAAGAATGCTGAAGATTAGGTGGGTGGATCGCGTAACTAATGAGGAGGTACTGAACAGAATTGGGGAGAAAAGAAATTTCTGGCATACCTTGACTAAAAGAAGGGATAGATTGGTAGGACACATTCTTAGACATCAAGGAATTGTGAATTTAGCGTTGGAGGGAAGTGTGTGGGGTAAAAACCGCAGAGGAAGACCAAGAGATGGATACAGTAAGCAGATTCAGACAGATGTAGGTTGCCGTTCTTATGTGGAGATGAAGAGACTTGCTCAGGATAGAGTATTGTGAAGAGCTGCATCAAACCAGTCTCCGGACTGAAGACCACAACAACAACAACAACCACCTAATACACTCCTGGAAAATGAAAAAATAACACGATGAATTCGTCTAGCCACCAGAGCGAAATTTTGTTGACATTTTCTCGAGAATGTGTACAACACACGATCACACAGAGCCATACGTACGAGAGTACAGTCATCAGAGCGCGCGCAACGTCGACGCTAGAACCGTGTATACCCTCCTTTCGCAGCTATGCAGTGTGCAATTTTCCCAGGGAGACAATAATAGAGGTGCAGAATACAGTCTTTTGACCGCGCCAAGATGACGTTTCGTCCGGTCCCAAACATGCTCGATGTGGGACAGATCTGGGGATCGCGCTGGCCAGGGTAGTTGACGCGGACGTCAATTGTCCAGTTGGAAAAGCATCGCCTTGGTGCATGATCAGTAGCAAGACGGGTTGAAATGTTCAGATGTTTGTATAGCTTATGGGACTTAACTACGGGGTCATCAGTCGCTAAACATACAAACTACTTATGAACTAAGACTAAGGACGGCACAAATATCCATGCCCGAGGGGGGATTCGAACCTCCGACCGTAGTGGCCGTAAAAACCGTGACTGGAGTGCCTCAGTCCCTTCGGCCACCCCGGCCGGCGCAAGACGGGTTGAATGAAGGTTTCAGTGCAGCATGCAACGTTGAATGTTCTCTCGTTGACCACCAGTGGAGATGCCGGATGTCAGCCCCACGTGCCGGTCGCGTATACACTCCCATATTTTCGCACTCCCCTGCCTGACGTCACGCATGTGTACAAACATCACTGGCACTGAGACAGAAGTGACTCTCATCACTGAAGACGTCACGTCTCCATTCATCCATCCATAAGTACCTGTCGTGACACCACTGGAGGCGGCTTGAAAGATATTGGGGCGTGAGCGGAAGTCGTCGTAATGGTACGCATGATTGCGCAGCATGGTGTGGGGAGCCATATTCTACCCTGGCCGTTCTTATCTGCTGATCGTTCACGGAACATTTAACACTGCAAGGTACACTAAAACCATCTTTCAACCCGTCTTGCTACCGTTTAGGCACCAACAAAGTGATAAGCTTTCTAACAAGACTATGTACATTCAGATGTATCCTGAACCACCCAACGTGCTCTTCAAGGCGTACGTTAACTACCCTGGCCAGCACGATCCATCTTTTCTTGGCATTCAACATGTTTGGGACCGGATGAAGCGTCATATTGCGCGGTCCTCACGACCAGCACGTAATCTGACCCAACTGAAGCACCAGATAGACAAGACTACGTTCGATACTTCTAAAAACGTGTCCTTCAGAGAATTGCAGCTTGTGTTACTGCAAAAGGAGGGTACACACGGCACTAGCGTCGTTATTTCACACGTTCTTGTGACTGTACTCAGGAACGTATGGCTCTGTCTGTGTGATCGCGTGTTGTATACATCCTCAAAAGTGCGCCAATAAAATTTCCCCCTGCTGGGTCGACGAATTCATGGTGTTCGTTTTTCTTTTTCCAGTAGTGTATAACTTATATATTTAGCGATATTATATAAGTTATGATTGGGCGATGATCCTTACTTCAGTGCGGAGACAGTCATAGGTCCTTACTCCTTTGGGAATAGGTTGCAAATATCACGAGTTTGAGTAATAGTGAGCTGGAGAAAGTTGACAACATTTACCTGACGGGAAGTGTGCTAGACTAATCCTTGCAGTTGTGTTGATCGCTGTGTCCCCAGTATATGTGTCAGTGCACTGCGTAGAAAGCAGGAGACCCGGGTTCGAATCCCGGCTGGGTACACATTTTCAACTTTACCCATTCACAGTTAACGTCTAAAATTCCGTGAGTATGGGACATAACTGCAGTGCTCATCAGTCCCTGGACTTAGAAACTACATGATCTAACGTATGCTAAGGACAATACAGATTGCTTCCGTAGTCCAGTGAACAGCGATCTAGATCGCCTCGCAGGGGGCCGTGTTCGATTCCCCGTCGGATCGGAAATTTTATAAACTCGGGGACTGGGTGTTGTTTTGTACCGCATCCTGTATCCCGAAAGCTAGTAGGGACGACCACGTACGACATCTGACCTCGCAGTATCCACTGACAGTGTTACAACGAGGCAACGGTGTAAAAACGGCGCCGGTACAGTAGCCTTATTGTCGGAGACCCTGATGCCTCTTCACACAAGGAAACGTAGTGAGTTGAGCCATCAACAGGACATTCGAACAGTGGGCCAATATTCTTTCTACAGATTAGTCGCGATTCACATCTGGACAAAACGTGGAAAGAGACCAATAACGGGCAGGATCACCAATGGTGTGGGCAGGATTGTATTTTTACGGGTCAATCGACAGTGCTTAACCGCTTCAGGTATCGTGACATGATCTAGGTTGCTGCGAGATACTGTTGGCACAGACTTTGTATTGTTGCACGATAACGCTCGACCCCGTAGAGCATGGGTGGTTGATGTTTTAGAAACGGAAGATACTGCACACATGGTGTAGCTTGTCAATGATAGCACAGAACAGGGCTGGGGATACGGGTTGTATCACTTCAGCATCCGCCAGTGCACAAATGGTTTAAATTACACTTAACTGGAAGAGTCCAGAAAGTTGAAATAAGCAGTACACACGATATAGAAGAAACGTTTAATTCCTGTAACTGGGGAGTTATTAAAAGTGGAGTCCCACAAGGTTCGCCCTTGGGTCCTTTGCTGTTCTTAACATATATCAATGACTTGCCATTCTATATTCACGAAGATGCTAAGCTACTTCTTTTTGCTGACGATACAAGTTTAGCTGTCACACCTAACAAACAGGAATTAACTGATGAATTTGTAAATGATGTCTTCTGGAAAATTATTAAGTGGTTCTCTACAAATGGACTCTCATTAAACTTTGATGAAAACCCAGTACATACAGTAAATGGCATTACACCATTAATAAATATAGACTTTGAAGTCTGTAGCTAGATGTGTGCATTGATGAGTGAATTGGAAGAAAGACATTGAAGATCTGTTGAGACGTTGGAGTTCAGCTACTTATGCTACCAGGGCCATTGCAAAAATTGGTTTTATACATCTCAGTAAATTAGCTTACTACGACTATTTTTATTCATTGCTTTCATATGGGATCATTCTGGGGCAATTCATCATTCAGTAGAAAAGCATTCGTTGCACAAAAGCGTGTAATCAAAATAATTTCTGGAGCCCACCCAAGATCATCCTGCAGAGACTTATTTAAGGATCTAGGGATCTTGACTGTAATTTCACAATAGGTATATATTCACTTATGACATTTGTTATTAACAATCCGACCCAATTCAAAAGTAATAGCAGTGTGCAATCGTTACAGAAAGGGTAAAATGTAATTTTGGCACAGCAAGAAGTGAATTATGCTGTCACAAAAATTTTCGGTCACTTACCAATTAGCATTAAAAGTCTGGCAGCCAACTGGTATAAGACAAGATAAGAGAGAGGCCAATCCAAACTTACAGGCTTGTATCCCCGTATTGTGGAGCCTTGAGATCGACCTTGATGTGAAACGATGGCGTCAGACACCCGTACATGATAACCGGCTAGAACACGACTGATTTTCCATCTTGCTACACTGGATTAACGACATGCCTCTTACGTGTCGCATTACCAGTTTCGGTCCCATTAACAACGTCATCTTTACCAAAATATTCAAATCTTTGTTAAGCTTATGGAACTTAAGTGCGGGGTCATCAGTCCCTAAACTTACAAACTACTTATGAACTAACTGATACTAAGGACAGCACAAACATCCACGGCCGAGGGAGAATTCAAAGCCCTGACGGGGAAGGGCCTAGCGCATCGGAGCTTAGTGTCTCAATGCGTTCGGCCACTCCGCGACATTCTTTATGACAATGACAGTTTGGTCGTGCTCTCTTTGGGCTTGAAGTTGGATACTGATCGTCTGTCGCAGTTGCTGCTCAAGGACAACCTTTACTTGACAAGTCATGGATAGTATCTGTAGTTTCAGAAGGATTCCAGGTTCTTACTCTGACTCACAATTGTTTGTGTTGCAAATTATTCTTGACGTTCTTGACATAATGCAAGAATCCGTGTGGAATCAAACGTTGATATTCCTCTCATTACGATTGGAGATTGTCCATACGGTGTCTACAGACGCTCTATACGGTTCCTAAACTGTATATTGAAGGAAAGTACGGACTTTTATTGGCTTACATACGTCGAACGAAATGGTTTAGATTAGATTAGCTTTTCTTTCCGTAGATCCATTTTGAGGAGATCCTCGTGGATGTGGAACATGTAAAGAAACAAAATTTACAAGCTGCATAATAGATAATACAAATCATATAAATGCCGATACATACATTTTTAAGGGTTTTAATATAATAATACTAATATAGTATGAGTACCGATACATGCATCATTTGGTACAATTTAGAAATTCACTAATGGATTAGAAGGAGTTGGCCACTAGAAAGTCTTTTAGGCTCCTCTTAAACTGATCTTTATTTCTAGCTAAATTTTTTGTACTTGATTGTAAATTACTGAAAATGTGTGTTCCTGAGTAGTGGATCACTTTTTGAACTAAAGTAAACGCTTTTAAGTCCTTGTGTAGATCATTTTTATTCCTAGTATTGTATGTATGAAGTGACCTGTTCCTTGGGAATAGGGGTATATTATTTATGACAAATTTCATTAAGGAATAAATATACTGAAAGCCAGTAGTTAATATATCCAGTTCTTTGAAGAGCCTTCTACAGGACGTTCGTGAATTTACTCCACAAATAATACGTATTACACGTTTTTGGACTCTGAAGACTTTTGACTGACTTGAAGAGTTACCCTAAAATATTATACCATATGACATTATGTTACAAATACAAATGTTTGTAAATCTATCGGACCAAACTGCGTGGTCATCAGTCCGTAGGTTACAAACTACTTAAACCTAGGTAAACTAACCTAAGGACAAACACACACATTCATGCCCCAGGGAGGACTCGAACCTCCACGGCGAGCAACCGCGCGCTCCTCAGCGAGACGCTCTAGACCTCTCGGCTACTCCACCGCGGCTATGACATTATGGAATGAAAGTAAGCAAAGTATGCAAGCTTTGTTATTTTTATGTCTCCTATGTCTGATAACACTCGTATTGAAAATACAGATTTGTTGAGTCGTTTCTGCAGTTCTGTGGTGTGCTCCTCCCAACTACATTTAGCCGGCCGCGGTGGCCGAGGGGACTAAGGCGCTTCAGTCACGGTCTGCACGGCCACTACTGTCGGGGGTTCGAATCCCCCCTCGGGCATGGATATTTGTGCCGTCCTAGTTCGTAAGTAGTTCATAAGTAGTTTGTAAGTTTAGGGACTGATGACCCCGTAGTTAAGTCCCATAGACTATACCAACAACAACAACAACAACAACAAACTAAATTTATTATCAAACTTCCGATACTTCCGATAGATAGGCAAGCTTGTTTACATTTTACGCAAAGACGAAGTTTGTTATTCATGTCAACGCAGGTTTTGGAGGAATGTGTTCGTGGGATACACAGGTGACACAAAACTTTTTTGTTGCATATAGCTTCTTCTTCTTTTTTTTTTTTTTTTAAATCTCGAATTTTTTACTATAAATCGTAAATTCGCGGATGGCTAGAGATCGCCGTAGCTGTTTGTTTGCCTTGAAAGGCCAGTGAGTTTTTCTTTTCATCATAATTATCAACTGCCGGCTATGATTCAGCGGATGATGCTGTCGTTTATCGGTTAGTGAAGTCAACAGAGGATCAAAAGCAACTGCAAAGCGATTTAGACAAAATTTCTACTTGGTGCGAAAATTGGCAATTGACACCAAATAAAGAAGTGTGAAGTAATACACATGACCACTAAAAGAAATCCTCTGAACTTCAATTACACGATAAATCAGTCAAATCTTAAGGTCGTAAATTCTACCAAATACCTAGGAGTTACAATCACGAACAACTTTGACTGGAGAGAACACATAGAAAATATTGTGAGGAAGGCTAACCAAAGGTTACGTTTCATTGGCAGAACGCTTCGAAGATGCACCAGCTCCACCAAAGAGACTGCCTACATCACACTCGTGCGTCCTCTCCTAGAGTACTGTTGCCCCTTGTGGGACCCTCACCAGGTGGGACTGACGGAAGATATTGAGAAGGTTCAGAGAAGGGCAGCTCGTTTTTTTTTATCACGTTACGGGGGGAAAGCGTCACTGAAATGTTGCACGAATTGGGGTGGAAATCATTAAAAGAAAGACGTTATTCATTGCGGCGTGATCTATTTGAGAAATTTCAATCACCGATTTCGGTATGTGAAAATATTTTGCTAGCACCCACCTACTTAGGGAGACATGACCATCCCAATAAAATAAGAGAAATCAGATCGAAAACGGAACGATTTAGGTGTTCTTTCTTCCCGCGCGCTATTAGAGAATGGAACGGTAGAGAAAAGTGATGAAAGTGGTTAATGAACCCTCTGCCAGGCACTTTAATGTGATTTGCAGAGTATCTATGTAGATAGATGTATATCGGAGGAGCAAGTTATATAGATCGCATTCTCTGTGTGTGTGTCGTAGTGTTACTGTTAAATTTCGCGCGTATTTTTCTGTTAAAGGTACTAGTGCCATAAGACGGATGGGGGGTGGACTGTCTGGCTGCAATGTAGCACGTAATGGTGGCGGGTAGCGGTGTGACGGTGTGGCTGTTGTGGTGGCCGGTGTCTGGGAGACAAACACTGGCCGAGTGCTGGGCGCAGATAAGATTAGCGGACCCAGAATAGCCGCGCCGCGCCGAGGCCACGTGGCCGGGTCCTCTCCAGGAGCGACTGCAAGTGGCAGGCCACAGCCTAGTGAACAGGACACCATTGCTGTAATTGATTGCCGACTGATGGGTAATGGCGTAAATTCCTTTGTGTCTCGAATAAGGAAAGTGACCACGGCGCATATCGATCCGTATGGAGAGGTCACGTCTGCGACTGGGTATATGTGGGCAGCAGGCTTCGGCACGCAGTTTGCAGTGGTCGGCGGAGTGCGCACTTGTGGAGGCGGATTTGCGGGACGGAACTGGGGAGCGGCGGCGGCGGTGATGTCAGCGGCGATGCGTTTAGCGGCCAGGAATAGGCGCCGCCGCCGGAATAGGCGCCAGCGACCGAAATAGGCGGGCACGCCCACGCGCGGGGGAGGCGGCAGGTGGAGCGCGGCAGGCCAGCTGCGTCTGGGCTCAAAGGGGTAGACAAGGCAATACTTTTGTAAGAGTGATGTCAGGTGTGCCACAGGGGACTGTCGTGGGTCCGTTGCTGTTCACGATATATATAAATGACCTTGCGGATAACGTCGGAAGTTCACTAAGGCTTTTTTTTTCGCGTTACTCTATATTTATCACGCCATATCTCCTAAAGCATGTTTCGCACACCAAAATAATTTTATAATTGTCTTCAGTACTATATTTTTATGATGTCTGCAGATTTTCTGGCTAACAGACAAACAGAGTCAGTAATAATAAAGTAATAAATTAAAATCTCACATCTGACGCAGAAATTGTACCAAACCGTCATCCGAAATGTAGTAAGCGACAAACTTTTTTCCCTTCACATATTTTCGCGGGGATGTAAGCGAGAAAAAGTTTTGGACAGGTTTGAATTTAATTTTACAATTTGTTGGAAGGCGTTGGGTGCTACCGTTTGTCCTAGACGAGAGACGCATTGTGCGGTGTACTGGCGCCGCTCGAGTTCAGGTGGCTGCGAGGCACAGTTCGCTAGGCGTGGCAGTAGTAGCCAGGGACCAACATGCAGCGCAGTGTTCGGTGTAAAAACTTTTCGTTTTGGCACTACTAGAGTACATGGAAGCTACGGAAGAGGAAGAAGACTGCTTATTATTCGAGAGAGACTTCTCAGGAAGCGCAAAGCAGTGAGACAAATGTTTTTACATCGTGAAGAAGAAAGAGCGTACTACATCTTAAGAAAAAACATTTGCTCAACTATGTGAAAAAGTTTAAAGAATATTTTAGATTCACCCCTGAAAATGAAATGAGTGTATGGCTTACTTGGCCAGGAGAACCCTTACGGGATAGTTCGTCCGCCTTAGTGTAAGTCTTTTTATTCGACGTCCCGTGGGCGACTTACGTGCAAATGATGATGATTATGACACTGATGATGATTAGGACAACACACAAAAGGCAGTCCCCTGTCGGGACTCGAACCCGGCCCCTCTGTGTGATAGTCAGCGACGCTGCCACTGAGCTACGGAGGCGGACAATTCACTCCTAATCAGTTTCAGTAGCTTCTGTCATTACTTGAAGACAAACTGAAAAGCAAGTGGCGAGACCAATCACACCAGCAGAAAAACTCGCAGTTACCTTGATGTTATTGTTTCATTAATAATTAGCGTTAACGTCAGTTGGTAGACAACGTGACATGCTACCCATTGACCCATTATGTACTAATTTACCAGTATTTCAGTAGGCCATTTGATGAATTTCTTTTATGCATACTGAAAGTGTTGATCTTACTGGAACGATTGTTTTCTCTACTGCTGTGCCATTGTTCCAATGGAATAAAGCTGATTTGACGAACGTGTGTTACATATGATGAAAGCATTGGCCTTATTGGGTCGTACTGGATTGTTTTCTTTCCACACTAAATAAAATGCATACACATGTAATTTTTACTATTTCTTAAGATGGGGAAGGCCGGCCGCGGTGGCCGAGGAGACTGAGGCGCTTCAGTCACGGTCTGCACGGCCACTACGGTCGGGGGTTCGAATCCCCCCTCGGGCATGGATATTTGTGCCGTCCTTAGTCTTAGCTAGTTCATAAGTAGTTTGTAAGCTTAGGGACTGATGACCCCCTAGTTAAGTCCCATAAGTTCTACAAACATTTGAACATTTTTTTTTTTTTTTTTGAAGATGGGGAATACTCCTGAGAACAGCACAAAAATATTGATTATGTAGTTTGAATGAAATATTGCAACAGAAAGAAAAATAATAATTATACAAAGCAGAAAACACAGGGCAAGTTTCACTTGTTGAAATTACCGATGTCTGCATTAGTGACATTGTCACAGATTGTAGGGTGTTGCTCAGTGACAACACTTGAGACAAAGCAGAAGGGCAAGGTGACGATGTTGCGCTGCAATTTTCGTACTGATATGTCGAGCTGTTGCCATATCCTTGATCTCTTTGGTTCGTGGTTTTCAAATCCATTGCGATATTGCAAATTTGCTTTTTGGTTCTGCATGTAAGGTCGGGTCTTTTTTTTACTGTTTTTTTACTGGATTTGAAGAATAAGTCAGTTTCGCCCTCAATTTCAGGTTCCACTAGATTGTCGAAAAATTTCGAAAAGGTCTGTCGGTCCTCACGTCTTTTTTTAACAAGTTCCTGTAGTAATGTTATTACTCACGCGTTTTGTATTCTTTGCTGCGGGTCCGTGGACGAGGTGAGAAGAGCTCCTCCAACCAAGCAAGTCGCTGTGGCGTGCGGGACAGACTGCTCTCGGAGCGTGCAGGCGTTTCCCGCAGGTAGAGGCAACGTCAGCTAGATACGAGGCCTGTGCGCTGCCTGCCAAGAGTAGTCATAACACAAGAAAACTATTCGTTTTACGTAGCGTTGTGCTGAGCTTGGGAATACGTGCACGTTGTACAATGCGTTTTAGAATGTTCTTTGTGTTATTTATGTGGTTCACAGACAAATTTGTGTTGGTATAAGATATTTATGAAGTATTAATAAGATATCCTAGTGATACTGGAATCGGACTATTCATACTGGGTATTTTGTCTCATACAACCAAAACTCTGCATGGAAAATCACATAAATAACATTAAGAACATTCTGAAATACACTGCACAACGTGTACGTATTCCAAAAGGCATCACAGCGCTACGTAAGACATAGTTTTCTTGTGTTATGACTACTCTTGGCAGGCAGCGCACAGGCCTTGTATCTAGGTGGCGTTGGTAGAGCCCGCAGCATAGGAAAACGGCCTCGTATGTTTGCATCGGGCGAGTGGGGAGCGGGGTTTCGCACGCGTTTCACGCATCGCGTTGCGGGATACTCCCGCAGCTAGGAAAACGGCCGTTAAAATGACGCCCCAGACCGCACCACATACCGCGCGCGGTGTTGCGCCGTTGAAACTTAGCCTTTGGTTCGACTTACCTACGATATTTTCTGGTAGTTCTCTACAATTGAAGTTGTTCGTAAATGTAATTCAAATGTCTTTAAATCTATCGGACCAAACTGCGTGGTCATCAGTCCGTAGCTTACAAACTACTTAAACCTAGGTAAACTAACCTACGGACAAACACACACACCCATGCCCCAGGGAGGACTCGAACCTCCACGGCGAGCAACCGCGCGCTCCGCAGCGAGGTGCTTTAGACCGCTCGGCTACTCCACCGCGGCGTAAATGTAATTCCTAGCTATTCATTTCAATTTATGGCCTGTAAATGTTTAACGGATTTCTATTAGTGCTCATATGGGTGACTTCACACTTTTCATTATATAGGGCCACTTGCCAGTTTTTTCAGCCTGCAGGTATTTAAATCGTTTTACGGTTGGTTTTGATCTTCGGGGAACTTTACTAACCGATAAACGACAGAAACATCCGCGAACAGTGCAAGAGACCTGCTCAGATTGTCTCCTAAATCGTTTATCGAGATAAGGAACAGTAGGGGCCCTATAACGGTTCACTGGGGAACATCAGATATCACAGCTGTTGTACTCGAGAACTTTACGCCAGCTACTACGTACTGTGTCCTCGAGATACTAATCAGCACTTAGCTGGTACGCAAGACTACCAGTTATCTTTTCACAAAACCGAAATTGCTATCATGTCTGAAGAAAAATGACATAATTAAAAAGGCCAATGTTTTAGTTAGTAAAAATTTAGCATTGACACAAGATGTAATGGCTTGTGGTAGATGACAGCTGTGTGTGGTGCGTCTCACAAGGAGACCACGTGGCTGTCGGATTTTAGAATTTTTCGTATTTACGGTACGTGAAGTATAGAACTTAAATAACAGTCTGTCAAAGCCATTCGATACAACTCTAAACAATTCTCGAGAAAATCCGCTTTGAAGCTTTGCAGGTACACGTAAGTACCAATAACTAAAACAGGTGAACCATCTCCTGATGTAGCTCAGGTAGTAGTGTTCTCGGTTCACAACCATAAAGTCCTGCAGAAACTGAGTTATATTTTTATTTTTTTGTTGTGTTCGAATACCTAAACTATTTTAATATCTAACGGTAATTTTTATGAAAAATGCACGTATTTTTATTTATTCCTAATTTCCTGTATTTTAAAAAATAATTATGGTTTCAATCAAAAAACATACGTTACATTTTTTACAGTATCGGCTTCACTATTATTTGACGACGGTAGTCTTTGATTGTTAAGTTTGTGAAGAGCTACGATACTATTTGAAAAATCTTCACTATAGTTACTAATGGCTTTCGAAGCAGCTAACCTACTCAACCATCGTTTTAGGGGGCGACAAGGTGAACGCAAGTTTAATGAGGCACGCAGAAATTGCTCGCAGCGAGTTTGTTGGTGAGCGCTTGTGGTGGGCGCTGTCTGGCTGCTGGCCGCAGGCGAGGCCATTCAGATGCGCTGGAAGCACAGCCAGAGAAACTGAATAAACTAGACAAGTTTCGAAACCCGGTCTATTTAGGTACCATTTTTTACAATAAAGTGACTGGAAACGTTTTGCTGCTTCTGAAGAATTTTATTGACAGTGCTAAGGGCCGCGGAAGCCTACACTTAACGTCTCATTCGGCGTGTCGAAATCGAGTATCTGGTTTTCCAGTAGTAGTAGAAGTTGCCGACTTCGTGAACTCTCCAAAATGAGTCCCCGAACGAAACACAGGAACTCTGAGACTGTGTACCGCTGCCCAGGGGGTACATTCCGGTCCTCTGCACGTCTGACGGTCGCCCGGCCTGGCGAGGCGTGACGTCAGTGGGCAACCGGGAGCACTTTCCGCAGAAGCACGCCGTATTGTGCTGATGCTGCACTGAGCATAGCACCAAGACCGTTCTCTATCACCGTTCCCCTTTAAACTTATAAAAACAACGGCAAAAGTTGTCTAGTTGTAAACGAGAAGACTAGATCAATATTGTTATTTGTTTGCACTGTTTTGCATCGGACTAGTGGTAAAAGAAGAAAAAAGGCAACAGCGGGGATCGAGCCCACACACAGATTTTTCTGTGTTCAAGGCGCAGTAAAGCTATCGATTGCAGTAAAACAACTACATGAACTAACGCACTCTCGCGTAGTAGTACTTCCTATGTAAGCACAGCTTTCTAAGGGTTTTATTAGTAAGATGATAGAATTGCACAGTTATTTGTTTATTACAATGAGAAGACAGCATATAGATGTTACTCAAAAAACACCATATATATTAAATTAAAGATCAGCTAGACGTCAATTAACTGGAGTTTTCTTGAGACAACCGGCCGCAGTGGCCGAGAGGTCTGCGGCGCGCCAATCACAGTCTGCACGGCCGCTACGGTCGGGGATTCGAATTCCCCATCGGGCATAGATGTTTGTGTCGTCTTAGTGTAAGCTAGTTCATAAGTAGTTTGTAAGTTTAGGAATTAATGCTCTCGCAGTTAAGTCCCTTAAGCTTAACAAAAAATTGAATATTTTTTCTTCAGAAACAGAAATACGAACGATATCGTTCAGTGGGCCATAGTAATTTAAATACGAAGCCCGCTATTCCATGGAACAGCTTATAAAGTTTTAAGGCTCACAACCTTTATATAGAGAAATAAACCTTAAATTATTTCTGTAACTTCCGAAGTGGCTAGATTGGCCCAGGTGTACCACGCGACGTTCAACTTGCCAATGGTAAGATGCAAAGCTCGGCAATCGCCACGTGGAAGGTTGCCGCTAGCGTGTGTGTGTGTGGAGCGTGGCAGCGCGGCAGGCCAGGTCTGGTCTGGTCTGGTCTGGCCTTGACCGCCACCTGCTAGCCACCAGACACCAGCCATTACCTGCCTCATTCTTCGCGCACAGTCCAGCTGTTTCCCCCTATCTCCTCATATTGTAGGACTTAAAGTGTACCTCGGTTCTAGATATTTCGCTTGTTTTCTCGTAGAGGTAAAAAAAAGGAGAAAATATCGAAATGTTCGCGCTACCTCACCAATGTGTAGGGAAAATGAAAGAATCCACTCAAAAATTTCTCTGTCAGTAATTTCGAGTACACTTGTGTAAATACGTTGAGGAGCGCTTAGTTGTGACAGAAGTATAGTAGGAAAGTAGATATCTAATGCGACGACGTAATTTTTTAAACGTGGTTGGAAAACAGTAGACAGGCAGGGCTGGATTAAAATAGGTGAAAACAAAATAAGCAGTCTAGCATATGCGGATTACTTAGTTGTAATGGCCAATTCTATTGAAAGGTTGCAAACTAATATTTCAGAGCTCGATCAGAGGCGCAAGGATTATGATATGAAGATCAGCATCTCCAAAACGAAAGTAATGTCTGTGGGAAAGAGATCTAAACAGATTGAATGCCAAATAGGAGGAACACAGTTAGAACAGTCAGATATTTTCATGTACCTAGGATGTATTTTCTTACAGGGTGGCAACATAGTGAAAGAACTGGAGTCGATGTGCAGCAAAGCTAATGCAGTGAGTGCTGAGCTAAGATATTCTCTGCAAGAAGGAAGTCAGTACCAAGACTAAGTTAGCAGTGCACCGCTCTATCTTTCGACGAAATTTGTTGTATGGGAGTGAAAGTTGGGTGGACACAGGTTACCTTATTCGTAAGGTAGAGGTTACAGATATGAAAGTAGCAAGAATGATTGCAGGTACTAATAGATGGCCGGCCGCGGTGGCCGAGGTGACTGAGGCGCTCCAGTCACGGTCAGCACGGCCACTACGGTCGGGGGTTCGAATACTCCCTCGGGCATGGATATTTGTGCCGTCTTTAGTCTTAGCTAGTTCATAAGTAGTTTGTAAGCTGAGGGACTGATGACCCCGTAGTTAAGTCCCATAACTTGTACAAACATTTGAACTAATAGATGGGAACAAAGGCAGGAGAGTGTCCATAATGAGGAAATCAAAGAAAAGCTGGGAATGAATACCATAGATGAAGCAGTTAGAGCGACAGACTGAGATTCAAATGTTCAAATGTTTGTATAGTCTATGGGACTTAACTACGGGGTCATCAGTCCCTAAACTTACAAACTACTTATGAACTACTTACGAACTAGGACGGCACAAATATCCATGCCCGATGGGGGATTCGAACCCCCCGACCCTAGTGGCCGTGCGGACCGTGACTGGAGCGCCTTAGTCCCCTCGTCCACCGCGCCCGGCAGACTGAGATGGTGGGGTCATATCAAAGGCATGGGAGAAGCAAGGTTACCTAAGAGACCCATGATGTCGGCAGCCGAGGGTAAGAGGAGTCGACGTAGACCAAGAAGAAAGTACTTAGATTCGGTGAAGAATGATTTTGAAGTAAAAGGCATAACATCAGACGAGACATCAATGTTAGCATTGAATAGAGGATCATGGAGGCATTTTATTAGAGGTACTGTGCTGCATACTGAAAGGCATAATCAGTCTCTAATGAAGATGATGACAACTTTTGAGAGACGAGTGCGGTGTTAGGAGGTGCAGACGGCTGACTGGTGTGTTGTGTTGTGTGTTGCAGCAGCGGGAGGCCCCCTGCGGCCAGAGGCGCTCGCGGCCAGCCCCTGCCACGCCGCCCCCGCCGCCCCCTTCCCGCACCTGCCGCCGCCGCAGCCGCAGCCGCTGCCGCACAACGGTCAGTACTACTATTCAAAACAATTCTCACTTTCCTCATTAACCTACTGCCGCGGCGGAGTGGCCGACTGCATTGAAGTGTTATGCTCCGATGCGCGGGGCCGTTCCCCGTGGCGGGACTTCGAATCGCCGGCCGCGGTGGCCGAGGGGACTGAGGCGCTCCAGTCACGGTCTGCACGGCCACTACGGTCGGGGGTTCGAATCCCCCCTCGGGGATGGATATTTGTGCCGTCCTTAGTATTAAGTAGTTCATAAGTAGTTTAAGGTGCATATAAGATGAACATTAACAAGAGCAAAACTAGGGTAATGGAGTGCAGTGTAAGAAAATCAGGTGATGCTGAAGGAATGAGATTGGGAAACGAAGCAATAAAGGAGGTGGATGAGTTTTGTTACTTGGGCAGTAAAATAACAAATGATGGTCGCAGTACAGAGGATATAAAATACAGAATGGCAATGGGTAGAAAAGCGTTCTTGAAAAAGAGAAATTTGTTAACATCGAATATTGATTTAAGCCTAAGGAAGTCCTTTCTGAAGGCATTTGTATGGAGCGTTGCCTTGTATTGGAGTGAGACATCGACGATAAACAGTGCGGACAGGAAGAGGATAGAGGCTTTTGAAATATGGTGCTACAGAAAAATGCTGAAGATTAGGTGGGTGGATCGCGTAACTAAAGAGGAGGTACTGAACAGAATTGGGGAGAAAAGAAATTTCTGGCATACCTTGACTAAAAGAAGGGATAGATTGGTAGGACACATTCTTAGACATCAAGGAATTGTGAATTTAGCATTAGAGGGAAGTGTGTGGGATAAAAAACGCAGAGGAAGACCAAGAGATGGGTACAGTAAGCAGATTCAGACAGATGTAGGTTGCCGTTCTTATGTGGAGATGAAGAGGCTTGCTCAGGATAGGGTATTGTGGAGAGCTGCATCAAACCAGTCTCCGGACTGAAGACCACAACAACAACAAGTAATTTGTAAGTTTAGGGACTGATGACCCCGTAGTTAAGTCCCATAAGCTATACAAACATTTGAACATTCTTTTTAATCTGCAGTTCATAACCAATAAGTTATGGTCAGAGTCTATATCTGCCCCTGGATATGTCTTACAGTTTAAAACCTCGTTCCTAAATCTATTCCTTGCCATTATAAAATCAATCTGATACCTTCCAGTGTCTCCTAGCCTCTTCCACGTATACAGCTTTCTTTCATGATGATTAAACCAGGTGTTGGTGATCATCAAATTGTGCTCTGCGCAAAATTATACCAAGCGATCCCCTCTTTCATTCCTTTTTCCCAGTCCATATTCACCTACTACATTTCCTTCTCCTCCCTTTCCTACTACAGAGTCCAGTCCTCCATCCCAATCAAGTTTTCGTCTCCCTTAACTTTCTGAATGATTTCTTTTATCTCTTCATACATTTCTTCGATATCCTCATCATCGACCGTGCTAGTTGGCACATAAACCTGTAATAGTGTGGTCGGTGTTTGTTTTGTGTCTATTTTTGCTACTATAATGCGTTCACTATGTTGTTCATAGTAACTTTCTCGCATTCCTATTTTCTTATTCATTATCAGACCTACTCCTGCGTTATCACCAATTGACTTTGTATTTACAACCCTGTACTCACCAGAGTCTTGTTCATCCTGCCACCGAACTTCACTAATCCCTACCATATCTATTTTAACGTATCCATTTCTCTTTTCAAATTCTCTAACTTACCTATACGATTAGGGGTTAGAACATTCTATGCTCCGACCCGTAGAATGCCTGTTTTGTTTTTCTTGATGACGACGTCTTCCTGAGTATTCCCCCCCCCCACCCGAATATCCGAATGGGGGAGTATTTTACCTCCGGAATATTTTACCCAAGAAGATGCCATCATCATGTATTCATACAGTAGAGCTGCATGTCCTCGGGAAAATTAATGACTGTAGTTTCCCTTTGCTTTCAACCGGTCGCAGTAACTGCATGGCAAAGCCATGTTAGCTGACGTTCAAGGCCAGTTCAGTCAATCATCCAGACTGTTGCCCCTGTAACTACTGAAAAGGCTGCTGCCCCTCTTCAGGAACCATACGTTTGTCTGGCCTCTCCACAGACACCCCTCCGATGTGGTTGCACCTACGATACCGCTATCTGCATCGTTGAGGCACGCAAGCCACACCACCTCGGCAATGTCTGTGGTTCATGGGATGGGGTAGAGTCTGCATTGTTAGTAAGATTTGGTGTGGTTAGTTTGGGGGGGGGGGGGGGGGGGGGCGTAGCTGGATGCCTTTTTTGCCGCCATTCCACTACTCCCCTGAAGAAAATATGTACCTCAGCTGACTCCTGATAGTGTAAACCTTTTCTTGCAAAGTGTGTAACTGAGGCGGGATTCGGGTACCAGCCTGGTATTCAACTAACAATGGGATGCGAAAACCATATCCCGACTGGCCGGCACACCGACCCACGTTGTTCACGACACGCGCGGTCCGCGTTGTTAATGCATCAGGCTGATTCCAAGTCCGGCACACCCCACTGCCTCAGAAAGCACGTCCTTGAACTCGGCGGGTCTCGCCTATCCAAGTGTTTGGTCGGAACATCTTGGCTGGGATACACCTCCTGTTTCTACACCAAGCCAACTTTGGCAATACATCGAAGCAGCGAGACATTCAGAGCCTCATAGATTTAATGCCGATGCTTGTAGCAGCAGTTACGGGCATTGCTGATGACGTCACCTCCCTCACTGTTTTTTCAGTCGCGTTATTTCCGTACAGAATCTCCAACATACAATTGTCTGTGATATGTACGATCCTTGTTAGTGTTGCATTGTGAAGATAATTAAGCAGTACCGTTACAACACTGTTGAATGTGGGAAACAAGGATACACACATTACTACGGTCCACACATTGGTACCAACGTTGGCCCCAACATCGTCAAATATTTTTGTGACAGCGTTCACACATTGGAAACAACAATCAGATCAGTTCGTCGAGAGCCAATGTATTTGACGAACAGATTGCGACGGATGCATTAATGATTTTGAGTGCGAATAATTATATTTATTCAATGCAAAACAAAAAAGGAAACAATGTAAAAGGTGGGGTATGTTGTACCACTGCATATTGTACATCTGAAAATGAGTAAAATATGTTACAATTAATCTACACACATTATTAAAATTTAAGAGCTGCTGTTTCAGATGATTCAATTCAAAGTAAACAAGAACAATTTGTTTTGGAGATAACCTATACCTGCTAAAGTTCGTTTGGCAGTGAGGCTTCGATTTCTTGCTACAGGAGACAGTTTTAGAAGCGTACACTTCCTTTTTAAAATAACAATGAAAGGGATAGCGCTAGTAGTGCTTGAAGTTTGGAAAGTAATATGTAAACATTGACAGGAAATGTTAGGTAACGTTATTTTTTAAAAATGAATTTAGTAACAGAGTGTGTCAGAAACACCATTAAGTCTGAAAAGTTTATACAGGGTGCGTCTGGATAATTCGGAGAATGGTCCCATATTTTACAAACCGCGTTGGCGAAGGTGAGGTGCCCGCACATACACATTGGGGGACATGTCAACAAGCGCATTGAAGCCGAGGTATATGCAGTGAAGCGGTGGTAAATGCTGCGACCCGGTTAAGGGGGTAAGTCTGAGAACTCGAGTTTGCAACATGGAGAGCAAAATGATGGAACAACGCGTTAACATCAAGTTTTGTTTCCAATTAGACAAAACGGCGACGGAGACCTGTGAGGTGTTAGTGCAAGTGTATAGTTTTGAAGCATTGAGTAAAAATTGCGCATTTCAATGGTTGGGGAGATCCAACAGACCTCAGTGCTTCGATCTATTCCATAAGAAGCTATTGATGACCGTTTAAAAAAGTCATTACAACTGATGTTGTCAGAAAAGAATTGTAGCCAGTGACGATTACTTTTAAGGCTAGTAAAGTTATTTTGTTTGTAACTATTATTTCGTATATTTCCTGAGACCATTCACCAAACATTTCAGACACACCTTGTATTTACGTCTTCCGTGTTGTCACTGATAGCATCTAAAGTTTGCTATGGCATGTCGATTTTTTGTGGTCGCTTGACAAATCTGTTTGTGATACAGCTCTATTTTTTACAAAGACACTTGGAAAATTTAAAATAAACAACGATGAAGCACGAACGAACAAAGAAACACAGATTCGAGACAAACAGATGAGAAAGATAGAATTGAAAAAATGTTGGCGCCAATATGTCGGTGGTGTATCGATATTGTCCCAGCGTCCTTTGACGTTTAGTCAAAATGCCGTCAGTACTTTTTTCGTGCTAGCACGCCGAATCCTCCAATGACCATCATTGCCACCAACTACAGGTCGAAGTTCGCTCTTTGCTCCTAAAGAGAAATATTCTCAAAAATTGTTGGAGCCACTGACGGTCCTAATACTATTCACCGCCGGCCGCGGTGGCCGAGGGGACTGAGGCGCTTCAGTCACGGTCTGCACGGCCACTACGGTCGGGGGTTCGAATCCCCCCTCGGGCATGGATATTTGTGCCGTCCTTAGGATAAGCTAGTTGATAAGTAGTTCGTCAGTTTAGGGACTGATAACCCCGTAGTTAAGTCCCATAAGAAAAATAAATAAATAAATAAATAAAATAAATAAAATAAAATAATAAAAAAAAATAAAAAAAATACTATTCACCGAAACTGTTGGGTAATGTCGGTTCCAGTGTGTGGCCCAGGCATTGTACAGTTGAGCCGTGTGTGGTCAACGTGCCGAGTCTACCGAGCCGCTGAACGCTCGGAGACGGCGCAACTTGAGCATACAAGACGTGTGCCTCAACGATCTACACGCGACCGCAGCGCGCTCCAGCGACAGTCGGCGGTGTCAGCTGCTGGAAAACCACTATTTACCTAATCAAAAGAGTGCAATTCCTGCTTTACCTCTATTGAACCGCGCTTGTGCTTATGTTCATAATGTTCTGTGATAGGCCTAAATAAGTAACAACAAAATACCTATGAACATAAGACTCTTACAAAAGTTGCATTTTATGTCAATAAGTGCAGCGAATAATAAAAGTTTCATGACAAACTGTGCTATATAAAATTAGAATAGGCCTTCACAACACAAAGATTATTGCAAGAGTCTTGCTTTTTAGTAAATCTTAAAAGCTCATGCTTCCACGGTCAATGTTACTATTCAGTTGAAGAATGTTAAGAACGTGTAAAATGCAATACGTGAAACAATAAGTGTGTATTTTACTCTAAGTGAGGTGAAAACTGTCTTGCTTATAAAACGAATCCAACAAACTCATTCCTCAGAGGGTGCGCACTTATTTTTACATAGTATCGAATATTATGCAGTTTACTTCTAAGAAATGTATAGGAAAGTCTTGGTGTCTATCAGAAAACCGAGTAAAAGAGAAAAAATATTCGCTGATGTGGAGCCTTGAACCACCAGCACAACCTCTTTTAACTTCGTAGTCCACAAATTAGTCCCCTACGCTATAGCCAGTTGCGTTACCAATGATACCTCACCTATAGTATTAGACGTGTCGCATATGCTACTGGGTGATATGTCGGTTGCTGACATGTAATTACAGCAAATGATACAAAGCAATATTCGTGTTGATAGATCTTCAGTCTGCCTTGCCTTGAAACGGCAAATTACTGTAATACGGAAATTTTTTAACCACATATAAGACGTTTCCAGTCATTTATTCCAACAAACAGTACCTTAATGGCCGGTTTCCGAGAGATTCTCAATTTACTCAGTTACTTTTACTTGCTTTGAAATTCTGCCACCTTATTGGTGATCGTTCAGACGCTCGTTGAGAATATCTGGCATGCTCGATACTGCCCTACTCGTCGGAAAAGCCTCGCCAACGTGCAGTTCGCACGTTGTGACGTCAGAAACTCGCCACGTTGGCCACATTCAGTCAGATACACGCTCCATGTGCCGACGGCTTTAGAATCCGTGCAGGGTAAGGCGGACGGTGCGCAGAGACGAGTTTCAGTCCGAAGCGCCAGGTGAGTTCATTCCTTCGTTCGGAAGAGGAGACCGCGTCAGTAGTCCACTTCCGCCTGCCGGCCATTGAGCTGGGCACTCCCCCTCCGGCTGCTACCCCCACCACTCCCGCTCTCCCCAGGCTTGCCCAGCGGTCTGCGCATCTACCAGCCAACTTATCGTGCGCGCACTGGACGTGTTGCAGACATGGCGCGGGACTCGCCGCCCACGTCGAGCCCCGTGCTGCAGCGCCGCGCCGCCGCCGCCGCTGGCCTCGCCGTGGGGCTACCCAGCCTGCCGCTCGACAAGGAGCACGCCTTCCACCAGCAGATCCAGCAGGTAAGACGACCACTGCTGCACACTTGTGTTTGTGTAGCCGCGAGTTGGTGTGTGATCGTGAAGGAAATTAAGGGCGGCTCAAACGAAATTATCACATGTCGTCAGGCACGACAACTCGTTAAATCTTAAAATGCGCAGGGTTATGGCCATAATTGTGAGAGAGACCTATTGACGGACTAAAAGGTTACTAGTAAAACCCAGTAGTGTCACATTATATGAGGTATGCCCACAAAGTATCTCTATACTTATAATACACCTTTATTGTCTGTCTGTCTGTTCTCTTATAACTCAAGATACAGATAACCAAATAAAGTGAAATTTGGTACACATACACAAAATTACATGGGGAAGATTCTTAAACAGGCTTCGTTCCGTTTTTTGGAAAACTAACTGGAAAATTTGAGAAAAAGTGAAAGTGCATTTACAATGTGTCCATGTAAATTTATATCTTCGCACTGATATTGATGAAATTTTGCAAAATTGACCTTCAAAACAAGAGGAAGAGCACTGTCTACATAAAATTTCGTTCGGCGCATGGTGGGGGTACTTATGGATTTCGCCAAAATCCACAGATTTGTTCCGATCTTGATGAAAAGTTGTATGTGGCCTGCTCCATAGTGGGCAAAGACGAAAATCTTTTTGTACATAATCCAAATGGAACTGTCAAAAATGTTGTTTATCACATTGCTTTAACATAAATGCCGCGGTGGAGTAGCCAAACGGTCTAAAGTGTCTCGCTGCGGAGTGCGCGGTTGCTCGTCGTGGAGTTTAGAGTCCTCCCTGGGGCATAGGTGTGTGTGTGTTTGTCCTTAGGTTAGTTTACCTAGGTTTAAGTAGTTTGTAAGCTACGGACTGATGACCACCAGTTTGGTCCGATAGATTTACAAACATTTGAACATTTTTAACATAAATGTACCCTTTTATTACACGGAAATAAACGGTTGTGTACGCTTCTACAGACAACCTTATTTTAAACTTGGGCAAAGCCGGGTACTTGCAGCTAGTTAAATAAAACAAGCATGTGCACATACATAAAAAAATTATTGTACAAAATTCTACAACTGTTTAACTGCTTTTCTACATAGCTTTCTAAATGTCGTAGGCACTTAGTGTGGCACAAGTTTTTGTATGCCTTCTTCATAGAAGGTTGCCACCTGTGTATTCGACCATGTGGTAACATGTTCTTTCAGCTCGTCATCATCGTTGAAATGTTGACCATTTGTCAGATTTTTAGGTGTAAGTAGAGATGAAAGTCAGTAGGAGCGAGGTCCGGGCTGTATGGAGGATGATCAAACACGTTTCAGTGAAATTCCCGTAAGAGTTCTTTGGCCACATTCGCCAAGTGATGTCAAGGTGTTATCATGGGGGGAGGGGGGGGTACCACCTTTTGACAGTAATCCTCGGCACTTGTTCTGTATTGCGCGGAGCAATTTATTAATGGTCTCGCAGTAACCACGTGCACTGATTGTTTGAACTCAGCAAAATGCCTTTTTAGCCCAAAAAACGGTGCACATGAAGTTTACAGTTTACCTTCGTTGGGGATGAAGTGTGGCCTCCATTCCACTCAATGGCTTTTGTTTCAGGGGTGTCGTACGATATACAAATTTCATCTCTGTGACTATTCCAGAAAGAAAATCATTGTCTTCTTCATTGTACTATGTAAAAAACTTTAGTGGACTGTTCATCCGTTGTTTTTTGTGTTGCTCAGTAATAATTTTGGGTACCCAACGTGAGCAAAGTTTTCGGAATTTCAGTTTTTCATTAACAATTTCATGAATTAGTGATCGTGAGATTTTCGGGACTTTCATAGCATGGACACTAACAAGGGGAACACCAAGTATGGTACCAACGGATTTTGATGGGTCACAGGTATGTTGTGAGGGAATTCTTCCAGACCATCAACCTAAAAGGATTTATTCCAATGGGTCTTGATTTCTAAGAAAATCGAGATCAAATTCGCAGAAAATTGCCACACGTAACGTGTCTACTTATACATGGCGGTTATCGATCAGCGAGACAGCGTGGTGTAATCGGCAAGGTGCTAGGTTCCCATGCAGGAGACCCGGGTTCGATACCTAGCGGCAGAACAATTTTTAAAAATTGTAATTACGTTTTATATTTCTTGCCCGCCTCTCGTACACAGCGCGCAATCAAATTCAAATGGCATATATTGCTGCGGCAGTAGCTTCATAACAACTGTAGAGCTATGGTGGGGACTGAGCTGAATTTGTGTGCTACATCGAGTCGTAGAGATCTGAGTTGGATAGAGGTGGCCGTTGCACGCGTCTCCCCTGTGCGTCGTTCTGTGTGGACGGCCCACGTCTTCCTGTGGCCGCTGGCAGCTGCATTCCTTTAGGCAGGCTCCGAGCAGCAACTATTTGTCAGTTCCCCCTAAGAACACCCAAATATACTGCCCGCCGTCACCAGCAAAGAGATTTGTTGTGACTGCTAGCAGAATTGCTATTTCTAAACAAAACCATTCATTTCAAAGTGGCGCAAGGGATAGCGTCCATCAAGTTTAAGGCTATGCTTCTTCAAATACTATGCAAATGTTATATTTCATCGTAAGTATTCATTACATTCGGATACTGTGGTGATTATGACAGTGCACAGAGTACTTGTAACGTTACCTAAAACTCGCGTGTGCCGCGGCGGAGCGGCCGAGCGCATTGAGGCGCTATGCTACGATGCGCGAGGCCCTTCCCCGTCTGGGGTTCGAATCCCCTCTCGGGCATGGATGTTTGTGCCGCCTGTAGTATAAGGTAGTTCATAAGTAGTTTGTTAGTTTAGGAACTGATGACCCCGCAGTTAAGTCCTTTAAGCTTCACAAACAACAACAACAATAACAACAAAAAACTAGCGCGTTTTCTGTCGATCGTGTATGGTCGGCAGTGTACGGTGCTGTTCGCGAGCGGCCTCGCACCGTGCCCGGGAGGCGGCGAAATTGCCTGTGGGCAGATCTCGCGCCTACCCCTATCAGAAAATTTGGAAGACGTTGGGGAAATAAAGTTTGAAACTGTGGCAACGCAGTCATAGTTGTAAGAAACAATTTGTTTCTTTCTCTCTCTCTCTCACTTTTTTTTTTTTAACGAAAAATGGTTGCTTTTGAAGGATGTATATTGTTGCGAGAGCCCACGTTAAGTAACTGCCGGCGTGGCGCAAGGGATAGCGTCACAGACTGCGGTGCTGAAAGTCGCTGGTTCAATCCCGTTCCCGGCAAAATTTTATTTCTTTGTAATTAACATTTCCAGACTGTGCTACATGCTTCTTGTTTTCAGTAAGTGCTGTGTTCATTCGACAACCCTGCCTTCGAAGTCAAGCCTGCTTACATTTCAACGCGACAATATTTTTAAAAAAATGTATTACGATTGCGTTTGCTCAAACAAGAACATATGCTTGTTTTGAATAAGATGGATCGATTAGAACGAAAAGTACATCTAATCTAAGCGTATAATGAGTTTGTAAATCTTTCAGTTTTTCTGCTTCTTCACGACTACTTGTCTTTCTACAGATACAGAAACATGTATATGTCACATAATTGCTAGTTTTAAAATCTGAAGATTAATGAGAGACTATTGTAGTGATATTTGTTAAGTTATTTACACGGTCAGTATTTTCTTGGTTCATTTATTTTCATACATCTGTAACAGTCGGGAACTAAGGAACCGTATTTTTCTTGCACCCTTTTATTACGGTATTGATGTGGTAAAATGAAGAAGAAAAAATTGAGTACAATCCCCTCAAATTTCCTAATTCATTCTTCTGTTTCTAAATAAATTTATTTTGTACTGAGTTCAGGATGTAAACAAGTAAATGTTAGCCTTTTATAAAGTAAATGGTGGCCGGTTATAAAACTAAGCGCATGAATGGTCAATTAATCGGGTGTCGCAGAGGACACATTATTAGAGGTGGATGATTAAAATCACACGAGGATCCGAAACTACACCAACATAGATGACGGTAATTCTAATTCGTTCCTCTATATTGCAGTGTTTGATCGTAAAATAGCCGGCCGCTGTGGCCGAGGGGACTGAGGCGCGCAAGCCACGGTCTGCACGGCCACTACGGTTGGGGGTTCGAATCCCCCCTCGAGCATGGATATTTGTGCCGTCCTTAGTCTTAGTTAGTTCATAAGTAGTTTGTAAGTTTAGGGACTGATGACCCCGTAGTTAAGTCCCATAAGCATTACAAACATTTGAACACTTTTTTTTTACTGCTAGATTTACAAACATTTGAACATTTTTTGGGAACTTTGGAGTTTTCTCTGCTACTCCCCTGGAGAGAATCAACCGCAGCGTTTCAAAGCTTTGTAAATGAATACCGGTGCCCACTTTTTTGGGTGCGAGGTTTGTGCAGGTACAGGGTGTCCAGAAAAGGACTCCCTGATTTCAAAATTAAATATCTCGAAAACAAAGATCGATCGAGGAATTCAGTAAACGGTATGTTTATTGTGAAAGCTGTAAGAAGTTTATACGGCAGTTTGAAATAATAGCTACAAAAGCTGCTAAGAGATGGCGCTGTAATCGCCATACGTAATGCCTAGTATAGTGACCCGAAGCCCAGAGCGATCAGTTCCACTATTGAAACGTGGAAGGAGGTTAGCGTACCGAAGAAAGAGATTATAACCATGTACTCCATTGAACAACGCGTTTTTCTGGTGTTAGAGTATCACAGGTTAGAAGAGAGTCCTACGGCAACAAGGCCAAGTTTTCAAGCACGATTTAATGTTCCAAAAGGACCCGATGCGAAAACCATTCGTATGCTCTTCGCAAAATTCAACGAACAGGCAGCGTAACTGATCATCTAGTGGGGCATGTTGGCCGAAGCAAACCGCAGTTATGCCTGAAAATATCGCCACAGTTTCTGGAATTATTCAGCGAAATCCAGTGTCATCCATCCATAGAATTGCATCTGAGACTGGTTTGAAGCGTTCCAGCATGCAGAAAATACTGAGAAAGAGCCTACACATGTTTCCATTCAAAATTCAAACTCACCAGGCCATACCCGTACGAGCTGTGGAACAAAGGGTTGCCATTGCTAATCAGATGCTCACAATGATTGATAGTGAAGGATTTGATGTTGGCTGCATCTGGTTTACCGATGAAGCACACTTCCACCTGAATGGATACGTGAATAAGCAGCGATTTTGGGGTTCCGAAAAGCCATATTGGTGTGAAGCGAAACCCCTGTATTCTCCTAAAGTTGCTGTATGGGCTGCAGTATGCGGCAGAGGCGTTATTGTCCCTTTTTTCATTCGAGAAACGGTCACTTGTGCACGTTACGTTGCAATTTTGGAACAATTTGTCGCCACACAGCAAGCGTTAGAGGATCGACCAGGTACTGAATGGCTTATGCCAGATGGAGCCCGACCACATCGGACCGATAAAGTGTTTCGCTTCCTTGAGGAATACTTCGGGAATCAAAATGTTCAAATGTTTGTAGAACTTATGGGACTTGACTACGGGGTCATCAGTCCCTAAGCTTAGAAGCTACTTATGAACTACCTAAGACTAAGGACGACACAAATATCCATGCCCGAGGGGGGATTCGAACCCCCGACCGTAGTGGCTGTGCAGACCGTGACTGGAGCGCCTCAGTCCCCTCGGCCACCGGGGCCGGCATCGGGAATCGAGTCATTGCTTTGGAATATCCCAAATTTACTGGTGCAGGCATGGATTGACCTCCATATTCGCCAGATTTGACTCCCTGTGACGTTTTTTTGTGCGGCACAGTGAAAGACATGGTCTACCCGAAGCATCCCGCCATCCCACAATTTCTGTTGAGACACTAAGAAATGTGATGGCGAATTTCATTCTTTGTTTGTGCCACCTCTGTAGTGCCAATGGTGAACATTTTGAAAACATTGTGATGTGATTGTTATCAAAGTGTTTCATACGTTGTATGTATGCTGATATGAGCTGTACAGCGTACAGCGCCATCTGTTAGCAGCTTTTGTAGCTATTATTTCAAACTGCTGTATAAACTTCTTACAACTTTCACAATAAACATACCGTTTACTGCATTCCTCTATCGATCTTTGTTTTCGAGATATTTAATTTTGAAATCAGGGAGCCCTTTTCTGGACACCCTGTATGTGAGGTTCAGCGGGCGGGCGCGAGCAGCAGGTGGGTGGAGCCAGCAGGGGGGGGGGGGGTGGCGCCCCGCCCCCGCCATCGATCCGCGGCGCCCAAGGTCACTGCCGTGACTCAGCCGCCAAAATGCCGCACCAGCCTGTCCCCAAACTTCACTGCCGATTTGTAGTAGCTAGGAAACTTTTTGTTTCAAGTGAAATAAAAAAAAAGTGTGGAACACGCAGTAAATAATGGTTTATATATTTTTGACGACGTTACAGCGTTCATTTAATGAAATAAATAGCAATTTGCGATGGCATCAATGTACAAGGTTTACATGGAATACCAACGGGCGGCGAATGAAAATTCATGCACCGCCAGGATCCGAACCCGGGATCTCCTGCTTACGCGGCAGACGCGTTGACCACGCCGCCACTGAGGACACAGTGACCAACCCGACTGCAGAGGACTCTTCCCTGCACGTCTCCCGCCACACACAAATCCCCATTCGTCACGCTGTCTCTTTCCTATCACCACAGCCTATTTGTTCTGTAATGCTCGCAGCCACAATACTGTATTCCCGCATCAGGGAGAACAGACCATGATGTGTCGAGACATAATGAATTCTCTTCAGGAGCCCAGTCTCGACTTGTATACAATTATATATTTTTGACGACGTTACAGCGTTCATTTTATGAAAATATAATAGTTTGTTTTCAAGCGTTCTGTTAACTGTAAAACGTAGATTCGCGCAGTCTGCAGAGCAGTAGCGATTTGCTCTGAAACGCCAGCCAACGCTGGCTTCAGCGTAGTCAGGCATCAGCTGTCACCTCTGGCACACAGCAGAGATGCAAGTTACATTTTCAGCTTTTTCTTTGTGTGTTCGTAGACACTTAAATCCCGTGTTTGGTTAATTCACTAGCAGTGTATGTGTGTGTGTGTGTGTGTGTGTGTGTGTTTGTGTGCGCGCTGGGACAGTGGAGGATGTCGCTACAATTTACGAACAGCTGGCTGCACTTTTACGGCAGTTAGCAAGGGTGTACTGGCGGCGGAGAACTGACGCCTCAGGTGTCCCCGCGGCCTCTGCTGCGGAGGGCAGAGTGGACAGGGGCGTCACTCGCTGGCAGCTCCAGTGCTAGGGAGGCGCCGATACCTGCCGGGGCAGATGCAGAGGCGGCCTGCAATTTACAGCTCGTGTCGCCATCGATGACACTCGTCGCTTGGCTTCTGAGGCCTTTCTCGATTCTTACTGGCAGCTGGCGAAATTCGTGAAGACTGCTGCCCGCGCACGCGGGTCCAACCACAGCTCGCAATTCCCAGCATTGTTGCGGGACATTTGGTTTGGAGTCGGGAGGACGGTCTGAACCAGAGGCTTTGTCGACTCTGTGATAGTCTTGATTGCAGATTTCCAAAAAGCGTTATTGGGTGGAGAATCGTAAGACTCCCCTTATTAGGTCAGGATGCACTATTCAAAGCGAGCACCTACCCAGGTAGTAGAATACTTTTGGAGTGCACTATCTTAAGACTGTGCGCAGTGGCGTAACTGTGGAGGGGAATGAGGGGATAGAACCCAAAAAATAAATAAATAATTAAATAAAGGAAAAAGAAATCGTATAACAGCAATCTGGTAAAGGTAAAGATTGGAAACGTGGGGTGTTTTACCATAAGCTTTCATTGGATGGGAGTGAATTAGTTTCTTCAAAGGAATTGTTAGATGGTAGTTTGTCTGGAAACTGACTAAAATTTTGCTCTTCAAGCAGATCTAACCCCCCCCCCCCCAAAAAAAAAAAAAAAAAAAAAAAAAAAAAAAAAAAAAAAAAAAAAAAAAAAAAGCCAAGTCGTAGTTACGCCACTGACTATGCGGTAGTACGAGATACACTAAGGAACACACTCCATTTCACATGTAGATAGCAAAGTCCGATCGTGTTCAGAGTTAAGAGACTTCTACTACGAGATGTTTGCAAGGTTAGGTCACACAGTGCTTAAATCACCTGTTCTTGCGCAATAAATACGCATTTTGAAACCAAGGATTTCCAAATGTTCAAATGTTTGTAAAGCTTATGGGACTTAACTACGGGGTCATCAGTCCCTAAACTTACAAACTACTTATGAACTACTTATGAACTAGGACGGCACAAATATCCATGCCCGAGGGGGGATTCGAACCCCCGACGGTAGTGGCCATGCTGACCGTGACTGGAGCGCCTCAGTCATCTCGGCCACCGCGGCCGGCCCAAGGATTTCCCTAAAATATTAACAATGTGTATCACAAGCGAATGAAAATACGGAAAGTAGACTACTTTGCAACTTGAACCACCTCTTATTTCAGAAACTATTCGAATGGTAAACAACACTGAATTTATTATTTTGAAGAAGATCCTGAACATGTACTTTCCATGAAAGCTATCTATCTGAACTTTCCATGAAAGCTATCTATCTGAACGCATAGAAATTTGAATTGTTCAGTCTCACCTATCATGTGCCCATTCTGTGTAATAAAAATGTCAATTTTTGTTGCATTGTGTGTACAAACTGAAAAAACTGTATTACTGTGATTTGTCATCAATTTTTTTCCTACAAGGCATTAACTTGTTTCTATAACTGCATTGCCTGATACCCCATCAATATTGCCAACAAAATCTTTTACTACCGAGCTAGTGTCATTAGCAGATAGAAATATCATAGAATTACCTCTTATACTAGAAGGCATACCATTTACATAAATGAGATAGAACAGTGGCCCCAGAACAGAACCCTGGGGCACCCCTGACTTAACTGTACCTCGTTGTGAGTGCATATTACAAACATTTTCAACAATGCAGAAAATTACCTTCTGCTGTCCATTATTAAGTCAAGGGGTGAACCAATTGTGAGTTACTCCCCGTACTCCGTAATGTTCCAACTTCTGCAGTAATATTTTGTGATCAACACAAATGCTTTTCTTATAGAACATGCCTTGCGATAGCAGTTTTTTATTTAATCTATCGAGTGCCCCAGAGAGAAAAGAAACCAAACTGTAAGTTTGACAACAAATTATATTGCTTTTCAAATACTTTATCAGAAATTCTTGACATAGAAATCGGTATAAAGTTGTCTACATTATCGTTTCCATGACTGAGTACTCCAATTGCTAAGTAAAGTTCATTGTTGAGATAGAATAAAATCCACTGAAAACACACTACAATGAAGTTAAATTTTGACAGTGCTTGTAACAGTCACAGTAGAGAGTTCAGAACAATATTGAATGCTCATTGTGAGATTGTTTGACATAGATGTGCAGATCAAGACTAAACTTGACTGATGTGGGCCAGAACAGGAATTCGAACCCGGGCCTTTGCCATTTTTGGGTGGTGAGGTACTGGCAGAAGTAAAATTGTGAGGACGGACCATGAAGCATTCCAGGATAGCTCAGTCAGTAGAGCGCTTGCCTGCAAAAAGCAAAGGTGCCAGGTTCGAATCCTGGTTCCAGCACACAATTTTAATACACTAGGGAATTTCACAAAAGTAAATGTTACCTAATTGGTTAAAATTACTGGTATTTTTTATACTGCACTGCCTCCAATACAGTCTTAGATATGTATTCATCTTTTAGGAAACATTCCAAAATTGTTCTCATTGATTGGCAACATCACGGTAAATAACATTAATGTGTGGTGATTCAAGCTGCATTTTAAAAATTAAAATCCTTGAAGGGATGGTATGAAATGAAAGAACCAGTTTTGTAGACAGACTGTTCAAGAAATGCTATGTACTTTCATAGGCAAAAACACAGCCATGGTAAAACACAACTTCTGAGACGTCATATTGCTCCAGAAGTCGAGCAACAACCAATAATAATAATAATTCCTCTATGTAGTTTGAGGCGTGTGTAGCAAGCACAAAGTGCAAATAAATGACATATGTGTTTCATTGTGAAGGTTGTGGTACAAGAAGGTGGGCCCCCATCATTATATTTGCACCATCTGCAGCAAAACATAACACATTTCTTTTGTATGGTATTTCTTATTATAATAGTATAACAATATGTTCATACAGAGTATTGCTGGTACCTACATGTAGAGGAATAAGTCCAAGGTACTCATAATTGATTTTATCATTTGTCATTACATATATGGTCAGAGGAGTCATCTACAATAAGGGAAAATGTGTTTGTTTTAAGAAATTTAGTGAGTTGAATCAAATATACCTTCCAAGTCACATTATTATTAATAATGGCTGTTAATTTTGTTCTCTCACACTTGATATATGTCTTACAGTTTCAGACTCTGGACGCACTACTTGTCAGTGTCAAGTGCTAGATTACTTTTGTAGACCTAAGGGGCCAAACTACTCAGGTCGACGGTCTCTAGACTCTCTCTCTCTCTCTCTCTCTCTCTCTCTCTCTCTCTCTCTCTCTCTCGCACACACACACACACACACACACACACACACACACACACACACACACACACATACACACACAAGAGAGAGGACTTGAACATCTGGCGGGGACGGCTGCTAAATCTGTGACATAGTGCCTCAGACTTTGTGGCTACTCGATTGATAGATCATGTTCGGAAAGAAAACTAGCAAGACAGACTTCAGGTTCCTAGCCACTTGTATTTACTTTGGTTTCAACATTACCTTCAGGCGATTCAGTGTGTTTACGCTGTTTCGCAATAGTACTACAATTTTTCACTGTGATGTATTTCTTCAGTTACTCTTTCCGGATGTCAAACTCAAGTGTTGGTCACATACACATCAATAAGCAGAAAAAGAACCTCTGTCACTTTTTTTTATCCATCCAATTCTGTGTCCATATGGGTCAGTAGCTTTATGTTTTTCCCACTGCTGCCTGTGATTTTGGACCTGCTGTCTAGCTATCTATATAATACAGTGGGTCACGTTTTCCACAACAGTCTCTTAGCTGTCACAGTGGTCATCCAGACATTCAGCTATAGAGGATCAGTGTGCATGTAGGTGGACTATGTGTTACGGGAAGTCTGCAGCATTTATTCAGCAGATACTACATACACTTTTATTACATGGAAAAAAAAAATCATATGCAGTTTGAGTCACGAAGAAATTCAGAACCCCCCCCCCAGTCCAAAATCCTAGCTTTTCTGCTGTTATATATTATTATGTTAATGAGATATGCTCGATGAAATGTAAATGATGGAACGCATAGATAAACTCATCATGATAGGCACGTAAACCAGACCATGGCATAACAATTTGCAGGGGTTCTGGTACTAGCTCCGTGAGGATGGCGCTACTTGTTACCTTCTGTCACACGAGTTGTCAAAATTTGTTTAATGAAAGTCCAGCTCCAGTTGCAATTATTTGTGCTTTATTTAAGCCCACACTACCGGTTTCGGCCTCTATGTTAGGCCATTTTCAAGTGTGACAGACGTTATGCCATAGAGAAAGCAACGTCAAAGCAAAGACTTGACGTTGCTTTCTCTATGGCATAACGTCTGTTGCCTCTATGTTAGGCCATTTTCAAGTGTAACAGACGTTATGCCATAGAGAAAGCAACGTCAAGTCTTTGCTTTGACGTTGCTTTCTCTATGGCATAACGTCTGTCACACTTGAAAATGGCCTAACATAGAGGCCGAAACAGGTAGTGTGGGCTTAAATAAAGCACAAATAATTGCAACTGGAGCTGGACTTTCATTAAATTTGAACCACAGTTGCGGCAATAGCAACCATCCAACGATGGAGAAACTAACAAAATTTGTTTGTTTCACTCCTTATACATTTGAAAGTGGCCGTGCAACTAGAGAGCTTGACAATGGGATGTGACTCTGACATGTGCTTATTTTTCCAATAAAATAACTCTTTGAACAAAACATTGCATTTTCTCTTATTATATAGTACCTCAAATAGAGTTATCAGAATCATTGTTCGAAGTAGTATTTCACATTAAACATTTATATATAACTGTATGTTACTGTATATTACTTTTATGTTGAAATGGTAACTACTGATATTGCCCTTTTCCTCGTGTGGTTTTCTTTATCTCTCAAGAAAATAGAGATGACGCCCTAAAGATTTAGCATTTGAGAAGAGCATTTTCCGTTGTGTATCTCAGGTGTCCAGTTTTATTGTTTACTGAAATATGATGGGAAAAATGAAAAAAAAAAATTTTTTTTTCTCTGTATTTAACATTTTTCCAAGATTTACCCGGTGCAGTGAGCTCGCGCGGTGTTTCAGCTGAAGAAGCAGCAGCAGCTGCAGCAGCAGATCCTGCTGCAGCACTTCCAGGCGCAGCGGCAGCAGCTGGCGGAGCAGCATGAGCAGCAGCTGCGCCACCACATCAAGCTGTGGGAGCAGCACCGCCAACTGGAGGAGCAGCGTGAGCGCCGCGAGAAGGAGAAGCTCGAGGCCATCAAGAAGAAGGACAAGCACGAGCAGAGCGCCGTCGCCTCCACAGAGGTCAAGCAGAAGCTGCAGGTGCTTTCACTGCTCCTTTTGTTGACGAAAATGTTTTGAAAAATGCTGTTGTTCAGGTTTAAAAAACATAAGTTTCCATAGCACAGGCTATTGTTTCAAGATCATGAAAGTTACTCAGTAAAATGATTTTCTGGAAAAGTAATACGTAATTTAAAGGAGTTGGAGCTGTATCAGTATAATAGTACGCAAGCTGTATGTGTATTACAGAATAAGAAAATGTTGAGTGAAACGTGTCACAGGCATGAAATGTATCGTGCCTCTCTCTAAGCTCAAATTTTAAAACATAGATTGTCAGTAATATTTATCAATAGTTTGTTTAATTAATGTAAAAAGTAGACTGTAGGTAAATAACAAATTACTTAATTCAATAACTAAAGTAAAAAGTATATAAATTGTTGTTGATAAAAGGTGAAAACAAAATTAAAAAATATTAATTCTGAAAACATAAAAATGTAGTCATTTGCTGAAACACAATCACACACACAATATTGAATATAAAAAATGCGGAAATGACTGCTTAAATGAAGATGCACGGTAACCGTACCAATAAAAGTCAGTGTTGCAGTAAGGAGCCCACTCGGCCTACTGTACTTGCTTGTTGTGTTGTGGCAATGTTGGCAGTGACTATGTAGCATGCTGGGATAAAGAAGTGCGAGTCAGTTGTTTGTTTGTCTGCACCAAGTGAGACAGCCAGAAAATAAAACAACGAAAAATAAATGTCATAAAATTTTTATTTTCTCCCTCTAACATTTTCCATTGCAAATGACCAATGTTTCAAGCAATTAGTATTTTTTAATTTAATCATGAGGTTCAGTTGGTGGATCAGGTTGTGCTGAAAAAAGTAATGCCATGCTCAATAATATCTCCACTCAACTTCATCCATTTAATCCACTGGCCTGCCATAATGTTGCAAAGGTAAAACAAACTCCCATAACCAACTCACAAAGACAACAAACCAGACAATCGTTTTAAATATGGTGGTATAAATTCATTCCATTGGTTATGTCATTGGTTATGTCATAGTGGCGCACCATTGGCTAAGAGAAATATTGAGCATTGCCTATCTATGAGCACTAAAAAAGTGCTGCCAACACTCACCATGATTGTGATGCCCACCTTAGCCATCATACCTACCTATTTTATTGGCAATGATAGCTGATAATTTTTTGAATGGTTACAAGAAAAATAATATGTTTTCAGAAAATAAAGACAGAAATATTTCCACAGATGTCACATATTTACCACTGATCCCTTAGGTGCTTGTTTGAATTAGATTGTTTACTATCAAGAAACCAAACTAAAGCTAGTTGCTCTAACTGGCAAAAAATTGTGAGAGAATAGAAATTTCAGTGCATATTGTAAGAATTTAACCAAGAACAAGAAGTGAAATAGAATATTAAAAAAGAAAATTTGGCAAACCAATGATGTGAGAAATAAAAATCAGTAGAGGTAATTTGTCAAGAAATAGATTTTTTTTTCTTTTAAATTTCTCAAAATTTGTGACTGAATCTTGTTAATTTAACTATTGATTGGTTTCTGAAAACAGTCTACTGGTGGCTTTTCGTTTGTTCATCATTAACACCATGTATTTATTCAGATGAATGAAGAATTATGCCACATAATTTTAATATAAAATAAGTTTTAATTTTCTTAGGTCTATGATTTGTATTACAAAACACTGCTACACAAGGTGAGTCTTAAAAGTTCGGTGAATGGTCTCAGGAAACAAGAATTACAAACAAAATTTCTTTACTGGCCTTTAAAGTAATCACCATTGGCTACAATAGAGTTTTGACATTAATTGTACAGCTGTTGCAAACTGACAACAAACACCTCTTGTGGAATCACTCAAAGCACTGAGGTCATGCATTGTTGGATCTCCATGACCACTGAAACACACACTTTTGACTCACTGCTTCAACACCATACACTTGCACTAGCATCCTAAGGGGCTATGTCGCCATTTTGCCTAATTTGAAACAAAAGGTGATGTTAACACACTGCTCCATTTTGCACTCCAAGTCGAAATGACACAAATTCTCACATTGATCCTGCTAGCTGGGTCATAGCATACTACCGCATCACTGCAGTGCTTTGCTGTCATGTCCCTCAATGTGTATGCGCAGGCTCCTCAATATTGCCAGTGTGGTCTGTAAAGTATGGGACCATTCATCAAACTTTTCAGATGCATCTTCTATTCAAACATGCACTGGGCTGGTTGTTTTATGATGCAGCTACATTCTTCCCTGTTGGCGCCCCCCTGAAAAACACTTTGTGATCCTCTTGTGGACGGCAACCCACAGGTTGAAAAAACTCCACTTTAGCATATTGGTGACATACATAAGTTATGTTCGTAGGGGATTAATTGGCTATAAAATGTCTTTTAACCCTTTCAGGCCCTGCATGGACAATTGTGCGGTTCTGGTATTGCTCACTTTGTTTCTTTGTGATTCACAGCAGGAAGTTCAGGCCTGCATCCCACAATCATGGATGGACTGTGGTAATGGGCACAACATGTTTTAGTTCCATGATTCTACATTGTGTGGTACAAACAGTCGGCAAACTTCCAGTACACTTAAAGTGGTGACAGATTAGATTTACAGTAATATTCCTACATTTAGTTGACATTTATAAGAAATATTTCCCAATTTGTCGAGAGCTATGTTCTTCTTTTTATAGTAAACAGATATAATCTGTTTGCTGAAACTCATTACTTTTGGCCACTACCATGAAAAATATTGTCTATATGAAAATCACATTAGCTGTTCATTCCATAGATCCTTATTGATGAGATCTTTGTGGATGTGGAACCTGTCATTAAAAAACATAATGTTTCAAGCTAAAATTTGAAATAATAATAATCTATCATTTGGTTCTATTCAAAAATTCGCCAATGGAGTAGAAGGAGTTAGCCAGTAGTAAGTCTTTCAGGCTCCTCTTAAACTGGTCTTTATTTGTAGCTAAATTTGTTGATGGTTGTCAGTAAATTATTGAAAATGTGTTTTCCCTATTAGTGGATCCCTTTTTGAACTAATGTAGGTACTTTTAAGTTCTTTTGTAGATTGTTTTTGTCCCTAGTGTTGTATATATAAACTTAGCTGTTTAATGACACATTTTATTGAGGAATAAATATATTGAGGGTCAGTAGTTAGTACATTCAATTCTTTGAGAGGCTTCTACAGGATGTCCATGAATTTCCTCCACAAATAATACATACTGCACGCTCATGGACTCTGAAAACTTTTTCTTGCCTTGAAGATTATCCCAAAATATTATACCATATGACATTATGGAATGAAAGTAAACATCATATGCAGGCTTTTTTATTTTTTTGTCTCCTATGTCTGATAGCACTCAGATTTGTAAAGGCGTTTCTGTAGTTCTCTGGTGTGCTCCTCCCATCTGAATTTATTATCAAGTTCCTCTTCAATCTGGTCTTAAACAAAGTAATCCAAGGATTTCAGTACTGTCAACCTCTTCTATCTGCTCTTCTTCATACTTTATGCATATGCTATATGGAAACTTTTTAGAAGTTCCGAATTGCATGTATTGTGTCTTTTCAAAGTTTAATGTCAATGAATTGACTGTAAACCATTTATTAATGTCCATGAAAATATCATTAACCCTAAAAGCTGCTGCCGCCAAACGTCCAGTCTCTCGGGTCGAGCACACCCTTGTGGCTGCCTAATCCTGCTACCTGCGCTAACGGGTATCCCTACGGCCTCTTGCAGGCGGCTGAGTCAGCTGATCGGCCAACCTCACCCTGTGCTGAATATTCCTGCAGCCAAAGGCGGTCGCAGCTGTCCCGCTTTCTGAGTGGGATTCCAGACACACAATGTATCTGGACACTTTTTCCATGGCTTTGAATATGGAGATGTATTACCATACACACACACATTGAGCCTACTTTTTGGCCATTCCACGTCAAATGGCCTGATTTTGAAACATTTCGCCATTTAATCATCACAGATTTCAAAGAAGTTTATTTGTATGAACATTTACACAAGGTTGTCTATGAATATTAATAAAGTCTGGCAATCTTCGAACTAATACTGGCTCAGATATAGTCACTTGTGACTTCATGCATATAGTTGCACTGAGTGAGCGTGAATTTCTGGCGACTTTGAGCTATTATATCCGGCAATATTTTGTTAAAATAAATGAAATTTTGAATGTTAATAATAATATGTAGATAGGGACTTCTCACCATAAAGATGAATGTTGAGCCGCTGACAGACACAAATAAGACACACAAACACACACACAAGTCTAAATTTTCGGCCGCAGCCTTCCTCAGAAAGAGATGACTGACGTGTGTGGATGAGTCTGCTTGAGTGATTGTGTTGATGAGTGTTCTCTTTCTGAGGAAGGCCGCAGCCGAAAATTTAGAATTGTGTGTGTGTGTGTGTGTGTGTGTGTGTGTGTGTGTGTGTGTGTGTGTGTCTGTGTGTTTTTTATTTGTGTCTGTCAGCAGCTCAACGATCCTCTTTACGGTGAGTTGTTCACTATCTACGTATTATGATTAACATTCCTTATTGGACAGAAGCCGACCTCGGGGAAGATCAGTTTGGGTTCAGGAGAAATGTAGGAACACGGGAGGCCATACTCACTTTACGGCTTATCCTAGAAGATAGATTAAGAAAAGGCAAACCAACATTTCTAGCTTTTGTAGATTTGGAGAAGGCTTTTGACAATGTTGATTGGAATAAACTCTTTAGAGTTCTGAAGCAAGCAGGAGTAAAATATAGGGAGCGTAAGGTTATTTACAACTTGTACAAAAACCAGACAGTGGTTGTCAGAGTTGAAGGGCATGAAAGGGATGCAGTGGTTGGAAAGGGAGTAAGACAGGGTTGTAGCCTTTCCCCAATGTTGTTCAATTTGTACATTGAGCAAGCTATAAAGGAAAGCAAGGAGAAATTTGGAGAAGGAATTAAAGTTCAGGGTGAAGAATTAAAAACATTGCGTTTTGCCGACGACATAGTAATTCTGTCAGATACAGCAAAGGACCTGGAAGAGCAATTGAACGGAATGGACAGTGTGCTGAAAGGTGCATATAAGATGAACATTAACAAGAGTAAAACTAGGGTAATGGAGTGCAGTGTAAATAAATCAGGTGATGCTGAAGGAATTAGATTAGGTAACGAAATAATAAAGGAGGTAGATGAGTTTTGTTACTTGGGCAGTAAAATAACAAATGATGGTCGCAGTACAGATGATATAAAATGCAGAATGGCAATGGGTAGAAAGGCGTTTTTGAAAAAGAGAAATTTGTTAACATCGAATATTGATTTAAGCCTAAGGAAGTCCTTTCTGAAGGCATTTGTATGGAGTGTTGCCTTATATGGGAGTGAAACATGGACGATAAGCAGTGTGGACAGAAAGAGGATAGAGGCTTTTGAAATGTGGTGCTACAGAAGAATGCTGAAGATTAGGTGGGTGGATCGCGTAACTAATGAGGAGGTACTGAACAGAATTGGGGAGAAAAGAAATTTCTGGCATACCTTGACTAAAAGAAGGGATAGATTGGTAGGACACATTCTTAGACATCAAGGAATTGTGAATTTAGCGTTGGAGGGAAGTGTGTGGGGTAAAAAACGCAGAGGGAGACCAAGAGACGCGTATAGTAAGCAGATTCAAATGGATGTGGGTTGTCGTTCTTATGAGGAGATGAAAAGGCTTGCTCAGGATAGAGTAGGGTGGAGAGCTGCATCAAACCAGTCTCTGGACTGAAGACCACAACAACAACAACAACATTGGACCTTCCATTGTTGTTAAATGAAATTTGGCCATCTTCTACAACTACACATGTTCTGTTAAGAATAATAAAGAAAATAATTTTATGAGCGATAATCAGCCAGAAAATGTTAGGCTAATTCGCCAGAAATAATCAATGCCCAACAAATTCTCTTAAACTCGTCATCTTATATCTGAGGGACTTCAAGTATGACGAACATCTAGTTTAAATTTGTGTCTTGCACTCAACTCATCAGTGTCATAGTTTAATGGCTAGAAATAATTTTCATTCCAGTCAAATGTGTCAGCAAAGCGTGCTCTTTTCTGAACCATTTCACAGTCACTATTTTCAGAACAATTTCGCGATCGACTGTCATGGATTTAGAAGAAATTATATAGGAACATTTGCACGTGTCCTCTATGAACGTTGGCAAAGTTTGGCAATTGTCTAAGTAATACATAATGAGGTATAAACACTGGTTTGATTTCATGTGCAAAGGTGCGCAGATTGAGCATGAATTTCTGATGGCTTTGAGCTATTATATCTTGGGTAATATTTTGTTAAAATAAATGCAATTTGGTCATCTACTACAGCTACACATGTTCTCTTAAGAATAATAAAGAAAATAATTTTGTGAACCAAATTCAGCCAGAAAATGTAATGTAAGACTAAGTCACCAGAAAAAATCGGTGCCCAAAGAAATCTTGAAGTTTGACTTCTTATGATGAAAACATGGGACTGAAGTCGAATTCTGCAAAGAGGGAACACAGCAACAAATGAATATGCACTCTCGAACTGTACAGCCAGACCACTGAACAGCTACTGGAGTGGAAGGGCAGAAAGGCGAATCACTTCTTGTGAATAGGAAATGATTACCAGTCCACAACATTTATAATTTTTTGTACTTACACAAATCTCAAAATGCAAAACAGAAATCAACAACAAAGGACTGCTGCAGTAAGTGCCGAAACTTTGAACAGCTACTGAATAAACAGTGTAGAAATACAGATCTGTGTCTGGAGATGTCCACAGCACACAGGAAGCGGGGGCTCGGCACGTCTGAACATGTCAACAGTACAGACAGAATGTCCCAGCCCTGTGCCTAGGGATGTCCACAGCACCAGAGGAAGGGCACAGAGCCGTGTCCACAGATGTCTGTAGCAGTCAAAGGGTTAACAGACCTTTTTAGAACTACACTTGACATGCTGTTTATTGCAATACTTGTATCGTCTGTAAAAACAAAACAAACTTTGCTTCTGGCATTAAAACAGATGAGATGTCATTAATGTACACAAGAAAAAGTGAGGGTCCGAAGATGGATCCTTGTGGGACACTACATGTAATTTCTTTCCAATATGATGATGACTTATAGCTTAATTCACTAGTCCCTTGTACTGACACCCTTTGTTTCCTGTTAGTGAGGTATTACTTGAACCGTTTTGCAGAACTGCCTGTGATACTATAGAATTCTAATTTATTTAAAAGGATGTTGTGGTTTACATGATCAAATGCCTTCTACTAATCTCTGAAAATGCCTGTTGTTTGCAATGTATTGTCTAATGAATTAAGTATGTTCTGATTGAAGGTGTAAATAGCCATTTTGATCAGAACCCTTCAAAAATACAAACTGGACAGTATGTTGTTAGTGGTCAGGTGGTTAAGAAGCTGCCTGTACATCACCTTTTCTAGAATTTTCAAATGTGCCTAAATTCTAGTACTAATCTTTTGGCATGCCATATGTGGGGTACAATAATAGCCCCAAAACCTGTGCTCGTTGTTTGCACAGATCCTCTTCTGTTGTCCTACAGAACTTCCTGCTAAACAAGAAGCAGTGCGAGGCTGCAGCTGCTGCCAATGGAGCCACTTCGTCCTCCGGGATGTCTTCACTGTCAGGGTCTGCATCAAATTTCCGCAACTGGTGAGTCTGCTGTATGCTTTTCAGTACTCATACTTGAATAATAAAGCTACAACATGATGTTCAACTAGACCTAACAATTTTCTGAAGCCAGGCCTGCTGATCTATTTCATGGATGAATCATAGTACAGTCCTCATGATTTATACACTTAAAGTTAGTTAACAGATACTCACAGCCACAGCTTCAAAAGTTAAATTTCCTGGAGAAGTTTCTGAACCCATCAGAATTAACTCAGGAGATAGGCAGGGCAATGGACTCCTATTTCTGTTCAATCTGGTGTTAAACAAAGTCTTAAACAAAGTTGGATGGAGAACTAAAAGAGAAAACATTGAACGAATCCATCTAGGACAAGGAAGAGGAATATTTGGGGTGAAGTGTCTTGCTTTTGCTGATGATATTGCAATCATTTCAGAGAACAAAAGAGGTTAAAAATAGTCATAGAAACACTGTAGCTAAAACTGGACTGTAAATATCATATGATGAAATAGAATACATTGATCATAAACACAACAGAGAAAAATATATACAAACACAACTTGGAAATATTGGAACAATTGAGAAGTTTAAGAATTTGGGAGAATGGATGCAATCTGATGTAGTGGATAACACTAAAAATAAAAGATAAAAGATCAAGTAAAATGGAATTAACGTACAAACTCACCCAAAACTGCTATAATATAAGATCAGTATCATTCCAGGCAAAAATTAAATGCTACTTGACAGTAATTAAATTGGATGCACTGTAAGATATAAACACCTAATATTGTAAAAAAAGGGGAACTAGAAAAGAAAGAAAAGAAAATACTCAGAAAAATATTAGGATCACAAAAGAGCAAGGAAAAAAAATTGGATGAAGAGAAATAATGAAAATTAATACAGAAATGTAGAAATAATCACAGACCCAATGAGTAAGAGGAGATTCAAGTTTTATGAACCCATTTGCAGAATGCTTGGCAGAAGGCTAATGAAATTCTAATTTTTATTTCCACCTTAAAGAACACTTTGGGACAGAAAAATTGGATCTGAAAAATCATCACATAATACACCTTACAAGAAAAGAATAAGTTCAGGTTACTGATCAATGCTGCAAAATTTCTTGTCCAACAATCAGAACTACAGAGTGATATCAATGAATAGGGGCAAGCCTTAAGCTAACATATGTAGTAGTTCTAGGAAGACAAGAAGAATAAGAATGTACCTCAGTCTTGGGTTCTAAGTGCCTTAGAATTGGCCAAATTCTGTTTTAAAACTTATAATGATGATAACATTTTCTAACTATAATGCTGTAGGGAATGTAAAAATGGACTTGTATAACAGTTACAAGCAGGAAGTAAAATCTATAAAATAGAATGGAAATGGATATTTCCCAAAATTTGGGTGGGCATTCTATTAGGTAAAAGTGATTGCTTGTACAGTGCTATGAATTTATAATTTCTTTAACTGCAGAAGATCTGTTATGGATAATCAACATATTAATGGAAACATTACACCAAAAGTTACAGCTTACACCAATAAGGAGATTGGTGATGTCCGTAAAGACGAGAGAGGAGATTTGTGTTTCTGTAGAATGTGCTGTGATATATATTTAGCAATTCCACTGCCCAGTTCAGCAATCACCCTAACATTTGTGATAACTGTGGATTGTACTAATTTTATTATTTTCAATTAATCTTGCAAGTTGCTGTCTATGAATCCCTACTAGCACATCTGGGATGAAATGTAATTCAGACTGTCACTTACGTGTTTCGAAACAATGAAAAGATTGGTTCAGCACAAACATTGCTCCTTGAAAGTTATTTTTGATGCTATGTACTTACCACATCTCATTTTGTACTCCAAGCAGTGCAAGGGGTGCCTTATCTCAGAGTATTTTTTTCTTAGATGGTAAGCCTAATGTGTACTAAGAGTATATTTTTTCAAATAAAATACCATATGTTTACAAGCTTGGTTGAAACTTCTGTTAGAGGGCTGTGCCAGAAAAATGCGAGCACACGCATGCATAACACACATGCATTGCACACATGCATGCGCGCACGCCCCCCCCCCCCCCCCCCGCAAGTGTGTGTGCGTGCACGCGCGTGCGCGCGCGCACACACACACACAACAGAGAAGGGACCAATATTAGTACTGAACTTCAATCTAAGTCACTTTTTTCCCTCGGGTTCCAAACAACGCATGCAAAGCAAACAGAAGTTCTGAAAAATGGTGCTAGGACCATAACAACTAACTTTTATTGTCAGATATAACCTGTGCTAGGCATGCTTCACAGGCTTAAAGAAAAATAGGCTTACTGGTGGCAAAACTTCTGCACTAATAAAAATAAAAAATACTTTTAACAATGGAAAAACCAATAGGAATGTCAATAATGGAGGATAGATAACAACTCACCATAAAGAGGCCCATTGAGCTGCTGACAGACACAAAAATAGATAATCACATTCATACAACTTAAATTTTTGGCCATGACTTTCGTCAGAAAAAGAAACACATACATTCACATAATCACTTGGACAACTATATACACACAACCACATACATAATGATTCTTGCTAGATGCTTGTGGCGCTGGAGTATCCGGACATGATGAATGTGTGTGTATAGTTGTCTGAGTGAATGTATGTGAATGTATATGTTTCTTTTTCTGACGAAGGCCATTGCCAAAAATTGTCAGTTGTGTGAATCTGATTATCTATTTTCATGTGTATCAGCAGCTCAGCGGGCCTCTTTACGGTGAGTTGTTATCTATGCTCGATTATTGACAGTTAAAAAAAGTATGGTAGAAGAAGAGTCTACTATTTTTCCGAGAATCACTGCATCACAATTGAATTATTGCAATGAAGGAAAGATAAATTCATTATTACTCATCTTCTAATGTAGTATTGTTTCAAATATTTATAGAACAAAAAATGAGTTTCTTCACATCAATACTAACAATAAAAAAGGCCTTAGGAACTTTATATACTATGTGGGATGATTCTTAGAATCAAGGAAAGAGCAGTCATCAACATTTAATTATGTTATTTACTACAAACACCAGTTTCAAACCTCACAGTTCATCATCAGATGGTTGCTCACATCTACATACATTTCTTGTGATCTACATTTTGGTTATGCTCATAAGGCAAAATTATGAGCGTAACCAAAATGTAGATGGCAAGAAATGTATGTAGACGTGAACAGACATCTGATGATGAGCCTTAGGTTTGCAACCAGTAATGGTCCTACTTTGTAAATAAATGGCATAATTAAATGTGCTTGGTTGCTGTTTTCTTGATTGTAAGAATTATCCTGTATTTTATACACAGCCACGGCCTCAAAATGTGAATTTTTGACCAAATAACCTAACAATTACCATTGACACCTAAAAAGTATTTTCACCAAAATAACTTTGCTTAACGTTGACTGCTAAGCTTATGACTCGAACCCAACTGCTGTAGCTGTATCTTCATCCATTCTACCTAATCTTTGTTGCTTGTTAGAATGTCTTATTTGTCAGGTGTGACTTAGATTCGAGTAAATATGGTAAACCCTCTATGGAGGAAAGTGTATCATTCATAGTCTCAAAAGTTTATTTACATATGCCTGGAAAGTAGGAGAGACAACTAGTCCTATCTGCCAGGTTAATCCTTATTTCTCACCGTAGTAAGATGTATTCGTTTTTTTTTTTTTTTTTTTTTTTTTTTTTTTTTTTTTTTTTTTTTTTTAAATCAGTTAATTCAGTTTTTCACATTATGAAGTAAGCACACTCATCTGAATATCATAGTATTGCACTTCACAGTTGAACAAGTTTCCATTTTGCAAGAGGTAATGTTTGCTCCATAACTGTTGCAGGAGTATCCTGCACGGCCACGATGGTGGTCCGTCAGCAGTGGCGGCTGGCTCCTCACCTGGGGTGCACCCGTACCGCTTGCCATCCATTGTGGGCAAATATGATGACGACTTCCCGCTCAGGAAGACAGGTGAGCAGTGCTGCACTAAACTCTCAAAGAAAAGTTGTTTCATGCATTTTCCTGTATGCACTTCTTATCCTTCTGTTTCAGTTCTCATTTGCTCCTCCACTACACATTCTCAAACTACTCCATAGCAACCTTTGCTGTTTCCCAAAAATGTATCAGGGCAAACCGATTACTTGTGCACAAATAGTGATCTCACTCATATTATTACCATCACCATCATCATCATCATCAGTGATCTGCCAAAAGGCAGGTTTACACCTGGTAGTTCTCCACACTGTCCAGTCTTCTACCATCTTCTTCAGATCTGCATATTTTCCTCTTCCATTTATGTCATCTTGTATCACCTTCTACCTCTCTGACTTTTCCCACAAACCAGTCCTTCCAAGACATCTGTTAGTATGTACTCCCTTCTCAACGACTGTCCCAACCAGTTCTTTTTCCTTTCTCTTATAACCTTCAGCAGACATCTTGTCTCCCCCAACCATTTACAACACTCTTTCATTACTCACTCTATCTATCCAGTTTATCCTCTCTGTTCTCCTCCACATCCACATTTCGAATGCTTCCAACCGTTCTTCATCCTCTCATCTCAGCATCCATGTTTCTGCACCATTTAGTGCCACACTCCAGATGAAACATTTGCCAAGACTTTTCCTTAGACCCTTACCAATTTGCCACATAACAGTCTCCTCTTTCTGTTGAATGCCTCCTTCACTATGGCAATTCGAGTTTTCACCTCCTGGTGGCATATTAAGTCTTCGGTTATTGTGCTTCCAAGATATTTAAATGCACTTACTTGGCTAATGGTAGTTTGTCCTATTTTAATATTGGCCAGTCTGTGTCTTATACTGATGACCATACTCTTTGTTTTTGCTGTGTTTATTTTCACCCCATATTCCACACGAGCATCATCTAGATCTTTCAGCATGTTGTTCGCTGTCCTCTCACTTTCTGCCACTAATACCATGTCATCACCAAATCTTATGCATTCTATTCTGTTCCCACCGGTACATATTCCTTTTTTCCCCCATCTAAGCCTTTCGCAATGACCTCTTTCAGGTATACATTAAACAATAATGGGGAAGGCAACAACCTTGTCTAACCCGTCACCCATGTCATCACCAAATCTTATGCATTCTATTCTGTTCCCACCGGTACGTATTCTTTTTTTCCCCCATCTAAGCCTTTTGCAATGACCTCTTTCAGGTATACATTAAACAACAATGGGGAAGGCAACAACCTTGTCTAACCCCTCACCCAATTTGGGTTCCTTTTGATATTTCATTTCCAGTCCTTATCCTCACTTTCTGGTATAAATATAGATTTTGTATAAGTCATCTCTCTTTCCCTTCCTCTTCAAAATATCCATCAGCTTCTTCCACTGAACTCTGTCAAAAGCCTTTTTTAAGTGTATAAAAACAGCAAAGATTTCTCTGCCTTTTTCCATATATCTTTCCCATATGGTTCTTAACAGGCCAATAGCATCTCTTGTACCTTTTCCTCTTCTAAATCTGTACTGCTGCTCTGCAATCCCTCCATCCATCTTGCCATATGGCCTTCTATTCAACACTCTCAGGAACACTTTAGCTGCATGAGAAATTAGACTGATGGTCCTATGCTCTTAACATTTTTTAGTATTCATCTTTTTCTCTATTGGTATCATAACTGTTGCAAGGAAGTCCTCAGGCCATTCCCCTTTGTCATATATCTCATTACAGAGGTAGACTATTTCTTTTCTAGCCTTGTTGTGTAGACTGTTCAGCAGTTCTGCTGGTGTATCATCAATTCCACATACCTTCTTATTTTTCATTTCCTTCAGTGCCTTTTCTACTTCTGTTTCTAATTATTCTAAAGTGAGATAATTGTTAGATGCAGGAGAAGGCTTCTGCAATTTGTCAAAAATGCTGGTTCTCAAAGCACATTCAGCTGCAATTTTTTGGGAAGATTGTTGTTTTCTCTTTTAGAGTTCCTGACTGAAATTGTAAATCATTTCCATAATACTTTTGTACTAACTGAGCTGATTACTAACAAATCTACAGGACGCCACTGAATTCCCTTGATGTCCTCCATTACTGTGCCTAGTATGATTCCCGAACATTTAAGCAGTATATGAGAATGTGGCACATAATAATTCTGTAGATGATACCTTTATGGATGTCTGTACTTCTCTAGATATTTTTGTATGCTTTGTAGTCAGTTGCTGATCTTTATCAATGATCTTATCTATCTGCTCATTCCATTTAGTGCTATTTAAGAGTGTTACATCTATTATATTTAACTGACACTGTATTTGAACACCAAAGGAATTTCTCCTGGCAGTTTACATTAACTTAACTTCAGAGCATTTTGCCATTAATCTCACAAAACAGAAATTCTGTAAAAGAGATACCAGATCCTCCTACAGTAACTCTGTTGACACTTTCCAATAGACGACAGCATTGTCAGCTAAATATTGGATGGCTGCCCGTCTGATCCTAGCACACTTTAGCTGGGTGTTCCTGTTGCTGCATTTGTCTCTCATGGACAGTCGTGCCCTACAACAGGTCACTCAAGTATTCCGCAGTTAGTCATATATATGAAAGCTGTTCCTGTACTCAGACTTTGGTTAGCAGTGTATCTTGTAGTAGTGTGTCAAATGTTTTTCATGAATTTGCCTCTTGGCCTTTATTTAGGGTTTGCAGGAATACTGTCTGGGGAAAATGGCAAGCTGTATTACACACAGGCAATGTCTTCTAAGTTTCTGCCAATTTAAAGAAAGGAGTTTTCCCTCTTTAGGAAATAAGTTATAATATAACTTAGAAAATTCTCAAGGCTCTTAAGACAGATGGACATTGAAGATACTCATTTGTAATTCTGTATTTTGTTCTTTCTCCCTTATGTATGAAAATAATCTAAGTGTGTTTTCCCCCAATCAATCAGCACAAGTGTTTGTTCATGTACAGACCAGTTAGCCAAGTGCTCAGCACATGTGACTTGCTCTCAAGATAGCAGTTCAAAGATCCACCTGGGCATCCAGATTTAAGGTTTTTGCAATTACCCTACATTGAGGGAGGCATATGTTGCAATGGTTTTCATGGAAATGCATGGCTGATATCTTTCCCTCATCATTCCCTAATCCAAACTTGTGCTGCCTATGCTGATCTTGTAGCTGATGAGCTGCTAAGAACTTGCTGACATTCAATCCTCACTTGCCCTTACAAATAATTCATGATAAATATGAGCTAAGAAAGAGGTCAGTGCTATAGGAACTTGCATAAAATCAAATAAATGTGGCATTAAAGACTGATGCCTTATTCATTTTCCAATGAGTCTTATGCTTTTTCTCCTCCTCCTCCTCCTCCTCCTGCTCCTTCCTATACCCTGCATGGCAAGTGGAGAGCTCTGACAGTTGAGGTGGCATTGGCACACATTCTCTGCACATCCATGCCGGCCAAGCTGATATTGTTAGTGCTAGGCAGTCCTGGGTTTGTCAGTGGTGCCACATGCATTACTCAGCTTTTTGTGTGTATGTGTACATTCCATTAATTCTGTGAATTTCTTATCATTTTTGTGGATAATTGATTTCTGTAGTTCAGAGAAGAGGACTTTTCATAAAGGAGCTAAGCTGAAATCTCAAGCATGTTAAATTTATGTATAAACTGCATGTTTACTTTGAAGGAGAAAGAGGCACTGATGGGCTTTTAGAAACCAGTGAGTAAAGTGATTGGCATGGAGGCAAAAGAATTTAACATATCTACAGTGACAATCAAGAGAGTCGTAAAGGATAAAGAGGCTGTCAGTTCATCTGCAAGTGCTCTTATTGTGGCGCCTTGAAAGTTGAATAAGACATTGTGTCATGTGACTAAAATGGACAAATTTTGATGAAAATGCTATCAGGAAATTTATGTAAGCATACTACAACAGAAAGTAGTACCCAACAGTTAATGACATCACTGTTGTTTAGTGGTTTTTTCACAGGCAACAGACAAGTCTCTCTATTGTGTAAAAAAAAAAAAAAAAAAAAAAAAAAAAAAAAAAAAAAAAAAAAAAAAAAAAAAAAGCAGCTTTCTTGTTATTGGAACACAGAGGCATTATAGTATGGACAAGTCCTTTCCTGTGTGAGTTGGCAGCAGTGAATCTGAAGAACATAGTATAGATTGATGAAACATGAGTTAATGGCAAATCGTGCACGATCTGTTGCACAGACAGGCAGCAGTCACCACAGACCTATCAATTTGCCACCTGCTAAGGGAGGGCTACTAATTATTGTTCACAACTGGCTGTAAGAATCTTTGATTGTCTGGTGCTATGATGATTTTTTCAGTCAAAAAGAACTGTGAATTACCACGAGGAAATGAAAGCCCCAATAGATTTGAAGAGTAGTTTGTTAATCATTTGCTATCAAATGTCAGTCCTGGGAGTTTTTGTTACTGGATCATTCTGTAAGTTAAATAAAGCCCCTTAAGACACTGTATTTGAAATTTATAAGCTAGCAGAGAATAACTGTTTTCCATTGTACCACCACCATTTCAATACCATTGACATAAATAAAAGCAGATGACACATAGTGAGACACAGAGTTGCTGGTATATAAGCCTGTCACCAAATAAAGCCTCAAAATTGGGTGAACGTTGTGACCTATGTTTGGAAAGAGATTACAAGGTCGAACATAGAGGAAGGAGTGAGAGATGAATCCATGCAAAATATTGTCATATTAGAAGTTGAGAACAGCAGAGACAATAATAATGAAGCACGTGTGGTCAAGGTGAATAGAGAATCCACCATATGACGACAATCTTGGAGTTTCTGTTCTTATACATGAAAAAAATAAAGGTAACATCTTTGTTTATTTTACATGCAGCATTTGTGCATTTTGCTGTAACTTGTTAATTTCAAAAATCACTATGTGTGCACATATGTAAGGGCACAAATACTAATAGCACACAAGGGAAAAAAATGTTATCAAGGAATACATTGCTGAGCAGAATGCCGTCAACAAGGATGCTGCAGTGAACTGTGCGGCATTATTTGACTTTCTGACACTGGCTGCCTAAGGTTGGAGGGGCAGGTTTAACACTATTAACTACTCTCACAGCTGTCAGAGCTCTTCTCTCTCCTAATTTATTTATTTTTAATAGCAAAATAGTTTCAACCATACCTTCAATTCTACATCCTTGTAATCATGGAATACAGTAATGCCTGAGATGGCATTAGCATGTTAGCATAAAGGGGATAGATGTCTCTGTTGTCAGTGTTCCTTTCATTTGCCATTTTACTTTTTCTGATTCTAAAGGGCAGAATAAATACCTTTTTTTAATTTTCTGGGTGTTAAAGTTTAAACTTAATTAATGTCTTCTAATCTACAACTTATTTTTTGCATAATAACTGCAAGGTCAACATTTGGGCAGTTATTTCCATTGACATTGTGATTTATTCATTTATTATTTTAATTTTTCTCTAAGCTTTGTTAATAATGTACATAGAATTTTCATAGTTTTTTGAAGTTTTCTGTTTGATATTAAGTAGAAATACAATTATGAAAGATAACATCATGTAGCAAGCATTGTAACTAAATTGTTAATACACTTTTGTGTTTGTGTGAATATTAACTGCTTAATATCTTCATTAATTCTTTTTATAATAATGTAGAAATGTAATATTAATTGCTTGTACTTATGTAGCTTAAAAAAATTTTGACTCTTCTCTCCCATTCATTTATTTTGCAGTGTGTTGCATCTTGCATGTTTAATGAGACGCAGAAGGATTTTTGCAGAATGAAGTAGGACACGTTGGAAAATTACTCACATTTTTATATTTATCCAATGCTTTGAACATTAGATCATGTCATTTTGAACAGTGTGTCTGAATGCTACATACTTTCATGCTGCAAGTAACAATCCTTCCTGTGGCCTCCGTGTGTTTTACAGTAGTGATAATATGACTGACTGTAGCTCTAACATTGGTGTATCTACTCCTCTTCACGCTGTGCCCTCGACAGCATCCGAACCAAACCTGCTCAAGGTGCGACTCAAGCAAAGGGTGATTGAACGCCGATCTAGCCCCATCGCCAGGCGCAAAGATCGACTTCTGGCCAACATCAAGAGGAAGTCACAACTCGCAAGTATGCGGGGTTTCCTGGTTGTGGGAATAGTAGATATGTCCTGGTGGTGTAGTACAACTTAGACAGATGTAACTGATGATTACCTTTATTATTAAGAAAACAGTTACTTCAGAGTTTTCGGAAACTTCTGAACTTATGAAATACAGCAATTTGGGTTTATTTTATATACTCTTTCAATAAACTGCTGTCTGGATGTTAGTTGTACATAGGGATATTAGATATCTGCAATCTTCAATTAGTACGGTTTTCTTGTGATGATCAGGAACATTTCAGTACTATTTTATGAAACACATTTTGATTGATACAACTACAGTTTTTATTTTAAATATTTCATCTGTAACTTTGAAATTCTAAGTTATTATTTAAAACAAAAGATTCTAATGGAATCAGGATCTGATCAGTGTGTGCAGGAATTATGTCATTTATCGCTCCATTTTGTTATTATTGTGTTTAATAGTCAAGATTAAATCTGTGTAATCATTACCATTTCATTACTACAGAAGTGAGAAAATATTTGTAGATAATTCTTGCAACAGAACTGTGTGTAGAACCTTTCTTCCTGTTCTCAGGAGCAAAATTCATTGGTGTTTCCCAATTATTAGTTGCCTCAGCCTAATTTTGCATGTTTTTTGTGCACGGCACGGTTTTTTGATCTGTGACACTAACATTTGTCACAATCAAATGACACAGACGTCAGTCAACAATGTGGGTGTTTCAGCGGAAGTGAATGCCGGCGGTGTGGGAGTGAACAGCGTGGACTCTAGTCCAAACTCCCCTCCGGCGATGCCAGGCGCTGGCCGCCAGCCTTCGCCGTCCCATCAGATGGGCCGCAGCAGTACACCGATTCAGGAGGTAAACATGTCACTTCAGAGAAATGTATGCACAAAAACGTGCACTGAAAGGTAGATTTAATGAACTTTCGTTTATGCTCTCACTCGGCAGTAATAATTAACAGATCTCTGTGACCGTTGATGTGGTTGAAATCGTATTCTTTACTCTTGGTTGTGCTATTTCCCATAGTGGTTAATGTAGAGATCCAGAATAATTTGAGGAAAAGTTTTCCTCAGACTACATTTGAAATTAAACATGTCTGAAAGAACCAATCTTGCTGTGTAATGGTGCAGCTGTTATAAATATAGATTTTGTATGGGTTTTTCAGTCTCAACTGCTATTTCACTGTGGATGTGCACAAGAACTGAACTCAGGGAATACAGAGCTAGCTGTGAGCCATAGTGTACAATGGTCAGAGTAGGAAGACACAAGGAAATTTGGGTGGGGCATTTTTTAGAAAACTTCATCAGCAATCAGTCATAAATATTTAGTTTATACAGATCTACATTTTAACTACTGTGTAGTCATTATCAATGCTTAAAACAAACAGATAAAACATGTAAAACATTTTGAGCGTAACCTCTGACATGGAGGTCGAAATGTTTTACATGTTTTAACTGTTCATTGTAAGTATTGATAATGACCACACATTGGTCGAAATCTAGATCTGTATAAACTAAATATTTATGACTGATTGCTGGTAGTTTTCTCCAAATCCTGCAGGTGTGTTAAGCCCTTGTGCCTGGGGTGCTTTAGAGACTTAGCACAACTACTTAATAAAGAGGAGATCCTGGGTTCAAATCCCAGCCCTGACCAAATTTTCATGTGTTTACATTGCATACTAGACTGAAAAAAAAACCATTTAAGATTTGATTATGATTTATTCAAGACTGTAAATGATTTTTTAAAAGTAAATAATATGGGGATAGGTAGAAACATCATTGTAAAGCTGATCACTGAGCTGCCAATAGAAAAGAAAGTGTCAATTACACAACTTAAATTCTTGCCTACAACGTTCATCAGAAATCAGCATACGTGAATTCACAGAATCAATCGGGCATAACTCGTGCCTACATGACCACCATTTCCAAACGCTCAGTCACACTAATCTCATAACAGTGAGTGTGAGGGCAGAGGATGCAAAGCAAGAGTGGGAATAGAATGTTCTACACTGCCTGTCAGAGAGTGAAGGAACTGATTGGTGGGAATGTGAGCTGCAGTTTAGAAGGCTTCTCTGCATCCCCCCTACCCCCTCCCCCCTTATCACAGCAACCTGCACCTTTTCGTATTCCACCAGTACATGTCCCTTACAAACCTATTAATACAAAAACACCTGTCCATGGCATATACATCCCTGAACCACATCCATTTCCTCCGCAAGATATTACTGATGTATAATCCAAAAACATAGAACCCATGTCTGAAATTTAATCCTTTCCTCTCCAGCACCTGAAGGAGCACTGCAGACACCACTTCCACAATTTGTCTAGCTTGTTGACACCCTGTTGTCGCCATGGAGCACCACTATACAACCCCTTTCTTACCCACAGTGTTCCTCTTCATGAACCTCTCATAGCAGTCAGTTCTCGAATAGCTTGTCACAAATCTTCCCGCCACCCCTCTCCTCTCCTAGCAAGACGGCTGACTGGTGATACCCTTGCCAGCAATTTTTTCCGTGGACCATATGCAACTTGAAAATAAGATACTAGGTACCTCTGCCACACACTGTGAGTGGCTCCTGGAGCTTTGGTTGTTGATGTAGATTTACTTACTACACCTATCAGGGATCAGTGACTCACCTGAAATATCTAGGCTGAAACAGTTATTTAAATAGATGATTCCATTTCACAAATTAACAATTGATAACAGGAAACTGTCATTCTCCAAAGTGTGATACATAAAATTAAAATTCTTCTTTTGGTATTGGAGCATTTTATTGTTTCTTTTGCCATTTGTTTTTATATATTTAACAATATGTTTGATATTCTTGTCTAATTGTTCTCTCTCTTGGTGACTTTGTTTTTGCAGGAGGGTGAAGGCTGTGGCAGTCAGCAGGGCAGTGTGGGAGAGCTGTCGCTCTACAGCAGCCCGTCCATGCCCAACATCTCACTGGGGCGGCCTCCGACACACTCTGTGGTCAGTGGGGTCCAACTTTATGTTGATTACACTGTAGGGGAGGCATCATTCTTTTAAGTGTCCCGGGTTGTCTCTGCTTTCATTGTTGCCTGTGGCCAAGCAAATCCATTCTGCATATATGAAAGTCTTATTTGTGGGAATTGAGAATGGTTTCAACCCTGTTAGTATTGTTAATAGTTAGTATTGTTAGTATTGTTAATACATTATTCTGTAGTTTCATATGACACTATTATATGTGCTGCTTAAAAGTTCTTTGTCATTTTTCTTTTGTAGAATTTTTCTGACTTTGATTACTTTCTGAATCAAATCTGTGACTTTGTTTGTGGGTGGACACTTGAGCTCATAGAAACTTTGTCACTGGGCTGCTTCCAAATCCAACCATTCAGTGGGCCCTGCTTAGCAAACCCTGGACCCCAGCTTTGGATTGATGAGTGCCACCAGTCCTCTGTCACTATTAGCTCTGGGCGTGTTCAGCGATCACTCTGTGATGCGACGATGGAACATTGTGTGTTATAGAGACCCGAGATCTTGACCCGACTACCTGGGTTGTGAGGAAAGTACAAATCTGTCATTAGTGGGCAAACTCTTGGGGAAACCGGGTATATCTCAAGTCTGTAGATTAGATTAGATGTACATATCATTCCATCATAGTGAGGAGATCCTTTTAAGCATATTTAAAATGAAAAGGACAACAAAAACTTGTTATGAAATAATAAATATTATGTATATTTAGGTGCATATCATAATTCTTAGCCTTTTTCAGCCACAAATTATGACATAAAACTAAAATAAAAAGATTTTTAGAACATTTATTTACAAATCATTGCCTTCACTGCACAAGATTCTCACACAAGTCAGATTATGCTATGTTATTAATAACAGAAACACATCAATCGATTCTGCTAAGAAATCCATCATTGGAGTAGGAGGAGTTGGCCTGCAATAATCCTGTAGGCTCATATCAAACTGAATTTTATTATTATGAGTTAAGCTTTTTATAACTGTCAGCATTTTATTGAAAATGTGTACTACTGAATAGTGGATACCTTTGTGGACTGAAGAAAGTGACTTTAAATCTTTGTGAAAGTTATTCTTGTTCCTAGTGTTGAACCCAAGAACTGGACTGCTGGTTTGAAAACAGTTATATTTAAATGGCAAATTTCATATACCGGGAAGCAGTATATGAACCCTCTGCAGAAAGTTGGGTCAGTTCACAGCAGGAATAATTTGTATTGCAAATGTTTGGGCACAGAGAACTTCAGCGTGGCTTGATGAGTTACACCAGAAAATAATCCCATTATGATATCGTGGAATGAAACTAAGTATAGAATGCTAGGTTTTTCAAATATCACTAGCAAATACAGGTTTCATTAGGCACTTCAGCGATTCTGTGGTATGCTCCTTCCAGTCAACTTCATTGTCAAGCTGTAAGCCCGGAATTTAACTCTGTAAACTTATTCTATCTCCTTGTTAAATTTTAAGCATAAAATGACAGGAAACTTTTAACTAGTTTAAACTAACCCAGGCAAATGGACATCTGTCTGGGTAGTCTGTTCTGTAGTGTTCCTGCCCAGCACGTCATTAGGATTCACCTTCCCCATGAGTATACCATTTCCGCAGCATAGCTTCATGCAGTCCTGTAGTCTCAAGTGCAGATGCATCATGTTAAGAGGAAACAGTTACATGTGTGCTGCAATTCCTGTAGTGTACTACAATTGTTTTAGAACCTGTATCCTCCATCAGAAAAGTTGACTTAGCATGTTATCTGATGGCAAGGGAATTAAATTCCATTCTGATGGGTACCAGGGCATGTGAGGATTCGGGAAACTGAAAACACTGATTGGACTGCTATGGAAGTCTGCAGAGAACAGGATGTGACACATTGCGCTGTTCCCCTGTGGAATGGCGTCTCTGTGTTGCAGGAGGTCATTGGCAGTGATGGACAGTAAGCTGTGGTTGGTGAAACCAACTATCCAAACTTGGCAATCTTTCTGATTACTCAGCCAGGATGAAGTGAGTCTTACATGCCTGCAAATCAGATGCTGTCCCTTTACACACAGCTTCCTACTACAGAGAGAGGTTCCTCCCTTATGTGATGTCTGTGGTGTGCGCATAATTGTACACCATATTTTTTATGAGTGCAATTTATATTACTTTGAGAGGGCAGAAACAAATTTTATTGGGGATCTGCCCAATATTTAGCTGTAAATAGTAAAGTGTATTCAAAGGTTTAAAATTTTTATGACTATGGTATAAGCTTTTAGGCTGGAGGTTTGGCTGGCTCACCACTTCTTACCTGTGATCAGCCAGGTATGAAATGTTTTCTTAATCCAGTGTTACCAATACTGCTTTCAAGATTGTTGAGTGTGAACGCGTAGTGTCTCTCTTTAGATTAAAACAAATAGATTTACCAGTACTTCCGTTGCGGGATTTTGCTTAAATATTGGAAGTTTTTATGAAGAGCAATGTAGTAAGTTTCAGTTTTACTAACTTTTTTTTAAATAAAAGATATTACTCAATTTTTTTTATATCCAAACTGTTGTTACTTTCCTCAATTACCCTGTATGTGAGGCTTCCTACCCTTCAAAACTCTATTGAGGTTTCTACTGTTTATATTTAATTGTTTAAATGAAAGCACAAGCACTTGATCAGTGTATTAATTAGTTGTAATACACGATGTTTCAGCCGGATGCGACTCACCTACACGGTAATGCGGGGCTGGGGACAGTGTCGGAGGCAGAGGTGCGTGCTGCCTTCACAGCCAGGCTGGGAATGCCGCTGACTGGCCAGATGTTGCCGGGAACATTGCCTTTCTACCCAACATTACCAGGTAAGAGTGATCAGTCAGGAAGTTTCAAAAAATGAAATGCTTTCAGAATGGGATAAAAGATTGGCAATGCTAACACTAGAATGTCGGAATGGCTGACTACTCGTTAATGTCCTGTTGTTGGAGCAACATGGGTAGTTGCTATTTTCCCATAGGGATGGATATTCTTGTGAAATGAGTGCTTCTGACAGTTTGCCTAACCTTACTCCTCACTCCAATGCTGATGTGCACAAAAAAAAAGGGGGGGGGGGCAGTTGCCAGGCCAACCACCACAGTTGTCAAAACTGTACATACACTCTGCCCTCTGGTGCCTGCTCCGCACTCTATTCACAAATCTCAGTCTACTGACCTAATAAGTGAAACTTTAACTTCCCCTGTCTCTAAAGAAACTGTCAGTCGCCATCCCATGGGCAAACATAACTCCAAGTATATCTCCGCTAGTAACAATTGTGCTTCTGTTCGAGCTAAAGGCTCAGATGCTAGTGTTTTCCCACAGTCGCGCAGTGTTTCAAATGTTCATGCACCAGCTGCCACGCCTGCCGCGGTTCAGCATCTTCCTGTTTCTGCGACGGTGGTGTGCCCACGTGCTTCGATGGCCACCGCCGTAACATCCATCTCAGCTGACCTCTCGGCTGCTTTGGTTCGGCTGTCATCTTGCGCTGTGCCACAGGTTGCGCCACCACCTGCCACGGTAGTCACCATGCGCCATGTTGCCTACTCTGCTTGCCGACCTGCACTCTGCCGCAGCTCGGCCGTCATCTTGCTCGGACACCCAGATGGCGACCTCACCTACAACGATGCTCCCTTGCTGCAACTACTCCGCTTGCCGACCCGCATGCCTCTGCAGCCCGGTGACCATCTTGCGCCCTCGCACTTGTGGCACCTCCAGTGGCACCAGCGGATATTACAGCCTGCCTGGAACAGTCAGCTATCACCTCCCATCCCCACACTAGCTGTCACATCATCCGACGTATCCGATGCACCAGATGCCACGCCTCCAGTTGTCTCCCACGTTCAGCATTGCATTTCTGTAGTAATTAACGGCACTGTCCCCAGACTCGGACTCACTGACGACATGCCTGTGCATAGCAAACCACGCCGCCTTTGTGCTGAAAAATTCGGGCCCGTGGAACCACAGATTGCAGAATTACTAGAGGAAAGCTTAATTGTACATTCTTGTAGCAGTTGATCCTCCTCCATTTACTTAGTAAAGAAAAGCAATGGTTTCCTGGAGGATGTGTGGGGGACTACCGTAGTTTCAATGCTAAGATGATCATGGACAGCTATCCTACCTGTAATGTAGTTGATTTCACTCGTGCTCTTGCTGGTGCTAAAATTTTTTCTGTGGTTGACTGCAAATGTGCTTACCATCAGATACCCATGGCTCTGGAGGATGTTGAGAAGACTGCCATCACGACTTCGATAGGCTTATACGACTACCGTTTCATGCCATTTGGACTTAAGAATGCCATACAAACCTGGCAACGCTTCATCACTGAGATTCCTTTCCCTAAAGTTTTGTTTTTTTACTTGGATGACATTTTGCTATTTAGTACCTCTGTTGAGGATAGCAGATGTCATTTACAGATTATTTGTGACACTGTGGCTAAGGCAGGCATTGAGTTGAATCACAGCAAGGACCAACTGCACCTACCTTCAGTTAAGTTTCTAGGGTACACTGTTTCGGCTGATGGCATTCTCCCCTCCCCCTCCATATAGGTCAATGCCATCAAGGAATTACCACGCCCCTCCACATTCAAAGAATTGAGGTGGTTCTTAGGAACTATTAATTATTATTTTTGGCACTTGCCCGATGCGGCTGACATTCAAGCTCCCCTCACTTATGTGCTGGCAGACAAGAATACCTAAGGCACTAGCCCCGTCTCTTGGACCCCTGTGATGTATGAGGCTTTCTTGTCCCTTAAAGACCTTTTATTGAATGCTCTTACTATACTTAACCTTACCCTGAGGCGAACATCTTTAACACGACTGATGCTGGCGACACTTCCATCGGTGCTGTTCTTAGCCAATCTCTGGAAGGCAATAACTCCCCTCTCCAGTTCTTCTGAAAAAAATTAAATCAAGCTCAAAGGAAATATTCGGCCTTCACTGAGAACTTCTTGCCATTTACGGGGCCATTACACACTTCCGCTCCGAGATCTAGGGTTGCCCTTTCCATTTCCTCACCAACCACAAACCTTTGGCTGCCACAATACAAAACCCACTGGCTGATCCTCCTCCTAGACACTTCTGATCCCTAGATTTCATCTTCCAGTTCACCACTGATGTCAGGTACATCAGGGGTGCTGACAACATTGTAGGCAACTTCCTCTCCAGAGTTGATGCTGTGTCTTACCTGATTGACTTCTCTAACCTTGCCATTCTCCAATCAGCTGATGACGAGCTCAAGCATCTAGTTTCTGATCATTCCTCCTCTCTCCACCCTATCCGCACCTCTTTTCCTGGGGTGATGGGCAAAATTTGGTGTGATGATGTAGTGTAACAGCTACTTTAGTTGTACACTGTGGAATTGTCCCACCACAAAATGTGCAGATTCACCATGTATAGATAAGTAGATGTTTTAAGGATTTTACTGTGTGCCATGCGCTCGTATGCTCAGGTACGCAGGAGCGAGCAGGTGAGGCGGTCCAAAGACAGTCATATGGCTGAAGAAGAGGCCATCAGGCAACATAGCAAAACATAAAAGAGTGTAAGAAGAGATGATGTGAAAATGGAGGTTCTATATACATTGTTGTTAAAAAAAATTGAGTTTTATTGAAGTAATTTCCAGTATAGTTCCTCTTGAGATTTGATCCAGTAAAGATCACACGTAATCTTAGCCTAAAGGGCATAATACAAGATGTTCATAAAAATTAATCATCTTGTGGTTTTGTATTCAGTCAGTGTATTCTCACTGAGTGTGTTCCCTCCCTGCTACGGAATGAGGTCCTAGCTTAAATTCTAGATGATAACTTTAACTCAAGTCTTTACACAATTATAAGCTCTGAGGAAGAATAGACTGCTGAAGGTAATTTGATGAGATGTGGTGCTACATATCTAACCATGCAATAATTTGGGTGCTCTGTTCCGGGAGAAGAGTTCGATTGTAGCAGCACAGTCATCTCAACTTCTCTCTCACCGGGAACACTACGATTCCACAGGCAAGCTTCGCCCCTTCATCCCTCACTCCCTTACAGCTCAAGGTTTTCCAAAAATTGCATGAGCTTACGCACCCTGGCATCTGCACCTCGACTAGACATGTCATTGAACGTTTCATCTGGCGAGATGTCAAGCGAGACAGTCAAGCTTGGGCTTGGGCCTGCATTCCCTGCCAACGCAACAAAATCACTTCCCACACCTCCCCTACTTTGGGCTCTTTTCCCATTCCGCAGGCAGATTTCAACATATCCATATCGACTTCATTGGCCCTCTTCCTCTGGCTGATGTTTTCTGCTATGTCTTGTTGACTATTGATCTGCCGACCCGCTGGGCTGAGGCCACCCATCTCACCAACATCATGGCAGAGACAGTGGCTAAAGCCTTCTTTCATTCTTGGGTCTTTTGGTTTGGCTGTCCCTTGGCCGTCACCACAAACCAAGACCCCTAGTTGAAATCTGCTCTCTTTTCTGACCTTTTCACCTTTGCAGAATCAAACGCATTCACACCACCGCCTGCCACCCCAAAAGCAACAGGCTGGTAGAGTGGTGGCACAGAACCCTTAAAACATCTCTTTGGTGCCACAATTCTCTATGGACGGAATCATATCTCCTAGTTTTGCTCGGGTTACGAGCGACCTACGAATAGGAACTCCTTGGAACTGTGGCTGAATTTGTCTATGGACAATCCTTACTTTTACCTGGCGAACTCGTCTCCCCCTCTCACTTTCCTCACTCCTCTAACCTCCCCATCCTGGTAGACTGGGTGCGTCAGCATTGCGTGAGGATCTCCACTTCACTCCTAATTTTGTGAGATCGTCATGCTACGAGATGATATGGTCCGTCCTCCACTCAGCCTTCCTTACTTGGGCCCTCATCGGGTGCTCAGTTGCTCCCCTAACACCTTCACCTTGCTTATCAATAACTCTCCCTCCATTGTGTCGGTAAACCGCATTAAACCTGCTCATGTCGAACCCTCCTCACCTCCAGTTGAGGGCAATCCTCCTCCTCTCATAAGGTTCGAGGCACATACCTCTCTTCTGGTCTCTTCGGCTTCTCCATTATCTCCTGCCGACATGTTTCTGCCTTCCTCCCTCCTGCTCGAGTTGTCTCTCTGACTCCTCCTTTCCCTCCTCTCCATTCGAGGTCTCTCCACACTCTCCTCCCTCTCCCTTTCGAGGCTTCGGCATTTAATCTCTTCCTGAGGTCCTGGTCTTGGAATTCAAGGTTTCTATCCTTCCCCAACTCTGTACTGACATGCAATTCATTTGCACGAAGGCTCGATTTTCATAGTATGTATGGCTGTCTGCGCTTCCCCCCACGCCAGCAATGTAGGTACGAGTTACTGAAATGTTACTTAAAATGGCTGATACTTTCACACACATGCTTGTCAGAAATACATTGGTGTGTTTCTACAAATATTTCATAATTTTTGAGTTTGTGGGATTTTCAAGTTCGTGGTTAGGCTGAACATAATATCACAGAGAAAGTAAGATGAAAATGCAGATTTGTTTATATTTTGAAGGACTCAATTGATGTCTCCAATGGCATACAATTGTGGCAGCACATGGTTTTGCATGATGCATCACACCATTACCAACAACTAACGTCAACACCTAAAAGGTATTTTCACCAACATGATCTTGCTGAAGCTCAACTACTTAATCTTACAACTTGAACCCAACTACTGTAGGTATATCCACTAAACCTAATTTGTATCTTGTGTTAGAGTGAATCAACTTTGTTTCTTTTTTTAAATGCACCCTACAACGTTTTTTCTCAAATTTCGAGTCTTATTTTTTGTGTGCGACTTATATTCAGGTACTTTTTTCCTTGAAATTTGAGTCTTTTTTTCTGGGTGCAGCTTAGATTAAGTGCTGCTTAATTTTGGGTACTACTTGAGTCTATACAAGTGACATTCTTGCCTAGCCATCCAACTGTCAGTTTTATGTCAATATTCGAAACCATTTTGAGGAAAATTCAGGGGTGTGTCCCTCAAAAGAGCACAATACTATCCTTTCCGCACTCGTCCTTCGCCTCTCTTCGACAGGATGCTCGACTCCGACCCTCTTCCCTCTTCCTCTTGAGGTCTAAGAAAGTCGAGTGGGAGAAGATGAGAAATGCGGAATTTCGCAGTCAAAACAGCGTACCTTTTCTGCCAGTGATAGACGGAGAGTACGGCTACGCCGGCGGCAGTGCCACCCTGGGTACGGCGCCCGGTATCACGGATGCGCAGGTGGCGCACGCCCGCCTGAACCGGCGGCCTCTGGGGCGCACGCAGTCGGCGCCGCTGCCCCTGGGGCACCCCGTGCTGGCGCTGGTGCCACCCTCGCACTCGCCCTCTCAGTATGATGACTTCCAGCACCAGCAGCAGCAACAGCAGCACAACTTCCTCAGACAGGTGAGCAACAAACTGGTGACGTCGGGTCTAGTCAGCGCTTCTGTGAAAGATTGTTGCTCGGGTACTTACAAACCATTGATATTTAAGAAAGTGTTGTCACTTTTCCAATAACAACCTAGTTCACACTATTTATTATGTTGTTGATTACTTCTCGCTTTTTGAATGAGATATTGCTTTGTTTTTACTAGAGAGGTTCTAATTTCTCTTCAAAGTTTTCTGGTACTTGTTGAGGGGAGAGGAGAGAAATGTGAAGATGAAGGGGTAGAAAGTGGGAAGGAAAGAAAGAGAAAATTGTCTGCATGGAGGAAGTGGGTAGAGTAGTGGTAGAAGGCAGTGCATGGCCTGGACAGGGAACAGATGATGTGGAATCAAAGTAATTGAATTATCTCTCCATCCTTGCTTAATATTGTTTGCTGTTATTAGATGTCTGAGTACAAACGATATCCTAGTCCTGACGTGACATAGCCCACATTCAATTGTGCACTCTTAGTGAAAATAAAACAGTTGCTAGCCCAAAGGTCAGTGCTTTCTTAGGTTTGGACTCAGTTGGACGAGATATGCTCTCACCTTCTACAGTCATTTGAACTGTCAGAGTAAGAGGACCAACATTTGGCTCCTAAGTAGCTGAATTAACAATAAATATCAATAATGGAAATTCCTGGATGGAAGAATATGTAAAGTAAGGAAAATAATCAGAGCAACACATATTATAAAATGCATTTTGCTAGATATTGATATTAGCTTTTCTTCTGGCATTAGTTTGCACTCAAGCAAGTAGAATGTACTGGATGGAGAGACAGTTCTCATCTCTGTAGTTGAGAGAAAGGTGTGCTGGAAGGTATTATTCAAACTGTTAGCCTAGTGGAACAGCTGTTGAAATCATTTGTGTCACTTGTGTGGCATGCTCAATGATGAAGTTTGCAGTGCCGCAGTTTGGCAGTGTACATTCATGTGGGCAGTCAGTTACCATGCCCACATAGAATACTGCACAGTAATTACAGTGTAGCTGATGTATAACACGGCTACTCTCACATGTGGCCCTGCCTTATTTAGGGTAGGAAATGGTCTGTGATGGAGGCATTTGATGGGTGTGTGGGGCAGGCCTTGTACTTGGGCTGATCAAAACTAAATAACCCATGGGTCACTGGATTTGGAATATTTTAGGGCAGGGGGATTGGAGTAGGATTGGATTGAGGATAGATAAGGATATCCTGCAGTTTGGGTGGGTGGCAAACTCAACTTTGAGGGATGTACAGTGGTGCAGTGAAATGTAATTGAAATGTCAGTGGAGGATGTGGCTGAGCTCTAGGCAGGAGGGATACTGGATGATAGAGGAATGCATGTCGGTGGCTGGGTAACAGGTTTACTGCTGCCAGAGGAGTGGGCAGTATAGGAGATTTGTTTATGGATATGTTGGACTGGATGTTTTCTGTAAGTAAAGGCTCTGGTTAGGTTATCGGTATATTTCGACAACTCCTGCAGGTGTGGCATCCACAGGTGACAAGGCTGTAAGAAAGAGACTTTTTAACATGGAACATGTAACTGTCAAAATGTAGGTACTGTTGGTGGTTGGTGCACTTGATACCAACAGTTTCCCCATTCAGCTCAGCATTCACTTGCCAGATGTGGACTTTAGTGAACTTGACTTTCCCTGAGTTGTGGGCTGATAAGTGCTGACAGTCTAGTGTCACTGTAAGCTCTAAGCACACGCCACTGACGGCATTATAAGTCAGGATATGTTTGCAAGAAGGATTGAGGAGAGGTGGGCTCGGTATTAGAAAGAGAATTTTGGGTGTATCCGCAGTGATTGACAAGGAATCTTGTGGTGACAGTACTAGAACTGTTAGGATGGTGAAGGAAATGAGTAGTTTCTTGGATTTAAGACTGGCGACTGTGGACAATAGGTTGGAGGTGTTGTTAAAAAAAGACAGACATTTGTTGTGTGGTAGCATTGTATCCAGCTACAATGGGGCAAGCAGTAGGAACACCTGTTGGATTGGGTTTGTGCAGTTTGAGGAGTAGGAGTATTTAGGATTGTTAGTGAGATGAGGTGACAGGTTCTGGCATGACCCAAGATGTTAAGAAGCTACTGGAGGTCGGAAATTGGATCGTGGTTGTAAGGTTCGTATGCAGAGGTTTTGGAAATTTGGTAGAGCAACTCACTCACATAGTCATGGTGATTAGTGGCCACTTCTGGTGGAGCCTTTTACTGCAGAAAGGTTAACAGGATGGTAAGCAATAGCTGTTGTAGTAGAGTATGCCTCCAAGGTATTGTAATATATTGCACATTTGAAATTGTCCAAGCACAGGGATTTTCATGTAACATTGTGTGAAGGGTTTACTGTGGATATCACATTTCTGAGTAAACTGCCACCTCCAGTAAATTGCTAGAGTGTCAGTCGACTGGGTCTCTAGCACCTATTGCGTACTGTAGAATTACGTTTATACAGATATAATAAACTGATATTGCTCACAGTGTATGACAATAGTGTTATCTGGTGACATTGCTGCAATGTGTATTGTGGCCACCTTTTTGACAATATTTCTAACTGACATTGTTCCTGGTTAAAAAAGAGAGAGAGAGAGAGAGAGATAGAGATAGAAGTTGCTGGCTATTACGTAACCTCAGCTCAGTACCACTAATAGGAACACAAAGTCACAAGTCCAAAGTAGATATGTAACACAAACTTTCAAAAGTTGCTACCTTAGGCAGGAAGGAGGGAAGAAAATAGGGATAGAAGGGAAGGGTCACAAACAACCTAAGGCATGAGTGCCATGGAGGGTCCACCACTCTGTCTCTTTTGAAGAATTTTTTTCTCTTCTCTTTCAAGAATTTCCATCAGATTAATAGAGTGTTTGTGGTTAATACCTTTTCAACACTAGATGTATTAACATGAGAATAATAAATAAAGGAGTTTCTCCCCCCTTAACACTACAAACATCTCAAGTAACTAATGGTAGATTGGAACATTCATTGAAAGTCATGAAAGAAACCTTCAGATTTTATAATTTGTCATTAAACTCACTAAATTTAGGTAATTAATAGAGTTCAAATGTCAGTGCCAATCATATATTGTTTTGTTACTGTAAAAATGTAATTCTTGCTTTTGATACAAATGGTGATGTAAATGCTGTATCTAAACAAATGAAAGATTTAAAAACTTAAAGAACAGATTGAGTTGTCATAGGAGAAAATTTAACACATTGCCATTTGTTCTACAGTAAAATCTCATTTTTACGTACCCGGTTTTTACATTTTCCTGCCATTTGCACCACCTTTTGTCGGTCCCGTCAAATTTCCTATGTTCACAATGTTAATTCGCCCCCGTTTCTGCGTTAACATATTTACACTTTTCCCAAGTTTTACGCTTTTGTTAGGAAGGTTCGTGAAGAAAAGAATGATGTAATCTATATAAATTGATGCTGGCATAGCTTTCACCTTAAAGTATAGCACTTGAAAATTATTCACAGTCGAGTTTCTTGACACTTTGCATTTACTCAAATGTATATTTCGCATTTTGTTGTTGGCAGTACGTGTCTAGTTGGTTATGATGCGCTGATTTGTGGCAGTGTAGTTCCCCTTTCTGCCCGCTTCTTTGCCAGAGCGGCTGGTGTGTACTCAAACAATCAGAACCAGTTGCTTTGTTGACATGAGAATATAGAGTTGCATTGTTTTTGTGATACATATTTCTGGTTAATAAAGAACATTATCTGTTGAGTATCATAATACCGACAACTTCAAAAAAGCAATAACAGTCTGAGATGCCGATCCTGTGCAAATGTCACAAAAATACTTATGCATATATTTGCGCTCGAGAACGCGAATAAATTCTCTAATATCATCGTGTGAAACATCGAAAAATACAAAAAGAACGGAACTTTAGAAGTTTTAATATGTAAATAATTAATGCCAGTAAAAGGCAGTAATTTTGAAGATGTGTTACATAGCCCAGCAGCGGCGTCCAAACGATATCTATCGAAGTGGTTCAGGTAATTTTGAATGTGTGTAGCCCAGCAGCGGTGTCCTCAATAATAAGGAATGAAATTACGTCAAAAATTTCTACTTCCCATAAAATTACCAGTTCTGCCTGGTGCTTAAAATAGTAAAAATTGGGATATATTATATAATATAATATTATTATATTATATAATATTATTATATAATAAACTTCCTGGCGAGTATTTAAATGCATATTATGTACATAGATCACAAATAAACTACGAAAATGCAAGGCTGATCCAGTTAGTATATTTTACCATTTAAAACATTATTTCCTGCATTTTACGTTTTCCTGCATTTTACACCATTTCACTGAAGCCCCTTGAAAAGTGTAAAAATGAGGCTCTACTTTTTTATTAAGATTTTAAATTTTACAGAGGGACAACTAATGTCTTTCCAGCAAATCCGGCAGACAGTACTGACACGAGCTGGCAGCAGAAGTCAGGCGGCAGCGGCTGTAGCTGCTGCAGCCAGCGGGGGCGGAGGTGGGGGCGGGCCTGGCGGAGTTGCTGCCGGCCAGCTGGATGAGGCGCCGGAGGTGGAGGCTGATGACTCGGCTGAGGTCAGTGTGAGTGGAGTGCTGCTGTGTGTCTGCACTACTGAGTGAAGTGCTTCTGGTATCACTGGTATTTCCACCGTTTGCCATTCTATTCATGAACGGGGTGTGGGAAGATTAAATGTGAGGAAAACTTTGTATCCGCTCAGATTTCTCTGACTTTTGTGTTGTTTTGTGGGATATTTTGGAGGAAGTAACTTATTGCCTAACACTCCTTATCTCAGAATTTAAACTTTAAATGTGTCAGTGCATTAGATACCTGTCTTGTAGCAGGTATCACTGGAGTTTGAGGAGCGTGTTCGACGAATATGATAATGGTGAAATGGCAGCCTAATTATCATTGTCACGTTCTTGTAAACATGCACCGAACTTCAATCTACTATGCTATATCTAGCGTGTTTTCATCAGTGAAATTCTCTGGTATTGACAACAAATTAAATGGCTTAAGGAAAAGGACAAAGAAACAGCCATGTATTTCCATTTGCTGTATATAGAAGTCAGTCTAGTAACAGCAAATGAGTTTTCTTACTGGCCATAACTTTTAAGAGCTCCTGCCTGACAACATTTTTGTAGTGAGTATTACAGGGCACTGTTTGGTTGCCCTTAAACTTCTCTGCAAACAACTGACAAAACTGTTTCTACAATTTTGTTGTCATGTAGATTTCCACTGAAAACATCTGTTACTCCGCTTTGCACTGCTCCACTCATAATGACACATTCCACATTATGCTCTGAACTGCTATGAGTGATGTGATGCTATAACGTGGTGTGCATGTTGCAGCATGTGGACTTGTGGCAACTTGTGCGGGCCACTTTTATTTGTCTATCCTGTAGTTAACAAGGTGTATGAGGAATGAAATTTTGGATTTTGTATCTGAAGGACTCTTGGAGACAATGTTCAAGAGTGCTAAGAACTTGGTAATGAGGAATCTATGTGTATAGGAAAGTGGCTTTAGTTGTGACAAGTAAGGAGATAAAGGGGTGTGTGATTTCAAAAAGTTGGTTTTATTTGTTGGTCAGTGGTGGTTGAAGTTCTTTTAATGGGAGCAACTTTTCAGCTATCGTAAATGTTTAACGTTTTTACTGTACATGTCCCCTCCCCCACCTCCCCCCCCCCCACCCGATTCTGCTTAAGTCTGGAAATGTAGTCTGCTTAAACATTTATTAATAGTTCTAAACATTCATGTCAAATATTTTAACAATTGTAAAGCATCTTATATTCACTCATTTTGGAAGTGATCAATTAAACATAATAAATCTCAAATCACAACACTGTGAAACACCTAAAACACAACTTTGATGCGGTTAACACCTGGAAACACAGCGAAACAGTATGGTTAAGAGAATATCATAATAGTGGTTGGCGGCATTCAGAAACTAAAAATATCGATGTGAACCCTTATGCATTCCTTTCACTTACTTCAAAATATCAACTCTTAGCAGTTGCTGCATTGGTGCACCTGGCTAGTGAACAGACAATAGTGATTGCTCTGCTGTCTGGTTTAGCTGCTACTCATTCTGGCTCACTCATTATTTTCATTTTTATCATTGCTTTATCTCTGTGGTTATTATCCATTTATGTTGTGGATTTATATTGACTTAAGTTGAGGCTTAAAAGATATTTGACATGCCCTAAACACAAAAATCAAATATGTACATCATTCTGTTCTGGACGCAACAGTTAGTGTTTCCACTCTAAAAAGTGGATCCTTAGAATGGTTTTCTATTTATGTTTCAGATTATAGATCTTACGGACCGTCGCAGTGATGAAAGTGAAATGTCTCGGCAGCAGCGGGATCGTGAGCGTTTCTTACAACAGCAGCGTGACCTCATGATGAGGCATACAGCACAGGGCGGTGACAGTGAGTCTACCCTGTTCACATCTTTATACCGTGTATTGTCGTGGATTGACTGTGTTTCATTTGTGCCTATTGTTTTAACTTAATTTTATTAACATGCTACGGTTGATAGAAAATGAGACTCGGCAGACGGAAAGTATGACTACTCCAATTTGAAACTAATTTTGAAGTTCAGTAACAATGGAAAGTCCATGTTGGAATTCAGCAATGTAATGAAGATAGTGCGGCTCCGTAGAACAGTGGTAGAGTGCCAGACTGTAAATCTAAAGGTTGCGGATTCGATCCCTGTACAGTTCTCGGATTTTTACCAGCCACTTTCCACTTCTTTCACCTTTGGCAGTGTTGTTGATGTGAAAAATACGGAATAGCACCGTGGTTCGGAACCCATGTTAAACTTTAGGTCCCCCTATAACTGGCTGGAGGTCGGAGGAAGGGAACGGCATACCACCTCCAAACAGGACCATGCCTAGTAAAGCACTGTGGTGTTCAAACAAATGTTTGGATTGTTGATGCTTTACCATTTTTTTTTAATGAAGATAGCTAACAACTTCCTGACAAGATGATTGTTGAGCCGCAGACAGGCTCATAAAAGATTCTCGTACACAATGAATATAGCTTTTGGCCGCAGCCTTCATCAGAAAAAACAACCACACACATTCCTTCATACAATCACACAGCGACAACTTACATTACACAACCATACCATAAAGTAGATAAATTATCAACAAAGCTTAGTTCTGCCAGCTAACATGCAAGAAAAGCTTTCACTCCACTCCTGCTGCATAATTTCGTTTGTTGTCTACAAAAGCATCCAGTAAGAATATTATGTAATGTAGGTGATCAAGCATATAGCGTGCTATTGGGTTGTTCAGTAACACAACTGTAAATCTATTTCCTAATGGAATTTGTGGATAATAATAGTGAATTTAGGATGAGCTATTTTATATTCACAGCCACTATATACTACAAGTAAAACTATTTTCTTTATAGAGCAGGTATTTCTGTTTGAGATCTAAAATGGAGTTCAGAAGTCTTTAAAAGGTTGTTGGTATCCTTCTATTGAAAATCTGCTTATTTCAGATACAAATTAAAATAATACTTTCTTTATTAAGATATTTTGACTTGGGGATGCAATCTCACCTTTAGTCACTAAAATCGAGATTTATTAGTGCATGATGTATTTAGAGCCCTGAGGGCACATTTTAAGGTGCCTGTTTAATTATTCACTTACTTTTAAAGAAACCTGGACTGATTAACAGTGGTGTACAGACATGTCTGGTGTAGCAGGAGACATATGCATTGTCTGCCCTGTAGCACACTTCCAGGTAAAAATAAATGTCATTACAGATACTGCTCGTCTTGCAGCAATGCAGCAGACAATGCATATATCTCCTGCTGCATGAGACGTGTTTGTACACCACTATTAATCAGTCCAGGTTTCTTTAAAAGTATGTAAATCATCAAAGAGGCCCTGAAGATGTGCCCTCAGGGCTCAAAATGCATTGTGCACTAATTAAATATGATATTATTGATTGAAGGTGAGTTTCTTTTATTTTACAGAAGTGAGTCAAAGAATAAACATTGGCAAAAAAGGATAATATGAAGTTACCTTTAACACTAATGTTTAATGCAGACTTTTACTTTGCCAGTATATAGGCAGCTTATAATGCTCTTTGTAAAACTGCATAAATGCTCTGTTTGGAGTATTGGACAGAACAAAAGCTGACTAGTAGAAGAGAAGAAACAGCAGCTTTCATTCAAAGTAGCTGGTTAGTTCTAAATGTACAAATATATATATGAATAGTAGAAGAGAAGAAACAACAGATATTTTTAAAGTAACTGTTTAGGAAGGAAGCTTAGGGTTTAATGTCCTGTTGGCAGCATATTCATTAGAGATGGAGCAAAAGATCAGATTGGGGACAAGTCAGCCAGTTGCTTTGAAAAAGAAACATCACATCATTTGTTTGGAGTGATTTGGGGAAATAATATACTTATATTTATTCTTTTATTTTATTTTATTTTCCTCGCCTCACCCGCCTCCCCACTCTATTCCTAAGCTGCATCTCGTTATTCCCTTCTAGGCTGTACCATACCCATCCCCTCCACTGTGACGCAGCCTTCCTATCCCCTCTCCCCTCCTCTCCCCTATTTACACACCGCAGAGCATGATTTGAAGTGCAGCAGTTGGAGGTGACGGTTGTATGACTGTGTTGTGTGCCTGTGTGATTGCAGGAATGTTCTATTTTCTGAAGAAAGCCATGGCCGATAGCTGAAAGTGTTTTATGTGTGTGTCTTTTGTATGTGCCTGTCGCAGCTCATCACCACGTCTTTGTGGAGAGTTGTAAACTGTCCTTATTACTAAACTCTTTCTCTGTCACACATACAACCTCTTTTTCCAGCCACTGTTGTGAGACTGCAGTGTGTGACTGTACGTCTGTTTCTGATGAAGGCTCTGTGAGCCAAAACAAAGATGCAATCCAGAAATCATGTGTGCCTCTTGGCAACTCATTGTGATGTATATATGGTGAAAAGCAAAATACTGTAATTATCCTGCACTTTCCATTGTTTCTACCTACTTTCCTGTGTGAAATACACTTTTAACATAGTATTAAAGAATTTTAATCATTATTGTTTTCTTTGTTGACCAACACAGTTTTTCTAAATACTTTTTGTAGTTTAAATCACCTTCCAATTGTCAAGTTAAGATTTCATTTTCGTATGTAATATTTACATCTCCCTCACTTTGATTGGTCATGTCTGCTTGTAATAAAGTGATTATTATTGTCATGTTATTGTTATGTGTTTCCACTCGTGCATGCATAAACAAACACACACACACACACACACACACACACACACACACACACACACACAGTTAATATAAAAACTTGTCAGCATGGTGTGCTCAAGAAATAAAATATTTCTTAAATCTTAGGTTCATTTCTTGGACGGCCATCGGTTTCTGGGAGGCCGTTGGCAAGAGCTTTGTCCAGCCCTCTGGTAGCCATAGGAGCGAGTGAGGGAACCGGGCCCACATCCGGTACGGCGCTGGCGTTCGATTCTGCCATGTTAAAGCATGCATGTGTCTGTGGGGACAACTCGGGCCACCCAGAGCACGGCGGTCGCCTGCAGAGTGTGTGGGCGCGCCTGCTGGAGACGGGGCTGGTGGCGCGCTGTCAGCGCCCGCGAGCGCGTAAGGCGTCCCTCGAGGAGATACGCGCTTGCCACTCAGAAGCGCACGCTCTCTTGTTTGGCACCAGCCCACTCAACAGGCAGAAACTGGATGTTGGCAAGCTGTCGCAGCTGCCGGTCAAGAGCTTTGTGCGGCTGCCGTGCGGAGGGGTCGGCGTGGATTCGGACACAACCTGGAACGATGTTCACACAGCGACGGCAGCACGCACGGCTGTTGGGTGTGTTGTGGATCTGGCTTTCAAAGGTAAATTTAATATGGCATAATTAGTTTATATTTTTAGGATCATCCCTGCCTAATGGTTCCTATCCCTGCAACCGATCCCGCTGCAAAACCTGTCCAATGCATCCTTCCACTACTACATAATCTAGCCCCACCACGGGGAAAACCTACCTTATTCAAGGCAGGGCTACATGCAAGGTAACACACGTCATACATCAACTGACAAGTGTCCACTGTGCAACCTTTTATGTTGGTATAACTACCAACAAATTGGCTGAGCGGATGAATGGTCACAGATGGACTGTTTGCCTTGGGGACACCCAATATCATGATTCCAGGGACCTTGGCACATGTTACACCACACATGCCATTTGAATACTACTAACAAACACCAGTCCCTCAGAGCTACGGAGGTGGGAACTTGCCCTCCAACATATCCACTCCTCCCACCACCCCGTGGCCTAAATCTAAGCTAATCCCTCCCCCCTCCTCCATCCTCAACTCACCTATTCATTATCCCTTCCTTACCTCTCTCTCTCTCTCTCTCTCTCTCTCTGTCTGTTTCCATCTTTCCCTGTTAATCAAAAACGTTTTAGACAATCTCTCCCCCCCTCTCCTATGCCTGTCAGCATAATTCAGTTCACTCATTTTTCTTCTCTTTACTGCCTGATGTCTCCTCTCTGGAAAAAGGCAAGTACTGGCCAGCCAATCTATCTCTTTTGAAAAATAATTTATCATCTCTTTGTTGAATTTTTATCGTTAATCGATATGACATAATCCCCATTTTAGTGAGGCAATTTTACCTCAACTCCTTTCTATTTGAAGACAGTTATGTGAACTTGTTGGCTGTGGCAGGCAGTTTCCAGGGGGGATGGGGGTGGGGTAGCTCTTCTTCTGGTGATATATGATCATGTTTAGTCTTCTCCTGCATGAGATAAATCTTTTCCTGCTATGAAAATGATGTGCAACAAGTTTGTGCTCCGGAAGTGGGTGGGTGTCAGCAGTTTTGATTTTGATCATTTTTTAAATTTTTATTTTTTTGTACTTTTACATGCTTCAACCTTCATTTCTGATTACTTCACTTTCTGATTACCAGATGATTACAATTTTGTTAGGATTTTTGATTTGTAATACTCTCTGCACAAATTGCAACTACTTGTCTTGTGCTAATGAAGGGAAAAATTACACTGAATGCACATAAATCTGTCCATAACCCTTTATTTTAATATTACTTTTATTTTAATATCAATTTACATAAAATGTTCCGATTAGAGTCCTAATAGACGCTTTTCATCTATGATACATCACCCATTTACTCTGCCATATGTACCCCTCTGAACGTGCTGATAGTCAAATTTTTCATCAGCGGCAACAGGTGACATCAAGAATGGATTTGCCATAGTGCGCCCACCAGGCCACCATGCTGAAGCTTCACAGGCTATGGGTTTCTGTTTCTTTAATTCAGTGGCCATCGCAGCACGACTGCTACAACAGAGGTTGAATCTACACAGGATCCTCATTGTCGATTGGGTAAGTAAAACTGTGAGAACATGTACATTTATTTATTTTTAGATTAATAATTTAGAGAAAATAGTTTTCAATTAAAAATGTTTTGTAGAGAGATAGTGCAGTGATACAGAGGTTAAGTACTAGGGTGCAGCTCTGTAGTAGATCTGCAGATTTTGTAACCTGGAAAAAGAAGAATCTAATGTTCCTGCTTTATCTCTAGTGCAGATGAACTTTAACAAGAACTGTGAAACCTAAGTAACAAATTAGAAAGTAGGTTTAAAATCTTATAAGAAGAATAAACATGCTCATTCAGAAATGAGAGTCTGAAAAACAACCAAATACATCAGGGATATTCCTGAATGGAAGACATTTCTGTGATCATATTGGAAACGTCAAGAGTCAGGCAGAACAGGAATTCGAGAGTTGACCATTTAGCGGAAGGAGGGACGAAGAAAGAGCAGCAGTGAACCAAGTGAGTAATTTGTGGAAAAGTCTCAAGGAGGCAAGAAAGCAGATGCTACAGGAAAATGTGGAATGGGACTGTAGGTTTATAGAAAGAGCAAAATAAAATAAAAGTAAGAGTATTAGGAGTGTAAAAAATGAAAGGTACAGAGCATGATTACAACACAACTGGTCAAATTTGCATGTTTTGCTGGGCTTGGGGTACTCATAAAGTGAATGATACACACAAACGCTAGCTTTCACAACCTAGCTGCTTCTTCAGGCAGAAGGGAAGGAGAGGGAAAAGGAAATGATGATGGTTTTAAGGGAGTGGGTAAGGAGTCATTCTAATCCCGGGACAGGAAAGACTTACCTTGGGGGAAGAAAAGGAGGGTAAACAAATACACACACACACACACACACACCCACACCCACACATGGTATATGTGTGGGTGTGTATTTGTTTACCCTCCTTTTTTTCCCCCAAGGTAAGTCTTTCCTGTTCCGGGATTGGAATGACTCCTTACCCACTCCCTTAAAACCATCATCATTTCCTTTTCCCTCTCCTTCCCTTCTGCCTGAAGAAGCAGCTAGCGTTTGTGTGTGTGTGTGTGTGTGTGTGTGTGTGTGTGTAAATTTATTAATTTATTTGTGCTACTATCACTTCCTGTGCTCCTTCGCCTGGTAAGTAATCATCATCTATTTGTTTATATAGATAATAGAAATTATTAGAGAAAACCTTAGAAAACACAGAAAACTAACCATACCAGAGATTTCAGCATTGGTAGACCTACTTGAACTTGTACTATTGCACAACTACTTCTCATCTATATACATAAAAAAGAATATTTGTCTGTACATCCTCTGTGTTCATAAACCATTCATTCGATTGCAATGAAACTTTGCTGAACTGTTCACTGTATGCCCACGAAGGTTCCTGACCCAAAAACAAAAGAGCACGATTCAAAGGTCAAGAGATATGATATCATAAATAATGAGAGGCCACTATGTGAGTATACCCAGATTTATGTGACAATTAGTGGAAAATGGGAGTAGTTAGGGACCTGCAACAAAGTGTGCATGTAATTTTGGATGTTTATAAAGCATTTTGTAGCTGCCCCCCTGTCACCCCCTACCTCCAAAAAAGGATGAAATGAAAAGAAGTCTACCGCTCATAACAGTTTCACTGTAGATGCCATAAAACTATTGCATCAGGCATGACCTTGTATCAAATAAAGTTAGCATTACAGATTTGCATGATACTATTTATTTTTGTCTGCAATTCTCTCTTAATTCTCTTGCATCAAAAATTAAGCAATCTGTTTTCCTAATCTCCATCTATATAAAAGCGAAAGAACACTCAGAAGAGATAGATAGGCTGGCCAGTACTTACCTTTGTGCTGTACCGCTGATAGTGACACAAAAGAAGACAAAAAAAAAGGACGAAAAAGGACAAACTTTCTGAACACGGTTCCTTCTTCAGTCAATGACTAATATGCAGTATCTCTGACTACCACACTCCTAAAACACCATCCTCATGACTTAGGTCATGAACTACCTTTCCCTTCTCTCCCACCTGAAGAAGGAACTGTGTTCCGAAAGCTTGTCCTTTTTTCATTTGTGTCACTATTTGTGGTACAGCACAAAGGTAAGTACTGGCCAGCCAATCTATCTCTTTTGAAAAATAATTTATCATCTCTGAGGAGAATTTCCATCATTAATCGAAAGAACACTCTCTCACTCACTCACTCACTCACTCACTCACTGACTAAACACAAAATCTTGAAAACTACTTCACCTATGAAGCCGAAATTTGGCGGAAATGTAGTTTATAAGTAGAAAAGTCAGCTAACAAAGTATTTTGTAATAGGTGCATGGCGGAGCATACTTCTTCAACAGGCTCAAGAAATTTACAGTTTCATTCCGATCTTCACAAAATTTTGCACGTTTGACCTTCAAAACAAGAGGAAGGTTACCGTCTACCTTAAATTTCATATGGTGCATGGGGGAGGGTACTTTGCAACATAAAAATGAATCCCTAAATACCTTGGTTGCACCATATCTTGAGAACGGCTTGACTGATTTCACATATCCTTTTTTTGTTTTCAGTATTCTCATAACAAGGGTTGTATGAAATAAAACTAGAAAATACAGCCATAATCAATGTTTCTACAAACCTCCTATAAAATAGTAGCAGTTTATAAATTTATAATGTGAATATGTAACATAAAAATCTGTATCTTTATAGATTAGATTAATACTTGTTCCATAGATCATGAATACGACACTTCGTAATGATGTGGAACGTGTCAGTTAAATGAAGTGTGTCTATACATAATATTACACGACACTCAATATTTGAATTTTAATTTTTTTAATTTTTTTTAATATTTTTTTTTATTTTTTAAGTTTTTCCTAAAGTACTAACTTATATCTAGAAATACATCTAATGTGTAGAAGGAATTGCCATTCAGAAATTCTCTTAATTTATTTTTAAATGCTAGTTGGCTATCTGTCAGAATTTTGATACTACTAGGTAAGTGACCAAAGACTTTTGTGGCAGAATAATTAACCCCTTTCTGTGACAGAGCTAAATTTAACCTTGAATAGTGTATGTCACCCTTTCTCCTAGTGTTGTAGCTATGCACACTGCTGTTACACTTGAATTCAGTTGGATTGTTAATACCAAATTTCATAAGTGAATATATATATATTGTGAAGCTACTGTAAAGATTCCTAGATCCTTAAACAAATGTCTGCAGGATGATCTTGGGTGGGCTCCAGCAATTATTCTGATGACCCACTTTTGGGCAATGAATACTTTCTTACTAAATGATGAATTGCCCCAGAATATGATGCCATAAGAAAGCAGAGAATGAAAATAGGCATAGTATGCTAGTTTACTGAGTTGTACATCACCAAAGTTTGCAATCACCCTAATAGCATAAGTAGCTGAGCTCAAACGTTTCAGCAGATCTTCAATGTGTTTCTTCCAATTCAACCCCTCATCAATGGATAAACCTAAAAATTTTGAATATTCTACCTTAGCTATAGATTTCTGGTTGAAGTCAATATTAATTAATGGTGTGATGTCATTTATCATGTGAAACTGAATATACTTTTTTTTTTTTTTTCAAAATTTAAAGAGAGTCCATTTACAGAGAACCATCTAATAATTCTCTGAAATACTTCATTGACAATTTCATCAGTTAATTCCTGTGATTCGGGTGTGATAGCGATACTTGTATCATCAGCAAAGAGAACTAGCGTGGCATCTTTATGAATATAGAAAGGTAAATCATTAATATATATTAAGAACAGCAAAGGTCCCAGTACAGAACCCTGTGGCACCCCATGCTTGATAGTTCCCCAGTTTGAGGATTCGGCTGTTTTTTGTATATTATGTGAATTACTTATATCAACTTTCTGAACTCTTCCAGTTAGGTATGATTTAAACCATTTGTGCACTTTCCCACTCATACCACAGTACTTAAGCTTATCTAGAAGAATTCCATGGTTAACACAATTAAAGGCCTTTGATAGATCACAAAAAATCCCAACGGGTGATTTACGGTTATCCAGAGCATTTAATATTTCATTAGTGAAAATGTGTATTGCATTTTCTGTTGAAAAGCCTTTCTGGAAACCAAACTGACATTTTGTTAGAACTTTATTTTTATTAATATATGAAGTTACTCTGGAAGACATTACTTTTTCAAGAATTTTTGATAGAGCAGTCAGAAGTGAGATTGGGCGGTAGTTGTTGACATCCAATGTATCACATTTTCTATGAAGTGGTTTGACAATAGCATATTTCAGTCTATCAGGGAAAATACCCTGCTCCAGTGAGCTATTACAAATGTGGCTAAGAATCCTACATATTTCTTGGGAACAAGCTTTTAATACCCTGCTGGATATGCCATCAATGCCATGAGAGCTTTTACTCTTGAGAGAATTTATTAATTTCTTAATTTCAGTTTGAGAGGTGGGTGGGATTTCCATTGCATCAAACTGTCTAGGTACGCCCTGTTCCATTAACTGCCTAGCTTCTTCTAATGAACATTTGGATCCTATATTCTCCACAACATTTAAAAAATAATTATTAAAAGTGTTTTTGACTTCTGACTTTTTGTTTGTAATTTTTTCATTCACTTTGATGGTAATGCTGTCTTCCTGTGTTGTTGGTTGCCCTGTCTCCCTTGTTATAATATTCCAGATTGTTTTAATTTTATTATTTGATGTACTAATCTCAGACATGATGCACATGCTTTTGGATTTTTTAATAACTTTCCTTAATACAGAATAGTAGTTTTTATAATAGTTGAGTATTTCTGGGTCACTACTCTCTCTTGCTGTCAGATACAGTTCCCTTTTCCGGTTACAAGATGTTTTTTTACCTTTGGTGAGCCATGGTTTTTTGCTTGGTTCCTTACAATTAAATTTGACTAATTTCTTGGGGAAACAGTTATCAAATACCATCATCATCATGAAATAAATTGTATTTTAAATTAGCATCAGGTTCCTTGTAGACTTCATCCCAATCTAACTGCTGAAGACTTTCCGTGAAATTTCTAATTGTCGATTCATTAATAGTACGAACAACTTTGGAGGACTGATTCAAATTACAGAAAGGAGCTATATCATATAATGTAACTAGCTGTGCACCATGATCAGAAAGACCATTCTCAACAGGAGATGCACTAATGTTGTTAAACCTATCTTGGTCTATAAAAAAATTGTCTATCAGTGTGCTGCTGTTCTTTACTACCCGAGTAGGAAAATCAATAACAGATGTCAAATTGAAAGAACCGAGTAAGACTTCCAGGTCATTCTTTTTATTACACTCTTGCAGTGAATCAACATTGAAATCCCCACAGATAATAATTTGCTTCCCCCTATCTGACAGATAGCACAACAAGGCATCCAAGTATTCCAGGAATAAATGAAAGTTTCCTGAGGGGGGCCTATACACTGTGACAATTATTATAATAGAACCGCCCTTCAGTTTAAGCTCACAGGCACATGCTTCTGTGTGTTGCTCTATACAAAAATTTTTTGTTTCTAAATTTTTTACACTGTGACAATTTTTGACATAAATGGCAACTCCTCTCCACACCTTCTTTTCTCTACTTACATGTGCTGCTAGTTTATACCCACTAATATTAACTTTATTCATATCAGTGATAATGTGATGCTCAGACAGGCATAGTATATCTATTACATTGTCAGCTTCTATAGTTTCTAAACAAATCAGGAGCTCATCTACTTTATTCTTTAAACCCCCAATATTTTGATGAAAAATACAAACATTATTTTTTAATTTACTATTGTTAGAATCTTGTGATATTTTAGCAGCTTTATTACCTGCCTGTCTGGGCTTCTCATTGGACACTGAACTTATCCTAAGAAAGAGGTACTCCCAAGAGTTGCAGTGTCCCCCCTTATAGATTTTCCTATCAACCCAGCCAGTTTTCCCTTCCCTTTCCTATTGAGGTGCAGGCCATGCCTAGTAAAGTCCCACCTATCAATAGCATCAACAACGACCAAACCAACGTCCGACAGAGTGGCCACCCTGCGCAGCTGATCTAACTCCATGTTGACCCTCCTTACAGAGCTGTTCAACCGAGGCTGATCATACCGCATGAAGGCAGGCACCATCCGAACATTCGTATGGTTTGCTGCAGATGCTATTTTCACCAGGTCACACTCAATACTGTAGCCCTGATCCCTATCAATACTGTTTCCCACACCTCCCACTATCACAACATGATCCTCCTTAGTAAACCCTTTGCACAATGAATCTAAATCCTCTACCACCTGGCTCAGACTTGCACTGGGCTTAAAAAAGTTTGTGACCTGGTACCTGTCACCTAATTTTTCCTGCACAATTTGGCCCACACCTCTCCCGTGGCTGCTACCTAGCAACAGAATTTTCCTCCTACTTACTACTTTTTTTGAAACCTTTGGTTTCCTAATGAAATTCTGTTGCTCCTTAATTACACCTACATCTACTGGAGGCTCTTCCTCGTTAGACTGTGGCAGCAAGGCAAACCTATTGTTTGTGCCAATGATGAAACTGTCACACACTGTACTCTTACTGAGGCCACTGTTCCCTGCTACCACTTCCCACCTCTGGTTACCCTCCTCCCCCCTTAACCTTGACAGTTCTTCTCTAACACTATCTAATTCAGCCTGAAGGGCTCTGATTTTCCCCTCTTGTTCCTCTATTTTCTTATCCCTTGAACAAACCCTGCACAAGAAAGGAAGAGTCTCCTTTGCTTCCCCAATTCCCACGCCACTACATTCTCCCCAGTGAAACCAACTGTCACAACAGCTGCATAGAACCCCTGAACTAACTTTCCTACGGCAGCTCAAACACTTAGCACTCATGGTTGTTTCCTATATTAAGCTAGATGAAAACGGAAAGAATTAAATTAGATACAGATATAAAGGAGCACTAAAGTTGAATAGGGCACTAATATATGTAAATACTTAGTCGTACAGTGACATAAAAGCAACTTCTACTACGTGTTAACGCTAAATCTGTGTACTCTGAAAATTAGGCCTAGTCCCCGAATGTAAACAAAGGAAATGCGAAGTTTCTGGGACAGCAAATAAAATCTTAATCAACTCTACGTGAATAATAAATGAGAAGCAATGAAGGGATAATATGTACTTAACTTGTAATAAAGGCAAAAGAACTAATAAACCAGTTTATTTAGATTTGCTGTCCAAGAACGTAAACGAAACCTAAGGCTGTAACACTGCTGTATGGACTTTTCGCGATAAATGAAAAACTACGCAAGGGAAAGTGAAACCTTTAACTGTAAGTTAGGACAGGACTCTAATAAATGTATTTAATTACTTATCGGTGTAAAACTAAGTCTTATTACAATCTAAATTACTTATCTTTCCCGAGAGGACGAAGCTGCCGTGTCTGGCCTAGCGCAGGGCTGCCAAACATCTTTATGTATATAAAATTAAACACCTTGATTTGTATAGAGAATCTTAGTAATAGAGAAGTGGAACATCTTCACAGCTTTAAGTCTTTGAGTTGTTGTTATTCTACAATGTGTCTCAAGATGAGAACTGTTTGTGTTAGTGAATATTTATACACACAAATGTACTCCAATTATCATACTGCATCAGACTTAGTTGAGCACCACTTTTAATAAGTAAGTCAATTGTTAAATCTCTTTTATTATATGAAACTTTTTAAAAATTCTTTGTGTTTTAAAATAACATATACAAATACAATGTACCAACTTGTCTAAAAAATATGCTCAACTCATGACTCAACACACAATTAGGAGGAAAAACATTATTTACTGTGATTGATATATACACAGGCTAAGAGCTAAGAACATAACAGAATAAACAAATAACTATTGGAAAACTGCTTACCAACATAGAAAAAATAAAAGCATATAAAAACATCAAATAAATAATTTCCCTTCTCATATTCAAACTTTTTTTGAAAGTGTAGGGCGTATGAGGTGGCCTGTTTGTCAGTAGTTTTTCCACTCTCGCTCCTTCCCTCCGACATAGGCACAAAAGCTGGAACACCTTGAATTAAGTTCTGTCCTCCAATACAAAACATAGAATAGACTTTGCTTATTTATTGCCATATTAAAAAAAGCTATTTGTAAGGCTGTTACTAACTTGATTCTCAATTCGCCATAAGCTATAATTCACAATTTACATTTTTTAGGATGTCCATCATGGGAATGGCACCCAGCAGATGTTCTATGATGACCCACGCATTTTGTATTTATCGATCCATAGGCACGATGATGGAAATTTTTTCCCAGGAACAGGAGGACCTACAGAGGTAAATAAACACTTTTAATTGAAGTTGCTAACATTGAGAACTGGTTAAATACTAAGAGCTGCATCTGGGCCTCTGATTAGTCAGCATTTAGTAAGGCTCAGGTAAGCATTTACATATTATTGGCTAATTCTGATATGACAGAAGTATTAAATGTTGAGGTTCTTGAATGCTAATGTTGCTTCATTTGATGCTGAGGAGGAAGCAACAAAAGTGAATACCAGGGACAGTGAGAAATTTTATTAAAGTGTCACGTGGAATGGTCTTTTTTTATGTTAAACTTCCAAATTCACATGATTGTTTTGTGTTGTATGATTCTATTAAATAATAATGCAAAAAGTAAAAAATAAGAGGCAAATTAATATTTTAGATTTTCATAATGCAGAATACAATTTTCCATTCTATTACAGTGCGGTATGGCAGAAGGCTTGGGTTTTAATGTAAATGTCGCATGGTCCGGAGGCCTGGCTCCTCCGATGGGTGATGCAGAATACTTGGCTGCATTCCGGACGGTGGTCATGCCCATTGCAAAGGTAGTGATGCTTTCCTATTCACTGTTGATTATACTCATTTTATCATTTTACTGAGATCTTATTTTGTTTGTGATTTTAACAGTAAATGGCAGATAAATACTGTTTGTGAACAAATGTGCAGTTGATCATCTTGTGATGGTGCAGCTCTTGTCTCTTCCGTGTTTGCTGTATTAGAATTGTGGTTCATTCCGCCTTATGCAAGACACTTTTTGTTTTGTTTAAATACCAAAACTAGTTTCGGCACTTATTGTGCCATCTTCTGTGGGTTTCTGTTGTTTATTTTCTATAATAACATGTTACATATTTGATTGTACAGTCGTTTGCACAAGTTGTTTGCTTTGACAATTTTGTTAGATGTTTTAGGCCTAATTTATTGAAGGTATTTACATTGTGTCATTCGCAGGATATTTATGTGCATTGGTTGTGGAATGACGAATTTTGACAACCTGTCATCTGTAACAACAAGATGTTTTTGTTAACGAAAACTGACTTATGTATTGTAGGCCTACATTAGCATGGAAGTTATATTGAAATTATTTTTATGTGGCTGTTTTGGCTTACTTACATTTTAGCTGTGGTGTTGCTGCTCGTTTCGCCTGCCTGCCTGACAAAGTAACACCATAATGATGCTGCTCTCTCATTGTTTGTAAACACTGTGGACATGTTTATATCAAAGAGAATTGTAAATTTATGAATAAATTCCATTTGCTTGTAGGAGTACTCTCCAGAGGTGGTGCTGGTATCTGCAGGGTTTGATGCGGCAGCGGGGCACGCTGCTCCTCTGGGTGGCTACAAAGTCTCTCCCGCATGCTTTGGTCACATGACTCATCAGCTAATGCAGCTTGCCGATGGGAAGGTGCGTATGCCGTGACATCAGTGTCTCAGTAGTGACCATTTGCTCCTCCCTCGCCCACCCTTTCAGTAACAGCATTTGTAACCAGATGCTTCAGGCAGATCACAAGCAAACATTGTTGTTATTTTCTTTATTTATTTATTTTAATCTTAAATTTGATATTGATATAGATTTAGTTATAGAGATCTACTGAAATAATATAACACTGAACCCTTGCAATGCCATTGGGCAAAGGGTTTACTTTATGCCCCTCTTCTTGGTAATACAACTTACTCAGTGGGTACTGGATTTGTTGAGTGTGTATGCTAAAGATATTTTCTGGTTCTAGACCCATATATACACTTCAATACTTCTTTAATAGTTAAGTAAAGAACAATTAACAAATTCTCTATTGTTAATTTTTAGTGTGGGTATAAGGCACCAATTTCCGGGTGATTAAGGGATATTGTAAGTGGCGACACACAGTAGCAAGGAAGGCATAAGATATAGGATAATGAGTGAGGAAGGAAGATTGGGGGGGGGGGGGATCTTAGACATAGGGAGCAAGGATGAGAAGTTATCTTAGGTTGAGACCAGGATGGTTGCGGGACTATAGAATGTGTTGAAGGGACGACTCCCATCTGTGCAGTTCAGAAGAGCTGGTTGTGGAGGGGAGGGTCGGAAGGGTCTTGGGTAGGATGTTATGGTAATAACATGAAGAAAAGTTGGAACTGATTGAATCTGTGAACTCTCAAAATGAAATTAAAGCAACTAAATATGGACATTGAAACATTGAAGAAAGAAATTGTTTCGTTGAAGGAAGAAAATATGAAACTTTCTCAGGAAAAATGAACATATTCCGCTGCTGTTAAAGGTAGACCTACAAAGGAAGTGAATACGAAACTCTACATGGAAAATCGACTGTTTTCTGAAGACAATAAATTTTCAAGAGAATGTTAGCAAAACAGTACCATTCAAGCTCAAAATACATGCGAAAAGATAATGCTAAAAATGTGCAAAATGAAATGGGCAAGGACTCAAAATGAGTGAAATCAACAAATATATACAAATGGCCAAATGTAAAAAAAAAAAAAAAAAAAAAAAAAAAACACCAATCAGACCGAGAATCAAGAAGAAAGAAAATGTGCCGTAAATGAGATCCCTATAATTGGCAACTCTCTCATGTAATGTAAAGCATTACCATCTCCTCTGTGTGTCTTCACAATAACAAAAACATTCTGTTATGAAATGTCTTGTTTTATGATAGTAACTACCTGTCAACCATAGAGCAAAATAGCATTATTTATTTATTTTTTGGTCTGCATGAAACAGTAATCAAATTATTCCAAATCTTCCTTTTACGAGGGCAATTAGTTTTACTGAGCGGACAAGGGCTCAGTTCATTTCTGTTCCATGCCGAAATGTGTCTCAACTCTCATGTAATGTGTATTTTCTGATGTGTTGCCTTCAATGCCTTGTAACGTTGTACTGGAACTCTGTCCTCTGATAGGTTAACATCACATGCCCTCTGCTTCCATTTGTTGAAAAAAGAACGTCACAGTGCGTAACTTCACTTTCAAAGTTCGCTTGGCTCTTGCGTCGTATTTCACGAATTTCTTTTTTCTACTTCCATATTACAAAAATATTTTGTCTTTGTGCTACATCGTTTTAAAGATCTCCAAAAATGAACTGTTTTTAGGGATTATTTGTGTCATAAACTGTCCAGTAGTACTACTTCGATTATTTAAACAGTTACCTGCCAATTGGAGTGCTCGAAAGTCACGTAATTTTACAGCACCATCTACACTTTGGTTAATTCGTGGTTTTTGATAATTTGCAGAAGCTGAAGCATTAATTGTTGCAAATTATCGGGAGTACACTGTATTTACTTTTAGTTATGTGATTAATGTAGCAATGGCTCAATATCTATTGTACTCACTACAGTCCTAGATTCACAGGACCAGTAAATAAATAAATAAATGATCGATTATAGGCAAGCAAATAGATCATGAAGTATCTCTTAGACAAGAAATTAACAATAAAATGGTTCTACCAAGATAAAAAGATTTAAAAATAGAAAATGTAAAAGAAAAAGTAGCGATAGAAAGAAATGTTTCCTCAAGGAGAATATTACGGATTAGGAGGACTCCAAGTTAAAAGTTGTAAGAGGACGAGAAAAACACGGTGAAAAGTAGGAAACAAAAATGGAGAAAAACAGCAAATACGAAGTGCTGAAATTGGTATATGATTCTTGGATAGGCATAATTAGTCTAATCACCTACTTTTTGTTTTAGAAAACAATGCTGTTCTAGATTATCTCATTTTGTTTTAAATGATGTTTGCAATAGTTTATATGGCATCATTTTGATCTCAATTGTTTTGACACACTATTGATCTGGAACTATTGTATGAGTTCTGTAAATTTGTAGTTATCATTCAGTAATTTTAACTCATCATTTTTGTGTCTCAGCCAGGACTAAAATATCATTACAGCAATAAATGATCCTTGAAAGAATACGCAATTGGGTTTTTCCTCTTGCAGTGGGTTTTTTGTCTTTGTCTTTTTGTTTTTATTTCTAAAGTTACAAATTCTATTGATGTTTACATTGATTCAAATACATCTGAGAAATCTTCCCAGCCAGTGACACAGCAACCACATGGACAGAAAATAAATGCACTAGAAGCTACAAACACACACACACACACACACACACACACACACACACACACACACACATATAGAAAAGACATTCACACTTTTACATTGAAACTTTTGGCCACAGCCTTCATCAGAAAAAGAAGACACACACACACTCGCTGTGGGGCGGTGGGTTGGTTTATTTGTTCACCCGTACCTTTGGAGTTTGTAATAAATGGTTTGTTATTGTGTTGATTTTTATATACTGCTGCCTTTTCTAGGGTCAGGAAATTAATGTTATGAACAGTTAGAAAGCAAAGGATAACGTACTGCTCTTAATCTTCAGTAAGCTAATCCACACTTTAGCTCAAAACTATAATAGAATGTTCCTAATCTCTATTAAATTCAAAGACTCAGGAACTGTGATGGAAGTGAATTTACACAATTCTCAGTAAATTGGTATATTCTTTAAAAAACATCACACCAACATTAGATTGTTAAGTAAATTATTGTTCCTATCTAAACAGCACTCGAAACAATTCAGTTACATCTTACATGAACTGCCAAACAATTAGCTTTATTGTCCCAATTATCAAACAGCTACCGTCAGTAATGTTTGCCTCAAAATGGAGAAGATTCTCAACACTTGGCACATAGATTTTCAAATATCTGCAACACATAATAAAACATGAAAATAGGGTCATTGTGCCGGCCGCGGTGGCCGAGGGGACTAAGGCGCTTCAGTCACGGTCTGCACGGCCACTACGGTCGGGGGTTCGAATCCCCCCTCGGGCATGGATATTTGTGCCGTCCTAGTTCGTAAGTAGTTCATAAGTTTAGGGACTGATGACCCCGTAGTTAAGTCCCATAGAGTACACAAACATTTGAACATTTTTAGGGTCATTGCTTGTGCCGACTGACACAGAGTGTATGCGATCTTGGCTTGACTTGAAATGCCCCATCTACATGCAGAGCTCCCTTATAAACGTGTACTGTGGCTGACAAGCTGCAACCCACCTATTGGCCACCAAGGGTGCTATGGCAGCTCTCTTATATTGTACAAAAATATGGATATCTCTGTACCTTGAAAACTGATCTTCTTCCTTATAGTACACATTGAAATGAATATGAAATAAAAGTTTCAAATAAATATTTTGACCTGCAGCATTTTTTAAAACAACCACCCCAAGTGGCGTATGCATTCAAGACGATTCCTATTTTAACTTCCTGTACCTTTTCTATTAATCCAATCTTCCTGAAATTTGGCTCAGGTTCATTCTTTTACTTACTAACTAAAGTGATGTAGTGCTAACCCTGTAACTTATAAGAGGTACTAAAATCTACAACATTTTTATGTTTTTGCAAAACAAATTTCATTTTCTGTTAATAATTTGTGAAGTCAATAAAATGCAATCATAAAAACACTTTTCCTAGCATTTTACATAAATTCAGACTTAAATCTAATTTTTAATTGTAGAATTAACATTGTGTTGTGGAATATTGTACACAGTTGTGCAATTCTTGGTAAATGCACTTATTCTGTAGCTTTGACTTCATGTTGGCATGGATATTGTGCCCAATTATGTAGTCATTTGTAAGTGAGACTATACAGCAGGTTCACATCCCGTAATCATCGACTGACATACAAGAGAGTAGGGAGAGTTTGTTTCCCTACAGCACACTAACGCATCTTGCGCGACCGCGCGCATGCGCGCACACACACACACACACACACACACACACACACACACACACACACACGACTGCCATTTCTGGCCACCATGCTTCAAGTGAGTTGCGCATGTATGATTGTATGAATATGTGTGTGGTTTTTTTTCTGATGAAGACTATCTGAAAGCTTTAGTTGTGTGATTGCCTTTTACTGTGTTCCTGGTTGCGACTCAGCAATCATCTGTATGATGATTTTCAATCAGTCCTCATACTGTTGATAGTCCAACCTGTACTTTGCATTGTTAAAATATTGGAAGTTATTGCATTGTAGATTATTAAGAGAATTGTGCAATGTTTTCTCCCCACTGACTGTATTTTTTTATATTGTTTGCATTGTTAACTCTTTTGTGATTTAGACTGTTTCATTTACAATTTCTTCCTCAGTTTTGTGTCTTTCTGGAAGTTAATCAACATTCCCACGAATTTATTTAACATGTCAACAGTCTTGTGCTTATAGATGGATGTTTCACTGCCACACTGGAACATGCACAAGCTATTCGGTATGCATTTCTGCTGTGGCATTAGGTGTGCAGTTTGCCTGTGCCTGCTGACCACCACATGCCATATAATAATATATCCGGGATAGGTTGCGACTCACTGTAAAGATGATTATTAAGCTGCAGACAAGTATGTAGAAATGACAATCACTTCCACATTATTTAATTTTTTTGCCACGGCCATCAGCTAAAGAAATGTGTGCTCTTCTTTTTTGTGAATGCTGTGGCATTCGCAAATTGAGTGAATGTGATTGTGATTGTCTTTCCTAACTGCTTGTCTGCAGCTCAGCAATTGTCTTTATGATGGTTACACCCTATTCTCATTATATTCCAACTGGACTTTCAATTATTTGATTTCACTGAACAGCTGTTCTTCCATTACACACACAGTGTCCTCCCCCCCCTCCTTTTTTACTGTCCTCTTAGCATTTCTTTACTCAGTCCAATCTTTTTCTTCTTCCCTTACTTTTGTTGTTGTGAATAAAACTACCCTACTCCGGCATAAAAACCGCACTTTATTAACCACCTCATTTAAGCTGGGTGAATGTGATAGTTTTTTTTTTTTTTTTCAGTGCTTGGCTGTAGTTCAGTGATTGTCTTGATGGTTAGTTACAACCTGTCCTCATCTTAGTGAGATTGCAATATGAACTGTTCTATATTCATATTTTATCCACCTGAGAATCATATTGTACTTGTTTATTGATAGTATTGATTCTTGGTCATTTTAGCTGAACCACTTGAAGTCACATTATTTATAATTTCATTCAAAATCTGAATCAAGTTAAAATACTTTCCATCTTTTCTGAATTTGCTTCACCAGATTGGATAAGGTCTCCCTCTTCCATTTTGCCACCATTTACTTTTTCCAGCATGGTGAAATGAGATATTGTTACACACTTTCCTTTTTCTTTTTATGGTCTAGATGCCTGTGTAACTGGAGTGGTCAGGCATGATGGTGGTGTGTATACAGTTGTCTGAGTGAATGTATGTGGTTATTTTTTCGAGGAAGGCCATGGCTGAAAATGTAAGTTGTGTGAATGTGACTATCTATTTTTGTGTCTGTCAGCAACTCAGCAAGCCTCTTTATGGTGAGTTGTTATCTATCCTCCAGTATTGACATTCCTATCAGATTTTCCATTTTTAAAATAATTGCAGGTCCTAATAGATGGGAAGAATGGGAGGAGGGTGTTCATAATGAGGAAATTAAAGAAAAACTGTTAATGAACACCATAGAGAAAAACGGTTTCAGCAAACAGGGTGAGATGCTCGTGTCATGTTACACATGTGGGAGGAACAATGTTATATATGGGTTTGACAGTAGAGGGTAAGAGGAGTTGAGGCAGAGCAAGGAGAAAGTACTTGGATTTGGTCAAGAATGATTTGGAAGTAACAGGCTTAACATTATATCAGGCTTCAATGTTAACATTGAATAGGGAATCACTGGGGAATTTCATTAGGGGGACTATGCTCCAGACTGAATGGTAAAAGGAAAAATCAATCTTATCTTTAATTATTACGATGTATATATAAAGTAGATTTGGGTTACTTACCAGGCGAAAGAGCACAGGTATGCAGACAGAAACACAAATAAAAACAAACACACACACACACACACACACACACACACACACATACACCAAGGCAGATATATATATATATATTAAACAACTTGTTTTTGTTCCCCAGGTTGTATTGTCACTAGAAGGTGGATACGATCTGGCCTCAATATGTGATTCGGCTGAAGAGTGCGTGCGAGCTCTGCTTGGGGATGAACCCAGCCCTCTCTCGGAAGATGAGCTGCAGCGGCCGCCATGTCAGAATGCAGTGGACACCCTGCAGAAGACTATTGCAATCCAGGTTGGTGTAAAGAAAGAATCACTGGTATAGCAGTTTTGCATATCGTGTCAACAGATCATACAACAATTTTATTAGAAAGAATTATAGCTGTTTTCTGTAGTTAAACAAATGATACTGTTCATTAGTTTTATAATTACTCTTTATGTTTGGTATAAACTGTTCCATGCTTACTTAAGTTGTGGTTTGATTTCACCATAAGCTACACTCAGTGCTGTTACTAGGCTCGAATTTGTGTCATTTTGTACAGAGTCCATTTTATCACACTACATTTGAAATTTGGGCATAAACTATTTAAAGACCTTAATTGAAAACATTTGATTGTAAATCAGATATTGTTTGCTTTACTTACTGGAGATTGTTTAAGCTTCACTAGTTGCATTGTTTCACATAATACTTTACATGGTGTGAAGTTGTTGTGCAAAAGAACTGACACTGACTAAAGCAAACATCCTGGGAAAAAAAGGATGATTGTCAAGATGTAATCAGACATGTGTGACTGTCTATTTTATGTTCCTGTCTATGGTTCAACACTCACCTTTATGAGCTATCCATGTTAACCCTTTCATTCCCAGTGCATTCACACAAGCACATCTCACAGTCACACAACCATCATCTCCAGCTGCCGCACTCAGAATCACACTCTGCAGTGAGGAAATAGGGGGGGGGGGGGGAGGGCATTGGAGAGGGGGACAGGAAGGTTGTGTCCCAGTGGTGTGGACGAATACAGCACAACCTTACGGAGCATGTACTTATGTGATGGGTAGAACAAGCTGCAGTGCATGAAATGGAAGATGTGTAGGACAGAGGGGATAGGAACTGTTGGCTCTAGAGAAAAAGGGGGTTGTTGTAGGTTGAGGCCTGGATAATTTGGGGATCTGATAATGTACTGCAAGTATAACTCCCATCTTTGTTGTTCAGATAGGCTGGTGGTGGTTGGGAGGATCCACATGGCCTAACCCAGACCACGTGGATCCTCCCACCCACCACCAGCCATTGAAATCAAGCATATGCTGCCCTGCATGTTGTGCCACAGGATGGTCTGCCTGGTTTTTTATCACAGTTTGGTGGTGGCTATTTATCCCAATGGACAGCTGGTTAGTGGCCTTGTCGATGTGGAAAGCTGTGCAGTGATTGCAGCACAGTTGGTAAATTACATGGCTGCTTTCACAGGTGGCCCAGTGTCTAATTGGGTAGGATAAGCCTGTGATGGACTGGAACAGATAGTGCTGGGTAGGTGGATTGCACAGGTCTTGCAGCGGGGTCTTCCACAGGATACATGTGGCAGGTGCTGGTGTTCGGAATGGAATAGGAATGGACTAGGATGTTATGGAGGTTGGGAGATGGAACACAATTTAAAAGGAGTGGGAAGGATCTTGGGCAGGATGTATCTCATTTCTGTGCATGAAGACAGAAAATCAAATGGACCCTCCCAGAAGATCTCACCTGATTCCATCTCCCTCATCACCCCAACAGCATCCCATGCACCCACCTTCTACATGTTCCCCAAAACCCACAAACATATAACCCTGGATGCCCAATTGTGGCTGTTTTCTGTGTTCTTACAAAAGGTATTTTAACACTCATTGACCAGTACCTTCAACCAATTGTCCAAAACCTATCCTGCCATATCAAGGATACCAAACATTTACTTCAGTGACTCTCACCATCCCCACCCCTTTACCTCCTGGATCCTTATTGGTCACAGTGGACGTAACCTCCCTATACACCAACATCACACATGCCCATGGTCTTGCCACTCTTGGACACTCTCCCAATGTCCCTCTGAATTTAAGCCCTCTACATCATTCCTCATAACCCTCAGAAACTTTATCCTAACAAACAACTACACTTTCATTTGATGGGTAGGTTTACCATCAAATTGGTGTCACAGCCATGGGCACCCACATGTCACCCTCCTCTGCCAACCTATTTATGTGCTGTCTGTAGGAAACCTTCTAGCATCCCAAAACCCCTAAACCTGTGGTCTGGTGCCAGTTTTTGTCAGTACTATCATGACCTGGAATCAGGGTCAGAACACCTTATCCCCCTTCCTTGTAAACCTCTACTCCCCCTTCCCTGTCTGCTGCACATGGTCTTCCTCACCCCAACATGTCAAATTCTTGGATGTTAACCTCCACCCCACTGATGGCTCCATTCACACTTCCTTCCCTATTAAACCTACCAACCACCAACAGCACCTATACTTAGACAGTTGCCATCCCTTCCACATAAAAAAATCCCTCCCTTACAACCTAGCTACTTGTGAACATTGTATCTGCAGTGAAAAGAACTCCCTTTCTCAATATGCTGAAGGTCTCACAAAAGCCTTCACAGTCAGAAGCTACCCCATAGACCTAGTTTACAAACAGATTTCCCATGCCATATCCTGACACTCCCCCAAATCCTCCTCCTACCACCAGTAACCAGCCACAAAACAGCATCCTCTTGTCACCCAGTACTACCCTGGGCTTGAACTACTAAACTTTATCCTTCACCAAGGTTTTGATTTTCTGTCCTCAGCCCCAGAAATGAGAGATTTACTGTTGAAGATCATTCCCACTCCTCCTAAAGTGCTGTTCTCTCATCCTCTCACACTCCATAACATCCTAGTCCATCCCTATGTCATCCCGAACCCTGCTTCAAGTCCTGTCCAATTCATCCACCCAGAACTTCCTATTACAGTCCCGTCACAGGCTTATCCTGTCCAATCAAAGGCCGGGGCACCTCTGAAAGCACTCATGTAATTTACCGAGAGTGCTGCAATCACTGCACTGCTTTCTATATTCTTTGACCACTAGGATTAGGATTGTCCATTAGGATGAATGGCCACCACTAAACTGTGTTCAAAAACATGTGTGGAGCATATACTTGATTTCAATGGCTGCTGCACAACCCGGGCTGTGTGGATACTCCTATCCACCACCAGCTTCTCCCCTCAGGGGCTCAGCATTAATTTGCTGAGTACGGGCTTAGCGAACCCGGGATCTCGAGCTGTGAACTGCTTCGCACCAACAGTCCACAACACCGTAAGCTCTGTGCGTGCTTCAACAACCTTTGTTCGGCACGACGTTGGAATGTTGTACATTTCAGAGCCCGGTGATCTTGGCTTAATTTCCTGGGTCACAAGGACGGTACAAACCTCTATAAAGAAAACCCTCAATCTCAAGGTGTGCTACATGCCGAGGAGAAGCATGGCTGTTGAGGTTGAACAGTCGCTAGCAAGCAATCTCTGGGGACCCTGCCGCACCTCAGTTGTATAAGGCTTACCTAAGCATGTGGGTCTCTGTCTGGATGGACCTATTTTCCCTAGCTGCTCATGGGACCAAAATGAAACGAGTAATTTGTATTGCAAATGGCGTCTCTAAGCATGGACGAGTAAGTTCAATGCTGAGAAATATAATCCCAGAAAGTTCCCTACCCCTGCTTCACCATGGGAGGAATGTCGGACAAAAGATAGGGATGAGCCATACTCTCCCAAATTCCTTGTCTGCACCCGAACTGATGATGATTCATTTACTACAATGAAACCTCGGTTCTTTGTGGACCATCTTGAGGATAAGTTTGGGGAAGTTACTGGCATGTCCAAGATGCAAAGTGGGTCAGTCCTGATTGAGGCAGCATCTTCAGCCCAGTCATGGGCTCTTCTGGTCTGTGAGAAGCTTGGTGATATTCCAGTTTCCATCACACCTCATAAGACTCTTAATATGGTATAGGGTGTTATCTTTCACCAAGGGTTGCCACTGGTGCATTCATCTTGGACTTTGAGGGTGACACATTGCCCGAAAAGGTCAAGGTGATGATTTACCGATGTGATATCAACCCATATATTTCTCCCCGAATGAGGTGCTTTAAGTGCTAGAAATTTGGTTACACGTCTTTGCGACGTACCTCCAGCCTGACATGCAAGGACTGTGGGTGGCCACCTCACCCAGAGGCTCCATGTACTCCCCCCTCCCCCCCCCCCCCCACCCCTCCCATTTATATCAACTGCGGAGAGCACCATGTACCCTGCTCGTCAGACTGTACCGTCCTCTGCAAAGAGTGGGAAATTATGGAAATCAAGACTTTAGACCAACTGACTTACACAGAAGCAAGGAAAAAATACAAGCGGCTTCATCCTGTAACCATGGTCACTACCTTTGCTGCAACTGTCACATCGCCTCCACCCTCTCTGGGGCCGACTATAATGAAGGTTTAACAATCTTCTGTGTGCTCTAAGGGCCATAACTCTCATCCTGTCCCCTTGAAGGTTGGGGGCCCTCCTTCTGTTGCTTCCACAACACCACCTGTGGAAGCAATTTCCCCCAAACCTTCGGAGACATCAGTCCCCAACCCATAGCTGGAGAAACAGCAGCCATCTCTGCCTTCTCTCACTATGAAGGGGTCTCTCAGGATACTCCATTCAGCGGTTTTTCACAGTGAAAAAGGGGATTCCAGCCAGTGGCTGAAGGATCCACAAGTCGCTGGTCGAAGGGCTTCCCAATCATCATTGGTTTCTGAAGCTATTTCAGAGAAGCCCTCCCAGACCATGAAACAGAAGGGTCAGTGAGAGCCTAAGACAACTAAAAAGCAGAAGGAAAAAGAATCCACAGTAGCTCATAAACCACAATTTTGTACATCTTCTTCTTCTAAAGATGAGCTGAAGATCCTTGTGTCTGAGGATCTCGCCCTCATTGACTCCCCAGAACGAATGGTCCTGGATTCTGTAGGTTCTGAATAGGCGACAGCAGGTGAACCTATTGAATAATCTTCTATATCCTTTGTATCATGGCCTTTCAAGTCATTAACCATCAAATTCTCCAGTGGAATTGCGGTGGGTTTTTCCCACGATTAGCTGAGCTACGACACCTTCTTAACACTTCACCTGCGCTATGCATTGCCCTGCAGGAAACTTGGTTTCCAATGATGTGATACATGGCTATCAGTGTTATTATAGGAATCGCACAGATTATGACAGGATGTCAGGTGGAGTATGTGTCTATGTTCTTACCTCCATATACAGTGAATCTGTTCCTCTCCAAACACCAACAGAAGCTGCAGCAGTCAGGATATTACCATTTGCAGTGTTTATCTGCCCCTGGATTGGAGAAGTACCTCAACATGTTTTAGCTGCACTGATATTCAGCTCCCATCACCTTTCCTTCTTTTGGGCGATTTCAACACCCACAATCCCTTGTGGGGTGGTACTACGATCACTGGCCATGGTAGAGATGTCGAGACTTTACTATCACAGCTCAAACTCTGCCTTTTATATAATGGTGTCCCCATCACTCTTTAGTGTGGCACATGGTACCTGCTCGGCCATTGACCTTTCAGTTTAAAGCCCTAGCCTCTTCCCATCTATCTGCTAGAAAGTGCATGATGACTTGTGTGGTAGTGACCACTATCAGATCTTCTTGGCAGTACCTCAGCGTCATTCCCCTGGACATTAACCCAGATGGGCCCTCCAACGCATGATGACATCGAAGTGGTGGCCGAAAGTTTTACTGCAGCAATTATTTCTGCAGCCAAACATGCGAGCCCTAGTTCTTCGGGATACCCTCGGTCGCGGATGGTGCCCTGATGGTCACCAGAGATCACCAAGGCAATTAGGGACCGCAGCTGAGCACTGCAGAGTCACATGCAGCATCCATCTGTGGAAAACCTTATTCCTTTCAAGTGGCTCCGCGCCAGGGCCCATCTGTTAATTAGAGGGCGTAAGCAAAAGTGATGGCAATGGTATGTGGCTACCACCTCTCCATCCCAGGTGTGGGTAAAAATCAAACGTCTGTATGGATACCACAGTGCTCCAGGTGTACCTGGGATCTGTGTGAATGGAGAAGTTTGTAGAGACCCAGATGCAATCGCCAAACACCTTGCTGAGCACTTTGCTCAGAGTTCTGCATCTGCCAATTACCCACCATCTTTTCGTGCCCTGAAAGAGCGAGAAGAACGAAAGCGACTCTCCTTTTCAACTCGCAGTACAAAAACATACAATGCTCCTTTCACTGATTGGGAATTGTTCAGTGACCTTACACACAGCCCCGACACGGCCCCTTGGGCAGAGCGCATCCACCTGTCAGCGAAGACTAAGCAAGATCTTTTAACCATTTACAATCACATCTGGAACGACGGTGTGTTCCCGTCGCAGTAGCATGGAAGTATCATTGTTCCTGTGCATAAGCCTGGAAAAAACCTGCGTGATTTGGATAACTACCGACCCATCAGCCTCACAAACATTCTTTGTAAGCTCCTCAAACGTATGGTGTTTTGGTGGCTGTGTTGGCTTCTGGAGTCAAGAGGCCTACTTGCTCCATGCCACGGAGGTTTCTGGCAAGGCCGCTCCACCACAGACAATCTTGTTTATGTGGAGTCCTCTATCCGTACAACCTTTGCCCAACGTCAACATCTCGTTGCAGTGTTTTTTGACTTGCGAAAGAGTTATGATAAAACATGGAGACATCATTTCAGCAGGGCATTGCATGAGTGGGGTTTCAGAGGCCCACTCCCAACCTTCATCTGGAACTTCTTGACATTATGTTTTTATAGAGTTAGAGTCGGAACACCACATAGCTTACCCTGTATTCAAGAAAATGCAGTCCCACAGGGCTCATTATTGAGTGTTCCCCTGTTTTTAGTGGCAGTTAATGGCCTAGCAGCAGCAGTTGGGACCTCAGTATCACCCTCATTATATGCAGATGACTTCTGTATTTATTTTAGTTCTTCTAATATTAGTGTCGCTGAGTGACAATTACAGGGTGCCATTCGCAAGGTGCAATCTTGGGTGCTAACCCATGGATTCCAGTTTTCAGCCACCAAAACATGTGTCATGCACTTCTGTCACCGACACATTGCTAACCCTAATCCAGAACTTCACTTAAATGGTGAACTGCTGAGTGTGGTGGAAACTTACCACTTTTTAGGTTTGGTTTTTGACGCCCAGCTCACATGGCTCCCTCACATCTGTCAGCTGAAGAAAAACTGCTGGCAACACCTAAACACTCTTCACTATCTCTGAGTAGTACCAACTGGGGTGCAGGCTGCTCCACTCTCCTACAGCTCTATAAAGCCCTAATACAGTCCCATCTAGACTACAGGATTGTATATGGTTCTGCAGCACTCTCGTCATTGCCGATCCTAGACCCTGTGCTCCATGGTGGTGTTCTAATTGCTTTAGGAGCTTTCTGAACAAGTCCAGTGAACAGTCTACTTGTCGAGGCTGGGGTCCCTCCATTGAGGATTTGGCGCTACCAGCTGCTTGCGAATTATGTTGCACAAATAGCTAGTATGTGGAAGCATCCGAATTATAACATCCTTTTCCCAGATACAGAGTTCCAACTCCCATCACGGCGGCACAGATCAGGGGAAATGATTGCTGTTCACGTTCGTTCCCTTCTATCTGATCTGGAATCCTGACCTCCCCAACCACTATTCAGGTTGTCATTCACGCACACCTCCATGGTGCATACTGAAACCACAACGTTGCTTGAACTTGGCACAAAAACCAAAAGAGTCCTTGCTCGTCGAAACCATCTGCCATCAGTTTCTGTCCACTCTCGACGCTTTCCAGGGCTCTGAAATAGTTTATACTGATGGCTCGAAAGTTGATAGTCATGTTGGTTTTGCATATGCTAATGGAGATCATATCGAACTGCACTCCTTACCAGATGGCTGCAGTATTTACACTGCAGCGATAGTGGCTTTCTACTGTGCCCTTGAGCATATTCGCTCCTGTTCTGGTGAGTCATTCCTCCTCTGTAGTGACTGGCCCTGGTTGTGGCTATCCAGGAGTCAATCTATGCCCTGCACCGGTCTGGAAGTCAGGTGACTTTCGTTTGGACGCCAGGACACGTTGGAATTCCAGGAACGAACTGATTGATATGCTTGCTAAGCAGGCTACTAGTAAACCACTACTGGAGATTGGCGTCTCAGCCACTGATCTTCAATCAGTTTTATGCCTAAATGTGTCTGGGATCTGGAACTCCAAATGGAAACATTTGACTGTGCCAAACAAGTTATGGGCCATCACGGGCAATACGAATGTGTGCAGGTCATCTATGCGAGCCTGTCGCAGGGAATCTGTCATCCTTTGTCGGCTCCATTGGCCACACCTGGCTTACACACCGCCACCTTCTTTGGCGAGAGGACCCACCACAGTGTCGTTACGGTTCACAGTTGACAGTTGCTGGACTGCCCTGAACTGTCAGCCTTGAGACGGAATTTTAACATCCCTGACCCGTTGCCCTTGGTGCTTGCTGACAACGCCCCAATGGCTGATAGTTTTAAAATTTATTCATGCAAGTGGTTTTTATCATTATATTTAAATTTAGTGTTTCTCCTTTTATCTTGCCCTTTACTTTCAGGCAAGAGATCTTAACACATACCTGAGTGGCTAGACCATCCTTTTATTATTGTGATGCTCCAGCTAAACTCTGATAATTTGTTTTGAATCTTCCTCTCCTATCATTTTAGTTATTTCTTTCTTTTTTATTTCTTTGACAACAGCCTTGGTATCATAGTGGTCCCCACATTGTTTTAGAATTTAAACAGTTATTGGTTTTAACTTCTCACTCTCTGCATGGAAACAAGGACTGATGACCAGTGTGTTTGGTCCCTTGAGCCCCCAATCAATCACCAGCTTCTCTGAATTTCACAGACTATCCACCACAGATGGGAGTTATCCTTACAGTAAGTCTCTGATTCCGAAATTATCCAGGCCTCAACCTACAACAAGTCCCCCTTTTTTTCACACCCAACAGCTCCTACTTCCTGTGTGTGTGTGTGTGTGTGTGTGTGTGTGTGTGTGTGTGTTTGTTTGTTTTGCTTTTCTCCTTCCTCCCCTCCCCCACTCCCCACTTGAGGCCTAAGCTGCATGTACATGCTCTATAAAGTTGACCTGTATTCATTGCCACTACTGTGACACGACCTTCCTGGTCCCCCTCGCCTCCCCTCCCCTCACCTCCTATTCCGTCACTGCAGAGCATGATTCAGAGTGCAGCAGCTGGAGATTGTGGTTGCACAACTGTGAGATGTGTCTGTACAATTGTGTGAATGCTCACTATTCTGAGGAAGGCCAGTCGCCGATAGCGTAAGTGTTGTATTTTGTGTCTTTTTTATATAACTGTCACAGCTCATTGTATGGCTTTGCTGTGAGTTGTAGACTGTCATCATTGCTGAAGTCTTTAAAATTGCATTTTTGCTGAGGGACAACATGCTTTGAAAATGATGTCTTGATGGTTATTGGGCCATGCACCCATTTCAAATGCATTAATCTTTAGGATTTGAAGGTTTGTTATGTTGCTGTCTGTTCCTGGCCAGTTCATGTTACTTTACTTTAACAGTGAATTGTCTCATTGTCTCCCTCTCCTCTTTCTTCTCTTTCCCCCCCCCCCCCCCTGGAGACAGTTATGTTAGACGTATTGATCTGACAGAACTAACAATCAAGAAAATAATATCTTAAATAAAATAATAACACACAGCACCACAAATATATGTTGTTCATAAATGTGACATTAAAAATTATTGGATCGAAAATATTAAAGCACTTATTATGTTTAGCACAATCTATTAAAATAGAAAATAACGAATTTTAATTTTTGCTAAAGCTGAATTTATAATGTGGGAATGAAGGGATTTTTGTCACTTTATACAACTCTAAACCAAGGAAACTTGTAATTTTCTGAGAAATACTCCTGTTGCAAACATTGTTGTAGCTATTTCTCTGTACCAATACTGGTGTGTCACCCAATAATAGGGATGTTAGAAATATTACTACAAAATACAACTTCAAACACAGTTGTACAGCCAAAAAGTACCGACTCGAGTATTTTGTGTCTGACTCAGAAACTCATTCGTTGGAACGGCCGAGACTAAAACAGGATTCCCTTACAGCTGTCTCACTGGCCCTGCCTGAAAAGGGCGGCACACACGGTCAGCTGGTCGGCGATGGAGGCAGCGCAGAAGGAGGCAGAGGAGTCGGAGACGCTGTCAGCGATGGCCAGCCTGTCGATGCGGCACCAGTCCAACAGTCTTCAGTGAGTGGGACATTGTCACATAAAAAAAAGTGAAAAAACTAGAGAGAGAGAGTGAGAGCGATAGAGAGAGAGAGAGAGAGAAAGAGACTTATTCATATCTAATGTACATAGGTAGTCTGCCAACCATTTCAGTGTATGAAGGAAGGTACTTCTGGTAGCACTATTAGTCCCTCCATTTTCTAACCCATTCACCACAAATGATGGTTTTGTATGATAGACTGAAGTGCAGAATGGTGGATTCCTTAATTGGGTAGGTAGGTAATATAGTTTGGTGGCAGGATGAATGGTTTATGTGTGTGTCCTACAGAAAATTGAACTCTTTTCGTGTGGTAAAGTTGACACCTATCCTCTTAGAAAATGAGTATTACATCAAGCTGTAGGGAAAACTATCCCCACTATACATATCTAAAGGTAGCACAAAATTGTTTTCAAGAAACGTATCTTTCTTCTAGCTATGAAAAGTAAATGATGTTGCATCAGTCACAACCACACACCCTTTTAGCCAGTCAGCTTGCAATTTGAAACTGCACTAACATGCCATTCACACTAGTGGCCAATTACAATAGATCATCTATTTGGGGGGGGGGGGGGGGAATATAAAACAAATGTAGCAGAATTGAACTAACTGAATTATTTACATACATCTACATCTACATACATACTCCGCAATCCACCGTAAGGTGCGTGGCGAAGGGTACACTGTACCACTACTAGGCATTTCATTTCCTATTCCACTCCCAAATTGTTTCAACAATGCCATAAACTGGCAAAGTATATTTACAAATTTCCCGTAGACATATTACTGCCTAACTGTGCAAAAGACTTGCCTCATAGCAGCATTTATGCCATGAGTCAATATAACAATTTTCTTTTATGACTTTAATTCATAATCATACTTCGTGCAGCCTGATAACTAAAACATATTAAGTCAGTAATAATTAATAAAATACACAACATTAATTGAAAATAACATTTGGTTTTGAAAAGGATGTGATATGAGTATCTTTATTTTAGTACATGTATTATTGCAGTGTTAAATGGTAAATACTGCCAACTACTTGTCTTGTTGGTATCACAACCAATCACTATTGGAGGTACAATGTAGAGCACTATGCCTTATAGTCAGGTGAGTACCGGCTAATGAATACCATTTCAGTTGGGGTAATGCAGTTGTAAGTCTAGTATGGAGTAATAAAATAGAAGTGTGGGTAACTACTACAACTATTGCAGTGAAGATGGACATAAAGCCAGTCCTTGCACAGTTTAAGAATGCAAGGCATTTGTACAAGTTTATTGGAGTTGTTCATAAATTATTTTTTTATATGATAATAGTTACTGTTATTAACAAGTTACAGCTTTATATTATTTATCTCCTTATCTGTTTTGAGGTTACAAAATATTAACACAAATTATTTACAGAAGGATGGAAAAGCTGGTAGAAGCCGACCTCGGGGAAGATCAGTTTGGGTTCAGGAGAAATGTAGGAACATGGGAGGCAATACTCACTTTACGGCTTATCCTAGAAGATAGATTAAGAAAAGGCAAAACGACATTTCTAGCTTTTGTAGATTTGGAGAAGGCTTTTGACAATGTTGATTGGAATAAACTCTTTCAAGTTCTCAAGCAAGCAGGAGTAAAATATAGGGAGCGTAAGGTTATTTACAACTTGTACAAAAACCAGACAGCGGTTGTCAGAGTTGAAGGGCATGAAAGGGATGCAGTGGTTGGGAAGGGAGTAAGACAGGGTTGTAGCCTTTCTCCAATGTTATTTAATTTGTACATTGAGCAAGCTATAAAGGAAAGCAAGGAGAAATTTGGAGAAGGAATTAAAGTTCAGGGTGAAGAATTAAAAACATTGTGTTTTGCCGACGACATAGTAATTCTGTCAGAGACAGCAAAGGACCTGGAAGAGCAGTTGAACGGAATGGACAGTGCGCTGAAAGCTGCATATAAGATGAAGATTAACAAGAGCAAAACTAGGGTAATGGAGTGCAATCTAAGAAAATCAGGTGATGCTGAAGGAATTAGATTAGCTAATGGAACAATAAAGGAGGTAGAAGAGTTTTGTTACTTGGGCAGTAAAATAACAAATGATGGTCACAGTATAGAGGATATAAAATGCAGAATGGCAATGGGTAGAAAAGCGTTCTTGAAAAAGAGAAATTTGTTACCATTGAATATTGATTTAAGCCTAAAGAAGTCCTTTCTGAAGGCATTTGTATGGAGTGTTGCATTGTATGGGAGTGAGACATGGACGATAAACAGTGCGGACAGGAAGAGGATAGAGGCCTTTGAAATGTGGTGCTACAGAAGAATGCTGAAGATTTGGTGGGTGGATTGCGTTACTAATGAGGAGGTACTGAACAGAATTAGGAAGAAGAGGAATTTTTGGCATACCTTGACTAAAAGAAGGGATCGATTGATAGGACACATTCTTAGACATCAAGGAATTGTGAATTTGGTGTTGGAGAGAAGTGTGTGGGGTAAAAACCGCAGAGCAAGACCAAGAGATGGATACAGTAAGCAGATTCAAGCAGATGTAAGTTGCCATTCTTATGTGGAGTTGAAGAGGCTGGCTCAGGATAGGGTATTGTGGAGAGCTGCATCAAACCAGTCTCCAGACTGAAGACCACAACAACAACAACAACAACAACAACAACATCTGTTTTAAATATTTTAACTTGTGATGATGGTCAATGGCTGAAACTGGTAGATGTTTGTTCAAAATGCATTTCATTAATAATCGCCTGACCAAAGCAATGAAGTTCTAGAGCATCATACAGTAAGCTTTAGACAAGTATTTGCAGAGTAAAATTATGGGCAATGGGATAGATTTACTGTGGTTCAGAATCAGAATTTTATTGTCTCATAACATACAATTTAAATCATTGATTTAGTGTACAGGAGACTTGTCAGTTTAAAATATTAATATATACATACAATGTAGTTATAAAATCACAGTACATAATTATATGTTTTTATCCTGCTCACATACTCGGATAATCATTTAAGAATTCATCAATTGAATAATAGCATTTTTGTACCAAAGTGCTGTATAATTTTCTTTTCATTGATTCAGTTTCTACCTTTCAAAAATGTGTGTTTTTAATTTATTACGTATTTTCATTCCCATATATTGTGGAGCCTGGGCATATAGATTTAGTCTGTGCGTAGGTAGCATGAAACTGTCTTTGTTCCTTGTTTCGTAACTGTGCTGGAAGTTATTATGAAGAAATAGTTCTGGATTATTATTTATGAATAGAATTACTTCAAATAAGTACAATGAGGGAACACTCAGTATATTTAGATTTCTTAATAATGGCCGACAGGATTCTCTTGGCTTTGCACCACACACGTTTCTTATAATTTTTTTCTGCAGGGTTAATATTCTTGTCATAGTGCTAGTTCCCCAAAATATGATGCCACATCTCACAATTGACTCAAAATAGCTACGGTACACTATTTTTCTTGTGTCTAAACTAGTTACATTGGCTAGGATGGACATAGCAAATGCAAGGCTGTTTGATTTGTTTTTTAGGTAGTCTATGTGTGAGGACCAGGATAGATTGCTGTCCAGTTTCATTCCCTAGAATTTAACATGATCTCCTTCATGTACTTCCTGACTATTGTGCTTGATCTGTATATCATTTAATTTAGACTGTTTTGTCTTAAACTGCATTACCTGAGTTTTTTATATATATATATATATATTTAATTTTAGACCAACAATCAAGTTAGAAAATGGCTAAGAAAGCAAAAATAACATCACTGTTAATGTATATGTAGCCAAATCATTGCAGATAAGCAAAAATAATGAGATGCCAAAATTATCATAAGAAATTTTGATCTCATGTTAAATTAGTAAACTGATCAAAACCATATGCCTGAACATGCCACACTGTGACCGTAATGAGGTTGAAACAGAAGATGACACAAAAGACTGAAACACTAAATGTCTGTTTTTCAGACGGTTTTCAGAAAAGAAGCTTGCACTGTATTTGCTCCTGTAAATCTTCATGTAGACTAAAAAAAAAAGTGGCAGATTTAGAAATAATTTTTCTGAGGGATAGAAAAGCAAATGAAATTGTTTAACAGAGGAAAGGCCACTGGACCTGATGGATAACAATTTGATTTAACATAGAATATGTGAAGGAACTAGTCCTCTTCAAGCAGCAGTGCACCCTACATCTCTAGTGGAGTGAAATGTTCCCAATGACTGGAAAAAATTGCAAGTCATAAACATTTGTTTATTTTCAAGAAGGGTCAATTTTCAGATGCTTAAAACTACAGGCCTATATGACCTTGGTATGTTGTCGAATTTTGGATCATGTTTGCTGTTAGAGTATTATTAGCTTTCTGGAGACGGGAAATATCCTTTGTAGAAATCAACATAGTTTCCAGAAGCAACAATCATGTGCAACCCAGCTCATGCTGTTCATTGATGAGATCCAGAGCACAGTAGATACAAGTTTCCAGGCATGACTTTTGCTAAGATGTTGACATAGTTCCTTAATAAACAAAATAATAATGTACAGACTAACAGACCAAATGCACAGAGCTTTCAGCTAACTGAACACAGCAGTCACTCTGAACCGAGAAAGCCTTTAGATGTAAAAGTGATCCCTTTCCTTTTCTAAATATTTAGGTTGGATACAGACTCTTTACACTCCTTAGAAACTCCTATGTTGTGGAAACATTGTAAGGGATTGCTTGGAACATGCTTAAATGGACAAAATATTCTTTTGTTTTGAACTTTGTTGATATGCTGTGTCATAGTCTGTTATCAGAATGGAATTAAAGTGTGATTTCTTTCCATGTTGTTATAACAATTTTAGTAGTCATGTTTTAATTAGGCAAGAAACAAAATATGAATATCTATGGTTGGCATGCTCAGAGGTAAGATTTTTCATGGATGATGAAGTATATTAAGATGTTGCAATGCTGGAAAATTGTAGCGAAATGCAGAGAATCTAAAATATTTGAGAGTAGGGGTAAGGAGCGATCTGAACCGGAAAGACCGTAGATGATTAATCATGGGTAAAGCAGATGCCAGACTGCGATTAATTGGAATAATCCTAGGGAAGTGTTATCCATCAGCAAAGAAATTAGCATAGAAAACACTTTCTGTCAGTGCTTGACTGTGCTCATCATTGTGCGATCTATAGCGGATACGGTTGATAGGTGATGATGATGATGATGATTGTGTGGTATTTATAACTGTTTAGATGCCAACTGGTGTTGTGTTCAGCATGCCTGGTGCAAGTCCTTTTAGATGATGCCACTTTGGCAATTTGCATGTCAATGTTGACGAAGTGATGATAAGGACGACACAACACTCTTTCGGAGTCTAACAACTGTAAGTGGCACACAGTCATCATCATCATCATCATCATCATCATCATCATCAAGTAGAGTGCAATATGTTTCATTACTGGTTCATTTAGAAACTCAAAAGTGTCACTGAGACAGGCAAACTGCAGTGGCAGACATTGCGAGAGAGATTTTCTGTTTTGTAGTACTGGCAACTGCCAAAGTCCAGAGAGCATACATTTTGTGAAATGTCAGTTGGTATATTCCTTCCTCTCACAAAAAGACTGTGAGAGTAAAGTTAAAGATACTAGAGCACACATGGAGGCATATTGGAAATTTTTTTCTCGCAAAATATACACAACTGCATAAAATGATGGTACACAAAGTGCCGCGGTGGAGTAGCCGAGCAGTCTAAGGCGCCTCGCTGTGAAGCGAGTGGTTTCTCGCTGTCGGAGGTTCGAGTCCTCCCTGGGGCATGGGCGCGTGTGTGTGTGTGTGTGTGTGTTGTCTTTAGGTTAGTTCACCTAGGTTTAAGTAGTTTGTAAGCTACAGACTGATGACCACGCAGTTTGGTCCGATAGATTTATAGACATTTGAACATTTGGTACACAAAGTACCCTCTACCACACACTGAGTGTGAATTTCATGTACTAGGTGTATAAGTATGAATCTGGAATTTGGTTGCAATAATTACATGTCTGTTGTTTGAAACTCTTAAACAATATTTTATTCAAAATAATCCCCATAGCAATTTATACCTCTCCGGCAGGCTATGAATGCCATGCACTGACCCAGTTTGCTGTGTGCAATGTGGGTTAATCATGGGACAATATGATTTTCTATTGCCTTTTATCATATGTAGGTCATTTTTCATGTAATACTTAATTTAAATCAATGATTTGCTGTCAGTAGTGATTGGTGATTACAGTTTCAGGAGGTATTAGCAGTTCATAATGGATTATACCCTTCTGATCCCACCAAACACAGAGCATTGTCTTCTTTCCAAAGCAGTTTGGTCTTACAATGCATGTCAATGGTTTTGCCTAGGTTCAACCATGATTTACAACCTTGTTGTTGTTATAGTCTTCAGTCCGCAGGCTGGTTTGTTGCAGCTCTCCACGCTACCCTGTCCTGTGTAAACCTCTTCATCTGAGAATATCTACGGCAACCTACAACTTTTTGAATCTGCTTACTTTATCTGTCCCTCAGTCTCCCTCTATGGTTTTTATCCCACACACTTCCTTCTAATGCTAAGTTGATGATTTCTTAATATATTGGAATGTGTCCCAGCAACCTATCCCTTCTCTTAGTCAGCATATGCCACAAACTTCTTTTCTCCCCAATTCTGTTGAGCACCACCTCATTAGTTACATGATCTACCTATCTAATCTTTATCATCCAGACAGATTCTTTCAGAAAGGACTTCCTAACATTTAAGCTAATATTGGATGTCAACATATTTCGCTCCTTCAGAAACGCTTTTTTTGTGTCCCAACTTCGTCGCCGCTTTTGTGTCCCAGCCTCGTCGTAGGTGTCGGTGGCCGAGTGGAACGATACCGACACAGGAACAAAGATAGCACGCTGGTGCCGGTACGGAGGGGAGCAGCCAGAAACTATAAACACTCGAGTAAATTAGAAAGAGACATATATATTGCACAGAATGTAACAATACTTAACTTTTACATAGTACTGCAGAATGTTGATACATAGTTGTTAGAGGCCTGCCTAGTGCCTGTACAATAGCAAAGTCTTCACTGGTGCCTATCGGATTACGAAGGTCCTAACTCGTTGCTATCTCAGTCCGAAGTGCTGACTGGTTCCTCTCTCCGTCCGATGTGCTATATCTTTCCGTGGTGGCCACGAGGGGGGTTCCAGCAGAGGGCGCTCGTGGCTGTCGTCGGAAGAACGCCGCGCCGTGCATGCATGGCGGCGCGCGGCGAAAGTAGGTGGCGCGCACTTTGTACTTGTGCGACACCACACCCCTCCCCCCCAAACCGCCGCGCCGTCGTGGTGTAGGGCTGAGGGCCACGGCGACGGCACTGGGAGGAGGGCCTGGGCGGGGGCGTTACTGGTGGGACGGGCGTCGTAGCTGAGGCCGGGATCGAGACGCCGTCCGCGCCCCGGCATCCGCCTTGAGATCCTCCAGGGAACCCGCCGAAACCTGGGGGAAGGGCGCCCGCCCCCGCCCAGAGGGAGCAGGTCATCTTCTTCTGAGGTGCGTGGCCCAGGCGGCGGCGGCACACACGGTCCCGGAGTCCCTCTCGGTGACGCTGTCATCTGCGGCGGCGACAGCGGCGGCGTCGCGTCGATCTCCATCGGGACGATCTCGTAGTCCGGGGACGAACGATGTGGTTGTGCTCCCTGGCGGTGAACGGGGTCTGGAATCAAGAAACCGGAGACAGGATCGCGCGGCCTATGCAGACGCAATTGGTTTGCGTGGCGCCGCAGCTCCGACCCGACTCGGTGCGTGGGAGGCTGCAGCAGGTGAAGGAGAGTGCGGTGACGGCGGCCGTGTAGCAGCTCGGCAGGAGACGGGCCGTCACGTGGCATGCACCGATTCGTAGACAGGAAAATTTGAAGAGCTTGCTGCCTGGAGTGCTGACCTTTCATCTTCTCCATGTGAGACTTGAATGTTCGAACGAAACGTTCTGCTTCACCATTGGACTGAGGGTGAAAAGGTGCGGTGGTGATATGCTGAATGCCATTTACACGACAAAACTGTTGAAATTCCGCACTAACAAACTGAGGTCCATTGTCACTGATGATAGTTTCAGGCAATCCTTCGATGCAAAACACTGATGTTAAGGCAATGATTGTACTGGAAGCTGTCGTTGAGTTCATGGCAATCACAAAAGGAAACTTGCTGAAAGCGTCTACAACAATTAACCAGCGCGTATTCCAGAATGGTCCGGCAAAGTCAATATGTAAACGTTGCCATGGTCCCTTGGGGCGTGGCCAGTCTGAGAAACGCTGTGGAGGAGCCGCCTGATGCTCCGCACAAACTGTACACTGTGATGTCATGCTCTCTATCTGAGCGTCCATACCAACCCAGGTACAATGACGTCTGGCCAATTGCTTTGTCCTAACAATGCCCCAATGTCCTTGATGCAGGAGGCGTAACACTTCTCGTTGCAGGGAACGAGGAACAATCACTCTTGCTTGGTCGTTGTCGGTATGCAACAACAGTACACCCTGACTTAAAGATAATGCATGACGTTGTGCAAAATAACGTCGAACCAGAGGCCGATCAATGTCTTTGGCTCTGGCAGGCCACCCTGAGCGAACAAAACGTGCTACCACACTTAGGTCTGCATCCGCAGCTGTTTCCTGTGCAACCCGACGAGAGTTCAAAGGAAAGTCTGCGACAGCGGAAGCATCTGTGGAGTCTTTCTGACAACATGCCATTTCCGAAGAATCAAACGACACATCCTGGCCAACCGGAAGTCGGGAAAGTGTGTCCGCGTTGGCATGTTTAGTGGTAGGTCGGTACAAAATCTCATACTGATAATTAGACAATATCAAGGACCATCTCTGAAGCTTTTGTGCCGTACGTGGCGGAATTGGCTTTGTGGGTGAGAACAACGACGTGAGAGGCTTGTGGTCTGTCAACAAATAGAATTTTCTGCCATAGAGATAATGATGAAACTTTGTGACGCCGTAAATGATTGCTAAGGCCTCCTTTTCTATCTGACTGTAAGGGATGGATTCCTTGGGCATTAATCACCTGGCCTAGGTACTCTATGTCAGTTTGAAAAAACGAACACTTTGCTTTATTGCAACGTAGACCTGCTGCAGTCAAAACTTTGAAAAGGCACTCCAGGTTTGCTAAATGGTCTTCAACTGTACGTCCGGATACCACAATATCATCTAAATAGTTCGAACAACACGGTACAGAAACTGTCAGCTGTTCCAAAAAGCGCTGAAAAATAGCGGGGGCGGAAGAACTGCCAAAGGGTAGGCGTTGAAATTGAAAAAGGCCCATGTGAGTATTAATGACGAAAAACTTTTTTGACTCGTCATCAAGTGGAATCTGTAAGTATGCCTCTGCTAAATCAATCTTAGAAAAGAAACGAGACTGTCCTAATTTGTCCAACAGTTCCTCAGGTCTGGGCAGGGGATAAGTGTCGACAATTGTTTGACTGTTCACTGTTGATTTAAAGTCCGCACAGAGACGAAGTTTTCCTGACGGCTTGGGTATAATTACTATAGGCGAGGCCCACTGACTCGCAGAAACAGGAGAAATCACCCCACTATCTTGCCAACGTTTAAGTTCTTCGGCAACTGTATCACGCAAGGCGATAGGCACTGGTCTAGCTTTACGAAATTTTGGAACTGCAGATTCTTTTAAAGTTACATGTGCCACGAAGTCTTTTGCACAACCTAGTTCCGGCGAAAACAAGTCACTATATTTGTCACATAAAGCATTGATTTTGTCCTGAGGCACTACTGACGAAATTTGAAGCACATCTCTTTGAATTGATAAACCAAACAAGTCAAAAGCATCTAGTCCAAAAATGTTCTGTGTCGATTTGGCCTGAAGAACTACAAAAGCAACTGTTTTTGTTATACCTTGGAAAGAGGCAGGCAGGCTACACGTTCCTAGCACGGGAATATTTTGACCTGTGTAAGCTGTTAACACTTGTTGACACAGCGATAATTTTGGCGAACCCAGAAGTTCATAAGTATCTTTATTAATTAAGGTAACAGCGGAACCAGTGTCGAGCTGAAAGTGCACAGTCTTATTGTCAATGGAAAGATTCACAAAAAGTTTTTGCTTTCGGCGCTCGACAGGTGCGCGAATGTGGGCAACGTCTGCTACGGTTTGTTTACTGCGCTTGCGCGGGCCGCGTAGTGAAGGAAGCGGCGCAGACTCGGCACGCAGCGGATTAACAACACTGTCACTAGATGACACTACCGCCGGATCGGCGCCCGCGCAAGCCTGCGAAGCTACTCCAGATTTATTAACTACTGCACTACACTTTTGAGTAGCTACTTGATGTCTACTGTCACTAGCTACACAGTACTGGGCACTATTACAAGGAGCAGTTGCAGAAGGCACTATTTTCACTACAGGAATGCACTGTTCATAGTCATTTTGCTTGTCCCGAACCCTTTTCCGTTGCACTGTTTTACGCGCTCGTCGGCGCTTGCTACGTGGTGCACTATATAGTTTTGCCATAGGCGCAGAACGACTGTCATGCAATTGAGATCCAAGGAAAGCACTGTTCAAGTCCACAGCGTCTATAACATTTACTGCATGCACTGTTCTCGCACTTTGCGAAGCAATGTTCCGAAAGGCACCGTTCTTTGAGTTTTTAATTTGCATACACACAGACTGTACATGTCCTGATTTGCCACATTGATAACAGGTTGCGTTGCGACTAGGGCAATGAGCACGCTTGTGGCGAGACACACACTGGGGGCAAGATTTACGTACATTTTTCTGAAATGAGCGTTGGCGCCCTTTATTCAAATTACTGTTTCTAACACGACGGGGCGACCTTTGCGTCGCACTTTTACACTGGCTACTGTTCACTGTCTGTTCAGCACGGCCGGTAGAAAAAGAAGAATCACTAGTGCTATAGTGAGAACTACGGCTAGGAAAGCGTCCGTTGCGGCGCACTGAATTTACACTATGGCTTTGCATTTCTACATCAGCTAAGTCAAAAGTATCAGGCGCTTCTATAAGCTGCAGTACACTGTCTAATGAGGGGTCAGACTGTTTCAGGATTGCTGCTCTAATTCTGGGGTCCTGAATATTCTGCGTAATCGCATCCCTCAACATCACGTCACTATACGAAAGTCCACAAGAGCAAGTAAATTTACATTGGCGGGTTAAGCCCTTCAATTCCGTAATCCATTCTTGGTGTGACTGCTGCGGTAATTTTTTAAGTCTGAAAAATCGGTATCGTGCAGCAGCTACAAGAACTTTTCTCTCATAATGAGCATTCAGTGCATCTACAATTTGTTCAAAGTCTACATCACAAGGAGATGCGTGAGGGAATAGTTTCTGCAATAGTACGAAGGTCTGGGGGCCCACAATCGATAAGAAAAGGTTCTTCACTCTCTGACCTGTAATTTGATGAGCCGCGACGAGTTCTTGAAACTGTGCGAAGTAGTCGCTCCATTCTTCCTCACATTCGTTGTACTGGCGGAACGTAGGAAGCGTTACGGCGGCAGGTGTGGGCTGCTGAAGCGGCGGCTGTTGTTGTTGTTGGTTGGCTGCTTGCGCTGTGAGCTGGGACACAGCCTGTAGGAGTTGTGTTATTTGCGCCGTCTGTAACTGAATAATTTCCATTAAGTTTGGGTTCGGGGTAGTGGCCATGCTGACCGATTAGGCGCCGCGTATACAAGTAACTTATAACAAAACACAAATGCAATATGAAAGAGGACGCTCTGCAACAAAAAAGTCCACAAAACACGTAACAAAATATCTTCCCCCAAAATTCTTATAATAAGGGTGGGTGGGCGGGAGCAATTTCTGCGTGCTCCGGCTGCTGCTGTCTGGCTGCTGTAAGCGGACTGGTCCAAGGTTCTATCACTCCTCGTCGCCACTTTTGTGTCCCAACTTCGTCGCCGCTTTTGTGTCCCAGCCTCGTCGTAGGTGTCGGTGGCCGAGTGGAACGATACCGACACAGGAACAAAGATAGCACGCTGGTGCCGGTACGGAGGGGAGCAGCCAGAAACTATAAACACTCGAGTAAATTAGAAAGAGACATATATATTGCACAGAATGTAACAATACTTAACTTTTACATAGTACTGCAGAATGTTGATACATAGTTGTTAGAGGCCTGCCTAGTGCCTGTACAATAGCAAAGTCTTCACTGGTGCCTATCGGATTACGAAGGTCCTAACTCGTTGCTATCTCAGTCCGAAGTGCTGACTGGTTCCTCTCTCCGTCCAATGTGCTATATCTTTCCGTGGTGGCCACGAGCGGGGTTCCAGCAGAGGGCGCTCGTGGCTGTCGTCGGAAGAACGCCGCGCCGTGCATGCATGGCGGCGCGCGGCGAAAGTAGGTGGCGCGCACTTTGTACTTGTGCGACACCACAGCTTTTCTTCACATAGCCATTTGTATTTTGTGTCTGCTTTACTCATCCATCAGAAGTTATCTTGCTATCAAATAACAAAACTGATCTACTACTTTTATTGTCTCATTACATGATTTAATTCCTTCAGTGTCACCTGACACTACATTCCATTACCCTCGTTTTACTCTTGTTAATTTTCATTTTATATCTTTCAAGACACTGTCCATTCCATTTAATTGCTCTTCCAGATCCTTTGCTGTCTCTGACAGAATTGCTATGTCATCAGAAAACTGCAAGGTTTTCATTCCCTCTCCCTGGAATTTGATTCCCTCTCCAAACTTCTCATTGCATTCCTTCACAGCTTGCTCAGTGTACATATTGAACATCATTGGGGAAAGACTACAACCCTGTCTTACTCCCTTCCCAACCACTGCAACCCTTTCATGTCCTTCAACTCTAATGATTGTTGTCTGGTTTTTGTACAAGTTGAATATAACACTTCGCTCTCTATATTTTATCCCTGGTACATTCATAATGTGAAGGCATGTATCCAGTCAACTATGTCAAAAGCTTTCTCCAGATCTACAAATGGAAAAAAAGTAGTTTTGCCTTTTGTTAATCTTCTAAGATAAGTTGTTATGTGAGTATTGCCTCATGTGTTCCAACATTTCTCCTAAATCCAAACTGATCTTCCCCAAGATCGGATTTCACCAGTCTTTCCATTGTATGTAAACAATTTGTGTTAGTATTTTCTAACCAGGGCTTATTAAATTTATAGTTCTATAATTTTCACATGTGTCTGCACTTGCTTCCTTATTATCTGGAATCACTATATTTTTCTTGAAGTCTGGCATGGAGCAATCTCCTCATGACTGGCTCTCCTAATGATAATAGTACTTCAGACGGAACATCATCTACTCCAGGGGCCTTAATTCTACTCAAATATTTTAGTGCTCTGTCAAATTCTTCTCAAAGTATAGTATCTTTTATCTCATCTTCCTCTACTTCATCTTGAATTTCTAGAATACTGCCTTCAAGTTTATTTCCTTTCTACAGACCCTGCAATATTCCTTCCATCTTCCAACTTTTCCTTCTTTGCTTAGTACTGGTTTTACATCTGAGTTCTTGACATTCATATCACAGCTTTTCTTGACTCCAAATGTATTTATTTTCTGTAGGCGGTATCTATCTTTCCCCTTGTTATACATTCTTCTACGGTCTTGCATTTCTCCTCAAACCACTTCTGCTTAGCCAGTCTGCACTTCCTGTCAGCCTCATTTTTTAGACATATTTACTCCCTGTTTCCTGCTTCACTTGATGCATTATTATATTTTCTCCTTTTATCAGTCAAGTTCAGTATATCCTGTATTATCCAGGGATTTCTATTAGGCGTTGTCCTTCTGCCTATATGATCGTCCACAGCCTTCACTATTCTGTCTCTCGGAGCTACCCGTTCTACTGTATTACTTTCATCCTTTTCAGACAATCCTTTCTGAATGCTCCCTCTAAAACTGCCAACCACCTCTGGTTCCTTCAATTTACTCAGATTCCATCTCCTTAATTTTCTACCTTTTTGCAGTCTCTTAATCTACAGTCCATAACTTATGTTATGGTCAGAGTCTGTATCTGCCCCTGGATATTTATTACAGCTTAAAACCTCATTTCTAAACCATTATAAAGTCAAGCAGGTACCTTCCAGTGTTTTCTGATCTCTTCCACGTATAAAACCTTCTTTCATGATGGTTAAACCTGGTGTTTCTGATGATTAAATTGTACTCTGCACAAAATTCTACCAGGCAATCTTCACGTTCATTCCTAGTCCCTAGTACATAGTCACCTATTACATTTCTTTGCGCTTCCTTTCCTACTACAGAGTTCCAGTGCCCCGTCACAATTAAGTTATCTTCCCCTTTAATGGTCTGAATAATCTTCAATCTCCTCATCAGCAGAGCTAGTAGACATATAAACTTGTACTACTATGATCGGTGTTGGCTTTGTATCTATCTTTGCTACGATAATGTGTTCACTATGCTGTCCAAAGTAACTCACCCGCATGTTTATTTTCTTATTCATTATGCCAACTGATTTTGTATTTATAACCCTGTACTCACCTGGCCGAAACTCCTGTTCTTCCTGCCACCGAACTTCACTAATCTCCATCATATGTAACTTTTAACCTATCCATTTCTCTTATCAAATTTTCTAACTTACCTACCCGATTGAGGGATAGAACATTCCACACTCTGATCCACAGAATGCCTGTTTTGTTTTTCTTGATGACATCCTCCTGAATAGTCCCCACCAAGAGATCCAAATGGGGGACTATTTTACCTCCAAAATATTTTACCTGAGATGATGCCTTTATCATATATTCATATAGTAGAGCTTCATGTCCTCTCAAATATTAACAACTGCTTTCAGCCATTTGCAGTAAGTGCGTGATAAAGCCATGTTAGCCGATGTTACAAGGCTAGCTTAGTCAATCATCCAGACTGTTGCCCCTGAAACTACTGAAAAGGCTGCTGCCCCTCTTCAGGAACCACTCATTTGTCTGGCCTCCGCCGTGGCTGCACCTACAGTAGGGCTATCTGTATCGCTGAGGCACGCAAGCTACCTCACCTCAGCAACGCGTGTGGTTCACTACCTTAGGAGTCTCAAAGTATTTCCATTTTTCATCACCTGTCGCTATTCAATGGAGAAACAACTTTCTTTTGTGTTTGGTGAGCAGCATTTCACATGTGGTATTTCGATTTGCTGGTTGTCTTTCATTCAGTTCATGCGGAACCCATTACCCCTCTTTCTGCTCCGTTCCCATAGATTTCAACCGAAGAGAAATGGCTTTCTGCAACACACCCAATTATTCCACGAGTTCATGTTGAATTTGAGTATCATCTTCAACCAGTAAGTCCTGCAGTTTCTCCTCTTCATACTTCTTTGGTGGTTTCTTGTGCTTGTTGTTTCTCATTTCAAAATCGCCACTTCTGAATTTTTTTGAACATCTGAAACACTATCTTTCCGCAACAGCATTTTTGAGAAAACCTTTAACAAGCATTTGCTGCAATTCTGCTGCTGTTTTCTTCAAATGATAAAAGAAAACCAATGTAGTTTGCAAATTGTAGTTTTTGGGCAAAAAACTCGACATTGTTTACAGGTTTGAAACAGATAACGGTGCATGAAACTTGGGTTACTGTGTGTTGATATTTGTCATCAACCGTTACAGGTAGTAGATGGCACTGCAGAAGCAGTTTCTCGGATCCTACACTAACGGCTAACTCCATCTGTAGAGAAATTACACGTGGTAGATGAATGAAAGAATTTTGGTTCTGTTGATTCAAGAGTCCAGTCACACTCCTTTGCATCACTTTTACATCAGAAGACTTAACTTTGTTGAAAAAGACATGCTTTGTTCTTTATGCCGGAAACTCTTCAGTCCAATAACACAGTTGATCTGATATTCTGTGTGCTTGTATTTTGTTCATTAGTCAGTAGTGTGGAACTGTAATTGAGCCTCATCTGAAACTCGAGGAACATGGCATCTAGCCTATACCTGGATCTCCATAACTACTACTTTCTTTGTCTTGTGAATGAATAGCATGAACTGTGTTTGATACAATTGTTGCTGAAGTAACCAATGTTGACCTCTACAAAATTGATTTTCGGTCTTCCCAGAAACATCATAATACAAGAGCAGAAAATATTGCTGTGAGAGACCATGTACACCGACTACCGGTGTGGCGCAGGGGATAGCATCACGGACTGTGGTGCTGAAGGTCGCCATTTCAATCCCGCCCCCTGGCAAAAATTTATTTCTTTGTAATTAACAATTCCAGAATGTTCTACATCTTTCTTATGTTCACTTGTAAATTCTACTTGTTTCTTGTGTTAACTGCTTTTCTAATTTCTGGTAAATTCTGTCTGTGTATAAATAGCAGAGCACTCTGCCCGAGAGGCAGTCAGTGCTGCATGTATGTTAAGTTCGTAATAAACGTGCTTTCAGCATAAGTGCTGTGTTCAGTTGCCTTCGAAGTCAAGCCTGCTCCCATTTCAACACGACATTGTTTGGTGTAAGTGCCGGGTATCCCGTGCAACAGCTGCATCGCCGTGGCTCCGATTAGGCAACGTAAGAGCTGTAGCTTACACAAACTGGAACCGGAATACAAGGGATTTACCGAGTACATCCTTCCAAAAGTCCGTATCATCAGAAGAACCATGGAAACGAAACCTGTGGTAAGCCAGCTGCACATCAGACACCCGTCAGTGTTCTCTGGAGACGCTGGACAGGACCCCAACAAATGTCTAAAAGGGTTCAACCGAGTCTCCAAGTACAACAGGTGGGATCATATGATGTGCTTGGCCAATGTTTACTTTTGTCTGGACGGAATAGCCCAGCAATGGTTTGAAAACAACAAAGACAAGTTGAATGACTGGGAGATGTTCCAGGAGGAACTTAAGAAGACTTTTGGAGACCGCCAGCGACAAATCTGTTCGCCAGAAGAACAACTGAAGAACCGGGCCCAACGACATGGTGAGCTGACACAATTGTACATACCAAATGTTTTGGTCCTGTGTAACATAGTCAATCCAAACATGACTGAGGCGGACAAAATCACGCACCTCATGAAGGGTATTGCAGAAGATATGTACCAAGCTCTTCTGATAAAAGACGGTGCTACGACAGAAGAGTTCATTAAGTGGTGCCAGCGTATTGAAGAGATACAACAAAGAAGGGTTGGACGCAAGATATATTCCAGATAGATGCCTAAGATTTAGGGCTATAGTTTTCTGCATTTGTTCAGTGACCCTTCTTAAAGACTTTTTTTTTCAGTCATTAAGAGTGATAGCCCATCTGGAGACATAAGCTACACTGTTGCTAGAAAGGGTAAGTTGCTTTGCATACACTGCATAGATTTGAACTGGTATCCTGTCAGGTCCAGTGAACTTCTGTCTGTTGCAGTTTCTTTTTCAACACTTTGTCACTTCATTTGATATTTACCAATTTGTGACAATTTAGAGGAGGATCTACCATGCAATCATCATCTGTGTAACAACTTTAGAAGTAACCACTTAATACTGGGCGGGGGGCTCATCCTTTGTTTCAATGGCCACAGTATCTGTGGAGATCAGGTTTCAGTAGAGTGGGACTGATAAAATGGGACTTAATGAGTGTTATGCACCTTATTCAATTATACAGATGTAGTTGTTGAAATCAATTTTACTTCCATTATGTGTATCCTTCCTGATTAAAAGAGTTGTGAAAGCACATTGCTCTTTGTTTTTTAAGGCCACAATGAAAAGAGATTACATGTCAATAGTGGGCAATTAAAACCATTAAGTCCATTCTCTTATATTTTACAAGAGACCCAAAAATGGTACCTTAAATATAATATAAAGTGGTAGAAATTAATTTGTTGAATGTGCAACTGAGCCCAAGTGCTTCATCAACAACAAACATAACATGTTATTGGAATGAAGAGGTTGCCTTCAATAGAATCAGGATTTCATTGTCTCATAACATACAAGACAAATGGAGCTACGAGGTTTCCATTACCTACCATTAATATATCTTTAGTATGTTTTATTTAGAATGTTAAAAATATTTTTCCTACTGCAGCACGTACATGTGCCTTAGAGAAAGACCTTTAATTTAATGTTATACATTACCTAAAGCAGTTATTGATGAAAAAATTATTGTTGCAGATCTCCACCACATTCACGTGAGCCATCAGAGGAACCTATGGAACAGGATGATGCGAAGTGAACAGCCACAGAGTCTTTCCAGAATATTGTTGTTGTAAATGGCTGTTGGAAGCCAGGCAGGCTTTTTGAAATGGGTGTTGTAAATACACCCATTATATTGAAATTGTTCTTTGGCTGCACACTGTGTGCAGCTGTAAAAAGCTCTGTACCACTGAGCAGTGGCTTCCTAATTGGGAAGTGTATGATGTGTACCTTTGTTTGTTGAGCAGTGGTGTACATGTTGCCCTAGTTTGTTGTGAAGGAAACAGAGTTTGTGAATCATTGAAAGAAGGTTTTTGAGAAGAAAATATGTCCATAATTGATTGTATTGATTCAATGTTTTCTTGTCGTACTTTTATTAAGAGCAACGAATGTGAAAAACATATTTGTATGATCCTTACATCTCCGTGTTGTACTGTTGATACATTTTATTTAGTAATTTGGTATGTTTTATTTTGCATAGAGTGTCTCTCATTATGTGAAAATGTTGAGAAAGAGATTTTATAACTGAAGTATTTGTTTGTGAAATAATTAATATTTCATACAAAAGACATTAGTTATAGGAAATATGATTTGATGCAATTAGTTGTATGCATGTGTGAAAAAGTATATACATAAATGTCTTTTTACAGTATCAGATGATTCACATTATTTTTTGTATGTATATTGCATGAAGATATGGCTGTAATTGATAGCCTAATGATAAATGTTGACAATTTATTGTAATAGTAGTGTATGAAGTGCTGGACACTTTATTTCTCTTGTTTTGTGTCTTTGTCAGATATTGTGGGATTATACAAAGAACATGTTAAATGTTATGTTTTGAGTTGCACTTGTGCATTGATGTTGTGTATAATAGCCTGTTTTGTGATAAAAGATGTAACAAATATGTACTTTAAATTTCAGCTGTAAAAGTGATTAGCTAGATGTCCATAAGTGTTTCATAGTATTTTGTATGACAAGTATGTCGAGCTCATATTTGTGTTCCTCGACATATGTTGAATGTTGTACAAGCTTGTTTGGTATGTCAGAGGTGCAATTTGTGTGGTAATTGTGATAAATGTGCAGGCATAATTTGAAGAGCATTTATTTTTATGTCAAGGATTTTACATATATATCGAAAGAAGAAATTGATCAGATTTTTAATGGGAAATATTATTTGTTGTTATACAGATTTGTATATGTGGTTACATATAAATTCTGACAGTCTTTGACGTCACTGAAAAGTTAAATTTTTAATAAATGCAAGTGTTTCTTGTCCATAGTCATTGTGAGGAGAATGTTTATCTTACAGATAACTGTTATAGTTGCAAATATTTTATGCGATAATTCAGTCATTGTGAGAAGGAGCTTTATAAATGGTTGTGACGATGGTATATACACGAGCTGTCTGTATCGTCTTAAGTAAGATGCCGACATTCCTGTATGAGAAAAGTAGAACTGAATGTTCCTGATTTATGTAAATGCAAATTTGTTGTAGAAATGAAAATTGCACGTAGTCATTGTCTTGCTTGAAATCTGAGCTTACAGGAAGAACATAAGAGTGTGTTTAAACATTATCATTTCTCCCCACTCCACTTTTTTAATTTTGTTGTAAAGTTTTGGTTTCTTAATTTTTTTGTCATACTGATACATTCCTTCAAAACATGGTAATTACCTTTGTTGTTGCATTGAATCTTCTTTGAAGGGACTGCTGTGAATGGAGCAGAATGAAGAATGGAAGAAGTTGGAGGGTAGTTTCGGAAGTGTATTTGGCCCTCTGGTTTGCTTGTATTCAGCTGGGTCTTTGCATTGTCTGATCATGGTAAACAGTAATTTATGACTCACTTTTATTGTTTCCCTGTTTGTCCTAGTTGCTGGCCTATTTATGCAGACAACATTATTTGTAATGGTAATCTATTGTATTTTATTCAGTGTGTGTGTTATGTAATATTCTAGATGTACTTTGGCACATACAAGCATATGTTAGAATTTGATGGAGATCACAGAATTATTAATTATATACTGTTTTCCCTTTACTTAATCAATTAAGCATATCTTTACACACATTCTGTGCCATTGCTGCTTCTGACTTTGCTGTTATCACTTTAAAACCTAAATGTATCACATTGACTATGTTAATCGTTTGTGCGGATATATGTAATTGCTGAATGTGTCCACTTTTCTCTTGCATGATGGGAAATTTTTTCTGCCTCATTGAGGGCATGTATATGAGGAAATAAGTATTAAAAGTGTACAATTATCCCCTCCCGAATAGTGGAAAAGCTTTTGTCTTTATGAATATTGGTATTCACTTTGCCCAGCTTGTTATTCTAAATACAGTTACTGTTCAACTGTTTGTAGAGCTTATGGGACTTAAATACGAGGTCATCAGTCCATAAAGCTACAAACTACAGAAAATACATTAAGTATATATAAGACCTCTCATTAATCAGTAAATTAACCTGACTTTATTCAATATTTGTGCAGATGTACATACCAGTTGTATTAACTTCACCACTGTGAAGAATGGTTTGCATTTTCAAAGCCATTACATTCTTTATTTTTTACTTGGCATTTAATAACTTGTTGACTATAGAGTCTTGAGATAAAAAGTAAATTTTTGATATATATACGACACAGCGAGAGGAAAAAATTGATAGTTCCAAGTTGAATAGCTCAGAAATGAAAGTGTGACACAGTTTGCGTTGATTTATATGTTGAAAGTACGTATGAACAGTGCACTAATTAACATAAATAGTCTAATCAAACATACTATATGTATTAAACAGATACAGATTATTTTCCAAAAAAATCATTCACTCTTGAGAAAGTTTGGGATTTTTCTCAAAATTTAAAAATATTTTCTTTACTTTGTAATGTACATTCTGGAATATTGATTTGAAGCTAAGTTTAAATGTGTGTTTTAGGAAGGTTTATAAAATCATTTTCTCTTATTAATGTAAATTCTTACCCCATAATTAGCTCACAGAGTCGGATAAATAAAGTTGCTTAATCCAGTTTAAATTGTCAATGACAGTGGTCATAGGTCATTGTGTGTGTGTGTGTGTGTGTGTGTGTGTGTGTGTGTGTGTGTGTGTGTGCGGGTGTGTGGGTGCGTGCGTGCGCGCGCATGTGTGTTTCAAAGCATGTCACTTATTAAAAGTAAAAAAAGAGGGAATCAAGGCACAGAACACTGAAATTAATTTACTTATATTTATGCACATTGTTAATTCTAGTCAAAAGTTGCAGTGGAACATTCCATACATTTAAAGAAAGAAAATATGTTTGTGGTACCTGAATGTCATTTAAAACTTGAAAGAACTTGTGAGTTTGCCTGTTTTTGGAATGCTCACATAAATCCTTATTTTCAGATACCCAATGTAAATAAAATTAAAATAAATGTACTCTCTCAGTAATTCACAATTTGTAAAGCACTGACCTTGCCCCTCAGATTTAATTTGTAAAAATAAATTGAGGATGGTCAACTCATAATATTGTCTGATAACAATTCAACAAATTTTTCTGTCACAAAATGCTGCAGTCTGAAGGATTTACAAGGATAAGTGGTACACCTAGCTTGTTAAGTCAGCACTAATAACTATTTTTAATGCACTCTTAATAAAAACTCAGCAAATGTAAAGTGAATTTAAAAAGAGCTGAAAGGCTGGATATTGCTTCACCTCATATTTAGATTTGAGGAAGCATTGAGGCAAACCAATGGAATCTTAAATCAACCACATCCCTAATAGCCTTCATGAATGGAGTGTAATAATAGGTAAAAAATGGGAAAAATTATAATTTTTAAAACAGTTTTACTATATCTGTACTGTGACATGATTGTGTTTTGTTACATAGCTCTTGGGATTAAAAGTAGCTCCGATCAGAATTTATGGAAGAGTAAGGCCATCAATTTGAGAGTTCCTTCTGTTTGATGTGCAAAATTTTATATCCGACGTATGTTACCTTACTAATTTATGAGCAGAAGGAGTTACGTGTTTGACCTTTGAACTGATTCATATATTTTGTTGTTAATTTATCACCTTGTACATTGTAGACATCAGGTGGGAATTATGGCCCAAAATTAATTCACAGCTGCTCAGAATCCAGAAGTTATTTACACCAAAATTGAAGCTCTTGTGTTTAAATGTTTTACACAGTCATGAACCAACATATTTATGGAAAATAGTTTAAAAGATCAAAAGTTGGGAACAAATACTCTGCATCTCTTCAGTGTTCCACACAATGCTTTAGATTCTGTACGTATTTGTACCTTAATGCAAAATTGTCACTGCAGTATTTGTGTGTATTTATCTGATTTATAAGACTATCATCATGTTTTACAAAATGATTTTCTTTTTTGGCAGTATGAAATCCTGACTGTAGCATATATTTGACAGTTGAAATTTGTGGAATGTGTAATAAGTTTGCTTCAATCTTATCTCCCCGTATGTCTTTAAAAAATACCCAGGAGACAACTGTCTCCTCTGTTTTTGTGTGTAATTGATTTCTAATAACTGGAAAGAAATATCTACTATTTAACTCCATATTTGTTTGAATTGTTTTCTATGATGATATCTCTTATTGTACAAGAGTGTGTACGGTAAAGATAGAAGGAATTTGCTTGGGCAATCTAAATACAGGAAATATGAGTAATGTAAATCACACCATCTCTGATATATATTTTATGTGTAGATTATTCTGTTTAAATAATAATTTGATACCAAGTGTATAATTACTCTCTTGTTAAGTGAATCTCATATATTTTGTCACTGTGTTTCACATATATGACTTGTGATGTAGTCTCGCATTGTGTATTTCGAGCTTCTTTCGAGGAGGAAATATAAATGTTTGAAAGATTGTAGGTCCTCATTGTTATGCTCATGTAGTGACTTTTGATTGTTGCTTGTTACATTTAACATGTGGATGTATATTGTCAAATTTATATCTATGTTATGAATATGTTGTAACAGTTTTATGTCACATAAAAGTTGCCATATGTAAATGCTAAACCACAGAGCATGTTAATATTATTATGTATAGAGCTATAATGCTGTCGTATGTTGTCAGTGTCTTTCAGAGTACATGTTTACATTTGTTGATGGCATGATTGTGTGCAATAGCAGAAGCGTGCAAGTTACTGTTATCGCTAATGAATTTTATGTATCAATAAATTTTCCATTTTGATGAGAATTAGTATATTAATATTCCTATATTTACTTCATTTTTTTGTTAAAAATCTTGTAATGTTTCCATAGAAATCTGTTAAAGTTGAAGTGAGACAGCTGTTTAGTTGTTTCAAATATTTGTATTTGTATACAGTATTTACTCAGCTATAGCACCCACCATTTATCCATAATCTATAGGTGCAACGTTCATAAATTCTATAGTGCTTTCAGTTGGTTCAGGAAAGGCTACATTTATTAATAATTTTAACACACTATATATGAAGTACCTATTTTATTAATATTGTTTACACACACACACACACACACACACACACACACACAGAGAGAGAGAGAGAGAGAGAGAGAGAGAGAGAGAGAGAGAGAGAGAGAGAGAGCTAATATGTTATTCGTTGCAAACTCAACAGCTCTTTAATTTAAATGATGCTCTAAAGTTAACTCTCAGATTGCCGGTATCCATTTTCTTATGTTTTTCACAGTATAAATCTTATTTCAACACTAAATTCATAGAAATGGCAGCCTGGTAGTACTGAACAGAGAGTTACTGTTACTGTTATGTTGTAAAAATACCATTATTCCAGAAATCAGTGGCAGGCAATGGTGTTGAATTTTGTGTAAATTAGTACTGGTGAACTTCACTTAAGTAACAAATTCATAAATGTTTGAGAGTTTTTAAATTTCGTAATTTGACGGCAAAAATTAAGGGGGGGGGGGTACTTTAGGCGGTGAGGTACTATTGCTGAGTAAATACAGTACTCTTTTTTTTCTCATAAAGGGTGTGACCAAATGTTTTAGTTGGCTATGTGGCTCATCAATCATCTTTACAGTGAGTTTCGACCTGTTTTCATAGTGTGTTGATATTACAACCTGGACTTTCCATTGTTAAGACATTATTAGTGAAGAGAATCAGACTTGTACAACTTGTTTTCTCTCATTAAGTAAATAACATTTGGATTGAGGAAGGGGGTGCAGTTGGACTTAGAGAAGCTAAATATTCAGTGTACAGAGTAGATGGAACTAAAAATATTGTTCACCCTGTATTTTTAGAAGGAAAACAATATGGAAATATTTTAAAAATTGCTTTCTTCAAAATACTTATGTAAATTAATTAACATTCATTATTTCTGCTACCAATCAATTTATTTACTTTTTTTATCTTAAAACAATGCAATGCATTTGGAGCATGTTGTACTCATCATCTGGCAATATTTACGTACAGAAAAATTGCTTAGATTAATCTCTCTTGGACTATTCTAATGTTACATTTGTTAGTCTTCCTTGTTGGAGCAGTATTTGGGGTATTAGTGGGCGGGGGGGGGGGGGGGGGGGGTGGTTGGCCATAAACTGTTGTGCAGTGATGTTGTCGTCCTAAATAAGCTACATTGTGTAATAGAAGGATATCACATGATAAATACACCAAGACCAGCAGAAGACATCATGCACATAAGTTAATGGCCATTCACTGTTCTTCCCTCCTCTCTCCCTCCCCTTCCAGATACCCCAGATACCATCTCAAAAGGCAAGAATAACAAATGTAATATTTTGTGGTTGCTGTGGCATTTGAATCTGAATTAGTGATACATTGATTTACAGTTAATTCGCTCTTCTTTGGGCAAAAGGGTGTAAGTCCAGAAATGTGTACACATGAGATAATACTACTCCCCTACAGAGGATAGTGATTTTTTTTATTTATTATTATTATTATTATTATTAGTTGTAAAGCTCCCATGTGGAAGACGCTAAGTAAAGCTGGTTCATTTTCCATTCTTCTTGGTCTTCTGGTTCTTTTTATTTGCCCACCAGTTTTTCATTGTTTGAGAAAATTTAGTTCTTCTTTCTTCACTCCATTTTGTTCCAGTTCTCGGTGCTTTTGTCTCTGGTTTAACTTCCCACTTTTCAACTTTTATTCTAAAATTGTTCCTTGCAGCTATTTCTTTTTTAGTAATTTTGGCTAATTCAAAATCTTTTTTAAGTTTTTGGATCCATTCTCCTCCATTAACAAGAGAATCTACGTATTTTACAATTCTTTTTGTTAATCTGTGTTCAGGGAGTCTCATTATGTGGCCATAGAATTTGAGGCGTCTTTTCCTCATGTCTATCTCTTTCTTTAGATTTTCTAGATCAGTTTTCCTGTTTAGTGCCAAGGTTTCGCTGGCATATAACATTGATAGTTTAATGACTGTATTGTAATGCCTAATTTTGGCATTTAAAGATAAGCATCTTTTATTATAGAGGTTTTGCACTAATCCTAAACCTTTATGAGCTTTTTGTATTCTTTCTTGTTGTGCAAATTTTTCCGAGATAATTTCTCCAATATATTTGAAGTGTGGTACTCTGTTGATTTCTCCGTATTTGGTTTGTAATTTGGAAATTTCTAAATTTGTTGTTGTGAACACTGTCTTTTCAAATGATATCTGTAGCCTGACTTTTTCTGCACATTCTTTTAGAATTTCTACCTGTTTTATAGCCCTTTCACTAGAATCTGCCATTATTGCGAGATCGTCTGCAAAGGCTAAGTAGGGGATTCTTAGGTTATGTTTTTTGGTTCCTAATGAAATTGGTTTCCAGCACTTTTCTTCTTCAAGTTTCTTCTCCCATTCTTCCATGACTCTATCCAGAACTACATTGAACAACAAAGGCGACAACCCATCACCCTGTCTAACCCCAGTTTTAATTTCAAATGGTTTTGAAAGTTTTCCCATAAATTTCACTTTGGATTTTGTATTTGTTAACGTCTGCTGAATGATTTTTTGTATTTTACGATCCAATCCTTTTTCCTCAAGAATCCTAAATAGTGTGGGTCTGTGGATTGAGTCATATGCCTTCTTGAAGTCGACAAAGACATACACTGTAGGCTTGCCTCGCATCTTCCTTATCCTTGTGATTAATTTTAGGTTTAAAATTTGCTCTGGGCACGATCTGGTTGGCCTGAAACCAGCTTGGAAATCTGAGATTTTGGGTTCTAGTATTTCTTGTGCTCTTTCAAGAATACAAGCCGATAAAATCTTATATGTGACAGGAAGTATTTATTATTATTATTAACAATGGAAAATCCGAAAGGAATATCAATAATGGAGGATAGGTAACAAATCACCATAAAGAGGCTCACTGAGCTGCTGACAGACACGAAAATAGATAATCACATTCACACAACTTAAATTTTGGGCCATGGCCTTCAGCAGAAACAGAAACACGTACATTCACGCAATTACTCGGACAACTATACACACACAACTATCATGTCCGGCCACTGCAGCAACACAAGCTTTCCTACAGAATCAAGTGTCTTCTAATGAAGAGTTTCAACTGTAATATTTTTTTTTCTACAGACAACACTTTAAAGAGAAAATTGTTGCACATTGTGAAAATTATAGGTGATTGGTATTCTAATTCTTGAGTCTGTGTTACTAAATTGGTCAAACAGGCAGAGACATGAAGACAAGATGAAAAAAACACTTATTAGGAAAGAAAGAAGTGAACATACGTAAGTCTATGCTTCCAGAACACTTACTGATTGCCAAGCACACCCTCAAAAAGTTAGAATACACAATTATTTTGCACACAGAAGTTAAAGGGCGTGAATTTGATCTTTGGGAAGAACTTGAGATGTTTGGCAGTTTACTAAATGACCAATTAAATCTAGCCTGTAGAAAATATTTTGAAGGCTTCAAACCAATGCTGCTCACGAATTCTTCTTACAGCTGCTGGTACCTTTTGTGATTTGTTCATTTCCTCAAAAATCTAAAAATCTGCTCATATTTGTAATTCTCTATTCTAACTGACATGACATTTATTATCCATTTTATCTCAATTGCATCACCACCATATTATAAGCCATGCACTGATGCAGCTTATTTGTGTTCATCTGACAGGTACACTCTTGTATTATTATTATTATTATTATTATTACTCATTTACACAATTGTATTTAAATGGTGTCTGTTACTTGACCAATGTAATATCTTCCACTGGTGCAGAATGGGAAGATTGCACCCAATCCTGGGTGCAGGATCAGTATGCTAATTCATAAGGCAATAGCTCCACAGTCTGCCACCAAGGTGTCTGACCATGCTGTGGGACGAACAAATTGAGACTGCAATGATGCCATTTTTATTGATTAATTCCAATTCTTCCCACACCACCTTGATGGTTAGATTAGAGTCTGGAGATAAATGTTGAAAAATATAAGGTGGTGCAGATGAGTAGGAGAAACTATCCCATTAAGTTCAACTACAGCATTAACACTGTGCTGCTTGACAGTCGCATCAATTAAATATCTAGTTATAATGCTACAAAAAGGAAATACCTGAAAGGATTCAACAATATTTTGGAAAGGATAGGTTTCTACTCACCTCGGAGATGCTCGATGAGCCGCAGAAAGGCACACATAATGGCATAAACAAAAAATGAAGCTTTTGACTGTAAACCTTTCATCTGTCACACACACACTCATACAAACCCAACTGCCGTCTCCGGCTGTTGTGGCTGGACTGGAACACAGCTGAGATGAGAGCAACCAGTGGTGGGAGTGAGAAAGCGGCATGGAAGGGAAGCAGGAAGGGATGCCGGTGGGAATTGAACAATTTGTCAGTGCTATCTGGCAGATAGGAAGGGACTGGAGTATGTGGCAGAAAGGGTGATATTTGTAGCTGGAGTGTGGGTATGGAAAGGAACTGGAGAGGAGAGTGGTGGGGGCAAGAACTAGTGAAGGTTTAGGCCTTGGGGATTGCGGGAGCATAGGATATCTTGTAGGGAGAGTTCCCATCTGCGCAATTCAGACAAGTTGGTGTTTGTGGGGAGGATCCATATGGCAGAGGCTGTGTAGCAGTTAGAGAAGTGAGCCACATAATGCAGTGCTGCGTGCTCTGCAACAGGATGGTCCAGCTGTCTCCTTGCCGCAGTATGACGATGGCCATTCATCTGCACAGACAGCTTGTTGCTGGTCATGCCCAAACTAGAAAGCTGCAAACAGCCACCAGGAGCCTTTGCCACTGTCAGAGGCAAGCCAACACCTATGCGTGCCAAGCGAGTTGCGCATCCTCAGGGGTCGACCGCTTGCGCACAGCCTGCCGTCCCAGCGCAGACGGCCACTGCTGCCGCCGCCATTACGCAGCCAGCCAGTCTTGCTGCAGACGCTGCCGCGGCAGCCCCCACGAGTGGCGAAATCTCAACCGTCGAGCTCAGCATGCTTCCGTGATCGCTTAACCAACACTTGGAAAAACTCCCAATTCTCATGGAGACGTTAACAGCGGCTCTCCAGACCATTGCCGTCAATTCCAGCTGTCACCATGGATAATCCCCATATCCACAGATTGACCATCTGCACATTCAATGTGGAGAGTCTGCATCTTCAGCAGGATGAATTTCGTCTGCTCCTACGAGAGGAGTCGGTCGACATCTGTCTTGTACAGGAAACCTCCCTCAAACCCAGGGTGAAGGTGTGTGCAGCAAATTATAGCTGCTACCGAGATGACAGGTTTACCCTTGGGGGCAGCACTGCCATCTACATGAAAGAGGTCACTGTAGAATCATCGAGTGCAGCTTCCAGAGACCCACACTGGAAACAATGGGAGTGGCTGTCAACACTATTGCCAGAAAGATTCTTTTTGTGTCGATATACCTGCCACCTGGCAGTCCACTCGAAAGAGCGGACTTTGAAACCCTGTTGTCGTTGGAGGGGTGCCTCTTCATTGCTGGGGACCTCAAGGCATAAAATCCCGAGTGGAACTCCCGCGTCACCAATATCAGTGAGCGCTGACTTTTGCGAGTTGTACATTGTAGAGCCACCAAAAGCCTGCTGGGGCCATTTGACCCCAAGCATTTTCCAGACCGAGGAGAACTCGACGTGCTCTCGTGAAGGGTATTGGCCACTTTGCATCTGCTGAGACATGAAATGACTTATACTCCCACCATGTTCCAATCATCTTTGAGTTGGACGTGATCTGCACATCCCTCCGAGATCAGCGCCCCAGCTACAAGAACTTGAATGCAGAGCACCACCAAGAGGAAGTGCTTGCCGCATTTGAGGAAGAGTCTAACCTGCTGATGCTGGGACCGACACTACCTTGGTCTTTCTTTCCAGGATGATCCTGCGAGCAGGAGAAGCAGCAACTCCGAGACCACCATGCCAATGGCAAGATTTCTCGCAACAGCTCCCACGCCATATTCTGGCAGCCACCAGCGAGAAAAATCTACTGTTTCGTGAATGTCAGCTTACACACCAACCAGACATGAAGTGCCAACTGAACTGCATGAGGTGGGAACTGCATGAGGCCACAGTTGAACACCTCCAGAACCAGGACTGGGCAGACCTGGTGTAAATGTTCAAACCAGACGACGGCAGTGCCTAGAGGGTCACTAAGGCTTTCCTTTACCATGCCAAAGCTTACCACCTCTTTCGGTTGGGGACGACAACACCAGCGACCCGGGTGCAAAGGCCAGTGCGCTGGTTGATGCACTCATGGCCAAATTCACACCAGTGAAAGATGGCATCGACAAGGAGCATGTCAGCAGCTGCCAGTATTCCTCGCCGCCAGGGAAGAAGACGACATCATCGAGCCAATCACGCAGAATGAGGTTGCAAAGCAGCTTTGCTCATTGAACCAGAGGAAGGCAGGAGGCAGTGATGGTATCACTAACTGCCTGCTGGTGAACCTACCTCAGGGAATACACCAACTACTTGCTGATGTCTTTAACAAGATTCTCCGATGGGGTGCCTTCACACGGAAACACGTGAATGTGGTAGAAATCCCGGACACTGGCAAAGACCCATGCCAGGTGACCAACTATTGGCCCATTAGCCCGCTGCCAATCCTCTCAAAAGTATTCGAAAGGCTGTACGTGAAGAGGCTGCTGGATCATGTCACACGCAAGATCATCATTCTGGACGAGCAGTTCAGCTATTCAACATGCACCAGATACTAAGGCTGGTCGAGCCGGCAATGCAGGCACTGGAAACAAGGGAATTCCTTGGGGCAGTGTTTCTTGATGTTTCCCGTGCCTTTGACTCTGTCTGGCATGACAGCCTCGTGTACAAACTCTTTGTACATGGACTTCCAACGTCTCATGGGAGAGTGCTGCAGTGGTACCTGTCTGAAGGAACCTTCCACGTGAGGGCAGAAGACGGAAAAGCAGATATGTGCGGGAGTGCCACAGGGGTCGGTCCTTGGTTCCCCGTTGTACTGCTTGTACACTGCTGATGCACTGCGGGACACATTAGTTGAATTGGCACTCTACGCTGATGGTACTGGGGTATTTACATGCAGCATGAACGCGTGGGCCAAGACATGCCGCCTCCTAGTTGGATGCGATGGTCTGGGTGCATGGGCCACCAAGTGATGGTTGAAATTCAATGCCGCGAATAGCCAGGCAGTCGTCTTCACTAGAAGGCAATTGCCTATTGGGTTACCATCGATTGAGATCCTGGGGGCTCCCATCGGCTGGAGCATGACGGCAAAATACCTAGGGGTAACTCTAGACCAAAGGCTCACCTCGAAACATCACGCCATTGGGTGTTTACACACAATTTACCCGCTATTCAACCCGCAGTCCTGTCCCCACAACATGGGATAACATTGTATCTGTCACTGGTTCATCCAGTGCTCGAATACGCATCCCCAGTCTTTGGAAACGCCACTGACCAACACATCAAGCCACTGCGCTCTGGAGACTGCATTGTATCTTCTGCCATCAACTCACTGGCCTGACCTGCTGAGAGACTCTCATAGCAAATTTGGAGAAAAACATCATCAATAATCTGACACCCTAAGCCCTTTCAAACAGCCAGGTTCTAATACTTCTTTCTTATGTTTCAGGTACAGCAAGAATAGCAGCAAGTGCTTACCTTGCAATCCATCGGACCAAGGTTGAGGTCCATCATGAAAGTGAAGTGAAGTGAACCAGACACTTCCCCCAAAGATGGCTAGTAGGAAACGTGGTGAAACATTGCCAGAGAATGAGGCACTGTCTCGGCTGTCAACCCAAGAAGATTTCCTCACCAACAATAATTACCTTCTGCAGCATTTCTGTGTTAATGTTTGTCCAACCACATTGTTTTTTAACTGTATTTTACACAACACAAGCAGAAATGTATCCTAATTTTCAATATTTTGCTAAATTCATTTTCATGTAATACTTTGGATTAAACAAGTAGGTATACATTGGTTAGTAATTATGAAAAATAAATTAAAACTTGTTTGATTCAGACTTCTGCCTATCTCCTTCCAAGTTTTTGCCTTCTTACATTCTGGGTCACATGTGTCTCTGTTTGTTCCACCACATTGCTTATGCTTGCCCGCTACAGTCATTGTAGAAAATCACAGCCTGCCCGCTGCAAGCAGCGAGGAGCACTTGCGACCTCTCCCTGTTTGATCGAGGCAGCAAGGCAGAATGCAATACAGTGCCTATGCTGGCTGCTCGCTCTCTGTTTGACACAACCTAAAACTGTTTACAATTCTAGCTCTAATTCAGTGTTTGTATAGTATAGCCACATGTGGCAGTTCCTTTATGCCTAACTCTTTGACAAAATTGCTGATGTGATAATTCATAAATAGTCATCAAAGTAATGTGACAAAATATTCTCTTAAAATGCTAAATTATTTTATGTGTCTGGCGACAACTGCGTTTTCCTCATGAGATCATCTTATCCTGCAGCAGCAATCGTAGACAGGTACCCTGAAATAATTTTATAACAAATAGTTTGTCTTGGATTGCAATAACCTTTGAAAAAAAAATGTGTAGCTTTACATGAATTGTATTTAATAATGTTTTCATGTGCTTTAGACTAGTAGACATTTGGATCCTGCATATGATCATTTTGTTTTGTATCATACTTAAATGTTGTTGTTGTGGTCTTCAGTCCAGAAACTGGTTTGATGCAGCTCTCCACCCTACTCTATCCTGAGCAAGCCTTTTCATCTCCTCATAAGAACGGCAACCTACATCGATTTGAATTTGCTTACTATATTCATCTCTTGATCTCCCTCTGTGATTTTTACCCCACACACTTCCCTCCAACACTAAATTCACAGTTCTTTGATGTCTAAGAATGTGTCCTATCAATTGATCCCTTCTTTTGGTCAAGGTGTGCCAGAAATTCTTTTTCTCCCAAATTCTGATCAGTACCTCCTCATTAGTTGTGTGATCCCCCAGTTGTCTTCAGCATTCTTCTGTAGCACCACATTTCAAAAGCGTCTATCATCGTCCTATCTGCACTGTTTATCATCCATGTTTCACTCCAATTTACTTTGGCGAAAATATTTTGAATTAGCCTACCAGGCATTGCATATAAAAATAAATAAATAAAAATAAAATGTTCAATTAGTCTGTCCATGACTGTGAATACTTTGTCTTTATATTCACATTTTATTTGACAATAACAATGTTCAACAACAGATATGGAATGAATTAATGTTAATGAGAACTCAGTTAACTCTTCCTGATAAGATGCACTTTTAGAATCAGTTTCCAATGGAAGTGTATTGAAGTGCCTAAACTTCACACACTGCAATCTTCAAATTTTATGTAACACTCAGCAACTCAAGTCGAACAGTAACTCACCAAACTCGATACATCTTTCTAAGTTTGACCGCACTTTTACACACTGAAAACTTTTAAAGTCTCACTCTACCGAAGGTCGCCACACAGACCAGCATACCTTCGCTGAACATTGCGATGCTAGCCAAACATAGACTGCCCCAAGTGGGCCTACCACCCAGCCTTTAAACCTGTCCACCAGAGAAACCCATACATCATGAACTTCCCCATTGCCACCCCTCGCCAACATACAATGCTTTGCCAAGTATACCATACATTTCATACAAATACATCTTTAAACACTTACACTAAACATAAATAAACATGAAACTGATCATCATAATTAAAATTGCATTTCATTACCTTTAATTTCTCCTATGGAGCAATTAAATACAAATTAATTATTTAAAGAAATAAAACATGCATAAGTAAATTTGAACAATGTGATTTTATGGTATAATCGTTTTCCAATATGGCACCTGTGAACAAACACTGCCATGCTGGTCATGTAACTGTCTTATACTTTATGTTATTAACAAATTTATACAATCGTATTAGTGTATTAGGTTTGTGATCAATATTATTTTACATCGACTGTAAGAATATCAGGTGATGCACTTTGTTGAGACCTTTTATGTCAGCCCCCCTCACTGTTACTCGATGTGTCATATGAAACCCTTTCAGAAACTTTGTCGCACTTCTCTGTCTTAATTGTGTTTTATTTTTAAATTTAACTTCATCATATACAATACACTGTTACCTCGCCAGCTGCATGGTGGATTCACTCTGACGTCATGGCCTTTCCAAGCGAGCACTAAGCTCACCGCCAGCCGGCCATTTCCACCTTACACACACACACACACACACACACACACACACACACACCAGTTCTCTGCTGGCCAGCCCACTATGAGCCCTAGCTTCAAGGCTATTGAATATGATTTTTCCAAATTACAGATTTATACAGATAATGCATTCCGATCAATATCACCTATCTACAATGATATAATGCTACCAAAATTAATAAAAGAAAAGATTGTATCAATTCTGTGCATTGGCAACGTCAGTGTTTGCGGTTCATTTAATCTATCTTGATAAATTTCTCCAAACATAATGACAGAGTTCTACTAATTGGGTGGTACTGTCACAATGTACAAATTCAACAACATTGGAGAAAGGCTACAACCCTGTCTTACACCCTTCCCAATCTCTGCACCCCTTTCATGCCCTTCAAATCTGATAACTGCTATCTGGTTTTTGTACAAGTTGGAAATAACCTTTCATCCCCTAAATTTTACTCCTGCTGATTTCAGAATTTGAAAGAGTGTATTCCAATCAACATTGTCAAAAGCTTTCTCCAAATCTACAAAAGCTAGAAATGTAAGTTTGCCTTTCTTTAATCTATTTTCTAAGATAAGCCATAAGGTGAGTATTGCCCCTCATTTCCCTACATTTGTCCTGAGCCCAAACTGGTCTTCCACAAGGTCGGCTTCTGCCAGCTTTTCCATCCTTCTGTAAATAATTAGTGTTAAAATTTGCAACCACGACTTATTGCCATGGCAGATTAGCTGCGCGTACTGGAGTGCTGTGTTGCAGTGCGCACGGCCGTCCGCCATCAGGGGTTCGAATACCCCCTCGGGCATGGCTGTTTGTGTCGTCTTTAGTATAAGGTAGTTCATAAGTAGTTGGGACAGATGACCCCATAGTTAAGTCCCATAAGCTTTACAAACATTTGTGATCATGACTCATTATACTGATGGTTCTGTAATTTTCACACCTGTCTGCATCTGCTTTCTTTGGAATGGAGATTATTACATTTTTCTTAAAGTCTGAGAGTATTTCCTCTGTCTCATACATCTTACACGCCAGGTGCAATAGTTTTCTCATGGCTGGCTTTTCCAGAGACTTCAGTAGTTCTAAGGGAATGTTGTCCACTCTAGGGTCCTTGTTTCAACTTATGTCTTTCAGTGCTCTGTCAAATTTTTTCTCATTATAGTATCTCCTATTTCATCTTAATCTACTTCCTCTTCCCTTCCTACAATATTGTCTCTAAGTTCATTTCCTTTGTGTAGCCCCAGTATATACTCTTTCCACCTTTCAGCTTTCCCTTCTTTGCTGAGGACTGTTTTCTATCTTAGTTCTTTATATTCATAAAGCTGCTTTTCTTGTCTCCAAATGTTTCTTTTATTTTCCTGTAGGCAGTATCTATTTTCCCCTAGTTATACATTATTCTACAGACTTGCATTTGTCTTCTACCCACCCCTGCTTTCCGTCTTCATTTCTCAGTCATCTGTACTCCATTTTGCCTGTTTCATTTAATGCATTTTTATATTTTCTCCTTTCATCTACTTAAGGATTTTTTGTAGATCTTGCCTTTTACCTATTTAGTCCTCTGCTGCCTTCACTATTTCATCTCTCAATGCTGCTCAGTCTTTTTCTACTGTTTTATCCCCCCTCCCCCCCCCCCCCCCATTTCTGTCAATTGTTGCCTAAAGCTCCCTCTGGAATTCTCAAGAACTTCAGGTACTTTCAATTTATCCAGGTTGTAACATTTCTATATATCCATACCCTATATTTCTACCCAATAGTTCAGTCCCAAATCTTAATACATTTCTGTCCCGAAAAGCTATACCATTGGTATAAAGTGCTTTAGTACCCATATAAAATGTTCTAATCAGCTGTTTTTCATTATGATGCCTTTACTAAAACTTGAATGTAAACAATTTATATTTAAGTCATAATGTGAGTAATGCCTCGCGTTTTCCTACATTGTTCTAAATCCAAATTGATCTGCTTCAAGGTCAGATTCCACCAGTTTTTCCATTTGCCAGTAAATAATTCATGTTAGTATTTTGCACCCATGACTTGTTAAACTAATAATTCTGTAAATTTCACATTTGTCCGCACTTGCTTTCTCAGATATTGGAATTACAATATTCTTCTTGAAGTCTGAGGGTATTTTCCCTGTCTCATATATCATGCATACCAATTGGAACAATTTCTTCATGACTGGCTCGCCTAACGATAATGGCGGTTTAGAGGGAATATCATCTACTCCAGGGGCCTAGCTTCTATTCAAATCTTTTAGTACTCTGTCAAATTCTATTCACTGCAGTCGATTAGCCGTGCGCACAGGGGGACTGTGCTGTGGTGCACGCAGCTGTTCGCGATAGGGGTTCGACTCACCCCTTCGCCATTGGTGTGTGTGTTGTCCTTAGGTTAGTTTACAATATCGACATAATTTGCAGGTAAACTGCCGGGTTTCAGTGTCCAAAATGTTTGTAAATCTATCGGATCAATTGCATGGTTATTAGTCCGTAGCTTACAAAATACTTAAAACAATGTAAACTATGTGTTCTTCAAATTTTCCTAGCGTACTTCATATCGAAATAATTCGCGGGTAAACTGCCGGGTTTCAGTGTCCAACGGGCACAATATTTCGGCCAACGATCACATGCCATCATCAGGTGCGCTGATGAACTGACTGATAGGGGGGGGTTCCTCGCCGCAGTTTTATCATCATCGCTCTATGAGTGGTCCGCGCTCAGCATCTCTGCCCTCGCTTCTCCCCCTGACAAAGTGTTCAACCTGAGGTCCATGCCCAGGTGTGCGTGCTGGCGGCTCTTCTGCTATTCCTCCACCTATCCCCAAAGTCAGTTCTTTGTCAGATATCACATTCCTCTTCTTTGTCAATCTAATAGTGGGATCCCATGCCTTGCTAAGTATGTACTTGCTATCATGATTCATTTGCGGTTCCCTTACACGTATCTCAACAGATTCCCTGATGACACACTCAGAGAAGTTGGACCCTTGTGTCAGAACCTTGGTGTGATCGTAATCCATTATGTGTATTTCCGTGAGACAATATTCTGTTACTGCCGACTTGCTAGGTTGCTGTAATCTTGTGTGCCTTTGGTGTTCTCAGCACTGATACTCGACAGTACGCACTGTCTGACCTATATATGTTGCACCACATTGACAGGGGATCTGATAGTCACTGGAGTTCCGCAGTCCCAGGTCGTCTTTCACACTTCCAAGCAGTGCTCGAGTCTTAGCTGGTGAGTAGAAGACTGTCTTCACTCGGTGCTTCCTGAGAATTCGTTCTATTTTCCCGGATAACGCGCCACAGAAAGGAATAAAAGCCATGCCTACGTCCTCCTGAGCATCTTCTTCTAGTTCCGCCGGTTGTGCTGGGGGTGTAGGACGTAAGTCTCTTCGAATTTGCCACTCTTTGTAGCCATACCTCCAGAAAACAGGTTTCAGATGTTCAATTTCATTCTTGATACTACCATCATCAGAGGGAGTACGAGCCCTATGTATCAATGTTTTGAGCACGCCATTCCTCTGCGCTGGGTGGTGGCAGCTGTCCGTCTGCAAATAAAGGTCAGTGTGCATTTTTTTCCAGTTTATGCTGTGGCCCAAAGTGACGTCTGCGTTTCGTTTAACCAGGACATCCAGAAAGGGTAACACTCCACCGACCTCGACTTCCATAGTAAACTTGATGTTCTGGTATATGGAACTGAGGTGCATAAGGAAGTCTCCCATGTGGCCATATCACGAAAGTGTCGTTTACATACCGAAAGAAACAGGTAGGTTTTCACTGAGCTGATTCCAGAGCTTCTTCCTCGAAGTGTTCCATATACATATTGACAACAACTGGTGAAAGGGGTCTCCCCATTGCTACCCTTTCTGTCTGTTCATAGTAGCTACCGTCAAAGAGAAAGTACGTTGACGTCAAGACATGGTTGAAAAGGTTTGTTGTCTTTTCATCAAACTTCTGTCCAAAAAGCCCTAAGGATCCTTGTAATGGTGCTCTGGTAAAAAGAGACACAACTTCGAAGCTGACAAGGATGTCAGTATCTTTGAGCTTGAAGTTGTTGAGGCGCTTTACAAAATCCACAGAGTTGCGGATGTGATGGAAGCAGTTCCCGACGTAAGGGCTAAGCAAGTCTTTAAGGTACTTAGCAAGTGAGTATGTTGGAGCACCATTGTTACTGACAATGGGGAGTAAAGGGATCCCATCTTTGTGGACCTTAGGTAGTCCTTAAAGTTTTGGTGGAACTAATGCTCTCTGTCTTACCTTTTTAATAACATCGTCTGGCAAATCGGATTCCTTTAGAAGCACCGTGGTCTTCCTCTCCACCTTCTTGGTAGGGTCAGTGTCTATCTTTTGGTACACATTACCATCTAGCAGGCTCCGCATTTTCTCAATGTAATCCACATGAGATAGAATCACAGTTGCGTTCCCTTTGTCAGCTGGTAACACCACAATTTCAGAATCTTCTGTTAGTTTCCTTATGGCTGCCCTTTCTCTTTTAGAGACGATAGGTTTCATAGGATTCGTCTGCATCAGAGCAGGACAGGTTTCAATACGTATTTCTTCAGCTGCTTTAGGTGAAATTCGAGCAGCTACCTGTTCCACTGAGCTGATGATGTCCGTAAGAGATGTTGATTTAGGAGTGGGTGCAAAACTGAGTCCTTTCTTAAGAACTGACTCTGTATCTTCATCCAGTTTCTTCGCTGTGAGACTGATAATAGTTTTGCAGGAAGTGTTAGAAGCTGTCCTTTCTGATAGATGCTCAAATTTTAATGTTTGACGTCCAGTGGCCTTTATTTGTGCAGAGTCTGCTGCGGCCCATGTGACACCATCAATCCATTCCCATGTCCAAGAATTGAAAGTGTTAGCAAGCTGCAGATGTAATTTAAGCAGTTCTCTATTGATAGAGTCCAGACTCCAGCGGGTAAAGCGGACTTTCTCCCGTACTGAGGATGGGCTGGCACGTCTCTTGATTTTTCTGGCTGCCGCCGAGTCGATGTGGTGTGTGACTTTGGCAAAGTTTGGTATCAAACGTTCTTCACAGCATCTCATAAGATATACGAAAGAACTCAGCAGACGGCTTCTTCGGTGGAGCAGCTTCTCAAGTCGTTTGATGCTGCAACCCAGCTAGCACACAAGCTTATTTCAAGCTGGATATTGAGTTTAGGTTCAGTTGAAAATTCAAGCTTGAAAAATCAACCTGTTACACAGTTTATATTAAACTGAAAAATACAAGCTTGAATTAAAATAAAATTCTAAAGCTTGAAATAAACTGTAATTTCCCTGCAGATGCGCGTGCAGCAAACGCTACAAGGTAGCTTCCAATAGACGCCCACAGGAAGCGCCACAAGTACTCTTCCCACCTATTGTTTGGACGTCAATGTAGATTGTAGAGTCTGAGAAAGATTGTAAACATTGTCAGTGCACGCAATTTATAGTGAATTCATTCGTTTAGGATTGTATTTATTACGTAAACTGTTTTTGCGTACTGTGTGTGTGAGACCAACGTGTGTTCCCTTTTACTGACAAATTGTCGTTTTGCTGTTCTGTGCGGAAATGTAGAGGCAATTATGACGGTGGCCCAAAAGTTACCGTCTTTAAACTTCTGGAGGATCAAACAACGAAGAAGACCTGGATATCAAGGACAACTTGACACCTTCTTCAAGTTCAAGAGTAAGTTTCGTAATTACAGTGTAACCTTCTAAAATAGTTTTAAGCCATGACTTGAACACCAGTACTGTAGTATATTGCAGTTAATTTTATTTATTAAACCACCGCCATTAGCTTATTTACCATGTGTAAATTCGTTGTTTTGCAGGCGAAATAAGTACACAATTGTGTACGCTAAATCTGATAACTGATTGACATTCGGAAGATTCAAGTTCATTAAGATATGTTATTCTCATGGCACATTTCTTCCGAGCCTTGCTAATAATACTGACCGGTTTCTGTTAGTGTGGTTGCTAAACATAGAATATAAGTAACTTCGAAATTACAGATTATAGTACATTCCATTCGATGCTATGCTGCAGAACAATATAATTTTTTTTAGAAACTAAGCCTAAGAGATCTGTACCAGCAACCTGATGTTGAAATCCGGCTTAACACTCTTAAATCTGAAAAAGGCCCTGAACTTAGAATGCACAAACAACTATTTTTCTTTAAAAAAGTTTGTAGACTTCCATAGAAGGTAAATAAATTTTGTGCCACACTGATTAATTGCTACGAAATAAATGCGTTGAAGATGGGCATCAAAGTTCTTGTCATGAATTTAATCCAATCATGTTCCAAGAGTTGGGTATTCACTGTTACTAGGCATTTTCTTTTAGTTTCATAATGTCTTCTTCCATGATTTGTCCAGCTTGTCTGTTGGATTAAATAGGTTGTACTTTGATTTATTTACTGAACATAGAGGTACTGGGACAACTGAAGACAGGGATACCATACATCGGCTTTGATATCTTAGTCACAGTCAAGTTCGCAGACTATATTTGGGAATACAAATTGCTACTAGATGGTGACTCAGGCAAGTACATCGGGAACCAGTCACTAAATGTGTGTAACAGTTTGCTTTAGGTAATGTAAATTGAGTGCATTTATCGGTAATAACTTCCATTTGTATGATGTCACAGATCAAAGCTGATGGGTGGTATACCTGTTTTCAATTATGCTAAGGTGCCTATGTAAAATATCTAGGCCTTTTAGACAGATTTTTGATAATGGACTATAATTGCTGCTGGGTGCCAGTAATGTGTTTTAGGAACTGAATGAAAACCAGTATGGTATATGTATCTAAAGACTGCATTCTTAATTTTATAGTCCATTTACCTCAACAAATATGTAGTAAAAACTTGCATGTGTTATTCCAGTGTCTGCAACCATCTCCAAGAAAAACATCTTCAATTTCTTCATTTTTATGTTTAAATAGTGGCTGCACTTGATCATGAATTAAAGAAACTGCCAAAAATCACAGCCCACATTTTTGAAAAATAATACAGGGTAAAATTATAGAAAAGGCAGCATGTTTTCTTACCATGATATGTATGTTGGTAATGCCTACCAAAAAAGGTGATGGGAAATTAAGATGATGGAACAGCTGATTTCTGTAGCCAATAGAAATGTTTGTTTTGAATATTGGATTTTAATACAACATGCTTTAACACAACCAGGTTTGCTGCTGCCCTTTCTCATTCAATGGCTTCACCAACTCTCAAACAAAAAGGTTACCTCCCAACCTAACCTCAGTCTCTAGTTACACTATGGATCAGCTTGTCACAACAATCAGTTTTTGAAATGTCATAACTTCCAGCTATCAAGTGACTGCTGTACTAGCACAGGGCTTTCTAACATTTTCATTCTAGAATTTAGGTCAATGAACTTCTTTTAAGCTGTTGCACATGTTTACATTTCAATTGATTTTTTTATCTATGAAGTGCAAATGAGATGAAAATTAATATTTGGTTATTCACAATCATTTTGTTCACTCTTATTTTCTGTGCTGGCATTTTGGACACCACTGACACAATAATACTCAAGGTTTCCATTAGATGGAGCAAACATTGTTGTTACCATCATTTTATCTTGGTTTAGCTTGGGATATGGACATTTTTGTATGTGTCCAGTATCTAATAAATGTTTTTTTAATATATCGTCTACCTAGTTTAAGTTTATATGATAAAAAGTATGTTTGACTGTGGTGTAAATATTACACAATGTCCTATTTCGATCTACAGCCAATATTTGGCGTTAACTTCTTTTGGGCTTCACCAACACTCAACTGAATTTCCACTGTTCAACGTAACCTAGACTTTCATATGCAACATTGTATTAAAGTGGGTAGGCCTATTTTGAAAATAAACAATTTTAAACATACTACACATATTGATATTTTTTCACACCATTTCTGTTCTATTTATTTCATTAGATTCAATCAATTCAAATTCATAATTTTTTTATATAGCTTAAAACAAGCTGTAAATGCCAGGCTGTATTCCACGTGTACAAATACAGCTGGATCCAAGCTGGAAATACCAAGCTGTATTCCATGTGTATAAATTCAGCTGGATCCAAGCTGGAAAAGTCAAGCTTGAATTATAGCTTGAACTCCGCCAACTTCGATGCTTGTTTCAAGCTTGAATCCAACTACCAAGCTTGAATATTCCAGCTTGGATCAAGCTTATATACTTGAACTTTCCAGCTGGATACCAGTTTGAAACGAGCTTGCTGGGAATGCACCTCCTCCCCATAGAGTTATGTGACGTGATTCTTCAAATTCTCCCGGCGTACTTCATATCGAAATAATTTGCGGGTAAACTGCCGGTTCTTTTGCATTTCTTATGAGATGCCGTGAAGAACGTTTGATACCAAACTTTGCCAAAGTCACACACCACATCACCTCGGCGGCAGTCAGAAGAATCAAGAGACGTGCCAGCCTATCCTTGGTATGGGAGAGAGTCCGCTTTACCCGCTGGAGTCTGGACTCTTATCAACAGAGAACTTCTTAAATTACATCTGCAGCTTGCCAACACTTTCAATTCTTGGACGTGGGAATGGATTGATGGTGTCACATGGGCCGCAGCAGACTCTGCACAAAGAAATGCCACTGGACGTCAAACATCAAAATTTGAGCGTCTATCAGAAAGGACAACTTCTGATACTTCCTGCAAGACTATCAGTTCTTAACGAAGGACTGAATTTTGCACCCACTCCTAAAGCAACACATATCACGGACATAAGCGGCTCAGTGGAACAGGTAGCTGCTCGACTTTCAGCTGAAGCAGCTGAAGAAATACATCGTGAAAATAGGACGAATTCTCAGGAAGCACCGAATGAAGACAGTCTTCCACCCACCAGCTACGACTCGAGCACTACTTGGAAGTGTGAAAGACGACCTGGGATTGCGAAAGTCCGGTGACTATCAGATCTGCCAATGTGGTGCAACATATATAGGTCAGACAGTGCGTACTGTTGAGTATCGGTGCCAAGAACTCCAAGGGCACACAAGATTACAGCAACCTAGCAAGTCGACAGTTGCAGAACATTGTCTGACGGAAATACACGGAATGGATTACGATCGCACCAAGGTTCTGACACAAGCGTCCAACTTCTGGGACTGTGTCATCAGGGAATCTGTTGAGCTACGTGTAAGGGAACCGCAAATAAATCGTGATATTGGGTACATACTTAACAAGGCTTGGGATTCCGCTATTAGATTGATGAACCAGAGGAATGATATATCTGACAAAGGACTGACTTCGGGGATAGGTGGAGGAACAGCAGTAGAGCCGCCAGCACGCGCACCTGGGCGCGGATCTCTGGTTGAACACTCGGTCGGTACACACTCTTCCTCTTGTGACCAGCTCTTTGTGGTCATGTTTTGTGTAGTTAAAAGAAAAACACTGGGTTTTGTTCCTACATTTCCTCTTGGTGTTGTTTTTATTTACCTCAAGTTGCTATTTGTCCTCTGTAATTGAGTGTATTACTCTGTTTCGTTAACCATCCTGCCTGAGCAGGTCAGGCCATCTTGTACTGACCCGCCAGTGTATCTGGTTTCCCAAACTAGAAACTAGCCTATTTGCAGACTGCCGCGACTTTTCGTAAAATTGTCGAGTAGTCAGTTTGAATCGCAATGTTCAAATGTTTGTATAGCTTATGGGACTTAACTACGGGGTCATCAGTTCCTAAACTTACAAACTACTTATGAACTGAAACTTCCTGGCAGATTAAAATTGTGTGCCGGAACCGGGACTCGAACCTGGGTCCTTTGCCTTTCGTGGGCAAGCGCACTACCGACTGTGCTATCCCGACATGACTCACGATGGCGCCTCACAACTTTACTTCCGCCAGTACCTCGCCTCCTACTTTCCAAACTTTACTGGCGGAAGTAAAGTTGTGAGGGGGCATCGTGAGTCGTGTCGGGATAGCACAGTCGGTAGTGCGCTTGCCCGCGAAAGGCAAAGGTCCCAGGTTCGAGTCCCGGTTCCGGCACACAATTTTAATCTGCCAGGAAGTTTCATATCAGCGCACACCCCGCTGCAGAGTGAAAGTTTCATTACTTATGAACTAACTACTGCTAAGGACGGCACAAATATCCATGCCCGAAGGGGATTCGAACCCCCGACCGTAGGGACCGTGCAGACCGTGACTGGAGCGCCTCAGTCCCCTCAGCCACTGCGGCCAGCTGTTTGAATCGCTCCTTTAACAGGGGATCCCTGCCATTTCGTGTACCTCGGTAGTGGGGAAGTCTCGGGAGAGGTGTAGGGCAAGTCGCAGTGCTCTACCTTGTAGCCCTTGTAATCTTTTAATGTGCGTAGGGGCAGCGTTGCCCCATACGACGGCCGCGTATTCTAACACTGGTCGGATAAGTGTTAGATACAGCGTGACGCCGCACTGGGGGAGGGGGGGGGGCAGCGTTGACTCTGGGTTTATTAGGGGATATAGCGCTTTAAGACGGCAAAGCGCTTTTCACCTGACCTCTCTGACTTGCGGTCCCCACTTGAGGTGCGTGTCAAAGGATACTCCCAGGTATTTCGCCGTCGCAGTCCATGGTATGGGGCCTCCCATGATCCGCACAGGCTGAAGATCCCTCTGTAGTTAACGCCAGGTAATGATCAATGCTTGGCTCTTGTTCGCATTGAATTTCAGACGCCACTTCGTGGCCAATGCTCCCAGAGCGTCGCACGCCGTCTGTAAACGACGCCAGAGTATGCGCACATTCATACTCCTGGCGTAAGGCGCAGTATGCGGCACTCCTGCCCGAATTGGCCTCGCTGTCGACGTCCCACAGTTGGCACGGACGTGAAAGGTCCGGTCACGCAATGGGTCGTATGAATAAAAAAGAGCACATGCTCTAGAGAAGATTCTCAGAGCAAAAGAACGTTCTTTGAGTAAGTTCTCAAATTCGTATGAATAAAAACTTCGAAGCATATGCTCTGAGCAGGCAGCTCATTCTCGCTACCTCCCCTCCTACTTGAGTAAGTTCTCCGCGTGTCACATCCGCCACAGATCAGCTGTCCAATCGTGTATTTCTTTAAACTAGCCCAATCAGGCAAATTATTAAGTGTACAAATATGGAGTAGGCATCGACGTGTTCAGAAAGAACTCGACTGTTTTTAGATATTAGTTTGTTGTGAAGGAGCATATTATTAAGACTAAAGTTCAAAAGTTCAAATGTTTGTTAAGCTTATGGGACTTAACTACGGGGTCATCAGTTCCTAAACTTACAAACTACTTATGTACTAGCTACAACTAAGGACGGCACAAATATCCATGCCCGAGGGAGGATTCGAACCCCCGACCGTAGTGGCCGTGCAGACCGTGACTGAAGCGCCTGAATCCCCTCGGCCACCGCGGCCGGCTATTAAGACTAAATATGCACTTTTTACGAAAATGTATTCTGCTGGCGATACAAAATTTTCGTCACGCGAGAAACTCGTTTGTTAATGAAGTAGGGTTAGCACAATTTGCGAACGATATAATAAGAATGCATCACATATTCATCTGTTACAACGTGGAATACTGTAGGAGTGTTCTAACATGAGATAGGCCTTGTTAAATATGACACCCAATGGTTTGCTCATAAGCGTTAGGTCATGCGATTTTGAACAAGAAACACGCTGCTAGGTATGTAATTAATCAGTTATTAATTTTCCTGTCGTGTTTACTTACTTCTAACATGACAGAAGTTACGATTACGAAGTCAACAGTACTTCAGTAGGCTGTTGTTGTTGTTGTTGTTGTTGGTTTTTGAGGGGACTAAACAGCTAGGTCATCAGTCCCACTTCAGTAGGCCTACCTGGTATTGCAGCAATATTTATTTTGTGATAGAAACTGTGAAGTCCTGGGATACACTGTATTTGGAACTAACAGCATGAGGTCTTACTAATAGACCCTATTTTAAAATAATATTATTTTACTACGTGACTGTATACAACTGTAAATATACACGCCAAACAAATGAGTAAACACGCAGATGAATCCATTTGTGTTTCATGTTTATGTCGGTAATGAAAACACCTCTTACATCACTCTCGTCACTGTATAAAATGCTGGAAGTGTCACACGATTTTTCCGAAGGAAGATACTCGTCAACAAAATGTTTTTATTTGTATTAACTTTATAGATCGCCTCGTATTTCTTAAAGGCTACATATAAAGGAACTTGCTTTTGCCTTCTAAGTAACAAAATTGTTGTCATTTTTATTATAAACCTCAGTAAAACGTAACCTTAATAGAAGTTACTCAGCACGGAGTATGCCATAGTGCTCACTCCAGAAATCTGAGAATGTTTTCCCCGCGTGAGAAACTTCTGTACCGGTAGTTTTATTCATATGACATTGCAGAATGTTCTCTGTTGTGAGCAACTTCTCCCACCCCGTTACTCACGCCGAGAACATACTCAAATGTTCAAATGTTTGTATAGTCTATGGGACTTAACTACGGGGTCATCAGTCCATCAGTCCCTAAACTTACAAACTACTTATGAACTACTTACGAACTAGGACGGCACCCCCGACCGTAGTGGCCGTGCAGACCGTGACTGAAGCGCCTTAGTCCCCTCAGCCACCGCGGCCGGCGAGAGAACATACTCGGCTGAAGTATATTCTCCGACCGACCTTATTCATGCGAATTTGAGTATGTTCTCTGGAAACCAGAGTGTAAAGTAGATACTCCATTTTATTCATACGGCACCCCTAGCACAAAGAGCCTGAACAGGAGGCACTCGTGCCACACGCTGTCAAATGCCCTAGACACGTCAAGCAGTACTGCCCCCACATACTCCCGACGTTCCAGGACCCGCATCGCATCCTCCACAACACGCAGCAGTTGTTGTTGCGTGCTGTGGCCGCGCCGAAAACCAAATTGTTCATCTGACAATGGCCCTTCCCTACTGACATGACCCAGAAGCCGCCGAATATAAAGTCCTTCGAAGACTTTGGACAGCACTGGCAATGCGGGAGAAGCGAGGGCAGGGATGATGGGCGCGGACCGCCGATAGAGCGGATGGCGATAAAAGCGCGGCGAGGACCCCCCATCAGTCAGTTCATCAGCGCACCCGATGATGGCACGTGATCGTTGGCCGAAATATTGTGCCCGTTGAACACTGAAACCCGGCAGTTTACCCGCGAATTATTTCGATATGAAGTACGCCGCGAGAATTTGAAGAATCACATAGTTTACATTGTTTTAAGTATTTTGTGAGCTACGGACTAATAACCACGCAATTGATCCGATAGATTTACAAACATTTGAACTTTTTTTTTTTTTTTTTTTTTTTTTTTTTTTTTAATTTTCAAATTCTTCTCGCAGTGTAGTATCTCCTAACTTACCTTCCTCTACTTCTCGTCTTCCACTTCTAGAATATTGCCTTCAGGTATATTTCCTTCCATCTTTCAGCTTTCCCATCTTTCCTTAGTACTGGTTTTCCATCTGAGTTCTTGATATTCATGCCGCTGCTTTTCATGTCTCCAAATGTTTCTTTTATTTTCCTGTAGGCGGTATATATCTTTCCCTTAGTTATACATTCTTCTACGGTCTTGCATTTCTCCTTAAGCCACTTCCGATTTGCCAGTCTGCACTTCCTGTCAACCTCATTTTTCAGACATCTGTACTTCCTTTCGCCTGCTTCACTTGATGCATTTTTATATTTGCTCCTTTCATCAATTAAAGTCATTATTTCCTGTGTTATCCAAGGATGTCTATTAAGCCTTGTCCTTCTGCCTCGATGATCGTCTGCGGCATTCACTACTCTATCAAAGCTACCCATTCTTCTTCTATGGTATTACTTACCACACAGTATTGTAATTTGTGTATTCCTCAATATATACTTACAACTGTATTCATATCAATATTTGTGTTAATGTTTCATTACACTTGTTCAATAAAAATAATTATTCAAGTATAGTAATCATATTCACTCACACATATCTCATGACGTCATTCACAAAGGTTTCTCTCTCACACACACAGCATATTTACACATATTGATCAATGGTGTACAAAAATAAACTTCTTGAGAGCAGTACTTTGAAAAATAAAACGTAGGCAACTTACTACTAACGCACTGTCATACAGAATTTAGTACAATAGTAGACACCAGATCCTTGCCTCTTGCCACAGTGGCATCACTATGGCATTGCATACTGCTGTTGTGGGTTTTTACAAGATTTTGTTCCTGCAGTGACTATTTACATGACTAACTTGTCGTAATTATTAGTTGCACCTGATAATGCCTACTCATACTATTCCTTGAGGACTTTGTGGGAGTACAACCCGCGCGCTTTCTTGGTTGTCGGATAAAAATGTTCAAATGTTTGTAGAGCTTACGGGGTCATCAGTCCCTAAACTTACAAACTACTTATGAACTAACTTATTCTACAGACAGCACAAACATCCATGCCCGAGGGGTGATTCGAACCCCCGACGGGGAACGGCCTCGCGCATCGTAGCATAGCGGTAGTGCTTCAATGCACTCGGCTGCTCCGCCGCGGCTGGTTGTCGGACATGCAGTAAATAGCTACAGTTGTGAGGTTTTTGGAATATTCTGAACAGGCCGGTAAACAACGTTTGCAATGTATAGTGTTGCTCGCTCGATATTGGTTTAGCTTTATGTGATTTATTAAAGACGCCTGGTGAGTTAAATTTCACTAGCAGCCTCGCGCACATGGCTCGACGTCACGTGCAGTTAGCAGCAATAAGGTGTTAAATTTCATTATTGGCTTTCGGTGTGCGGAGCTACACTGAAAGCAGGTGCAGTGACGTAGCCACGATATTGTCAAATGGACCGGGGGGGGGGGGGGAGGTCCGAATGGTTAAAGATAAATTTACAAAGGCTCGTGTTTTCATTTATTCTAAAAACAAACTTAGGCTAACATATTTTTTATATTTCATGCACATAGTTTGCGTTTGTAAGACATTCTTACAAATATTGCAATATTTTATATACAAAATTGAGGAAAAATTTCTTCAAATTTTTTCAATATACGCCAGCAGAACCTTTGTTGTTATTCCAAATGAAGTCAGATTACCAGAATGAGAAGTGTTTCTTTGTATTTGAACACTGGCAACGACACGGCTGCAGGTCACCAAGCTCGCTGCCTGTCAGCCACGACTGCAGCTTGGTGTTTCGCAAAATCTGCCTTAATTTTTGCATCAGTATAAAAACCTTGTATATTGATTTAGAAAGCGTAAGTCTATAATTTTATTTCCAAGATTATCGGTTCTTTTACTCTTACTAGCATTGCAACGTGTCCATCCTCTAGATAAAATATTACTCTCAAACCTAACTTTAAAATGTATTACACATACTGAGTGAGGTGCCCTACGATATCTTGCCACTCCAAATAACGACTCCACTGCTGTAAACAGATAAATAAGCTATTATAGTAGTATGTATTTTAACTTACCATAACGCTAGTAGACAAATGAAAGTCGATTATTCTCTTTTTTTCTTATTATGAACTTACTCATAATTGGAAACTTATCCTAACAGCACAAATAAAAAATAAATAAAATAAAATAAATAAAAATAAACGGCAGCGGCAACATTCCAGTTTAGTACTTAACATAGCAATGATGGAGTAAGGCCAACAATGGACAACGGCTAAAGGAGGACTGGGCAATAGCCGTTGATGTTATCAATGTATCGGTAATTAAAAGCTATAGATGGCTTTGTTGACTGCAGTGGCGGCTGGTGGGCCATTTATTAGGAGGGGCGGCATGCCTCTTCAATTGTACTCGACATTTTGTCTCTTCAGAACACTTCTTGAACGGGGAGAATATAGCATTAATTTTATTAGCTAGTTACGTAAGTTAACCCTTCATCTAACACGACTTTTTCCTCCTATACCAAAATACGAACAAATTTACGCACAAATATGTCGTTTTTAATATTTTCTGCAGGCAATGGAAACCTTGTAACTCCATTTTATTAGCTTTCACAAGAGACCCAAAACTGTACCTTAAAATAATATAAAGTAAGAAGTAAATTCGTTGTGTGTGTAACTATATAAGTGTTGAGAGAACACAAATGCTTCGTCACGACGAACATATGTTACTGAAATTAGAAGACTGTCACCAACAAATGTAGTAATACCATTGGTATGCTTATATATTGGTGTGTTTATATGAAGCAGGATTAAATTTCCTAGTGAAACTACTTTTGCTTTTGCACACATTTTGTGTCTGTACAATGTTCAAATCATGTCTCGGTGGTGCTAACCTTTTTAATTCCAACTTTTCTTCAAAAGTCAATTGTTTACTACCAAATGTTAAAATGTAGTTAACGCTATTTATATTATTCATTCTAAATAGGGAACTAGAAAAACAGGCAACAACACGCACCTTCACAACAACGATACTACTAGCACACGCAGGGCACCTGTTAGAAACTGCCTGACCGGTGGCGGTGCGCCTTTGTACATTTCGCGCCCTAGGCTCGGACGCCGTCCTAAGCGCCCCGGTTCAGCACACTACCCCCACCCAACCCCCAGTACCCCCACTCACCCCAAGCGCCCGTAGCCAGCCTTTAACGGCGCGGACGGATCGCGTAGAGTCCGACAGTCAGTCCATTCTGAAAACATTCGGTGAGCCTGGCTGGCAGACTACCTAGACTAAAAACATTGGTCATTCACATACACGGGTTACTGCTACACGAAAATTATTCAAGTCGATTTGTGATTAATGATCGGTACGTATTCCTTGTTGGATATTTTTGGGAGGGCGCCGCCCCAGAGTCCTTAAGGAGTAGCCGCCACTGGTTGACTGTCGATAGTGCATATCCCGTTTTCGGTGTATGACTGATAACAATATCGTTCAGTTTCACTACACGGTAGCTAGGTCGTGTCTTATTGCATTTAGTCCCTTCGGAGGTTCGAGTCCACCGTCAAGCATGGGTGTGTGTGTATGTTGTCCTTAGCATAAGTTTGATTATTTTTTTATCGTTTAGGCATAGCGTCTAGAAGAAGTAGTGTAGGCACTCGACAAGTTTACGTGGGCCTGCCGCTAGGTGGCTACACCGTCGCTAAGCGCTGGGAGAGGAACGTTTCCGTATATGCACTACTCGGATCTTACACAATTTTAAAACGCTGTATTTGACAAGATAAGGGAATTATGCCATCTGCATTGAAAATATAAAACGTTGACATCCTTTAAGGCAATTACGAATATCGGGTCATGTATAATAAGCAATTAAAATACACCGAAGATGTAAAAATAGGCCTATAGCTTAACATCTAGAAAAATGATCTATAAATGGACATATCAATCAATAATACAGACTAAAATATATGATGTAAAATGTAATATAAACTCACGAATCTAATTTGTAGCTGTTAGTTGTTGGAAGCTTTGGAAAGCTTGCGTGATGACTTTACAGTCATAGCCGCGGTGGAGTAGGCGAGTGGTCTAAAGCATCTCTCTGCGAAGCGCGCGGTTGCTCGCCGTGGAGGTTCGAGGTTCAAATCCTCCCTGGGGCATGGGTGTGTTTGTGTTGTCCTTACGTTAGTTTACCTAGGTTTAAGTAGTTTGTAAGCTACGGACTAATGACCACGCAGTTTGGTCCGATAGATACACAAACATTCACATACTTTGCAGTCTTCGTCGACAAGAGCTCTCTGCTGATTTCTTTCATGTGAAAGAAAAAGCGGCTCTTCATGGAAAATTAATTTACCGGCAAGGTCAAGTTTATGTTCCACACAACATCCTAAATCACTTGTTCCTAAAACAATTTCGTCAGTGTTGTCCAAACACTCATAAAATATATCACCCCACACATTTGAAACGGAAGACAGTTTCTTTTCAAGAACTACTTCAACCTGTAAAAGAATGTTGAAGACGCTTTCAGACGGATAAGTCAAATAAGAAAGGCCATTTATTGATCCGAAGTCTTTTGTGGCAGTAAAGGTTGCAGCTATTGCGTCAGAGGGCATTTCACTCAGAAGGGTTTTGAGCACACTTGACACAGCTGCTCTGTTTATTAAGTTTTTTGACAATGTAACCTGCTACGTGATAATCTAAACATTGTTTTGGAATGTTGTCTGTATACAGTATAGGAAGATCATTCTCCCAGTCTGCTATGACCATTTGTCCTTAATTTTTTCCTCAGCAGATAAGTTAATGCATTTGTTTCGTACTTCCGTTTCTTTAGCGCACAAGCGCATCTGATTAACAGACGATGTAAGAGGTGGCTCTGAATTCTGTTCGCAGTTCCCGGATGCAGATATAGCCATCTTAACAGGAACATACACGCATAGTGACATGTGTAAGTGCAGAAAATCTACGGTCGATGGATGGTCATCACAACTTGTTGTTGTTATGGTCTTCAGTCCGGCGACTGGTTTGATGCAGCTCTCCACCCTACTCTATCCTGAGCAAGCCTTTTCATCTTCCCATAAGAACGGCAACCCACATCCACTTGAATCTGCTTACTATACGCTTCGCTTAGTCTCCCTCTGCGATTTTTACCCCACACACTTCCCTCCAATGCTAAATTTACGATTCCTCGATGTCTAAGAATGTGTCCTACCAAGCTATCCCTTCTTTTAGTCAGGGTATGCCAAAAATTCCTTTTCTCACCATTTCTGTTCAGTACCTCATCATTAGGTATGCGATCCACCCACCTAATCTTCAGCTTCTGTAACACCACATTTCAAAAGCCTCTGTTCTCTTCCTGTCCGCACTGCTTATCGTCCGTGTTTCACTCCTGTACAAGGCAACACTCCACACAAATGCCTTCAGAAAAGACTTCCGTCGATGTTATTCGATGTTAGCAAATTTCTCTTTTTCAAAAATGCTTTTCTTCCCATTGCCATTCTGCATTTTATATCCTCTGTACTGCGACCATCGCATGTTATTTTACTACCAAGTAACCAAACTCATCTATCACCTTCATTGTTTCGTTACCTAATCTAATTCCTTCAGCATCGCCTGATTTTCTAAGACCGCTTCATTCAACTGCTCTTCCAGGTCCTTTGCTGTCTCTGACAGAATTACAATGTCATCAGCAAAACGCAATGTTTTTATTTCTTCACCCTGAACTTTAATTCCTATTCCAAATTTTTCCTTGCTTTCCTTCACCGCCTGCTCGATGTACAAATTGAATAACATCGGAGAAAGGCTATAACCCTGTCTTACTCCCTTCCCAACTGATGCTTCCCTTTCATGTCCTTCGAGCCGGCCGCGGTGGCCGAGGGGACTGAGGCGCTCCACTCACGGTCTGCACGGCCACTACGGTCGGGGGTTCAAATACCCCCTCGGGCATGGATATTTGTGCCGTCCTAGTTCGTAAGTAGTTCATAAGTAGTTGGTAAGTTTAGGGACTGATGACTCCGTAGTTAAGTCCCATAGACTATACAAACTTTTGAACATGTCCTTCGAGTCTAATAACTGCGGTATGGCTTTTGTACAACTTGTAAATAACTCTCCTTTCCCTGTATTTTACCCCCGCTGACTTCAGGATTTGAAAGAGTGTATTCCAGTCAACATTGTCAAACGCTTTCTCCAAATCTACAAAAGCTAAAAATGTAGGTTTGCCTTTCCTTAATCTATCTTCTAAGATAATACGTAAAGTGAGTATTGCCTCCCGGGTTCCTATATTCCTCCTGAATTCAAACTTATCTTCCCCAAGGTCAGCTTCTACCATCTTTTCCATTCTCCTGTAGATAAATCGTGTTAAAATTTTGCAACCACGACTTATTAAACTGATGGTTCTGTAATTTTCACACCTGTCTGCGCCTGATTTCTTTGGAATGGAGATTATTACATTTTTCTTAAAGTCTGAGGGTATTTCGCCTGTCTCATACATCCTACACACAAGTTCAAACAGTCTTGTCATGGCTGGCTCTCCCAGAGACTTTAGTAGCTCTGAGGGTATGTCATCTACTCCTGGGGCCTTGTTCCGACCTAGGTCTTTCAGGGCTCTGTCAAATTAATATCTCAGTATAGTATCTCCTATTTCATCTTGATCTACTTCCTCTTCCCTTCCTACAAGATCGTCTCTAAGTTCATTTCCTTTGTAGAGCTGCTCTATGTACTCTTTCCACCTTTCAGCTTTCCCTTCTTTGCTGAGAACTGGTTTCCCATCTGAGTTCTTGATATTCATAGAGTTGCTTTGCTTGTCCCCAAATGTCTCACTTCTATTTTTCTGTAGGCAGTATCTACTTTTCCCCTTCTTATACATTCTTCTAAAAAAAATGTGTGTAGAACTTATGGGACTTAACTACGGGGTCATCAGTCCCTAAGCTTACAAACTACTTACGAACTAGCTAAGACTAAGGACGGCACAAATATCCATGCCTGAGGGGGGATTCGAACCCCCGACCGTAGTGGCAGTGCAGACCGTGACTGGAGCGCCTCAGTCCCCTCGGCCACCGCGGCCGGCCATTCTTCTACTGATCTGCATTTGGCTTTCAGCCACTCCTACTTAGCCATTTTGCACTTCCTGTCAATCTCATTTCTTAATCGTCTGTACTCCATTTTGCCTGTTTCATTTACTGCATTTTTGTATTTTCTCCTTTCATCAATTAAATTCAGTATTTCCTGTGATATCCAAGGATTTTTGTAGGTCTTGCCTTTCTACCTATTTTGTCCTCTGCTGCCTTCACTATTTCATCTCTCAATGCTACCTATTCCTCTTCTACTGTTTTATTTCCCCTTGTTTCTGTCAATTGTTGCCTAAATCTCCCTCTGAAGTTCTCCAGAACTTCACGTTCCTTCAATTTATTTAAGTCCCATCTCCTTATTTTCCTATCTTTCTGTAGTTTTTTTCAGCTTCAGCCTACAGTTCATGACTAACAAGTTATGGTCAGAGTCTATATCTGCCCCTGGGTATGTCTTACAGTTTATAACTTGGTCCCAGAATCGATGTTTTACCATTATAAAATCTATCTGATACCTTCCGGTGTCTCCTGGTCTCTTCCACGTATACAACCTTCTTTTGTGATTCTTAAACCACGTGTTTGTTACGATTAAATCATGTTCCGTGCAAAATTCTACCAGGCGACTTACTCTTTCATTCCTTCTGCCCAGTCCATATTCACCTACTATTTTTCCTTCTCTTCCTTTTCCTACTACCGAATTCCAGTCTCCCATCACAATTAAGTTTTCCTCTCCCTTAACTGTCTGAATAATTGCCTTTAGCTTCTCATATATTTCTTCGATCTCCTCATCATTGGCAGAGCTAGTTGGCATATAAACCTGTACTACTGTTGTCGGTGTTGGCTTCGTATCTATCTTGAAAATGATAATGCGATCACTGTGCTGCTCATAGTAGTTCACCCGCATTCCTATTTTCTTATTCATTATCAGTCCTACTCCTGTGATACCCCCAACTGATTTTATATTTATAATCCTGTACTCACCTGACCAGAAATCCTGTTCATCCTGCCACCGAACTTCACTAATCCCCACTATATCTAACTTCAACCTATCCATTTCCCTTTTTAAATTTTCTAATTTTCCTAACCGATTAAGGGATCTAACATTCCAGCTCCGATCCGTAGAATGCCAGTATTGTATTTACTGATGACAACATCCTCCTGAGTAGTTCCCGCCCGGAGATCCGAATGGGGGACTATTTTACCTCCGGAATATTTTACCCTAAAGGATGCCATCATCATATTTTCATACAGTAGAGCTGCATGTCCTCGGGAAGTGTAACAGCTGTAGTTTCCCCTTGCTTTCAGCCGTTTGCAGTAACTGTGTGGCAAAGCCACATTAGCTGATGTTACAAGGCCTGCTCAGTCAATCATCCAGACTGTTGGCCCTGTAACTACTGAAAAGGCTGCTGCCCCTCTTCAGGAACCACATGTTTGTCTGGCCTCTCCACAGATACCCCTCCGCTGTGGTTGCACCTACGGTACGGCTATGCCGGCCGCGGTGGCCGAGGCGCTTCAGTCACGGTCTGCACGGCCACTACGGTCGGGGGTTCGAATCCCCCCTCGGGCATGGATATTTGTGCCGTCCTAGTTCGTAAGTAGTTCATAAGTAGTTTGTAAGTTTAGGGACTGATGTCCGCGTAGTTAAGTCCCATAAGCTGTACGAACATTTGAACATTTTTTGGTATGGCTATCTGCATCGTTGAGGCACGCAAGCCACCCCACCTCGGCAATGTCTGTGGTTCATGGGGGTGGCGTCACAACTTATATACCTCAAAATTCCAAAATGACGTTCCAGAGGGTCTTGGTTGAATTTTCCTGTCAATACGTACTTAAATCCTTTGGACCATAAGTACTGCAAAGTTCCAATGTACGTATCTTTCGAGGCGCACTATTAGAAATCTACTTCAGCCAGCCACTAGCGATCGTTGCGGAATCTGTTGGAGAGCGCAGCAACTACAATTACAGAAGATACGACGGAAACAGAAGTGACGGCACTTTACCTTCTAAGCGCTATGGTTTAGGTGATAGAGAGGGTCCGGACCCCTAAGACCCCCCCCCCCCCCCCCCTTTGGCTACGTCCTTGGCAGGTGGCAATGCAATCAAGATCTCGTAGTTAACGGCTGAAAATGGTTTTCTTAAAGTTTGAAACAGTAATTTATAGAAGAATTGTAAAGAGAAATGCGCTTTTCCTTTAATCTGAGACGTAAACAGGTGCGCGGATGTATCGTGAGGAATATGTGTAGATTCATCAACTTTTTCTCTAATAGATTCAGGATTCTCTGTTTCTGACCGTGATATGTCTGACATATGTGCACTTGGTTTAACCAGAGGCGTAACATTTGTTGCAGGGGCCTGCCTGCAAAAATAAATTTCTGGGCTCCTTAACATAGCTTTAATTACAGCACGTAAAATTCAAACATCAACGCGATGTATATTCCTATATAATATAAAGGAAATCATTAATGCTGCGGTATTAAAATGAATGCTTTGGTATTAAAATTTGAGAACTTTATTTTAGGAAATATGGGCTATTCAGTCTCAAAGACATGTTGCGATTATAAATTACAGATTAGAAAACGATGCTTCATGAGTATTTTTATTTAATACAAGCTGAAAGCCCGGCGTTGCCAGGGTATTTATTTATTCCCGCTATTTTTCTGGTATATGTTCATTTGTATAACAGTTGTATGTCTGTAAAATCTCTTGGGAATCCAATTAGTAGTAAAGAAGTAATAGAATAAAACTTGGTGCGTGATGGGGCGGTTTTCTATGAACGATACTGTTTATGTGCTCATATCTCATGAACTACGTGTCGGAATGTGATACAATTTAGAACCTACATTCAACTATAAATGTATATACTGTCTGTAAAATTTCCTGTCGCTACAATTTGTAGTGTTCAAATTATAAATTGTAACGTCAGACCGAGAGCCGTAGTTTTACTCCATAAGCAGCGGAAAAGTAGTAAGCGAGAAACTTTTTTCCTTTCATCATTTTACTATGGTTGCCAGCGAGAAAAAGTTTAATAAAGGTTTAAAATTAGGTTTAAAGTTTGTTGCAAGTCGCTAAGTACTGTCTTTCTCATACAGTGTATTTCAAAAGTCTCGCCGCATTATATGGCATTTTTACGATTTCTATTGGTTATGACGTAATATCTTTTGAACCATGTGCCGTATGTGATTCTTAAACATGCAGCAATTGTTACCTCACGGTAAGGAAAGTGTGTACCAAATTTGGTTGAAATCGCTCTAATGGTTTAGGAGAAAATGAGCAATATTGTCGCAAAATGCAGCAGTATTCGCGCATCTCATTGCTTATGACGTCATGTCTCGTGAACTATATATCGTACGTGATTCTTACACTTACGACGACCGTCCTCAAGGATTGAGGCGTACGTGTACAAAATTTCATAAAGATTGGAACAGAACTGTAGATTTGTATGCAACACGTACAAACATACGGACACTCTGCTTTATATATTAGATTTGCATAAGGACAGCTAAATCTGTTTAACAACTGTTTGTAGGGCTTATGGGACTTAACTACGGGTCATCAGTCCCTATCTGTTTAACAATATGTGGTATTATACAAAATGTAAAATACTGCACTTTTCGCCTACATTCAGTACAGCAAATGCCATGACGTCTTTTGGCAGCAGCCAGGAGCTAATATGAATGAATTTTAGTCACGGGTTCTTGTAGGACACCTCGCCATGTGTAATTGTTGCAAGTTCCTGGGATGGACGCGAAAATGTCGTTTCCTTGGCGCGTGACTCAGCTAGTTACCTATTGGCTTCCGCTCCGCTCCGTATAGAATTTCGGCAACTTGTGCCGTCGTCAAGCAATAATTAAATGAACGCACTGAGGAAACTGTTTTTGAACCGTAGGTTGTTATCATGCTATGTTTTGAGAGACACACTACTCTAAGAAAACATGCCCCCCCCCCCTTTATCTCGGCTAAGCACGCTGGGTTGCATAATTGCGGTGACGCACTGAACTAGTGTGATGTGAGCACAGTACGCCTTAACAATCAGTTGTATTGTGGTCTTCAGTCCGAAGACTGGTTCAATGCAGCTCTCCATCCTACTCTATCATGACCAAGCCCCTTCATCCATTTTTACCCCACACACTTCCCTCCAATGCTAAATGCACAATTCCATAATGTGTCCTACCAATCGATCCCTGCTTTTAGTCAAGGTATGACAGAACATTTTGTTCATTACATCCTCAATTCTGTTCAGTACCTTCTCATTAGTTACGCGATCCACCCACTTAATCTACAGCATTCTTCTGTAGTAACACATTTCAAAAGCTTCTATACACTTCTGCACTGTTTATCGTCCATGTTTCACTCCCATACGAGGCAACACTCCACACAAATGCCACCAGAAAGGACTTCCTGGTGCTTAAATTAATATTCGATGTTAACAAATTTCTCTTTTTCAAAAACCACTTTTCTTCCCATTGCCATTCTGCATTTTATATCCTCTGTACTGCGACCATCATGTGTTATTTTCCTGCAGAGTAAAAAACTCATCTACCACCTTTATTGTTTCGTTACCTAATCTAATTTCTTCAACATCGGCTGATTTTCTTATTCTGCATTCCACTGCCCTTGTTTTTCAGTTGTTAATGTTCATCTTATACGCACCTTTCAACACACTGTCCATTCCGTTCAACTGCTCTTGAAGCTGCGTTTTTCTAGAGGCTGTAAGGATGGTGGGCTGGATAGTCGAAAGCCTGGTACTATTGGACTCGTTATTTTTAAAGAGCATAGGACGTTTACTTATTTTATTACGAATTATCTGCTGATTGTAATAATAAATAGGCACACTTATAAAATTATTTTCATATAAAATTCAGGCAATATTTTAGAGTCAAGAAGCCGAGTTTTGCAACAAGTAAATTAGCTTCAATAAGTTCTTACCTGCACCTGCAATGGTTTTGCTCTTAAAGAGACCGCTGCAGCTACCCCTTGAGGTCATAACCAGACGCTCTTTGGAGATGTATCGTAAAAACACTTTACAGTAGACGTAGGTCACTCCAAACACGAACTGTTAGCAAGATAACTGCAAATATGTGCCTACGACCTGCCACTTATTTTCTGACGATGTTTGGCAGAACATAATAACACTATTTTATAGTAAATATAAATCACTTTTCTAAAGTGATCTAAAATATTATTTAATTGGTTACGAACCAGCTGTCGACTTCTTAGTTCGCCGTAAGGTAACAAATAAATGTTACAAAACATAGAATTTGATGTGCTATTTACACTGTTATTACTTAAACGAAACGTGCTGCTAATCGTGATTTGCGATCGGAGCGCTCTCCGGTGCTCGTTGCGGAATTTACAAAGATGGATGAGCGTAAAATAACACATCTCTGTTAGCGATCATCTAAACAAAGAAAAAAAGATTTGGAACAGTAGCTTCCTTATGCTTGCACGTGACATTGTGCAGTACTCTTCCATATCTCTGTTTTTATAGTTTTAAATCTGTTTTATATTTTATCTCTGTATTTGAACACTGTTTTTTGTAAAAGAGCTTAATTTTGTACTTTATATTTTACCTCTGTATTTTACTACTGCTTTCTGTAAGAGCACTTACTTTGTAGTTTAAATTATGTGCTGGCTTCTTTCAGTTACATTTGTGATGTAGTTCGTATACGAATAAATAAATAAATAACACTCTTTCGGCAAAAAATCATGAAACAAATTGTCAATGGTGTAATACATCATCTGCACCAGCTCCACATGATTGTCTTGCTCCCTTATATTCTCATTATCCACGCTGTACATATTTTGCATATTGAAATGATTACCTTGCAGTTCCTTCGGAAATAATAGGTTCTGCCTGATGCAACGTCTAAGCTCGACAATGTTCGTTGTCATAATTTTTGCTTTTAGTATTCTGCCGGCCGCAGTGGCAGAGTGGTCTGGGGCGTGCCAGTCACGGTCTGCATGACCGCTGCGGTCGGGGGGTCGAAACCCCCCTCGGGAATAGATGTTTGTGACACCTTTAGTATAAGCTAGTTCATAAGTAGTTTGTAAGTTTAGGGACTGATGACCCAGTAGTTAAGTCCCATAAGCTCTACAAACATTTGAACATTTGTTAATATTTAGAAGGTGTAAAAGTAAAAAATTTCTGGTATCTTCTTTTCAATGAAATGATACATAAATAACTAAACAATTTTATTAAAAAGTAATCTTGTACAATGGTATTGTAGTCCAAGAGAGGCTAGGAGTCCACACAGAGGGTTAGAAGCAAAGAATTGATTAGTTTTTATTTATTATTTATTGTATGGAATTTATGTGCAATTAATGGCTATAGTAACTAAATACAAAATAAATATTTAGGTATTACAAAAGGATTATACAAGAGTTTTGGTAACTATGTATATCACAGACTGATATCTAATGAGTCTATCCATTCCAGTGCTGTTGCTGAGGCATTGATTATGTCAGTCAAGCCACCACTAAAATCCTGATTACCAATTTTATCATATACATAATGCTGGACTTGTCATAATTTGATACAATATTCAATAAGTTAACTTACATAACAGTTGTTGGTATACATATAATGGAGTAAAACTTATAAACAACTGTACACTTTTAGGTTATACAGATTTCATTGACACAAAGGGAAACCCAATACTGGGAATGAAAGTGTGGCTGCTATAACAAAGCAGAGCTTGAGGGACCTGTTGACTACTGTGCCTGCACCTTGATGCCTGCCCTCCCTGTTGCACTCTCTGTCATTGTGCAATCAGCTGCAGTGAAGAACTTTGTAGAAATTTTGGAAAACCAACTCCAACATACAAAAGAATCAGGACAAACACAAAAACTGTGGATTCACGTCATAGAAATGGTTGAGCTTGTTCGAATGTTTGTTAGAGCTGAGAGAAGTGCAGAATTTCTCTTTCACCTTCACAGTGTCCATCAAATGCTCCACATTTTACATGCATCTGAAACTGTTCACATTAGCAAGATTATGTACAGGGCATTGTTCTATTTGGCACTTGTCATGCTAACCCAAATAGTTAGAAAAATTGATAAAAATTGCTAATTTCTAAATTTTCACCCCCCTCCCCACCAAACCCGATGCTCAGAATGGTGTAACTTTTTACCAAAGAATATGTGGACTGTATAGAACAGCTTAGAGTTGGAAGGAAACTTTTATTTTGGATGTCTGGTTTATGCCTTTTTTGGGGCTAATTGCACTGTACTAGAGTGGATAGAAGACAAATAGACCCTACACAGCTATGACACATAAAACATCAGACACTGTGGTCAGAATTCTAAAGGCATAGCATACTGTAAATATTCTATTACAATTTATTTTAACATGTTTTTTTCCACTTTAGCTGACTATCTACAACCTTACCCAGAAATTTTGTGTTCTCCACACATTATATAGATTTGTCATGTGATTTTATGTTGTTATAATGTCACATTTTACTTAGAAATTCACAGCATTAAAGAGAGAGAGAGAGAGAGAGAGAGAGAGAGAGAGAGAGAGAGAGAAACCAGTGAGAGTTAATTGTTCGATGCCCACTCACATATGCCATTTAGTGTTTCTTTGGCTTTCCTTTCAATATTTCTGGCAATTCATCAGTGATTAAAACATTTGAATCATCATCAAACAATATTGTTTCCCCCTGCTTGATGCTCTGTGGATAGTCATTAATGAAAATTAAGAAGAGTATTTGGCCAAAGACACTATACTGTAGCACACTTATATTAATGTTGTTTGGGTCTGAAGTATATTTTACAATATAGTTGAAACATCATGAGATATGTGTGATTTCAGTTTCTGTGTTCTATTTTCTAGATATGCCTGGAACCACTTTTTCACAACCCCCCTTATTCCCTATTCAGCTAGCTTATTTAACATTATATTGTGATCCACTGTATCAAAAGCTTTAGTCTGATCAACAAGTATGCCTGTTGTATTGTTCCCATCATTTAGTGCTTCTAGGATATGTTTTGTGAGATAAGCTGTTGCCAATTCAGCGGCATTCCTTGATCGAAAACCAAACTGGTCAGCAGACTGGAGGTTGTATGTATTTAAATAGTGCATAAGTCTGTCTTTCATGATTGTGCTATTATTTTTCCAAAGCACAAAAGTAGTGAGATGGGCTTATAATTTTCTGCATTCTCAGCGTCAATTTTTTTGAAGAGATGCGTTGAGCACTATTGTAAATAGTCAGGAAAGTAGCCTGTCCATAAGATTGATTAAAACTTAGGCTCTCAATACACCCCTTTATTATACAAATGGGGACTTAATCCAAACCAACTGAGCTTTAATTTTTCGTTTTACAAACTACTTTGTAGACTTCTTTCTTTGTTGTGGGAAGCAACACCATTGAATGTGATCCAATTTTTATTAGCTTTTTTTTTACCTGAGAGATTGTTGGAATGTTTTTCTGTAATTTTGTTCGTATGCTACTAAAATAGTTGTTTATATAGTTTGTCAAATATACATATATGTATTTTTCATCATCATCATCTTCTTTATGTCTTTGATTTTCTTGTTTGAAAGATTCATTTTTCTGTTACCAGTTTCCTTCTTCACAATCTTTCAGAAGTCTTATTTTTGTTTCCAGTACTGAGTACGAGTTTTATATGTATATATAATTCAAATTTTAGTTTGTGTAGTGTCATGAAGTTTTTAAATTTTTCATTTGCATTCCCATGTCTGCCCTGGTATTTCTTTAATAAACTCCTGTCTCTCTTGTTCTGAACATATTTGTCTGTGACATGCATTTTCTTTGTTTTTTTCTGGGGCCTCTTTTATATACCTGATTTGAGGAGTGATCAGATAATTCTAGCTTTGTAACAATTACTCTACAGTTTTCTTTGCTTAAATTTTTTAACACTTGATCAGTAACTGTCTTTGAATGGGTTGTTATTTTTGTTGCGCTATTAATCATTGGCACTAAATTGAATCTTTGAGCTAGGCTTAGCAATGAGTCCCATGTAGCATTAGGATTCAGTTTATCTTCATTTAGGTCTCCACATATGAGAAAGTTACTCTTTGGATTAGTGATCATATCAAGAACAAAATTTAATTTAAACAAGAAGATTTTGAAATCTCTACTGGGAAATCTGGTTATACATCAAATAATCAGATTTCTGCATTTGTGTTTGTCCCTGATATTAATTGCTGCCAATTCAAAATGTTTCTCTTTGTTGATTGCACATAAATCACATCTGTGTTTGTATTGATAATTTTGTTTTACATAATACAACACCCTCCACAGTTCATAGAAATTCTACAGTATGCATATGCTAAATTGTAATACTTGAAGACTACTTGATTAATTTCTGCCTCTTTTCACCAATGTTTTATGATACAAATGACTGAGATTCATGTAGACTCCAGCTAAAATTCTAGATTTTGGATTTTATTTTTATTTATTTTTTTGAGACTGGAATTTTGGTGAACTACTGTTAAATTATTATCACTACCACATTTTGAATATCCTCTTTTCTCTGATTTGTTTTCACTTTGAGTTAGTTTAATTGCTTCTTCTTTTCGATCACATACTTTCTTTTTTTGTTATCAAACAAATTTCTTGGATAGACTCTGATCATAACCTATTGGTTATGAACTGAAGATTAAAACTTAAGAGACTGCAAAAAGATAGAAAATTAAGGAGGTGGAATCTGGACAAATTGAAGGAACCAGAGGTGGTTGAGAGTTTTAGAGGGAGCATTAAACAAGGTTGTCTGAAATGGGGGAAAGTAATACAGTAGAAAAAGAACGGGTAGCTCTGAGAGATAGAGTAATGAAGGCTGCAGAGGATCATATAGGCAGAAGGACAAGGCCTAATAGAAATCCTTGCATAACACAGGAGATACTAAACTTAATTGATGGAAGGAGAAAATACAAAAAATGCATCAAGTGGAGCAGGCAAAAAAGAGTACAGGCATCTGAAAAATGAGTTTGTCAGGATGTGCAGACTGGCTAAGCAGGAGTGGCTTGAAGAGAAATGCAAGAACGTAGAAGAATGTGCTGTGTTCTCTTTCCAACAAGTGGCAGCCAACAGACACATGCATGAGATATGTAGCTTATGAGGGCCGGGCTGGACACTAGAACACAGACTAATAACAGTACACATAAAGTAACTTTATTGATGACAGATACTTTACTTTGAATTGCCAAAGGAGGCGACCAATAAACAATACAACAATGAATAACATCTTGAAGACAACTGAGATTTGCAAGATGAGCACAGACTTGTAACAGTGTCCGTGGGGCGGCAATGTACTTCCTTCTCTATTGCCCAGTTATAAAATCCAAGCCCCAGTATCTGATAGCACAGGTAACATTGACTAGACTGCACTGTGGTCCACTGCTGGTCACCATTGCCAAGGTGCCCGACGACTGCTACACGACCCCCCGCTGGCTGTCTGGCACCTCCCTTATCTGTTCCTGGAGGGTGCCACTCTGCGGCGGCGCTGGTGCCGACCTCTGGTGCGCGACGATGGCAGCCACGATTCAACGCCTTCTAGATTGGAGGACACGACAAAATCTATAACTAGGGAAAAAATAGATACCGCCTACAGAAAATAAAAGATATTTGGAGTCAAGAAAAGCAGTGGTATGAATATCAAGAACTGAGATGGAAAACCAGTATTAAGCAAAGGAGGGAAAGCTGAAAGGTGGGAGGAATGTATAGAAGGTCTGTACAAAGGAAATAAACTTGAAGGCAGTATTCTAGAATTGGAAGACGAAGTAGAGGAAGATGAGATAGGAGATACTATACCGTGAAAAGAATTTGACTGAGCACTAAAAGATTTGAGTAGAATTAAGGCCCCTGGAGTAGATTATGTCCCATCTAGGAGACGTTAGGAGATTGCTCCAGCTGGTATGCAGGATGTATGAGGCAGGAGAAATACCACAAGACTTCAAGAAGAATATAGTGATTCCAGTTCACAAGAAAGCAAGTGCCAACAAATGTGAAAATTACAGAACTATCCATTTAATAAGTCATGGTTGCAAAATACTAACACGAATTATTTACAGACAAATGCAAAAACTGGTGGAATCTGACCTTGGGGAAGATCAGTTTGGATTTAAGAGAAATGTAGAAACATGCAAGGCAATAATCACATTATGACTTATCTTAGAAGGCAGGTTAAGGATAGGGAAACCTACATTTTTAATATTTGTGGCTCTGGAGAAAGCTTTGTACAATGTTGACTGGAATACACTTTTTCAAATTCTGAAAGTAGCAGGGATACCTTATAGGGAGTGAAGAGTTATATTCAACTTGTACAAAAACCAGACTGCAATAATTAAAGTCAAAAGGCATGGAAGGGTCAAGTGGTTGGGAAAGGAGTAAGACATGATTGTAGCCTTTCCCTAATGTTGGTCAATCTGTACTTTGAGCAAGCTGTGAAGGAATGCAATGAGAAATTTGGAGAGGAAATTAAAGTCCAGAGAGAGGTAATAAAAACCTTGTGGTTTGCTGATAACATAGTAATTCTGTCAGAAGCAGCAAAGCCTCTGGAAGAGCAATTAAATGGAATGGTCAGCATCTTGAAAGGAAGAAATAAGATGGACATTAACAAGAGTAAAATGAGGGTAATGGAATGTAGTGTCAGAAAATCAGGTGATGCTGAAGGAATTAGGTCTTTGTCATCATTGCTAAGCCGTGATTCTTGAAAAAGTTATTCATCTTATTGAAGGCAGCCCTGACTTTTCTAGTTCGAGTTCTCACCTCATCAGAGAAAGTTGGTAAAAGAAACCTATTTTATTTGCTTTTTTAATTTGATTGACAGAACATGCAACTAGTATAATACTCTTCCACTGAACAACTTCTCTCAAAATATAGTGAAAAAAGTGATAATGGCGAAATACAATCATGGTGAATACTATGATATGAGTATGGTGAAATTTAATCAAGTGCCGGCCGCGGTGGCCGAGGGGACTGAGGCGCTCCAGTCACAGTCTGCACGGCCACTACGGTCGGGGGTTCGAATCCCCTTTCGGGCATGGATATTTGTGCCGTCCTTAGTTGTAAGTAGTTCATAAGTAGTTTGTAAGTTTAGGGACTGATGACCCCGTAGTTAAGTCCCATAGACTCTACAAACATTTGAACATTTTTTTTTAAATCAAGTACATTTTTCACTTGAATGAATTACTTGTAACATTTCAAAATTACTCAAAATTGCATTGTAGAATTCTATATAGTTTTGATGAAAATAACATTTTGTAATAATGAAATGTTAATGGCTCATCTTAAATGAGTTGGTTTGAGATTTGCATTCCATTCCTTTACTCTAGCCTTAATAACATATGAACATTTGAAATTTTATCAAAAGCTTTGTGCCACTAATGTCCCTAGCAATTGTTGTGAGTACGAAGACCAAACCATCAATTATAGAATTCAGTTTAGCCCAACACACTAATTCTAGTTCAGAAAAATCCGATTTCTCTTTAATGCATACAATAAATTTAATAAAAGATCACAGTTCGGTTTTGCCAACAGGTGTTTGTAATATTACTACTGTCAGATATTTTACATATCTCATTGGTGTGAGTGATGTTTATGCCTGTAATGACTCCAAAAGACATGGTTGTCAGACGCTACACTATCAACGAAACTTCCTTTCCTCCACAAAAAGAGTCTTGCATATATTATGAGTCGCATTCTTTCCTTTGAATAAGACAATAATCATATTTTGTAAGATAATATTGAAATTCAGGATATTTTTCAGATTTTCTAACCTCTTGGGGGGCTGCAGGATAAGAATTAAGAAAAAAGGAGTATCCTGCAAAATGTAGGACATCTGGTCACCCTATATAGGAAAGAAGTGCAGGGGTAAGAAACAGAGGGAAACTGAGAGACTAATCTAGTTAGCAGGTTCCAAAGGGTGTGTAGTGTTTGTGCTTGCCAAATTGTCTGTATACTGCACCATGGTAAAGCACAAACATACTTAAACACGAATCAGGTAGAATTTATGATACCTGAATCTTCTTTAATTATGGTGGCCTTTTTCTTGCCATGTGCCTGTTGATTGCACTTCTTTCCCAGCAGGGTTATGACACTGAAAATTGCTCTTTAGCTATTCCAACTTTAACTACTGAATAACATCCATAGACAAAGTTTTCAGTTTATACTGTATTCTGCCAATATTGTACACAACATTTAACTGTACTACACACAACTGAACAAACCACATATTATTAAAAAAACCTTGCGTGAATATTTTTCTTGTTCTAGCTTAAACATCCAGAGCCATAATAATAATATACATCCCCTACTTTTTTCCGCTGCTCGATGTTCTGTGGCGAGTGCCGCTTTTCCATGTAACTGCCAATACATATTTGCAGCATAGAAAGTGGCTGGACTGCCACTCTCTACCATTGCCTGCAGACACACACCCGAGCGTTCACAGTTTCTGTTCGGCACATTTCTGCTGCCAATCAATATTTTTGTATTATTTTTTTCGTGTACTTGGGACATCGTTTGGTGGTTAGAAATCAGAATGCAATGAGACCTACCCCTGTATGTCTCGTTAAATTACACATCCCTCACCTCAGACAAAAGATATCACAAGTACACCTATTCCTCTTACAAACTAAACACGAAACAAATCTAAATCTAAACGTATTAATAATGATTGCACAAAAAGAATCTTAATTGAACCATTGAAATTATATCACTCATGATTATGATCTGGACTGTCTCTTAGAATCTCCAGAAATCAGTTCGTACCAGGGCACAGTTAATACCTCATACATCAGTAACGTATCAGAATACTATTACCTATATTTCATACACAATAGTAAATATGCAAAACCTTACAAACTATTACATGAAACACAATCATTAACCTTACATACTAGAATAACAGAAAGTTCTGTTCATGGCCAAATATAAATTATCCATAAAGCATTACATTGACTCAGACGTGTGCATATCAGTTATTAACTGTGTAATGCCTTCACTCATGGTGTCTGTCACTTTAAAAAGGTTATTGAAGTCATTTCATCACAAGCTCAACAGTTCCTCATTAGACACACAAGTTGGGGACCATTACTAATCACCCTGCAATTCCATCATGACACTACAACAATTTTCAGTATGACAATTAAAATAAATTATTCGTTTGGTCTTTCTCTTGCCAAGGTATTATGAACTCTGAACATGTGTCTCCCTCGTGAATTCACTTACCACAACATTCGTTGCTCTACTAATTACCAACTTTATGTTTTGTCACTGAGGTCAACATCACTTACATGTACAACTTTAAGCAATACATCAGCAGGTAGCAGTGTAGGAAAATATTAAATCACAACTACAGCTAATCATGGTAGACCCACATATCACTCATCTCTGGGAGCCAAGAGATGACACCATTCCTCTTAGTCTGACCATGTTTGTAACACTATATTAGCACTACTTTTATTGTTGTCAAACTTAATGCTTTGCCTTAAGGTAGTTACTAATACAAAAACATTAGATTCATAAGTTCCTAGTTGTGAATTACAAACTTCCCAAATATTACATCTGCATGCAATATCGAACATATAATAGCAGGTAGGTCTATGCTTCCTCTGGTGCAAACTACCTCTACTGGGAATGATCTAAATATGCCAGCAATCATAGAAACGGCCACCTCAAAACCATGTCACGGTACTCAATACCGCCTCCCTCCATACTCACTTTAGTGTATTAGGTGGGTTCTTCCATGCCCTACCCAACCACCACAACACGGGGTCTCATTACATTTGAGCATCCCCTCTAAGGATGCAACAGCCACCTTACGGTCTGCTGTCCTGCCAATACTCCTCTGACATCAACCCCAGTTCAAGATGCCAGATTTCCCTCAGAACACCTGGGTCTCACTCTCTACTGATAGTATAGTAGCACCTGTCTTCCTTTATACCTTCAATCTATAACGTCGCTCAATAATAAAAACTCATTTTTTTTTTGCTCTATTGTAAAGACTTGGAACTATCATCAAATGCCACCCCATTAATAAGTATGCTTAATAACTACTGTGCAACCTGGACACGTGTCTCGGTCATTTAAATATACTAGGCAGTATATCTACTACTGCAAGTTTTCTCCCCTGTTTTTTTGGCGAGTCTAGCATGTAAGATGCTAATACAGGAAATGTATATATATATATAATATATACAAAATTATAAAACAAGCAAATGATATACATTTGACCTGAGTGACCTTTTGAGACTGTAAATCCCCTTGACGTTCAATAAACGGTTTGATCATTCCATTCTCTCGGCCTGTTGCAGGGTCTACCAAGAAACCCGCCTTTTGATGAAGCATATTCTTTACTCTAAAAGGTCCATTAAATTTAAGAAAAAACTTTCCTGTCTCTCTCTTGATATTAGAGCTTTGATGTTAATCTTTTACTAAAACCAAATCTTTGACTTGATAGTGTGGTAATGATCTCTTCTCATTCCAACAACCTAGCCTTATATTTGCCGAACTTTCGGAAATCCTTTATACTATCTCTTCGAGCTGCTTTCCCTCTGCTATTTGCCATACAGGCCAAACAAAGAACTTCAGTAATCTGCATAGGAGATAAACCTGTGCACAGATGGGGTAATTCATTAAGAATGGTTTTAAATTCTGATGTTAGGTTACCCCTTGTTGTATGTTTAGTACTACAGTAAGTCCTACATAAACTGCTTATTTCCTTCATTATTCCTTCACATGGGTTAGACTGTGGATGATATTTCGATATTCTTACTTGTCTAATGCTCTTCCCTGCTAAAAAGATCTTGAAGTTATTATTTATAAACTAAGGCCCATTATCAGTAAGTAACCATTTTGGTTTGACAACACCATTAAAATAATTATTTAAACACTTTATTATGGTCTCTGTATTTGCCTGCTTGACTCGGTATAGCCACACGTACTTCGACCAACATACTACTAGTACAAATATATATGTCACTCCACCTTGACTCTTGGGCAGTGGACCATAGAAATTTGCCGCAGTAAGATCATATAAATCTTTGGGTATTATGAGGTTATGTTGTTATGTTGTTATGGTCTTCAGTCCGGAGACTGGTTTGATGGAGCTCTCCACCCAACTCTATCCTGAGCAAGCCTTTAAATCTCCTCATAAGAACGGTAACCCACATCCATTTGAATCTGCTTACTATATGCGTCTCTTGGTCTCCATCTGCAATTTTTACCCCTCTGATGTTAGGTTAGTCCATGTTAGCCACAGCTGCCAGTCTTGGGCCCGTGCATCCCTGCTGTGTCAACAGAACAAAATTTCCAGGCACACTTCCCCACCCCTTGGCTGTTTCTCCCAACTGCCAGGCCAGTTTCATCACGTTTATGTGGTCCTCGTAGGCTCTTCGCCCCCCTCTGAGGGTTTCTGTTACTCGTTTATAGCCATTGACAGGATGACTCAGTGGGCTGAGGCGTTGCCTATTCCGAAGATTACCTCTGAGACAGTAAGTCGAGCATTCTTAGACTTGTTGATCTCTCAATTTGGCTCACCCGTTTACCTCACTACTGATCAGGGACGACAATTCGAGTCTTCAGTTATGCAAAATGTGTGGTATTGTCAAAAATCATACTTCTGCATAACACCCCCAAAGCAGTGGGCTTCTCGAGTGATGGAATCATACCTTAAAGTCTGCCTTGTGTTGCCATGGCTCACTATGGACTGAAGCACTGCCCTTTGTGCTTCTTGGCCTATGTTTCACCTTCAAGGAAGATCTCAAGGGTTCTGTAGCCGAGTTTGTGTATGGCCAACCTCTGGTTTTGCCTGTAGAATTAGTCGCTCCCACACCGCTTCCATGGCCCTCTGAGCTCCCTTACTTCTCGAGCAAGTGTGCTCGCACTGCAGCAAAATTCAGCCGCCACTTCTGGCTACTCGTACACCTCTGCATGTGTACATACCGCGCACACTGGACTCTTATGAGTATGTATTTCTCAGAGACGATTCAATCAAAGTCCCATTTCAGTCATCCTACACAAGTCCTTACAAAGTTGTCAAATGCTTTGAGAATAATGTGGACATTCTCATAAAAGACTCTGTAACTACGGACTCACTCAACCGAGAGAAACCAGCTCTCATTGAGCCTCAGACAAACCTCCCTCATTCTGCCCCTACTTCTCCCACTCCTGCTCCGAGTGGCCATTCATCTTCTCATACCATACATTCGGGTACCTACTCTCCACAGTGTGCTTCTCTGCCGAGCACTGCTTCTTCTCCGCTTTCCTCTAATTCGAATGGTCAATCTTTTCGAGGTTTCACCTCTCACACCTCTCACAGTAAAGCTGCTGACCACTCAGATTCTACCATTATTTTACCATCTTCGTGTGACAGCTCTTCGTCATGCCATTAAGGCTGTGCTGGCTCCTTGTTGCTTCTGGCCACACCTTTGGCCACGCCGCCTCGGCCGTCAGCCGATTGCCCGAGGCTGTCACCCGTGCAGTCCGGTGCGCCTGCCACACCCCTCTCAGCGGACGCTTCGCCCTGCCATGGCTTCCCCACACCTCCCTGCCACTCTCCCATTGCTCGTTCAGGTGCCAACCCAGAATTCACAACACATGTACATCCTGATGACATACATAAATTATCTGTTGCCGTCGACGGTGATATGGCATGTGTGGTTCTCACGTGTGACGAAGTTGAGGGAGGAAGTTTTAAAAATTGTGTGGTCTGCCGTTTTAAGTTGAGTATGAGTGCTTTTGTTAAGCCTTTGTTAGGCCTTCAGGCAATGTGATTCTCTGCCTGCCTGCTGATGAAGTGCTGCACCTCCACTCCAGGACGGGACGTTGTCTTCAGCCACCGGCTACACTTTCTGACTTCACCGTTGACATACCAGGTTTCACCACCCCCTGGTCTCATACATGTAGACCGCTTCCTCCTGACGCAGAAGAACTATATGTTACCTTCCTAACTTCTCACCCCCCCCCCCCCCCCCCAATCCATAGAGACTTACTCCATACTGTGAGGGGGGAGGGGCTATGTGGCGTAGAGCGCCTTAAATATTGATACTTGCAAATTGTGTTATCTTGGAGATGCTATATTCTTTGTACATTGTTTCCGCTAATGGCAGTTAGCCTCTGGACCTGAATCTGTATAGACAATCTGAGTGCTAATAAATCTGAATTTGAATGAATCCTAGTTGTTTACCTACAACTATCACCAAATTCCCTCACATTCAATGGTCAAGGCAGATGTATAAGATAAAATTTTTTGTTCTTCCTGTTGCAGATATTGTAGTTCTGGGACAATAAACCCACAGTACTGTTTAGTACTGAACTAGAAGTGTTTCCTTCAGTAGTTTGACCACTCACAACTTCAAGATAAATGAAATGAAATGTTTGACCCCTGCTGAAGTTTAATGCCTTACACTATGAGATTATAACTTCTAGAGTAGATGCACTGACTATCAGGATCTCTAACAAGAAGCTGGAAGTAATTATTTGTAATATTTCGGTACAACCTATCAAGTCATGGGACACTAAGGAGTGTGTTGCTGGGGGTACATACAGTCACAAGCATTTAACCAGTAACAACACAGACTTTTCTTTGTAGAGTACCAGCCTATCATTTACAAACAATTTTTGTTTACTTATCGTCATATAAAGGAGGCAAAATTTTGCTGTCCATTCAAAAGTAAGAGTTAATAACTGGTTTAAAAATATAGAAGTCCTTATGAATTTTGCAAACTTTTGTTACTTATTTAGTTTTCGGACCTCAAATTTTGTTAGGGAAAATTGTTAAAACTGTGTCAGGAAATTAGGAAATTTCTCTTTGAGGCACTTGTGGCAACCCTGATATGGTTTCCAACAGGGTATGTTCTCTATTATACACAAATAAGCATCTGATAAAGTTTCATTGTAAATACAAACATGACAGATACAGAAATCTGTCATTTACTGTGTATGCAGACTTTTGCTAACATTAGTAGGGCTGCTTTACTGACTGGAGTAGAGAGGTACACTGTATTATTCTGAACTCTTCAACACAAACCAAGAAAAATACAGCAGACAAATATGCAAATTTTTATTATAAATTCATAGTTTATATTGTACAGTTTTATCAGTCTTCATTGTTCATTACATTCAGGTACATTAAGTGAAATAAATGTTTTATGACAAATATAAATATTGTTTTCATTATTACTATGGTTCTTTGATACTTTAATATCACGTAAATTATTACAAGGTGCTTGAGCATGAATTCCTAACTTTTTGATCATGAATAGGAAACTAAATTAAAAATTTGGACATTCATATTCATCAAAGAGAGTGCAGACTATCCCGAATGCTGTTGTCACATTATGCATTGATGGCCAACTGCACCAACTGAGATGCAATTTAAGCATTATGTGCCTTCCCTCTCTCTTGCACGCCATGTAGCAGCAAGCTGCACAACGTTTTGCAGGTGTATAAGTATGATATTTCCATTTGCATTCAGTACCTCTAATAAAGTCCTGTCACACATACTTGTACTTAATTGTTGGGCTACTAGTTTGATTTATTGTAATGTGCAGGTCAGAAATAAAATTTACTTTTCTTGTATATTTTTATTTATTTAGCTATAAGTATATGCATTCTACTTCCAAAAAGTAAATGAATGTTGTTATAAGTGTTGTAACATCATAAAGAAATTCTGTATAAGTCGAGCATATTAGTTCTATGTGGCATATTCAAAATCTAGTTCTTATCGACATACAAAATCAAAGTTTCCAATCATGTACAAAATTGAAGCTCTCATTACCATAATTGAAAAATTCTACCTCTACCTTATTGATTGTCTATTTACTTTGACCATATATTTTCAAGATAAAAGTGAACCTGACAGACGGAAAGCTTCAGTCCCATTCACATATGGGGCCATTAATGTATCCGAAGGCATTAAGCTCCATGGCAACAGAGACAGCCAGGTACGAAAAGTAGAGGAAGAGGCAAGTTGCACCAAAGAGCCTGTTGGCCCGATGCCGGAATGCGGTCACCATTACCCAGCGGTACACGACGATCAGAACCAGCAGCGCTAGCAGGGTGAAGCGCATCCCGTTCGACACAATGTGGACCGGAGCGCCACTTGAGGAGGCGGACTTGAGCAACCATGGCAGACCGAGGCACATCAGCACGCCCAGTGTGTTTGCACCCAACGAGTTGCTAATACCCATGCTGCCTTCTCCTGTGGAACACAGTATCTCTAATCAAAAATGATAGCAAAGATGAAAGCTGTAAAGAATTGGAACAATTCTTGAAGAGTGTGGTAGTGCTACTGTATAAAAGGTAACAGTCCCCCACAAAACACACACACACACACACACACACACACACACACACACACAGAGAGAGAGAGAGAGAGAGAGAGAGAGAGAGAGAGAGAGAGAGAGAGAGAGAGAGAGAGATTGTTTTTAGGTAAGGCTGACACAAAAACAGAGAAGTCTGTTATATGTGGTTTCAGGCTTTCTCATCATATTCCAAAAGTGATATTTTCTCAGATTATCTGCCCATTGTTGGTATCATCTTGTTATAACCATTCAATGATTATGATACCCATTGGCCTGAAAATGATGAGTACAAAACTCATTGAAATATTGTGACAAGACAATACCACCATTTGGTTGATCATGTAAGTATGCTATTATTATTATTCTTGTGATTCTTCAATTTCTCCTGGCATATTTGATAATCAAAATATCCACGGGTGTACTGTCGGTCTATAGTGTCCAACGGGCACAATATTTCAGCGATCATACATGTCGCCATCATCAGGTGAACTGACGGACTGAGCTCCTGGAAACACGCCGTCACGGAGATCCGAACGGTACGGCTGCTCGAAGGGAACTGGGTTCTAGCCCAGTAGCGGGCGATTTAAATACCCTCGGCCCGAGGAGCGACCCCTCCGCAATCCTCGCCCCGCGCCGTGGCCGCGCTGTGGAACCCATTGCGACGGCGTCTGAGATGACGTCGGTGTGAGAGCTCTGTACGCCATGATCATCACTTTGTTACATTTGCTAGATTTACTCTTAATTAACCCAATTGCTGGTTCCCAAGCTTTGCTAAGATTATAGCCACAGTCACGGTTTATGAGGTTGTCACTTGTGCGAATTTCAATGGCCTCTCTAACGACGCAGTCCCAGTATCTTGACGTCTGTATCAGAATCCTAGTACGTTCATACTCCATCGTATGATTCTCCGACAAACAGTGTTCAGCGACTGCCGACTTGCTCGGATACATCAATTGTGTGTGCCTCTGGTGTTCAACGCATCGATCCTCGACGGTACGCATCGTCTGTCCAATATATGACTTTCCACACTGACACGGACTCTAGTACATGCCGGCCTTCCTCAAACCGAGAACATCTTTACTGCTCCCCACCAGTGCACGAATTTTATTCGGCGGACAAAAAACAGTTCCAACCTGGTGTTTTTTCAAAATGCGGGTGATCTCTACCGAGTACACCCGTGGATATTTTGATTATTATTATTCTTTCTTTTCTTGTCATAATAAAAAAAAAATAATGCAGAAATATGTTCGCTTTAAGATATTGCTAAGTAAATAAAAAGCACTATCCTAAACTATCAACACAATATTTTAAAAACAGTATTACACCATATTAATTACAACCTTTCTTACTACCAAAACACAATCGTATTGATGTAATATGCAAAATACAGGAAAGGCAACTATTCACTTACAGAAAATCGTAATTTGGAGTGGGCCAACATGTTACAGAATACATAATTAACACTAACTTTCAAGCATTAGATATTTTCTGGCATAAGTAGACACAAACAACCACATAGTCATCTTAATGCACACCCCATAGCTACAGAAAGACTGATTTTTGGTGGGGGTAGTGGGAAAGAGGCAGGTTTCTGAACAAACACACTGGGATGAACAAAGTACAGAGGGTAGAGTAACAGGGATTGGGAGGGAGGGGGAGGGGGCTGAGATTTCTTACACATGCAAGTCATTTTCATAGATTTATGTCTTCTAAATTATGAGACCTAACTTTTTTTTAATGCAGCTATAATATATTTTTTGCACCATTGGAAAGATCCTATGAAGAGGACTTAAGTGATACAAGGAAACATGTCTCGACTTCTTGAAAAGTAATGTATTGCCAGTGCCACAAATCACTATCCCATAGTAAGGGAAAGAAAGCCACAAGTGTCTGCCCTATTGTATGAGATAAGTAAACAATAACTCAGGTTTGGTTAACATGTTTTCCAGTGTGCTTGTTGCCATCAATCTGTGCTTTACTATTATAGTGACCCCTATGAGACAACTTAATCATAAAGATATTTCAACTAACAGAATGGTTGCAGTAGAGAAAGGAGTTACACTTAATTTCATAACTGATGCAATGCCGACAAAACCAGAATTGTTTTATTGTAATAAATGAAGAAACACTGAATGGATCACAACTTTTTTTATTACAGAGTACCAGTTTCAATCTTTGTGCAAATCTACCTTATGTCTGATGCCATAATGTGCAAATAAAGTTTAATTTACCACTTTGAATATATCAAGTACATTCATTATATCTTTTACACAAGAATAATAATATTGTCATGTGGAAAACTGAATTCCTAGGCTGGGTCATTAATGGAGCACAACACTTTACACTTAGAATAGGTTTATTGCTAACATAAGCATACCCTCAGAACAGACTGCCTCCTGATTGGAGTACTCCGTTTTTTATACATAGAAAGAATTACCTGGAACTTACAAGTATATCAATCTTAATAAACAAGTAGAACATTCTGGAAATAGTAAATACAAAGAAATAATATTTTTCTGTCAGTGTGAGGATTTGAACCGGGACCACCAGCACAGCGATCTGCGACGCTAACCACTGCACCCTGCGTTCTGTCAGAAGAATTGTGGCAATATTCACACCTTTCCAAAGAATCTCTTCTAGCATTGCTTTGAAGCAGTTTAAAGCAGCCATATGTGCAAAGTGTCATCAAATAATTTATCATCTCTGTGGAGAATTTCTATCATTAATCGAAAATGTCATCAGGATGTCTACAAAAGTAATCTGAACTGGCAGTCAAGATGGCGCCAGCTGAAAAGTATTCATGTAACAATGTCTCAGTTTCTTCAAAATTTCATATTGATGTGTTTAAAATATGCGAAGAAAAGGTTAAAAGAGGTATTCTGTGTGTCAAATGCAAGTCTTGGTATCACGATAAATGTGTTAAAGTAAATCTTAAATACGTAAAAGACGATCATTATTGGGCATGCCGTCAGTGCATTGTGAATGTCAAGAAAACTGAACTAGTCAAAATAAGAAATAATACGTGCACTGACAGACGATTTAGTGGCTATAAATACAAAACAACAAGAACTTCTGAATAAATATCAAGAACTAGTAACGAAATACAAAGAAGTGGAGCAAAATCATTGCCAAGAACAAGAAAATATTATTGTTAATGGACATTCTGTTTGGCAAAGGTGGCGTGTACCAAATAAAAGCTGCAAACAAATGGTATGTGTTAACACTTTCAAATAAATTGCTGGTAGTAGAAGACAATTTTGTCTCGGAAACAGTAAGCTGCAAACGATCTCCAGTGACTAAATTACCAACAGAATGCCTTAACAAGGAATTGAATTCTAATTGGAGGGGGGGGGGGGGGTATGGTTTGTGATACTGGGTGATGGCCACACCAAAATAATTTTCAAGAAAATAAATGAATATAACCTACTTCCTACGGCCACAGGAATAACAAAGCCGAGTGGGCCTCTGAGTGAGATACTGAGAAACAGTAACTCAATGTGTGACACATCTAATAATGTTTTTGTTGTTATCATAGGAGGCAGTAAGAATGTCTATTGAAATGAGAGTAAAAATGCCACACAGTGTTTAAAATCTGCACTACATGATCTTAAAGTGCCGAAAATCATAGTTACTAGCATGCCTCACAGATACAACCTAAGGAAAACTCAATCATAAATATGGAACTTGCAAAAACAAACAGACAATTCCACAAAATATACAAGTCATTCCAAAATGTAACATTCTGTGAGCTTCCAAATCCAAGAGATCTTTTTACAAAACATGGACAACATTATAACAATGCTGGAAAGTCATACATTGGTAAAATGTTAATAAAACTACTTTAGAAAGATGATCACACTACAAGACAACCAATTGCTATCCAATCAGTTGTGATCAAAGATACACAAAAATGCCAAAACAACCCAAAATTGTAACACCTTCTGCCTCAAAAATTAGGTCTATGTCATGACTGGAAGAAGAATCTACATCAGCATCAGCCCCAGCAAATTCCGTTAAAGAAGACAAGGTCCCAACAGAAGAAATGAGTAGTAAAGTGAGTGACAAGATAATCGCACCCTTTCATCATCCAAATCTTTTTTTAGACCAAAGCAAGCAATATGACAAATCTCTAAGGTAAGCAGTGCTCAGTGCTTTTCAGTGTTCCATCAAAACACCCAGTCCATAAGTAATAAAGTGCAACAACTAGAAGTGCAACTGCAGACTCTAAACAGCTCTCTTGTTTGTATAACAAAACAGTGGTGTAAGGGACATGAACTAACACATGTTGCACTAAAGTCATATGTTCTAGCATGTCATTATAGTAGAACCACTTTGCAATGTGGAGGATCATGCGTATATGTAAAGGAAGAGATTGTGTTTAAAGTTAGGGATGACTTTATAGCATTAAGTGAAGACAAACATATAGAAATTTCAGCTATATAGATATGTAAATTAAATGCACTCGAAAGACTCACTGTATTATGTATTATGTATTTACTGTGCTCCCAGTGGTGACATGGATATTTTTATTGTAAAGCTTACACAATCATTGGACATGGTCTCTAAACCCAAAGGCAGAATCCTCATCTGTGGAGATTTAAATATCAAGATGCTGAATGCTGATGGGACATGTATTACTGTCTTAAACACTTTACACAGCTATAATATATCACCATTGATTAACACTGCCACAATGATAACAGAAAATACAGCATAATGTATTGACCATGCTTACAGATATTGAAAAAGATATGTGATTGTTGTAGTAAATCATCTTGGTATCTTTGACCACTCTGTTTTTAAAAGTAAATGTAAATGTAGAAACCAATATCAAACTTCTCAATGAATCATGGGCAGAAGTGTACAGAGAATCCACAGTGAATGGGAAGTTTTCAAAGTTTCTATCATTATTTAAATTTGAAGAAGTGTTTCCTAAAGTGCTAAGAGTAATTAAAGCACAAAATAAGATAACTGGGTTACTAATGGGATAAGGCAGTCCTCAAAAAACCCTTAGACATCTCAGCACCATAAAATACTATAACAACCACCCTTAATTTCAAAACTTTTATAATACATACAAAAAGGTATATGGAAAAATACTACTAGCAGCAAAAAGGTGTCAAAATACAAATTCACAGAAAAAGCAAATAATAAGATCAAAGCAGCCTGGGAAGTCACCAACTGGGTGACAAACAGGAAAAAAGCAGGGCAAATAAATATACAGTTTCAACTTAATGGTACCTCAGTAAATGACCCCAAAAAGCTAGCTAACTTTGCAAATAAATATTTCAGCAATGTTGCCACCACACTTCATCAGAAATCTGTTAACAACACACAGCACCCACATACACTGAACAATGTACCACACAATGTTCTCACAACTCTCCACAGAAGAAGTTAGCAAAGTAGTGCAGAACCTCAAAAGTAAATCTTCAGCAGGCATAGATGAAATCCCTGTGTGCTTACTGAAGGACTGCACTCAGAGCATCAGTCACTCTTTAGTGAACATCATAAATGAATCCTTTACCAAAAGATGTTTCCCAGAAACACTAAAACATGCAAAAAAGAAAGGTGACCGAGAAAGTATAGAAAATTACAGACCCATCTCTTTACTCTCATCATTTTCCAAAGTTAAGGAAACAAAGTATAATCTCCTGTGATAAAGAACAGTCAGGTTTCGGGTCGGGCAAAAGCACAAGTTCAGCTATAGCTCAATTTACAAATGCTGTACATGAAGCAGTGGACAAAGGAGACCATGTAACAGGCATCATTCTTGATCTTACCAAAGCCTTTGATACAGTTGACCACACTATTTTGTTAAATAAACTGGAGGCACTAGATGTAAGGGGTGTTTCACTCATATCTCCAAAACAGAGTGCAACAGGTGGAGATCACTAAAACTAACTCAAATCATATCATAAAACACCTTTCTGAGCCAGAATATATCAGCATAGGTGTCCCCCAAGGAAGTGTCCTGGGACCAATCCTGTTTTTAATATTTATTAATGATTTTCCTCAGAACATGAAACATGGCAAATCAGTACTGTTTGCCAATGACAGTAATATATTAATCACAGATAATTCACAAATTAAACTCACTCAGAAAGCTGAGGATACACTTGTGCATATAAGTAGGTGGGTAGAAAATAACAAATGAATCCTCAACAGCATCAACTTCCAAATGAAAAAAAAAAAAAAAAAAAAAAACAGTCACTAACTTTCTAAAAATATAGGATGAGAATATTGAATGTGTGCCAACAACAAAATTTCTTGGAATGCACATTGATTCACAATTAAAGTGGACCGAACACATTATTGTTCTCGGGAAGAAAACAACCTCAGCTTGCTAAGCGCTCAGAATAATAAATTCAGTGTGTAGCAGCTCATGTACGAGGACAGCATATTTTTTGAATATACATTCATTCATTAGTTACGGCATTATCTTCTGGGGAACAAATGAACAAAATAGGCAGGCAATATTCAAGCTACAATAAAGGGCTGTAAGTATCACGACTAACAGTACCTTGAGGGCCCACTGTACAGAATTATTCAAATATATGGGAATATTAACTGTACCATGCAAATACATTTTACAAACAGTCATCTACATAAAGAAAAACATCAACCAACAGCTCCATACATGAAACCAGATCCAGCCACCACCTACATCTCAATAGAAAAAAAAAAAAAAAAAAAAAAAAAAAAAAAAAAAAAAAAAAAAAAAAAGGAAAAAAAACCCCAAATAGTATACAATGAAATAAAACTGTATAACAGACTTCCTCAGGTTATAAAAAAATAAAGATAAAATACAGGACTTCAGAAATTCCCTAAAAAATATCTATTACAGAAGCACTACTATACTGTCCAGGACTACCAAAATTAAGATGAAGATGTATGCGTGTCAATTATCATCAGCAGTGTCATATGAACATGTTAATTTACTAAATATACTATTTTTATTTGTCTGCAAGTGTAGATGGTATACTTAATATTTTATGTTTGTATTGTATACAAATATGATGACAATATCCATACAATTGTTATTGTATATGACTGGATAAACAAATAAATAAATAAAGGAAATACTATGATTAGCAATGTATGCTACACCCCATGCTATTTTCTCAGATAAATAATATTTGTACTTTTTCATAATTGTTCTGAAAAGAGGAGATGGAAAAGTAAGGAATGACATTCTGCCAACCACAAAAAATGCTGCAGGGAGGACTATTGGTCAGAGAATAATCTTCACTTTCCTCAACAGATCTGTGTGCTTTGTATTTTGTGATGAGCTTCAAGGACTGTGGTATTGGAAATGACACTTGACATTTCAGTTGCACACACTGACCTTTGCGAACCATGATGACAGTGGTCACAACTTCTGGGAAACAGGCTCCAGCAGCAAGAAAAGTCAAGCCCATAACTGAGTCTCTGATGTGAAAAGTATCACCTACAAATACAAGCACACTTTGTTAGCTTCTGTAGAAACATATTTATCCCATTTAAGATGTTAATATAACTTGTAATAATTTTCTAATAGAAACTCCAGGTTGGAATACAACAATAATAATCTTCTTATTACTGAGACAATTATTTAATAGAATATAAAGAAAAAAATCTTTCTCTAATACACAAACATAAAATTTGTAATTGTTTTCACTCTCTGCAGCAAAGTAGCTAAAATATTTACCAACAAAAATATACCTATGGTATAGAGGTCTCTTTAAGGAGAGGCGGTTTCAGTCTTGCACTGATATTTTTTGTAAATTCGTATCTCTGCCATTTTTTGTTCAATCTTGGTGGAATTTTGCACACTTATGTATAGGGATCCAATATGCTTAAAAATACAGAATTTTTAATAAAATTTTAATGTTGTGTCGAGAATTTTGAAGTTTTTGTCACATTAATATTTTAAGGTACACTTTTTCATTATTTCCAGATAAATTTGGCAATTTTCTTTTATTGCAAAGGAATCTACACTAATAAATGTGTGATGAAGTGCAGTAACTTTTTGGTAAATTAATATTATTATTTTCTGTGACATTTTGGATTTGAACATTGTTTCACTATATTTTCAACCATAAAACTGTTTATAATGTCTAGATTAAAACTGGTGTCCCCTTAAATATTGCTTCCATGTAAAAGAATAGGTGTGCCAGATTTCATCTCAATCCTTCCTGTAGTTTCTGATATGTGTGTTCCTGAAGAAAAAAATTTAAGTCGAAGAAAAAAATTTAAGTTGAAGAAAAATTGTTTCAACGTTTGGATGAAATGTAAAAAGAAATTCTATCATTCCTTAGCTAAAACTGCCCATATCCATATTCCAGTTCTTCCTTATAATCATCTGCAGCTCGTTTAGCTCTTCTGCTCCTTTGCCTAGCAATTGTTTCTATATTCTGTACTGAAGTCTCTGTCTTCATGATTCGTTGTTCATCGACGATCTGCTCAGTGAAGACTCCAGGTGATATGCTAAGTGAAGATTCCAGGTGTAAACCCAACTCCCTGAGATTTATTTATTTATTTATTTTCATATTCCTTGGATCCTTGATGTGAATGAATCGCTAGGATGTAGAACGTGTCAGTAACAGCCACATGAAAATGATCATATTGTTTAACAATTTGAATCAAATATACATAGATACATGAAAAAATGTCCATCTGTTCAAATAACAACACAGATTATTCAGAAAAAAAAAATAATACAACAATGAGACAGGATGATTACACTAACACAATTTAGGTTCAATTAACTTAAACAAGTTCATTGATTAAATCAAAAGTTTTCATTTAAAATAAAAGAGTTCAATTCACATAAAAAGTATTCTGCAAACAAGTAATATGCCAATGCTGCATAGTCAGTTTTATTAGTAATGCCTAAATTTAACACAGTGATGGAAGTATTACAGATTATCATAAAATCCCTTACAGAATAGAAAGGATTCTCCAGCAGGTAAAGTTTTAACTGTTTTTTGAAGTTGTTAAGATCCCCAATGAGTGATTTGATGTGGACAGGAAGTTTATTGAATATATTTATGCCTGAATAATGAACACCTTTCTGTACCACGCTAAGATTCTTTAAATCTTTGTGGAGATCATTTCTTCTTTTGTCGTGATCATGATATGAACTATTTGTTTTGTAAAATGTATCATTGTTGTTCACAAAGCACATTAGTGACAAGATGTATTGGCAAGGCATGGTGAGGATCCCCAGTTGTTTGAATAAATTTCTGCATGAGGACCCTCTTCTGTACAATAAAAACTTTTTTTCCGTGAGACTGATTTCCCCAGAATATGATGTCATATGTCATAAGTGAATGGAAATAGCCATCGTATGCAGCTTTTGTTGTTTCCAATTCATAAATAGACGCAATTGAACGAATGGCAAATGCTGTTCGCGACACTTCACCTTTGGGCAATCGCTCATATTTACATGACTGTGTTACCGGCGCCTGTTTTCTCATGGACACTGGTGACTATGTCTATCTCTTACCTACTTCTTTGACTAGTAGCCCTCTTCACCCACATCACGCTCTACTTCAGGCTGTCAATGCCACGCACCTGCCTTTGCTGTTCACCTGTCACTAAGCTGCACGTTCAAGTGGAACTTTCTGGTGGCCGACATTCCGGAACCTATTGTGGTCATTGATTTTTTATCTCAACACAAAATTTTCCCTGATGTTGTGTGCAGCTTGGCGCTTCAGCAACCATCAAAAATGCAGTTTTTTAATCATCCGTGGAGCTCTGGCTCTTCCGTCGCGAGTGCATTAAAACTACTGACAAGTTCAAAACTCTCCTGTCAAAGTGGTCTAATGTTCATGAACGAGTCCTTCACCTGTGGTGCGAGAGAGAGGACATTGTCCACTGCCTCACTGATGCAGAAGTTTAATGGGGGTCCATTAAGAAGACATTGCAACTCTTCAAGCACCTCCAATGATAACCACTCCAAGGTCAGTACTTGTGTTTCCAATGCAAGTGTTATCAGTGAGATCATGCCCACACACAAGGTTACCAGTGTATGTGAGAGTTCAATGTTTAAGTGTCACTTCTACACAAATGTTTGTGAAGAAAATTTAGTTGGCCATGCCAACATCTTGCTCAGATGCTCCACCAGCACTTCATCCCACACTAGCTGCTGCATCCCGTACAGCTTCATCCCCAACATCGAAATCATCTTCTGTTTTGCACTTACCCACTCCATTTGTTGTGCAGCATCTGGATCTTTAACTTCTCTGACTCGCATGCCGCCACTCAGATGGTCTCCCTAGGAACTGCGCAAACTGATTTCACATGCCACCATCTTGTGCTTGCATGATAGTGCCACCCTCGCAGACACCTGCGGCCAGCATGGCTACTACTTTGGCACCTTGGCATACGTTGGCTGTCATGAACTCTTCCGAGTCACCTCCCGCCGCTGCACCTCCTTTTGGCCCTGTCCAACCTACTAGGGTCTTGCACAGTGCCATGCCCCCCGATGACGCGCGTGACCTTGTCCTGCCTTGAGCCACCACAACTAATGTTGTGTGTGCTTGTAAACAAACACTTGCCTCCGCACCCACTTTTGATTGTCATTAATGGAACTGTGCATAGACTTCATTTAATTGATGGCCTCCCCTCCCCCCAGCTCCAGCAAACCGTACTGTCTTTGACCTGAGAAACTTGCAGCCATCAAACAACATGTCACTGAACTTTTGGATGCTGGTGTCATTGTACCCTCGTCCAGTAACTGGTCATAGTCTATTCATTTAGTAGACAAGGAGGACAGTACTTGGCGCATGAGCGGTGACTATTGCAGACTCAATACCAGGACTATAATGGACAACTATCCCAGCTCCAACATTGCTTATTTCACACAAACTTTGGCAGGCATGAAAGTGTTCTCTGTAGTTGACTGCAACCATGCATATCATCAAATTCTGATGCGCCTGAGGATGTTGAAAATACTGCAATCGCAACTCCCATCGGACTGTTTCATTATAGTTATATGCCAGTCAGCTTGAAAAATGCAACACAGACATGGTAACATTTTATCAATGAGACCCTTTTCCCATTGAAATTTTGTTTTGCTTACTTTGAGGAAATATTAATTTTCAGCGATTCAGTTGAGGAGAAGAAGAAACATGCAGATCCTTCTCAACACTCTTGTTTCAGCCAGCATCAAACTTAACAACAACAAGAAACTGTTACTTGGTTTCATTGTTTCTATGGATGGGATTGCTCCACCTCCCCCCCCCCCCCCCCCCCCCTCCCAAGAAGAGGTTGACCACATCAGGAAATTGCCCCTTACCTGAACCTTAAAATAATTATGGCATTTTCTTGGGACAATTTACTGTTACCAACTCCACTTACCAATTTCTGCCAAGCTCCAAGCCCCCCTCACTGACACCCTAGCAGGTAAACATACTTCCACCATTCGCCCCATTCCCTGGAATGATGCCACGACTTTAACTTTCTCTGTTCTCGAGAATCTCTTAGCAAAGGCCATCACCATTGCTCACCCACATATCAATGCCGAACTTTTCATCACGACTGACACAAGTGACACCACCATTGGTGCAGTTCTCTGCAAGACCATTAATGGTGACACTTCTCCCCTGTGCAATTCTTCTCAAAAAAGGTCAGTAATGTTTGAAATAAGTATTCCGCTTTTGACTAAGAGCTCCTAGTAGCATATGAGGTTATCAAAGACTTCCACACTGCTATTGATGGTTGCCCTTTTCATGTACTAACAAACCACAAGCCTCTGGCCGCTGCCATCTGGAACCCTCCTGTCATGCAGGTTCCGTCACGTGGACTTATTTCCCAGTTTACTGCTGACATTAGATACATTAAAGGAGCTGATAATGTGGTAGCTGATTTCTTGTCTGAAGTGGATTCAGTCTCCTCACTTTTCAACCTCTCAAATCTCGCTGCTTTGCAGTTTTCCAATGACCAAACGATGGTAGCTTATTTCGGATCATAATTCACCTCTCAAGCCGATTCACTCCATGTTTCTGAAAGTGACAGATGAAATCTTCTGAAAGTGACAGATGAAATCTTCATTCTTTCATTGCACAGCTGCTCCAGTGGTATGTCTTCTACAAGCTGCATTGTTTAGCACATCCTTGTGTCAATATGTCCACGCGTTTAGTCACCAAATGCTAGGTATGGCGATACGTCAAATGAGACTGCCAAGCATAGGCTTGTGTATCTGTAACCTGTCAAAAAGAAAAAAAATTCCAGGCGCCCCCCACCCTCCCTCTTGGTAGGTTGCCTATTCCAGCTGGCCATTTCCAGCATGTTCACATAGATTTGCTGTACCCCTTCCCCCCCACCGATTGTTACTGGTACATTCTCTTGGCCATTGATCAGACAACTCTGTGGGTGGAGGCCACACCTTCACATATCATCATGGTCGAAACTGTAATGCTTGCGCTTGTGCAATCCTGGCTTGCCCAGCTTAGCTGCACAGCAGTTATAACCACTGATCAATTCTAGTCGGCACTGTTCAATGGTATCTGTGCGCTTTGTGGAATTCGACACATTCACACTACCGCCTACCACTCGTAAAGCAAAGGCCTTGTAGAGTAGTAGCATTGGACTCTGGAATCAGCCCTTCTCTGTCATGACTAATTGTGGAGTGAGGCATTACCCTTCATACTGCTTGGACTCTGCATGACCTATAAAGAGGACCTTTGTGGAACAGTTGCTGAGTTTGTTTTTGGACAACTGCTGATGCTCCCTGGGGAATCGGTCTCCCCTGTGGCATTTCCAGTTCTCGCTGAACTGGCCATGCTACTTGACCGGGGACACCTACATTGTACTAAAATCTATCCTCCCTAACTCCTTAAATCACATGCTGCCATACTCGTGCATCCTGAATGCTTCGACACTTGCAAATACATCATGCTCCTCGACGACACTGTTTGAATGCCGCTTCAGCCTCCACTCACTGACCCACACAAAGTTCTTTGTCGTGCACAGAACACTATAGGCATTCTGTTTCAAGGCTCTCCTGTCATGGTATCATTGAACAGAGTGAAACTAGAATTAAACTTTCACTCTGCAGCGGAGTGTGCGCTGATATGAAACATCCTGGCAGATTAAAATTGTGTGCCGGTACTGGGATCGAACCTGGGACCTTTGCCTTTCGTGGGCAAGCGCACTACCAATTGTGCTATCCCAACATGACTCACGATGCCGCCTCACAACTTTACTTCTGCCAGTACCTCGCCTCCTACTTTCCAAACTTCACAGAAGCTCTCCTGCGAACCATGCAACACTAGCACTCCTGGAAGAAAGAATATGCTGGAGACATGGCTTAGCCATAGCCTAAGGGACGTTTCCAGAATGAAACTTTCACTCTGCAGCGGAGTGTGTGCTGATATGAAATTTCCTGGCAGATTAAAATTGTGTGCTGGAACCGGAACTCGAACCTGGGACCTTTGCCTTTCGTGGGCAAGCGCACTACCGACTGTGCTATCCCGACACGAATCACGATGCTGCCTCACAACTTTACTTCCGCCAGTATCGCGCCTCCTACTTTCCAAACTTCACAGAAGCTCTCTTGTAAACCATGCAAGACTACCACTCCTGGAAGAAAGGATATGGTGGAGACATGGCTTAGCCACAGCCTAAGGGATGTTTCCAGAATTAAACTTTCACTGGTGGAAGTAAAGTTGTGAGGCGGCATCATGAGTCGTGTTGGGATAGCACAGTCAGTAGTGTGCTTGCCAGTGAAAGGCAAAGGTCCGAGGTTCGAGTCCCGGTTCCGGCACACAATTTTAATCTTCCAGGAAGTTTCATATCAGCGCACACTTTGTTGCAGAGTAATAATTTCATTCTGGAAACATCCCTTAGGCTGTGGCTAAGCCATGTCTCCACCATATCCTTTCTTCCAGGAGTGCTAGTCTTGCATGGTTTGCAGGAGAGCTTCTGTGAAGTTTGGAAAGTAGGAGGTGAGGTACTGGCAGAAGTAAAGTTGTGAGGCGGCATCGTGAGTCGTGTCGGGATAGCACAGTCGGTAGTGCGCTTGCCCGCGAAAGGCAAAGGTCCCAGTTTCGAGTCCCAGTTCCGGCACACAATTTTAATCTGCCAGGAAGTTTCAGAGTGAAACTAGGTCACATCCAGCTGGCAGCTGATCCCCCTCTTGTTGAGGATGTAGACACACTGCTAATCGCGCAACACGCACCCGCAACAGACACTTCTTCTTGTGCTGCTTACCAGCTGAATATACCTGCTACATCTTTGTCATGCTCGCCCAGCCCACATTTGGCCAATTGACTCTCTTCTGTCATGCCGAGCAGCAATAATTCACCACTGAGTTTTCTTTCTGTCCTCTCCTCTCCTTTATTGAGATTGACTCCTCTCACTCCTGCCTCACCATTCGGAGGCTTCGCGTGTCACCCCCTTCTGTCTTCCCTGGTCCTGGAATATGTCATTCCCATTCCTTCTACTCTCTCAACAGACATCTTGATCATGTGGTGCAATTGCTCACTTTTTGTTTTATGTTTAGTTATGAGTGCTTCGCCACCTACTGCTGCTGTCAAGTTCCAGTTACTCTGATACATAGACATACCTGACCACATGTGGGTGTGCATGTGTTTGTGCTCTTCCCCATTGAAGTGCTAGTTTATGCCCCCGACTCCACCCACAAATGCCAACACCCCTCAACCTGACCGGCTGGTGTATCACCCATGCCACCTCCAGGGTCATGTCGTTGGTGGACCCCCTGCTCGTCAATGCCGATGCCAGTTCCAGAAGATGCTGCTTGCATGCTGCGACTCACACTCGCAGATGCCAAGGTTGCCCTTTCCTCTTCCTGGCTCAATAGGAGTACTCCGTACTGCAGGGGCAGAAAGGGGGGGGGGGGGAGCTGTGTGGTGCTGTAAATAAACATGTGTGATCAATAATAACACTTGTAAGTTTGTTTGTGGTGTCCATGTTCTTTGGGCAGATGTATGGTGGCAGGATCTGCCACTTAGATGTTTTTATCTGGACTTGTAACTAGCTGAGTGAACAATAAATGTTATAAGTTCTCTGTATATGGCGTTTATCTGCGGCCACAACCCCACTTATTTCTATGTATGTGTTTCTTCCACTCCCATGAACCACAGACATTGCCGAGGTGGGGTGGCTTGCGTGCCTCAACGATACAGATAGCCGTACCGTAGGTGCAACCACAATGGAGGGGTATCTGTGGAGAGGCCAGACAAACGTGTGGTTCCTGAAGAGGGGCAGCAGCCTTTTCAGTAGTTACAGGGGCAACAGTCTGGATGATTGACTGAGCTGGCCTTGTACATCTACATCTACATCTACATAGATACTCTGCAAATCACATTTAAGTGCCTGGCAGAGGGTTCATTAACCACTTTCATAACTTTTCTCTACCGTTCCATTCTCTAATAGTGCACGGGAAGAAAGAACACCTAAATCGTTCCGTTTTCGATCTGATTTCTCTTATTTTATTGGGATGGTCATGTCTCCCTAAGTAGGTGGGTGCTAGCAAAATATTTTCACATTCAGAACTAAAAGTCGGTGATTGAAACTTCGCAAAAAGATCACGCTGCAATGAATAACGTCTTTCTTTTAATGATTTCCACCCCAATTCGTGCAACATTTCCGTGACGCTTTCCCCCCCCATAACATGATAGAACAAAACGAGCTGCCCTTCTCTGAACCTTCTCAATATCTTCCGTCAGTCCCACCTGGTTAGGGTCCCACAAGGGGTAACAGTACTCCAGGAGAGGATGCACAAGTGTGATGTAGCCAGTCTCTTTGGTGGAGCTGGTGCATCTTCTAAGCGTTCTGCCAATGAAACATAACCTTTGGTTCGCCTTCCCCACAATATTTTCTATGTGTAACATCAGCTAATGTGGCTTTACCACACAGCTACTGTGAATGGCTGAAAGCAAGGGGAAACTACAGCCGTTACCTTTCCCGAGGACATGCAGCTCTACTGTATGAACATATGATGATGGCATCCTCTCGGGTAAAATATTCCGGAGGTAAAATAGTCCCCCATTCGGATCTCCGGGTGGAGACTACTCAGGAGGATGTGATCATCAGAAAAGACAATACTGGTATTCTACGGGTCGGAGCGTGGAATGTTAGATCCCTTAATTGAGTAGGAAAATTAGAAAATTTAAAAAGGGATATGCATAGGTTGAAGTTAGATATAGTGGGGATTAGTGAAGTTCGGTGGCAGGATGAACTGGATTTCTGGTCAGGTGAGTACAGGATTATAAATACAAAATCAATTGGGGGTATCACAGGAGTAGGATTGATAATGAATAAGAAAATAGGAATGCGGGTAAACTACTATGACCAGCACAGTGATCGCATTATCATTGTCAAGATAGATACGAAGCCAACACCGACAACAGTAGTACAGGTTTATATGCCAACTAGCTCTGCCAATGATGAGGAAATCGAAGAAATATATTAGGAGCTAAAAGAAATTATTCAGACAATTAAGGGAGAAGAAAACTTAATTGTTATGGGAGACTGGAATTCGGTAGTAGGACAAGGAAGGGAAGGGAAGATAGTAGGTGAATATGGTCTGGGCAAAAGGAATGAAAGAGGAAGCCGCCTGGTAGAATTTTGCACAGAACATAATTTAGTTATAACAAACACCTGGTTCAAGAATCACAAAAGAAGGTTGTATACGTGGAAGAGACCAGGAGACACTGGAAGGTATCAGATAGATTTTATAATGGTAAGACATAGATTCCGGAACCAGGTCTTAAACTGTAAAACATACCCAGGGGCAGATATAGACTCTGACCATAACTTGTTGGTTATGAACTGTAGGCTGAAACTAAAGAAACTACAAAAAGGTAGGAAAATAAGGAGATGGGACCTGGAGAAATTGAAGGAACCTGAGGTTCTTAAGAATTTCAGAGGGACCTTTAGGCAACAATTGACAGAAACAGGGGAAAATAAAACAGTATAAGAGGAATGGGTAAAATTGAGAGATGAAATAGTGAAGATAGCAGAGGTCAAAATAGGTAGGAAGGCAAGACCTACAAAAAATTCTTGGATATCACAGGAGATACTAAATTTAATCGACGAAAGGAGAAAATATAAAAATGCAGTAAATGAAACAGGCAAAATGGAGTACATACGACTAAGAAATGAGATTGACAGAAAGTGCAAAATGGCTAATCAGGAGTGGCTAGAAGGCAAATGCAAGGATGTAGAAGAATGTATAAATAGGGGAAAAATAGATACAGCCTACAGGAAAATAAAAGAAACATTTGGAGATAAGAAAAACAGATCTATGAATATCAAGGACACTGATGGAAAACCAGTTCTCAGCAAAGAAGGGAAAGCTGAAAGGTGGAAAGAGTACATAGAGGGGCTCTACAAAGGAAATGAACTCCGAGACAATATTGTAGGAAGGGAGGAGGATGTAGATGAAGATGAAATAGGAGATACTGTATTGAGAGAAGAATTTGACAGAGCCCTGATAGACCTAAGTCGAAACAAGGCCCCTGGAGTAGGTGATATTCCCTAAGGGCTACTGAAGTCTCTGGGAGAACCAGCCATGACAAACCTGTTTCACCTGGTGCATAAGATGTATGAGATAGGAGAAGTGCCCTCAGACTTTAAGAAAAATGTAATAATCTCCATTCCAAAGAAAGCAGGTGCAGACAGGTGTGAAAACTACAGAACCATCAGTCTAATAAGTCATGGTTGCAAAATATTAACACGAATTATATACAGAAGGATGGAAAAGGTGGTAGAAGCCGACCTCGGGGAAGATCAGTTTGGGTTCAGGAGAAATGTAGGAACACGGGAGGCAATACTCACTTTACAGCTTATCCTAGAAGATAGATTAAGAAAAGGCAAACCTACACATCTAGCTTTTGTAGATTTGGAGAAGGCTTTTGACAATGTTGATTGGAATACACTCTTTCAAGTTCTGAAGCAAGCAGGAGTAAAATATAGGGAACGTAAGGTTATTTATAACTTGTACAAAAACCAGACAGCGGTTATCAGAGTTGAAGGGCATGAAAGGGATTCAGTGGTTGGAAAGGGAGTAAGACAGGGTTGTAGTATTTCTCCATTGTTATTCAATTTGCACATTGAGCAAGCTATAAAGGAAAGCAAGGAGAAATTTGGAGAAGGAATTAAAGTTCAGGGTGACGAATTAAAAACATTGTGTTTTGCCGACGACATTGTAATAATCTCAGAGACAGCAAAAGACCTGGAAGAGCAGTTGAAGGGAATGGACAGTGTGCTGAAAGGTGCATATAAGATGAACATTAACAAGAGCAAAACTAGGGTAATGGAGTGCAGTGTAAGGAAATCAGGTGATGCTGAAGGAATTAGATTGGGAAACGAAGCAATAAAGGCGGTAGATGAGTTTTGTTACTTGGGCAGTAAAATAACAAATGATGGTCGCAGTACCGAGGATATAAAATGCAGAATGGCAATGGGTAGAAAAGCGTTCTTGAAAAAGAGAAATTTGTTAACATCGAATATTGATTTAAGACTAAGGAAGTCTTTTCTGAAGGCATTTGTATGGAGTGTTGCCTTGTATGGGAGTGAGACATGGACGATAAACAGTGTGGACAGGAAGAGGATTGAGGCTTTTGAAATATGGCGCTACAGAAGAATGCTGAAGATTAGGTGGGTGGATTGCGTAACTAATGAGAAGGTATTGAACAGAATTGGAGAGAAAAGAAATTTCTGGCATACCTTGACTAAAAGAAGGGATAGATTGGTAGGACACATTCTTAGACATCAAGGAATTGTGAATTTAGCGTTGGAGGGAAGTGTGTGGGGTAAAAATCACAGAGGAAGACCAAGAGATGGATACAGTAAGCAGATTCAGACAGATGTAGGTTGTCATTCTTATGTGGAGATGAAGAGGCTTGCTCAGGATAGGGTATTGTGGAGAGCTGCATCAAACCAGTGTCCGGACTGAAGACCACAACACACATGTGTTTCTTTTTCTGGTGAAGACCATGGCTGACAATTTAAGTTGTGTGAATGTGATTGTCTATTTTTTATGCATGTCAGCAGCTCAGTGACCCTCTTTATGTAAGTTGTTATTTATCCTCCATTATTGACATTCTAATTGGATTTTCCATTGTTAAAAACCAAAATGTGTATGCAAGATATACAAAGACACAAAAAATTTAAGAACTGAAACTAAAATGCACGTAGTTAGTGGAGATGCATAAAATTTGTATGCTTGTCAAGTTGATGGCAGCCCACGGAAGCACAGTATGTAGTATAGAGTGACAATTTATTAGCCACAAAATACCAACTACTTGTATTGTCTCTTCACAAACAGTGTGTTAACTTGACATTGGCTTGATGTTTAAATATTTGTAATTCTAATGTACCAAACATTGACATGATGTGCATACTAGGTTTGAACTAGGAGAAGTCTAAAGGCTTCCACAAGAAGTTCTTTGTTTGTGATTGTGCTTATGTTACATATAACAATTCAGAAACATTAGATGCTTGTAAATATGAGAGTGATGTTTCCCTATGAGAGTCAATTGTTCAATAACATTCTTTGGCTCATACAGTTTCCCTGAAACTGTTTTAAACAGTGAAATGTACACCATATGAAATTTAAGGAACTGGAAGTTTGTTTCTTTTTGTATCTTGCTCCATTTTATGAAAATCAGTAATATTTATAGCAAAAAAAAAAAAAAAAAAAAAATAAATAAAAAAAAAAAAAAAAAAAAAAAAAATGGAGTATTTTCTTGCTGGAGGCAAATAGGAGAATGAGTGGGGTAGGTCTAAAGACACAAATGTTGCAAAAATGTATGAAATACCAGAGTTGGAGATACAACCACACACTGTATATGTCCTTGATTAAAGGTTACCAATAAATTTTCATTCTCTTCTGCAAATGTATTAGTTACCATTTATTCTCTTTCATATTTATAATTTTTCCATGCAATTTTTTATTTTGTTTTTAAATATTTTAATGCATTAATTTTTGAATCAATGTTAAACTGTATGTTCCCCTCTAACTGCATTTGTATGTCAGTTTGAAGATCAGTGGAAGACAATGGCACACCACTTCCAAACAGGACCATGCCTAGTAAAGCACTGTGTTGTCCAAACCATTCTGTGGATTGTTGACTGCTTTATTATCGATTAAATAATGCACATGGTGGTACAGGCAGCAACTGTACAGAAATTATGTCAGGAGATCACAACCGACTGGCCGTGTCGATAAATGGTAACACTGGCCATAGTTTTGGCACCTACTAAGGATATTTCCATCACAACAACTTTAAATTACTTAGTAAAGAAATGAAGACACCTGCTAAGATGCCAAAACTCGGGTCAATATTACTATTTAACTGATGCAACCAGGTAGGCTATGATCCACTGTCTGAAAAATTGATAATGTCTGTAAATTTGTATGTTTTGCTAATGACACTTATCTTTTAATATGTGTGTTTGTTAAAATTACATTAATGTTTTGATACAAGAATATTCTTTTGAGTACAAAAAAATTGGAAAGTGTGATTCACTCTCACAAGCTTTGACAACTTTGTCCAAGGTACTTCTTTGAATTCAATAGTTTAATTACTAACTGAGAGATATGCCAAAGAGAACTTACCGATGACAGTGATCATCCACGAGACAAAATATGCATTTAATGCGATCCAGACGATGCACATGAAGAAGGTGAGAGGGAAGAGCTTGCGCAGCCTGGGCTTACTGCAGTCAGGAATGGAGAGGGTCAGGAGCAGCAGTCCTGGCCAGCAGAGCAGCCAGTACACTTTGCCATACCACGTGGACCCTGCCGGAGGGTGGCGCAGTGAGTAGGCTGCAACCGAGGCATTACACAAGGTGAGTGCCATGAGACATTGCCACTTTCTGGGTTACAAAGTGTTTTATTCAGTTTTGTAATTGGGTTAGAAGAGTTAACCCTGTGGCTTAGTCAATTATTTGCCCATTTGTTTATGCAAAATCATATATGTTTGCACTTTTTTATTGTATCAAAAGTAGGGACTTATAAATAGTCCTTGTCACGCCAGTTAATTGAATATTCAGCACCACTTAACATAAACCTCCATGTAAAATTTTGTGACCACCATTATTCGATTATTGTTAAAAAATATCTTCAATACCAATATAAATACACTAAACATATAGAAATAAATGAAAATTGTCTGGAATCTTTCTCCATATGCTAGCATTTATATAGACATATGTTTGAGTGATAATAACATACTGTCTTACATATTTCATTTCTTCTTCTTCTTCTTCTTCTTGTTTCAAATGGGCCTACTTTGGACCATACTTGTTCAGCTGTTGGGCTTTGACCTTTGCCCGGTACTGTCACACCCTCTGTCAGTGTAACTCTCCAACCTTTCTTCCATTCAGGGGTGCCTTTCCTTTGGGGCTTTTCCTGAACTCCTCTGACTTTCTTCATGGTGTGTCTCACAGACTGTCCATTCTGGAGATCAGTTATTCACAGTTCTTCAATCCCCTCTTATGTTTCTGTCAGCCACATGGTATGAACCTTCTTGTTTTGCCAGAAAATGAAAAAACGGTTGGTCAGTCTGTTTGTAGGCGATCTAGCAACATGGTTATAGGAAGCTACCTTCTTGGTGTCTGTAGAGCTTCAAGTTATTTCACCTTCTGAATTCTCCATCTTCTTCTACTGGACCTAGGATCTCCTCTCTGATTTCCAATTTCTCCATTCTCCAATTTTTGGTTCATGGAAAGCTATTCCATGGCATACAGGTCTTCTGCTTGTATGACTGATGTGTAGTGCTTACAGTAAGTTTCAGGTTGGATGATAGGCATTTTTGTTGTAGGTGTTAGTAGTCAGTCAACAGGTTAAGTTCCAACTTATTGGCTCTCATGGATAATTATGTTTTTTCTGATAGGTTGGGTTCAATCCCTTCACTGTGATACTGAAATTTCTGTCCTATTGATGTTTTCCTGGTCTAATAACATCTCTCTGTTACCTTCACATAGTTTGTTTAATAAATGTAAGTTTAAAACTGAAGTAAACTGGTATTAAAAAAAATTATTTTTATTTTCTGAAGAAATCTCATTTGTGTGTTTAGATTATCATCAAATCATTGTACGTCACAAGTAGATCTTATGTTGCCTTCCTTGGTTGCTTGATGTAGTCAGAACTCTTTTAAGACCTGTGAGAAGGCATAATCTTTGATAAGCTTGAGTAGGAAAAAAGCCAATTATAATACCTGCTGCCTGCTCCTGATTCTCACAGGCTGAACTGGAGAATTTATTTAATATTAAATAAATAATGTAGTTGGCTGTAGTCAATCCATGAGAATAAATTTTATGTTTTTATTGCTACAATAGGACCAACTCACAAAGAGAGAGAGAGAGAGAGAGAAGGAAACCACATTCACGCAATTTTTAAATTTTCGGCCACAACCTTCATCAGAGAGAGAAAACATATAAGAATCACTCAGGCATGCTTTACCACCATCTCTGGCTGCTATGGCTCAACTAACATCCTGACAGTTAGTGGGAAGAGGATGTAAGACAAGGGTGGGGATAGACTGTTCCAAGGCAACTGGCAAAGAGTAAAGGCACTGATAGAAGGGAATGAGAGATGCAGTTTGGACAGCAGTTAAGAGAGGGGGAATGGAGGGAATAGGGGAGGTAAAGATGTCAATATACACAAAAATACATGACACACAGTTGGAAGAGACACATAAATTGAGACACAATGAGAAGGGGTCTGTCAGACATGGGATATAGGGATGATGGGTTACCCTAGATTGAGGCCAGGATGGTTGTGGGACCATAGACTTATTTTGAGGACACATACACAATTCAGAAGAGCTGGTGGGCAGAGGACCCAGATAGCCTAGGTTATAAAGCTGCTATTGAAATCAAGTGTGTTGTGTTCAGCTGCATGTTGTGTCTCATGATGGTCCATCTAATGTAGAAGACTATGGAATGATTGCAGCAGAGTTGGTAAATCACATAACTACATGGCTACTTTCACAGGTTACCTAGCCTCAGATTGGGTAGGATAAGCCTGTGATGGGACAGAATAGGAAGTACTGAATGGGTAGGTTGGTCATGACTTCCATCAGGGTCTTCCTCAGGAATATAGTAGGCGGTTTGGAGTGGGAGTGGCATAGGGATGGTGGTGATATGGCTTAGAAAATCTGTTTGCAGTATAGGTCTTGGGGGGGGGGGGGGGGTAATAACCGACATATAAGTACATCAGCACACCTGATGATGGCAACATGGTCAATTGCCAAAATATTGTGTCCTATGCACACACACACCAGGCTGTTCACCCGAGATCTATTTCATTATAAGTATATACCTTACACTTTTGACACATCCTCTCTACAATGATAGAAGGAGATGGAACCTCTTGGACACGTAACTGGTCTGCACTCTATATTAGAGCTTAATCAGTCTGACATATATGGTAAATTGTGGATCGATAGCAAAAGCTCGAATTCTGTTAGTTCGGTGTACTGTTCGCATATTCGGGTAGTTGTGCGTTAGTTAAACAGCAGCCAAAAGGGTGGGGGGGGGGGGGGGGGAGCGTGATTTGCCCAAACCACATGGCAGTAAGTAAAACTTAAATCCAATGCAAACATCTGGTTGACAATGTCTGATTTATGTGTATTTCACTCCTATAGCAGACTCTCCAAAGTAACATGAGAATATTGTTCACCAAGAACAACACAAAAGTGAATCACTGTGTTATTTGTATGAATTTGGTGCTCAAATGAAACAACATGCTTCAGCATTTTATTCTTATAAATGAGATGTAATAATCTGTGAAGAAAATCATTAACTTTGAGATGAATATTAATATTTTGAGTGCGCAAGCACTTCTCATACATTGCCATTGAAGAAAGCAGAATCATAAACTAAACAAGAGTTACAAACATTAAAAGAAATAGCAGTAGCAAATGACTTTAAGAGTAAGATGGAAGACAAAATTCACAAAAAGTTTTTGACAAAGAAAGAAAAGGTCAAGGACAAGTATGTAGATGGGGGGAAATGAGAAAGGGGGAAAGAATAAACATGTCTATAGCATATAGAGGAAGAGTGTCAGATACAATAGATAGAAAGTTTAAGAAAAATATTATTAAATTAGCTTTTACAACAGTCAATACAGCAAGGTTAAAACTGGACATAATATAAGTAAACATTACCCTCTTCAGAGATGCCCATGGGGGGAGGATCATGACACAAACTGCGCCATTGAAATTATTGAAATTTCTGAAGGGGGGGGGGGGATAGCTTTATAAAACAATTTACAAAACATGAAATAACAAATACTTAATTTCAATATTAAATGACAAAACAGGTGTGGGAGGGTTGGTCACAGTTGGGGGGGGGGGGGGGAGGAGGGAGAGGGGTACCGTGATCCTCCTGACCTAGTCTGCAAACACATTTCCTGTGCCTTTGAATCATTCACTAGGTTGCAGTTAATATATTAATTGGTGTTTGATGCAACAGGTAATTACCTCTTTTTACAGTATTTTTACTTGTGAATGTATAAGAAACTTAATTAAGTATATTTTGTACCATCATATAGAACTTTATGTGATTCAGAAAATTTAGAAGAGAAGAAGGGAAATTCTTCAATATTTACGATTTTAGAATTCTGGTGGTATGAAAAGTAATTAGATCTGACATGATTTTGACAGAGGTGTTTATTTTTACAGACTTTTAATATAATCACCACCATTTTTTGTGACTTTCTGCCAGATGTTCTGAAGTCATCGTATACCATCCACTCATATTCTTTACCCCATGGTAGGGATAATCCTGGTGTTTTACCGGATTCCTCAGAGTGCTTTTTCACTTTGACAAAGAGATCATAGTCACAGGACTTGTGTTGGGTGAGTATAGTGGATGTTCCAGAATCTGTCACTGGCAGAGGAGCAAAGAGGTAACTGACAGCAGCAGTGTTGTGATACCGTTTATTGTCATGCAGAATTATGGTCTTTTGCTATGAAACGTCATAGCTTTAGCTGAGTTCTGGGCGACCAGTGCAGTGGTTTTAATGGAGCAGCAATATTCTTGTGCATGAAAATACGTGATGGTATACTACTGCTGTTGTCCAGGGCCTCTTGAGCTGCTGGCAATGGGAGATTCTGGATCATCCACCATACTCACCCGAACAAGTCCATGTGGTTATGATCTTTTGCTAAAATGAAAGCAGAACTCTGTGGGATACAGTATAATACGAGAAATGACATTATCCATGACATAGGTTAAATAAGGGACTTCAACAGAAATAGATGTGCAGATGGTATATAACCCCTACCGGACATTTTGCAAAATATCATAAATAACCGGGTTATTATATTGAAGGTGTGTAATTATCTCTGACTTACACATATCAGACAACATCACGTCATGCCCTAGTCATGAATAACATTCCCCTTCCATTCCTGGTTACCTTTTTCTTTTGTCCTCACATACTTGATGAAGGAACACAGTTCCAAAAGCTAGTGTCATATCTTTTCATTTTTGTGTGTGTGTGTGTGTGTGTGTGTGACTATTGGTTGGACAGAACTGAGATAAGTAGTGGCCAGCCAATATATCTCTTTTGAAGCATATTTTATCACCTCAGGTGAGAATTTCCCTCAGTAATTGAATTAATTATAAGTACATCTGTCTATAAAGTGATTTCAGAAAAAAAAGTAGTTCTCATTACTTTTTACCCTGACCTTCTATTTATTTATATATTTACAATACAAAGATATCTTCAAACATTACATTTTGTAGACAGAGATACTGAAGTTCCTTTGCAATTATTTTACATGGTTTCATGTGTGTTATATCATTTATTAATTTACTAAACAACTATCTTTTTCAATATTTTAAACATGACTGTGCCTCAGCAATGTTTACAGGGTAGCAAATTAATAATCAGCCAACTATTTGCAAAAATAGTCTTTTAATAAACTCTGAGCAAGGTTTCGACAGATATAAATCTGTTTCTTCATTAAATACTTGTGTGACCTAAAGACAATTTGACAGCATAAATTACAAATTCATAATCATCATGTCTGATATGTGTCATACCAAGGCTATTGTCTGAAACATCATGAAATACAGTTAACAGAACAAAACTGGTACTTATTGTAATTGCATATCACAGTTCCTGAAACATCCCTAGAATCAAGAGAATATCAGTTAAATGAGTAAGAAGAAGATAGTGATCAGGTTGTAAATAACCCAACAAATGTCCTTCATGTGGTAACTTTATTCTCTTCATTGATGCTAACAAAAGCCATGTACATAGAGAACTGATGCCAACTGGCACCAGTGCCCAAAAAGCATGCATCGCCATGATATTATAAAACATGGTCGATATCGACCTCAAGTCAATCATCGCCACATAGTCCTCCCCCCACAGTAAGTTCTGCATCAGGAGGCATCAGGCGTGACCGTGGCTTCCGGAAAGCGAACCCCAAAACGTCAACTGCAGAATTGGTGAGTGACGTTGGTGGACGGAGACGACGACCGGTGTGAGAGCATAGAGGCAGGTGTGAGTCGGCTGTCATACGGAGCAACACTTTGCCACTAAGCCTAATAATGCACCAAGATTGCCACACGCAGGACTATTGATAATATGAAAACGACATACCACACACTGAGAAGCACCACCTCCCTCATCTTTGCCACACGCTAAAACCACCACCACAGTGTCACCCTTGACCATTACAGACAACAGCAAATGTTGTCGGGGTGTAAAGTGTAAAGTTTGTATGTAGCACATGATTGAGTGAAGGTAGGCTGTGGCAGGGGTGTGGGAAAGCCATGAAAAGGGAAGCCCAATGAACTATTAGAAGTGGGGGGTGAGGCCAAAGGTGTGGCCGAAAGGAGCGAGCCAGAAGAATCCGTGGCTCGATCATGTGAGCAGAGGGGCCAGAAACCCTTAAAAGAATGAGAGCTTGACAAGGAACCTGAATGTTAGGAAGCAGTGCCATTATGTAGAGCATGCTGTGGGAATCGGTGGCTGATTGTGTGGCACAGGAAGGAGAAAAGTCACGTCGGAAAGTTAATGGAAGAAGAAGTCCAAGGGCAACTAGAAGATGATGATACCTCGACAGGAGGAGTAACTGGTAGCTCAACAAAAGCAGGTTTCACTCGATTAAGTGCGACTGTGGTTACAGTGTCTTTAATTAAAATATCTATATAACTAGAAAGCGCTTGATGACTTTGTAGGGACCATTGTAAGGTAACTGTAATGGGGCCTTATCGGTGTCATCCCTTAAACAGACAAAGTCGCAGGACTGGAGCATGCGCGGAATGTAAACATATGGTGGGGTGCGGCTAGCTGGTGGCGGCGGCTGAACTTGTTGCAATGGATATACACACACTCAACAAGTGAAGGGAGCTCAGAAGACTGTGCAACTGGATTGGGAGAAACTAATTTGCCAGGCAACACTAAAGGCTGTCTATAAACGAACTCAGCCACCAAGCCCTTGATGTCATCCTTAAACGTGGTGCGAAGGCTGAGCAAGACAAATGGTAAGGCGTCAGTCCATAATGAGCCGTGGCAGCACAGGGCAGTTTTTAGAGTTCTGTGCCACCGCTCGACAAGTGTGTTGCTCTGTGGGTGATAGGCAGCAGTATGAATCATAGTTATACCACACAGGTTACAGAGATCAGAAAATAAGGCCGATGCAAATTGATGACTCTGGTCAGTAGTAAGATAAACAGGGCAGCCGAACAGGGAAATTCAGGAGTCCAAGAAAGCTTGAGCTACCATTTCAGAAGTAATGTTGGGAAACAGAATGGCTTCGGCCGAACAGGTGGTTCTGTCAGTGGCAGAAAGAACATATCTAAAGCCCTTGTAAGCAGTGGCGGGATTCCACCAAATCAATGTGAACAAGCTGAAAGCGGGCATAGGTTGTGAAAAGCAGCTGAGTGGGGGCGAAGTATGCCGAGAGACTTTGTTTTGCTGGCATGGAGAATACGTGCGAGCTCAAGTTTGGCAATCATGCCGCATGTCACGCTACACAAACTATTCAGAAACCAAGCGGGTAGAAACTTTAACATCAAGATGAGCCAAAGTATGAAATTTCTCAAACACTTGTCTTTGAAGAGGCTTGGGAATAAAGGGGCACAAGGTGCCAGTAGACTCATCACACCACACCTTGCCTGCAATGCCCAGAAAGGTAGTGTACTGGTTTAAGTGATGAGCTATGATCAGAGATTGCAACCAAGGCATATCAGTCAGGTCAATCAAGAAAGTTACTGCACCTGCACGGGATAAGAAATCAGTGACGACATTTTCCACACCTCTGATATAACAAGTCTTAGCAAACTAGAGAACATAATCCAAGTGATGGAAATGTCATGGCGGTGGGTCAGAGGGAGGATTCTTAATCGCCGAGACCAAAGGTTTATGATCAGTTAACACATAGAAGTCCCTACCCTCAACCTCAGTTCAGAAGTGTTTAATGGCCTCATAAACAGCAAGCAGATGAGTGATGAGTGATGGTAACAGCACTAGCTAAAAGCTTTTCCAAATCATCAAATGCCTTCTCCATGGCAGGAGACCATGGGATGGTTCGGTTGCCAGAAGTATTCGGGCCGGCCAACGGGGCCTGAATTTCAGCAGCTGCAGGTAGGTGTTTACAATAGTAATTAATTGTTTCGATAAACCTACGCAGCTTCTTGTTAGTGTGGGGGTGTGGCATGTCAAGAACTGGCTGAATCTTGTCTGGATGAGGGGTGAGACCATCTGCATAAACAATGTAACTTAGAAATGTGACAGATGGCTGGTGCAACTGCAATTTTTTATTGTTAAGTTCGACCCCAACAGCAGCAAGAGAGTCTTTTACAATCTTCACATGCTTGATACACTGCTCTAAGGTAGAAGCGAACACAAGAATGTCATCCAAATAGACAAAACAGAAATCGAGTTGAGACATTACTTTGTTGATAAATCTCTGCCACATTTGAGGTACTTTCTTTAGGTCAAAGGGAGTCATAATAGCAGTTTTTCAATGTCCTCAGGGGCCACTGAAATCTGATGAAAAGCATGTTTTCAATCTAGCACAGAAAAATTAGTCCCAGCAAGTGCATAGTTAAAGTCTGCAACATGGGGAACAGGGTACTTGTCGATGACTGTGTGAGTGTTAAGTTTGGTGTAGTCACCAACCATGCACCTAGAACCGTCTTTTTTCTGCACGAAATGAATTGGGGAATCCCAGCACCCAGAAGAAGGTTCAGTAATGCCATCTTTTAGCAACTGGTCAAGCTGCTCGCACGCAATTTCCGTAAATTCAGGTTTTAAGCAGTGTGGGCAGAGCATGATTGGCATTCTGTCAGTAAGGCAAAGTTTACATTGAGTACCGTTAGTTACAACACTCACACTAGGCGCAGTGCGAACGGCAGCTGTCTGTGACATAGTACAGGTGGTGGCGGCTGGGCGGAGCTGTGGCGCTAAAGGCGTAGAAGTACAGATGTGCCAACCACCTGCAAGTTGAGTGCCACTGACAAGAAAGTTAGGCGGGGCAAAGTTGATACACTAGTCAGAAGTTACAGAAAGTGTTACTCGCAGCGCTGATAGCACAGTTTGCACATTAGCAGGTGCTGTTCCCCTGGCAATGGGTTTCTGTTTACATACAGCTGAATACGAACGAGGCAAAGAAAAAGTATTGTCAAACCCACTGGCAGACGAGCGCCCTGACACAGGATTATAAGAATCGCCCATAGGGGCCACACTATGACTAACCTGTGTGTTTTGTTGCATAGCACCAGAGAGCAGTACTAGGACTTGCTGTGCAGAGTTGAGCAGAAACTGGTTGGCAGTAAGGTGGTGAGACAGGTTGAAGGAGGTTCACTTGCACTTGTTCCATCTGTAGTTTAGCACGAGCAGCTTCAAGTTTGACAATAGTGTCAGCACACTCACGATTAACATAGAGGTATTCACTTTTCAACTGTTAAACTTGTACATGTTTGTCACAAAGTTTGTCAACAGTAAATTCCAGCTTAGCAACAATGTCTAAACACTCGCGAACAGCACTAACACTCTATCGATTAACACAGGTTGACGGAGCACACTCGATCTGGAGTTGCTTCTCAGGGTAATAAGCCATGTCATATAAAAGGTCTGGAGACAGCTTATAGTGGCGCAAAAAGTCCATACCTAAGATAGGCTCGTCCACCTGAGCAATCAGGAAGGTCCACTTAAACTTAAAGTCAGGTAACAGAGTTAGCGTATAAGATGTGTAACCAGAACACTGCAGGTTGGTTGAGTTGAAAGCACGTAGTGTCGTGTTCAACTGGCAGATCTTGCCAGAGGCGAGTCTTGCTAGCAGGAGTGACACATCTGAGTGTAGAGTAGGTGTGGGGTGGCACCGTGAAGTAGCATTGCAGGAGGAGGTGCCAGAGCCTACCTGCACCTGGTATTTGGGTACTTGCAAGGTGGTCTGCATTGCTTTGCCTCATTGCCGAAACAGTAATGATAATAACAATAGATGTGCGACGGCAGCAAATCATGATAAGTGGCATCTGACAAAAGCGGTAGCGTAGGACTTTTGCTTGAAGAGCGGACGGACTCTGCAGGCGGAGGCAGGGTGGCTAGCTTGACCAACTTCTGAGATCCTGGAGGAGGTGGAGAGGGGTGATCTTTCTTGCCCCTATTGCTGCTGCGGCCACCAAAAGCTGCAGGTTTGAATGAACCAGGATTGAAGGTGAGGATCCCACGAAGACCACCGTACGACTTGTATGCTGCAAAGACACTGTCGGCAGTAGCAACATCTCATCCACTGAGGCCGTGGGCTTCTGGGACAGAGTAAGGCCGACATGGTGAGGTAATTTATCCATCCATATTGGTGATAAAGCATTGTATCAGTAGAAGTGAAGTAGATGCGACCGAACGAAGGCGGCGCCAAAGCTGAGAGTGAGTGTTTCTCCCTAACTGCTCAGCATTCAGGACTCAACAAATTGAGTCAGCATTGGTATGACCTAAGCATTGTAGAATAGTCACCTTAGCATATGAGTAATGTAACAGTTGAGCAGGCTTGCCGACCAAGTCCCTAATTAAGTCTTCATGTTCATAAAGGCTCGACATTAAGCACAAAAAGTGAACAGACTCGTCCAACTTGCAATGATTAAAAATGTCTTCCACTATGTTGAACCACAATTTTGCTCAGACCAGCTTGAAAGGTGGTAACCTGGGTAAGTTGGCAAGCTGATGAGAGACAGCATGTGTGGTGGAAGCTGATGAAGGTGAGGGTGGAAGGTGAAAGTTGACCCACTGACGATTAGTAGGAATCTTGTTCTGAGGAGAATACAGGGGCGGCGTAGAAGGCAGCGAGGCACTGGCTGGCGTGGCTGAGGGTACCTATTCTTGAGGTGGAAGCATCTGGTACTCCTGATGGTTCCCCTTTAGGTCATGAGAGAGGGCAGCCTCGACATCAATTGAAGAACTGTCAGCAGCCTGAAATCCTACTTGACAAGAGTTTGCATCAAAATGATGAAAATGTTCAAAGTTTGGCACACTCATAAACATGGTGGGGCAGGATGCCGTGTGCTACATGCGTGTGTAAGGATACACTGGTAGCACACTTGAATTCAATCTGGAACTCTGAGGTGCAACATGCGAAATCTTAGAATAACCAGCAAAATTTTCACTAAACACATGTGGCGGCAGCGACGTCGACTCATTTTTTGCATTGCTGGTGTGGGAAGGACAGAACATATCTGGGCTGCCATATCATGAGTTCATTGTAGGTGCAGCGTGAGCCACGTGCTGCAACAGTAACAAAGTCCCAGAGCTGTAGGTAGGTTGCGAATTATTTCTAAATTCACATGCTACAAGGTTGTAGAAGTCCACATCATGATGAAAACCTGGTGGCAGTCGCGAAATCGGCAGTGGCGCATGCAGAGTCCAGTGCTGAGCCATTGAATGCCAAACCGGCAAGGGAACACGAATGCGTATTTACTGGCACAGTAGGACACACTTTATTGAAACAAATTAATGATTCACATCAGAAATTGTAGTCGGGGTCACCAATGAAGGAGATGGTGATCAGGTTGGAAATAACCTGACAAATGTGCTTCATGCCCTAACTTTATTCTCTTCATTGATGCTAACAAAAGCACCAGTGCCCAAAGAGCATACATCACCAAGATATTATAAAACATGGTTGATATCAACCTCAAGTCGATCAAATGTCAGTGCATTTGAAGGCATTCACACCTACTGGTGGGATGTAGAGAGCATGGATACCATGATTAGCAGCACACGTGCTGTGGAACAATACTCATATGTCTGGTGGCTTAAGTAGCTGATGGGAGGACTTACACTGTATTTACTACAATGTTAAATAAATGGAATATTTGAATAAAAAGGGGAAGAGAGTTTTGAGGGAAGCTATGAAAACAAATTTATATTGGTCTGTTGTAAAAGTATGCTGACAGATTACATTGACATACAAATGTGTAAATGAACAATAATTATATCAGAGCATACCTATCAGATGAACACAAATAAACTGGATTAGTATATGGCTCATAGTATAGTGACATAAATGTGTCAAAATATATGTCATGTCAGTTACAATGTTTTAATCAACAGTTGCCCAAGACAAATAGAAAGTTTAAGATTTGAATATAGCATTGCTGTTTCCATACACTAAAAGAGATACTGTGGTGGGAAACATGATCCTAATTCTCCTGTGTCTCCTACAGGAATGGTTTGAATTGGCCTTTTGGAGAGCATCCTCAGAGCTATTTGGCTAGTTATTAACTTTTGGCTTATGAAGATAGTTCACATAACATGCGAGCAGCGTAGTGCAGGATGTACTATTACATATTTTATGATTATTCAGTTAGTAAACTGTCACTCTGGTTGAACAGAAGTGTAAAATCTTCTTTGATCCATACACATAGTGACTCTATATGTGAAATATTTCTCTTGGGCTTTTTTTTGTGGTTACTGAAGTGAAATCATTGTAAGTAATTTCTAGGATCGCATTTATGCTTTTCATTGGCAAGACATTCATTATGAATTATATCTTAATCTATATTGAATAAATATCTTTATGCTTAACACAAGCATTTGAACATACTTAGTAAGGAATAATTTGGATGTTGTGAGAGCAGTCCTAAACTAATGTTTTGTGAACTGCGTAGCTCAATGGTCTTTGTGGCATTCAGGATAATAATGTAACATTTTATATAGTATTTCATTAAACACAGATTCATACTTGAGACACATTTTACTCAGTAAAACAAGTGAAAAATAAACTGATTAAACTCTCATTTATGAAGCCAAATGTGAACTTGAATTGTTATTTCATCTTGGATGTGAACTGACATATCAGAAGTGCATTCATTCTAAACATTTTATTCTGTGTCAATGTATTGAAGTTTACTGATATACTGAATTGCTGACTTACATTCTTCATTAAGGTTTTTCAGCCCGTCATCTGTAAGATCTGACATCTGCCTTCCAATTTCTGAAACTCTAGGTTGTTTGGATGGACGGGGTGTGAGTGAGACCACCTTTAGAAAGTATGGTCGGTAAATTCCTTGTCCTACATCACTTGTATCCACAGTGAAGACTGAAAGACATACATAGATAAAGTTAACACAATACTCACCACTTCCTTTCCAGATTAAGACTTTAAATTTATATTAACAGCATTGTAGTCTTACAATGGTTCTCAGGAGTTTCATTATTATTTTGTTTGTAGAAGGCAAGAAAATACATCATATATTAATATTTGTATGATTTCTGAGTACAACTAACATTGTTTCTATTCATTTTTCTTGAATATTTTAAGTTAATTTACATTTACCATGATAGAGTAACTGCTTGCTTGTTTCAGCTTGGTTCCACTTGGTATCTGAACTAGAAATTTTTGTAGGTTTTCAGTTATTTGTAACTCAGAATTACACATGTAAAATGACATTTTTATACAACTAAATGTAGCAGTATGTCTAATAAGGAGTAAGGAAATAAAAATGTGGGTATGTCATGTTGCAATCTGCAGGTGGTCCTGAATAATAAAGGGTGTGTTGTCCAATGGCTAGCAGCGACAACTGACATTCAGTGTGTGATAGGACGCCGAGGTGAATATGGTTCGTACCAAGCGGTGTTTACTTTAGTGGCGAAGAGGTTATTGGTTGCATGGTCTTCCTGCCATACCCATGGCAGAGGTACTTAGCACTTTGTTGTTGAATCTTCAGTCATTGCCGGAAGTTTTGGCTCAACATATTGCTTTCCTCATGGTGTCTATTGACACCTTAACTAGGGCTGTGTCACAACAAGTTAGATTGCTCTCTTCAGTGCCCATGCCTTCGTTTCCGCCATTTGGTGAAAATGCTGACGATTGGTCTGACTACATGCAGCACTTGCACTAGCACTTTGTTGCTTTCCAGGTATGTGGTGTTGGTAAGCAAAAGCTTTTATCCTTTTGTGGCTTTTGCCTGTTCTTTTTTGCTTATTGGGTGATTTGATGCCGTTTCAGTCAAAGGCATCCTTTTCCTTTTCGTATATCTGTTTCCTCTTTGCGTCCTACTTTCGCTGCCACTCTCATGTGGTGTCAGCTTGTGATTCCTTCTACCATACACGTAAATAGCCAGGCTAGTCATACCGCTTTGGCCACGGAAGTGCAGGGGCTGGCCCGTCATCGTAAGTTTCAGTTCGAGCCGCATGGAGATTCGTATGTGGACTCTATGGTCCACGATGTTTTGATCTGTTTTGCTATCGTCCTGGACGTTTTCAAGCAAGCTCTTCAATCTGATGACCCTTCTTTAGCTGAGGTTTTGCATATTGCGTGTGCATTTGAAGTTTCTGAGGCAGTGGGAAATCAGCTTTCTGCATGGGGGCAGGTATCCTCGGTGGACGAATCAGCTGGGTATTCGCAGCAGCTGTTTCTGTGGTGGCTGTAGTTAACTTGCACCCCCATTCTTCCCTTCTAGCACCTCGGTGCCCACCTGTGTCTTATGTGCAGAGGGAACAGGAATGCGCATCGCCCACTTCAGAGAGCAAGCGGATTTCTTTCTTTCTTGCTGGGCGGCCCATTCTCGGATCAAATGTCATCGCTGTGGAAAATTCAGACACATTACCCAAGTGTGTCGCTTCTCCATATGGAGCCGCAACAAGACCTCATACCCTTGTGAGTTCAGTGATTCACCCATGGATATTAATTACATCATTCCCATAGGTGTACAGATACCGAAATTGTTTATTGACCTCAACATTCTGCGGAAAATTGTCACACTTCAAGTGGATACGGGTGTAACGACCTCACTTGTAAGCTCAGCTACTCATCAAGCATTTGGCTTCTCCATGTTAGGTCTGGCACTGTCTGTGTTGGTTGGCTATGGTGACCACCACATTCCACTCATGGGGTCGTTTGTGGCTGCGGCCACGTATCGGAATATTAGACATGCAGTGCCATTTGTGGTCGTTAACAGTGCGGCAGCTACAAATACCTTTGACCTTGACACATTCCATACCTTTGGCTTTAATATTACTGCTTCTGTCTGCTCAGTTTCTAATCAAATTGTGTACGAGAGTCTCTCTGAGCTATGTGCAGAATTAGCATCTTTCTTTGCACCAGGTCTTGGATGTGCTATGATTTTGTGGGCCTGCATTACACTTAAACTGATGGCTCGCCCTGTATTTTGTAAGGCTTGGCCCCATCCAATCGCCCTCTGTGGTGCTGTTAAAACTGAATTAGATTGTCTCACAGCTGAGGGTAGTTTGCATCCTGTCACAACCAACGAGTGGGCCTCAGCTCTAGTTGTCATATGCAAGCCCTCAGGGGCCCTGCACTTACGTGGTGACAAAGAAAACTGTGAAATCCAACTCCATCATTGATTCTTTTCTGATGCCTCGCCCAGTGTAATTGATACATCAATTGTCGGGGGCCAGTACTTTTTTGAAGATACATCTGGCGGAGGCATATCTGCAGTTGCCTGTGGATGATGAATCCAAGCAGGCACTAGCAATTTCCACACCTTTTGGCCTGTTCCAGTATCAATGGTTGCCGTTCAGAGTGACGAGTGCTCCCGCAATCTTTCAGTGTTTTTTGGAGCAGTTGCTAGCACCGGTACCCTGTTGCGTGAACTACATGGATGATGTTGTGGTGATGGCGTCCACAGCTCAGACCATATTGCCAACCTCCACTCCTTGTTTTGTGTCTTGGAGGCGGCTGGTCTCCGCTGTAAGTTCCATAAATTTCCTTTTTCCAACCTTCTATTTTGTACTTTGGCTATGAGGTGTCTTGGTTGGGGATGTACCCCGTGACCAATCATGTGCATGCAGTGGCGGATCTTCCCCATCCGTCCTCTGTTCAAGAACTTCAGGTATTCCTGGGTAAGGTCACCTATTATCAGCGTTTTCTCCCACAGGTGGCCACAGTGGCGCATGTCTTGCGCCAATTGCTGCATTAGGGCGTCCGTTTCTGCTGGTCTCCGGCATGTGAGCTTTTCGAGCACTTAAGGCAGCCCTCCTTGTGGCTCCTTGCCTTGCTGCATACACCCCAGGGGTTCCACTAGTGGTAGTGGTTGATGCCTCTCAGCATGGTGTGGGGGCGTTGCTGGCGCATTGGTTTCCAGATAGGTCAGAACACCCGTTGATGTTTGCATCTCTACACTTACAGAGGTGCAGCACTGGTATTCACATCTGGACAAGGAGGTTCTAGCCATCATGATTGTTCTCAAAAAGTTTTATGTTTATGGGTCCAAGTTCATCCCATACACAGACCACCGCCCACTAGTGTCATTGTTCCACCTGTCAGCAGCTTTTCCAGACAAGGCGACCCATCGTCTCCAACACTCAACCTTGTACGTATCCCACTTAATTATGAGATACAAAGATACAGTACCGGTTGACAGTTTATCATGCTAACACTGATGCTCTCTCTCACCTCCTGGTAGGCCCTGATGTGGCCTTTGATACAGAAGAAAGTTTGTGTTTTGTGGTTGACGAGTCAGCAGCAGAAATAGTCACGTATATTGGCCAGGCATAGGTGGGGACATAGTTTGTCTCATAGTAGGGTGCTCCTCTTGTGCTTCCCAACAAGCAGCTCCTTGCTCATCTCTATCCTCATGGCCCGCTCCATCCACACCTTGGAAGCAACTCCATGTCCATTCTGCTGGGCCCTTCTTGGTCAGCTATTGGCTGGTGGTCCTCGAGGCATACTCCCCGTTCATTGTTCGCCTGGCCTCAATGTCTGGGGATGTTACTATGCGCTCAGTGTTGAAGATATTTTCTATTGAAGGTCTCCTGGCCACGTTGGTGACAGATAACTGGCCAAAATTTACCTCACAACATTTTTAATACTTTTATTCTACCTATGGGATCCGCCACGTCCTCGCCCCATTTTCACCCACAGTCTAATGGGACAGCATAGCAATTTGTCTACACTTGTGTCTCAAATGAATAATTATGTGCCACATCTTTCGGTGGTCGATGCGCTGCTTTGGTTCCTATCATCAAATTAGTTCACACCAGCCAGACCACATAAACCCGCCTAGCTTATTCATGGCTGCTCTCATTGGACACTGTTGTACCTTTTGCATCAAGGCACACCCATTTCCCATCCTATTCCTTTGTCTCTTTTTGCCCTGGGCTCAAGACTATGGCCGCCATCCTAACTGGATCCTGACTGTGGTCATTCGAGGGGGTGCAGCCGTCTTCTATGTGAGGTCTGTTCTTCCACTGGTACCCTCACCTACCACCACGACCTGCTACGGGTCCATCATCCTTCTCCCTCACCTACAAACTCTTCCCCTATCTGAAGCATTCCCCCATCATACTGCAGCGTGGTTGGGGGAGGATCGTCTCCCAGTTTCAATCCCGCAGTCATCAGCCGATCAGTGGGGGGACGTCCTGCTGTCGTTGGTGGCTGGGTCCCACTTCCCTGGCATCCAGCTCCAAGGAGTGGACAGCTCTGGTCGCCAGCAGTGGAGGTACCCTGCTGCCCACTGACATAGACCCAGAGGTTTTGATGGAGGTGCTGCCAGATGCTCAGTGACCTCTGGCGAGTACACATGGGTCGCGCAACAGCAGCTCTTCACTGTAAGTTAACTGGCTTCTTAATAGAAGCGACTTATTTTAATTTTGTGCATGCTTCCTCTTACAGTTCATCAAACTTTTGTGTGCTCGCGTGTTTATTTATTCAGAATCGCGTTTAATTGACAGATCAGTCTTGATATTGTGATTTATTAGCTCATGTATGTATTTTTCAGATTCACTGTTTATAAACAGTTTAGTGTTAGGTACATATTTTTTGAAGCTTGCTGTTTATCAAACTTTTGTGTTCTTGATTATCAAAGGAACAGTTTAATGTCCACATTCGTATACTTATCAGATTTATGTCGAAGTTACAGTTTAGTGTATTCTTCCACAGTTTAAATCACAACAGTCATACTTATTTAGAACATACATATGTTTTTAGAATCACTAGGAACTATTACTGCTGTGTACAGATACAGGCCATGTTGGTGACTCTTTGCTCGCAGCTTCAGGTGGCGTTGGCTTTGCTGGCAACGCTTGAGACTGTGGTGGGTGAGCACCGCTGTTGTGGACCCAATCCTTGGTGTATTTGGAGGTCTCCTTAGCATGTGTCAGGTGGCATAAGACTTTGCAGGGGACTGAATTAGAGGCCTCCCCGGTTAGTCTTACGAAGAGATTCGAGGCACTGTTTGTGGCAGTTGATGTTTCTGATGCAGATGGTGTCGCTTGTCCTGTGGTCACCCCTCTGCCTGCAAGATCTGGGCACTCACAGAGGGTTGGTTTGTTAGTAGTTGGGAGCTCCAATGTTAGGGGGGTTATGGGGCCCCTTAGGGATGTGGCTGCTAGGGAGGGAAGAAGTCCAATTTGCACTTCGTGTGCATACCGGGGGAAGTTATTCCAGATTTGGAATGGATCCTTCTGGATGCCATGAAGAGCACAGGGTGCAGCCAACTGCAGATGGTGGCTAATGTCAGGACCAACAATATGTGTCACTTTGGATTGGAAGAGATTCTCCCTGCTTTTGAGCAGCTATCGGAGGTGGTAAAGACTACTAGTCTTGCTTACAAGATGAAGGCAGAGCTCACCACCTGCATCATAGTCGACAGGACTGAATGCGAGCCTCTGGTTCAGAGCTGAGAGGAGGTTCTGAATCATAGGCTCAGACGGTTCTGCAACCGTGTGGGCCACAGATTCCTTAAATTGCGCCAAAGGATAGTGGGTTTTCGGGTTCTGCTAAATAGGTCAGGAGTCCACTACTCTCAAGAAGCAGCTACACGGGTAGCGGGGGCTGTGTGGCATGGACTGGTTTTTTTTATGGTAGAGGGCCTTGAGAACACACAAAATGGGTTTCAGTCTCAAAGGGTGCAGGTCAGACACAGGACAAATGCAGATCTAGGAACCATTGGTGTAACAGTTGTAAACGGTTGTAGCTGTGTTGGAAAAGTTCCAGAGCTCCAATCCCTGATAGAAAGTACTGAGGCACAAATTGTTATAGGTTCTGAAAGCTGGCTGATGCCAGAGATAAGTCCAGCCAAAAATCTTACAAAGGGGCAAATGGATAGATTAAATAAAAAAGGGGTGGCATATTTATTGCTGTTACAAATGGTTTGTCCTGCAGTGAAATTGAGGCATATACTTCCTGTGAGTTGGTATGGGTACAGGTTATACCTGACTACTGAAATACATTAATAATTGGATCTTTTTATTGGCCCCCTGACTCAGATGATGCAATTGCTGAAATGTTCAAAGAAAGCTTGAATCACATTTCAGACATGTACCCGAACCATACTGTTATCATTGGTGGTGACTTTAATTTACCCTCAATATATTGGCATAAATACATGTTCAAAATCAGAGGCAAATATAAAACATTGTCCAAACTAATTCTGAAAGTTTTTTCTGAAAACTACTTCAAACAGTTAGTTCATAAAGCCACTAGAATAGTAAATGGTTGCAAAAATACGCTTGATCTCCTAGCAACAAATAATCCTGAGCTAAGAAAGAGCATCAAAACAGATATATGGATTAGTGAAAATAGAATTATAGTAGTGAGACTGCATATTGAAAAACATATCTATTCAAAGAATCAGATAAAAATTCGTTTCACACTTTCATGAGTGATAGCCTCCAGTCTTTCAAAACTAAAAATGCGAGTGTAGATCAGTTGTGGCTTACTTTGAAAGACATAATATTAGTAGCAATTGAGAGATTTTACCAAATAAATTAATAAAAGAGGGGGCTGACCCCTCATTGTACACAATACAGGTCGGATCACTGTTGCAGAAGCAAAGAGAAATGCATGCAAAATTTAAACAGACACAGAATCCCCAAGACTGTCAATCTTTTACAGAAAGTCGCAATCTAGTGCGGACTTCAATGTGAGAAGCTTATAATAGTTTCCACAATGAAAACCTGTCTCGTAATCTGGCAGAAAAATTCAAAGAAATTGTGGTCATATGTGAAGTACACTAGTGGCAAAACATAAACAATACCTTCACTACGCGATAGCAATGGTAACACTACCAATGACAGTACTGCTAAAGCAGAATTGCTAAACACAGCTTTCTGAAATTCTTTCACCAAAGAAGACGAAGTGAATACTCCAGAATTCGAACCAAGAACAGCTACCATCATGCGAAATTTAGAAGTAGATGTTCCTGGAATATTAAAACAACTTGAAGTCACTAAACAAAAACAAATCTACTGGGCAAGATTGTATACCAACTAGATTCCTCTCAGAGTAAGCTGATGCAATAGCTCCATACTTAGCTATCATATACAACTGATCACTCAGCAAAAGATCTGTACCCAAAGACTGGAATTTTAGTCACTCCATTATTCAAGAAAGGCAATAGGAGTGATCCCCAAAATTACAGGCCTATCTCATTGATGTCAATTTGCAGTAGGATTTTGGAACATATACACTGTTCAATCACTATGAACTACCTCGAAGAGAACGATGTACAGTAGAGTCCCGAAAACGCAGAACTCAGTAACCCGGTAGTCCAGATTAACTCGGCCACACCCCAGCACAACCCCTGGAATTATTCCAGGCTTGCAGAATGCAGGATACAAGTAAAATCGTATTGTATAGCAGTACAGGTTATGCTATGTATGGGCCACGACAATGATCTTTTCTTGTGCCACCTACACTCTATTTAAGACTCTTTCGAGTTTCATTAATTCAGTATGTAGATGTATTTTCATACTAAAAACAATTGTGATCAAAATTAAACTTACAGGAGTGCATTTTTTACAGTGTCATTTAAAATCAGCTTAGGTGTGATGGACAATGATGAACTTAGTTACAGCGGACCACAATGACCCTCATGTGACGTGCCCGCGCACGCTCTGCTGCTCAGCCTGCCTACAGCCTTTGTCTTTTTTTAACCGCGTTTTGTGAAGTCCATGTGCATGTAAGTAATGAATATCATTTATTATTCAAAAGAGATAGATTGGCTAGCCAGTACTTACGTTTTTGCTGTACTGCCGATAGTTACACTCAGAAAAAAGGAGGAAAATAATGAGCTTTCGGAACTGTGTTCCTTCTTCTACCTGAAGAAGAAACACAGTTCCGAAAGCTCATTATTTTCCTCCTTTTTTTCTGAGTGTAACTATCAGCAGTACAGCAGAAAGGTAAGTATCTATCTCTTTTGAATAATAATTTATCATCTCTGTGGAGAATTTCCATATTAATGAATATCATTTGTTAGATATTGAATTAAATTTATTTTGTGTTTCTGTATTCCATCATTTGTACTGTATTCTAAACTAACAATAGAAAGTATTTTATAACAAAAAAGAAAAATCTTACCTATTATTTTTTTTAACACCGTTCCTTATAACCCAGCATTTTCACAAACTCGGTCAACCTTCAGTCCACATTAGACTGAGTTTTCGGGACTCTACTGTATTAACCAGTAGTCAACATGGATTCATAAAGTATCACTCTTGTGAAACACAGCTTGTCCTCTATTCACATGAAGTGATAAGTGCCATTGACAAAGGATCTCAAATTGATTCTATATTTCTGGATTTCTGGAAGGCTTTTGACATTGTTCCTCACAGGGGTGAAAGTGTCATGGAAATGTTGCATGATTTGAGGTGGAAATCTTTAAAAGAATGACATTATTCGTTGAGGCAAGATCTATTTGAAAAATTTCAATCAATGACTTTTACTTCTGAATCTGAAAATATTTTGCTAGCACCCACCTACATAGGGAGATATGACCATCCCAATAAAATAAGAGAAATCAGATCGAAAACAGAGCAATTTAAGTGTTCTTTCTTCCCGTGCACTATCGAAGAATGGAATGGTAGAGAAAGGTTATGAAAGTGGTTAATGAACCTTCTGCCAGGCACTTAAATGTGATTTGCAGAGTATCTATGTAGATGTAGATGCAGAAGAGGATGGAGGACCGGCTACCAGTGGCAGATCCTCAAGTGCCACTGATAGCCCAACTTTGCAGAACTATCAGTGGCAGATCCTCAAGTGCAGGGAACTTACATTTTCAGTTCCTGAACCACTAGTGGAATCCCTCATTGTGGCAGATCCTCAAGTGCCACTGATAGTCTGACTTTGTGGAACTATTGTGCTTTTCTGAAATGTTGACCTTTACAATGGTGGGATAGTTCTGTGAAGTTGGACTATCAGTGGGAAATCCTCAAGTGCAGGCAATTTATAATTTCAGTTCCTGAAATAATTGCCTCGCCTGTACCTGGTTCACAAGGCTGGATTTATATTATTACAACCAAAGAAAATAAAGCTACAGGCAGACTTGATGTTCACCTACAGAAGTTTGGATTAACAGAGCAAGGACCAATCCATCTTTCAAATTCTATATACGAAGCCTGTCTACTATACTAGTGGCTGACATAGCTCCTCTCTGGAATCAAGTTGACACTTATTTAATACAAGGAAGAGATTTTCTGCTTAGCAATTGTCCTTTGAATGCTGTAAAATTAGAAGTTGCAGTGGAAGTTGTCCTGAAGATGGTCTCACAAACAGCCCGAAATTTCCATGCAATCAAGACTGTGTTTAAAAAAATTATAATTTCATTAACTATCGCTGTTTCTCCAGAAATGTATTCTAAAATTACAAAGTAATTATTTGAAAAAGCTATTAATCTATATTTTGATATGAAATACTATTCATTTAACCATTTTAATACTATTCATTTAGTTACAACTGTAGCTCACTGTCATCACCCCATGCCTGTTACTCAGTATTACTTATGCTATCTTTTACTATAGCCAGTTGCAAATAATTGTTTACTTTTCCATTATAATTAATGTAATTAATACAATTAACAATACGTAATTTTCAGTGACAAGGTTTGAAACATATAAATAGGATGCGCTCGCAGCATGTAAGAGAGTATTGTTTAGTCAATTATCAGGGCCACAATCCACGCCAGCTCAAAGTATTGTTTATTGTTTTGTCCATGAACTGAAACACAAGCCATGCCAGTTTGAACTTTAATGTCAAACAATTATGTAAAAATTTGTCAATCTTGTTACTGTGGAAAGTGTATTTACCATGATTAATTAATATTTGTGCCTCATTATGATGTACACTTCAAACTTTTGTATTCCACTCACTCAATTGTATTATTTATGTGTGAAATGTGCATTCCTGGTCACATTAAATGTAATTAATGAGATTTGTAAGCTTGTGTGTCTCTAACTGATGAAGGCTTAAACAGCCTAAAGCTCTAACATTGCATTCTCTTATTTGTGCCTTTGTACGGCTCATAGGACGTATCTGTGGTGAGTAAGCAACCTATCCTACTCAAAAGTATTGTTGGATCATTCCTGCAATTTCCATTGTTTGATTTAAACTTCACACTTTCCAATGTTTAGAGTCTACTGTCAATTTTGATACAATAGAGATATGTTATTTAAATAATTCTGCAGTTTTTTTTTTTTTTTTTGTTTTTTTTTTTTTTTTTTTTTTTTGTTTTTTTTTTTTTTTTTTTTTTTTTACTTTTGATGATGTAATAAGATGTTAAATGACAGCATCATTTGCAAACAACCTAAGAGGACTGCTCTGATTTTCTCCCAATCATTGACATAGATATGGAACAGCTGAGACATTATAAACCTACCCTGGGGAACCCTACATATCACATCTATTTTAGTTAATGTATTTCCATCAGTTAATATGAACTGTGTCATCTCTGACAACAAATCACGAATAGTCACATATTTGAGATGATATTCTATAAACATGCAATTTGATTAAAAGTTGTTTGTGAGGTACAGTTTATGGAAATAGAGAAATATGGAATAAATTTGAGTTTCCTTGTCACAATCACTCAGCACTTCATATGTGTAAATAGATAGTTGTTTTTCGCAAGAATGATTTTTTCTAAATATATGTTAACCATAGATTTTGTTTGAGGTTATTCACATTGATTGAACATGATACACTATATTTTCCAAACGTTTGGTCCAAATCAAGATCAATGATATAGGCTTGCAATTTAGTGGCATATTCATATTGCCATTCTTGAACATCACTCTGACCTGTGCAGCTTTACAATCTTTGGGTACAGATTCTTTGTTGAATGAGTGGTTTTATATGACATAAGTATGGAGCTCTCATATGAACATACTCTGATAGAACCTTAGTTGGTATAAGATATGGAATGGAAGACTTATTGTTATTAAATGATTTAAGTTGCTTCACAATAATCAAAGGATATCTACTTCTGTGTTACTCAATTTGACAGATGTTCTTAATTTGAAATCTATAATACTGACTTCATCTTCTTTGATAAAAGAATTGCAGAACACTTTGGTAACTCTGCTTTAACAGTATTGTCATGAGTAACATCATCATAATTCTCGTTTAGTGACAGTAGTGTTTGTGTTTCACCTTTAGTATACTTTACATTTCTTTAGCTTTCTTGCCAAATTTCCAGAGAGGAAAATAATGTAAACATCTTGTATTGATGGCCTCACTAAATTTTGAGCATCTGTGTAAGATCACAAAGCTGGGGATTCCGCGTTTGTTTAAATTTGGCATGATTTTTAATTGTTTCTGCAAGCATAATCTGACCTGTGTTGTGAACCAAAGGAACCAACGTCATCTTTTATTAATTCATTTGGTATAAATCTATCAATTGTTGTCAATACTATTTCTATGAATTTCAGCCGTAGTTGGCCTACATTATCATTTATAATTTGGAAGGAGTGGAGACTGTCTCCTAAGAAGGCATTTACTGCAGTTATCTTTGCTTTTGTGAATTGATAAATTTTTTGTTTATTTTTGATGAATCTGGGACTTCCAAATCACTTTAACAACCATGTATTCACTAGTCCCTGTATAAATTTTGATGCTAATTATGAACTCAGAATTATTTCTTGCTAAGAGATCAAGTGTGTTTTAACAACCATTTAGTATTCAAGTGTGCTTATGAACTAATTGCTTGAAATAATTTTCAGAGAATGCATTTAGCACAATTTTGGGCAATGCTTAATTCGTACCCCAGCAATTAAACATATATTTTCACCAACAGATCAAGAGTAAATTGAAATCATCACCTATTACAATTGTATGATTCGGGTACATGTTAGAAATTAGATTCAAGTTTTCTTTCAACCTTTCTGCTATTAGACCTACATTGTCTCAAGTTGGTAAAATACCTGTGATTTTCTTGAGGGCTTTGCCACTATAGTTATTCAGGCAGATGGTCTGTAAAAGCATCTGATAGAAGTGTTTGAACCTCATTTGATGTTTAATTCCACCCAAACTGCTTCACATTTGGAATCTGTTAAAATTTCTCTATAAGATATGAAGTTCTGTAAGGTGTTAAACTTGCCATCATCGCTGGTACCTAGTCTATCACTGCAAATCTAAGCCCAAGTCTAATTACACCTATATGTATAACTCCACTGAGCAACTGTATTGCACTTCATGCAGCTAGATCTTCAAAGCAAAACTCAGTTATGAGCCCACAACTGAGCCCACCACAATACGGACTAAATGATTGACTTAGTCACTGTTGCCAGACATGGCGAGGAGGACATTATCATCATCATCATCATCATCATCATCATCCCAACTGAATTTAGAATTTCACTGCTATTCACACCCAGTTTACTGGCTTTCTGGCATTACAACCATTAAGTGAGACTAAGTAAGGGACTTCAACAATGATGCCCTTACAGTTTACTAACACCCATTAACAATTTCACCTTAAAGTCTGCAAGGTTGAAAGTCCTCTTCTGCGAGTAATGTTGCACATTACATTCAGCATGCTTACTGTCATCCTCAAATTCACAAAATCAAAGTTTTTAGATTATATAGGGATATTAAGACACTAGTGATTATTGAGAACATTTGTCACAGAGATGGCAGAGGTATCAATAAAATATTTCCAGTATTAATCAAAAACCATAATAAAGTATTTATTAGTAATATTTTATCAAGACCAGGAAATTTTGAATTGACACCTTAAATTAAAACTAAAATAAGAAAGTTTAACTGTCATATTTATGCTAGAACTAATTTTGTTTTTCATATGTATTAATCCTTAAGCAGTTATAAGAAAATGTAAATTATTACTTAATTTGTCATGACCAAATGACTAATTTTGAAGCCTTTTATTACTTGCAAAAGATACATTAGTTTGTTGTTCAAGCTGTCTTATTTTTACTGGAAGTAACACAGCGTTCGGCCGCAATAAATCTGTTAATTGATCACAGATTGATTTTGGCTAGGTAACTATCCATCATCAGGTGTCATGTTGTAGGTATATTTCACAAGCTGCCGTTTACATTCAAGTGGTACAAGTTTACAGTAGTAGCAGTAGCACTTATTATTAAATGAATTGTTAAGAGGATTTATTTTTGCATGATCCAGACTCTAAAAGGTTCTTAATTTTTCTTTAAGTACTGGAATATCTGATATTACCATTACAGTGATTTTCCAGTCATTTGTCACCTAAGTTATAATGTGGTTGCTTTATATAAAAACAATAAACACACACAAACAACCATGAAACAAGCATTGCAGTAATAGTGAAGATATTATTATTATTGAACTTGTAAGTGAATAAAAGGCTGCTAATGGATCCAATTTATTGCAAAAATGTGTGGCAAACATGCTTAACTAAACAACTAAATGTACTTATTTCTGGAATGTTTAAGTTTTATCTCTTGGAGGTAATGGTATTATTTTTCCACTCTGCATGATATGGAAATACCTAGGCTATGAGGTAGGGATGCGCGAATATGGACATCAGTGATGAGAGTACTGAGCCATGCCAGTGCAAACCAAAGAGAATAGATCGAGAAGTGAATCAAATAATGCTGAGTGCAGTATGTAATGCATATACCCCATAGAATTCAGCTTGTTTAGATAAATGCAGATCGCAATACCACTCGTAACTGAGCCTTTACTTATGTGTAACCACGAATCTATTCATAAAATATTACAATATACTACAAAACTATTTAATTGCAACAATAACAATGTTCTTTAAACCATTGTATTAAATGGTTTCCGATCGTAAAAAGTTAGCATTAATTTCATGCAATAATATGTTTTTGCTAATGATATTTCTAATATTATCTTATGTCTTTTGCAATGTACTGATTTGTTTGCAATGTTCTGCTTTCCTGAAAAGTGTGTAATTATTTTAATTTAGCCATTATAAAATCATAAAAAAATTCTAGTACTGCTATAATATACACTATAATTGCCATAAATGTATATATTTCCTGTTTTTAGTGGATTCATTTATGTCTAACAAATATTGAATCTAAAACATTATATTGTATAACATTTGTTCTAGTACTTTCTAGAACACCGTGTGCGGTATTAATATGTTCGTAAACTGCGCATGTGAATTTGCAATTCTTTAGGAGAGGAGGCCTATATCTCAGGTTCTATTCATCTCAGGTTGAAGGGGTAAAGTGTTCGGATAGATCTTGGCCTAGTGATCATTTGTGTACATATTAGAAGAATGGGTATACTATAGCTATCATACAGTACATCGTCAAAATTTTCAAAGTTACACACTTCCTGGAGCCCATCCAAATTGATCAAATGAGTTGGCATTTGTACATGACGTGTAGTCTATGGTGGACTTTAAATGGCTTACAAAATCACCATTCATTCATGGGCAGATCCTGATAAAATCTCAAAAAACCATGAGTTTTGGTTATTGTCGGGATGGTCACTTCGAAGCTTTATATTCATTGCAAATCTTCGAAATTTCTACCTTATGTTCCTATGTTGATGTTCTCAAGGCTGTTTTTAATTTTTTTTGATATCATTATCCGTTACCGAGATCCAGAGGTTGAAATGTTTCATAGTTTTGCACAAAATCACAAAACCCGATTTTTAGCCATTTTAGCACTGTGAAAATTGTTCAAATATTTACAATGCATCCTGTAGACATTTATCTATAAATGGCATTTTTCAGTTTTCGTAAATCTTAGACGGTTAGCAAGATATTCCTGAAAAACCGTGATATTTTGCTAGAAAAAGTGTGTATTGTGCTGAAAGACGGCATTCAGACAGCTCTGAAACTTACCATGCAATTTGAAAAAAAGTACTCAGTGAAAAAATTTGATTTTTGTACATCTTAAAGAGTTTGCAGAGGTAAAAACACATTGCGAGGACTTCTCTTATGGTTGATTTTAGGTTACACATAGCTGCATATGAAATGTAGATAACATATAGAAATTTTATTTAAAGTTTAGATCAGGATGAAATCTTATGTGGTTCTTGAGATATCAGTCCATGAATGATAGCACGTGACAGTAATAGGTTCGAAAACGCAATTTCTGATTGTGAGGTAATGTATCTTGAGGAATAGGAAATGACTAAAATGTTATGTGTATGTTGTTTAGGTGTTTATCTGGAAAATCCATTTCCTGTTTTTGGAAATGTGTTTTCGTTATTGCGATACACTACAAAAATCATAATGTTTGGTATCAAAAGATCCAACTGTGTGCATTGGCAAATCTACACTTCTATTCATGGCAATCATCGAAATTTTTTACGATGCATTCTATGATTCTGGAAAGCTTTGAAAGTTTTTCTGATAATACTATCCATTACTGAGATCTGTAGATTCCAAGTTACCGCACATATTCATGACAAATACCCATGTAAAATTCGGTCCGATGTGTAATTATGGTTTTAAATAACATAGCGAACGTATGGCAAAGTTATTGGTTTGATAGTGTTTAACAATGTTCTTTGAAATAGTTAAGCATGTTTAGCAATCATCTTAATGTGAAGCTCTTTTTAGAAAGTAAACTGTTACATAGTCAATTTGTATAAATGTATCAAGGTATATAAAATACTATCGAAATTTTACTCACCATTGATTTCATGTTATATAATTCTGATGTAACAGGGAAGGGACGGGAACCAGCTGAAAAATGCTCCTGCCAGAGCACAGAAAAGGTGAATATGTTCTCTGAGACAAAAGTGTGGAACCGGCTGTCTCAATCCTCATTCCGACTTCCTCACCAAAAATTTTGCATGCGGACATATTCGCGCTTTTTTTGGCTGAATGTGAGTTGTACAGAGACAGTGCAACAGGCAGAGAGAGCCATATATGATGGAACAGAGAAAGTGTCAGTTCAGGAGAAAAGCATATGCATGAAAACAGCAGTGGTAAATGAAACGAGATGTCGGAAGTCAAGAACAGTGGCAACAACAAACTAAGACAGCTGCTGATAGTAGCAATTGGAGCAAAAGAGAAAACAGTGGGAAACTGAGACAAATGGAGACCATACATAAAGCTCTCCAATAATATAGCATGGAACAATTTGTCCAATTTTTCCCATCCTCAGTACCCATGTGCTAAAGTTTTCCAGCCTACAGGTCAAACCCCAAGCAAACCATCCCCATGGACATATATAAATCACAATCTCTCTCTCTCTCTCTCTCTCTCTCTCTCTCTCTCTCTCTCTCTCTCTCTCTCTCTCTCTCTCACACACACACACACACACACACACACACACACAAAGAAGGGTGAGAAATGACAAATGAATAAGCAAGTTAAGGATGGCAGAGGGGGAGAGATTAACCTTAACCTCATTTCACACCCTCCATTGTGTGTGTGTGTGTGTGTGTGTGTGTGTGTGTGTGTGTGTGTGTGTGTGTGTGTGTTCCCTTAATGTTTCTTAAGATAGCACAGAATGTAAATAACAAGTATGTTACTTTCAGAACTAAATGTAAAAGGAACAATAGAAAGTGCGTAAAATGTAAAAATGTGATGCATAGAGTGAGGTGTGTATGGTGTGTTTTATTGTTAAAGAATTTTCTGAAGAAAGAAATGGAGCAGCACAAAAATGCGAACTATAATTGTGTATGGACCAAGTCAATCATGATATGGATTGCAAGAGCCAACGTCAGAACTGTGCTACTGCATGAGGCCTGCTGTAAAGTGCGGAATGTGCAAAAAATGTAAGACAGCAAACTTGAAATTACTGCTATGCTGTAAATATGACAATCTCAGGCAATAAAACAGTGAAAGAGAGAATAATAGGGACTGTGATACATTAGCAGATATCAGCCCAAGGACCTGTGACAATAAATGTGACACTAGTAAAGAGTGTAAAAAATGTGGGAAAATGGCTAAAAGTGGTATTGCATACCCAAAGTGTCAGACAAAATTTCACTACCGTTGTGCAAAGAAAGACTCATCACTGAAAGGAAATGACAACTTTTCTAAATTGTGGAAGTGTAATACATGTGCAAACTTGTTAAATAGGGCTGCAATTATTCAATTAAGCAACAGACATGAAGTGCTTGGTAACGACGTTTTGTATTGTCACAATACAGGAGAGACAGATACAAGATCTGGGATGGGAATCATTACAACAACGGCCTCTTATCGCTGTGGTGTGGGCTACTTATGAAACTCCAATCGCCGTCATTCTCCTCCAAAGGTGAAAATATATTGTTGACTCCCACTTACATAGGCAGAAATGTTCATCAGAATAAAATACAAGAAATCAGAGCTCGCATGGAGAGATTCTGGTGTTCTTTCTTCCCACATGCTATTTGAGAGTGGAATGGGAGATAAATAGTATAAAGGTGGTTCGATGATCCCTCTGCCAGGCACTTACATGTTATTTGCAGAGTATCCCATGTGGATGTAGACAGTGATGATAGTGACTTTGTAGGTCATACTGAACATATTCAGAGTGCTGAAGAAATCCTTGTTGGAGACACTACTGTTTCTTAACACCAACATGAAAATTCTCAGACCCCATGTACTTCTGTTCCTGTATCTCACATCACCTTCCTGCATGACTCTGATACCGATCGACTGGGGAAGCTTGTGATTACTGCTGATAGACATGATCAGGTGATCACTTCTCGTGTAAATGAAGGAACAAAAGCAGTAAAGGCACCCGCTTTTGTCAAGCCAGGGGCTTCCCTCTCAAATAATGAAGCAAATTCATTCAAAGGAAATTGGTAAGTTGTGACTGAAGGATTTTATTGTATTGTTTGGTGGCTCAAATGACAGGTATTGAAATGAAACTTCAACAGCATGCCAAGAACTATAAGAGTATCTGGACTACCTAGGACATCCAGATCTTCGTAAACATTCCTCACCGATACGACTTACTGACTTGGTCATGTGTGAACAAAGAGATTAGAGCTACAAATGAAACCCTTTATTTATATATGCAAACACTTTATTAATATATGTAATCAGTTTAAAAATATCAGGAGCAGAAACACTTTGGACATTCTCTGGCTCAGATTAACAAGAATACAAAAGAACTTTCTCTATGCAGGAAAATCTTTCTTTAACAAATTACCCAGTGAAACAAGACAGATGAACACTATTTAAAAAAAGTAAAGAAAAAAATCCTATAGAATCCTGGTTGAAAGGAAAGGCCTTCTACACTAATGAGGAATTAAAAAAAACAACAACACACACACACACAGTGATATCAGAGAGCTGTTATTATAACATAGGCTAACATATGTGTTAATCTTAAGAATTTATGTAATCCTTTTAGGCATATCATAAATAAAATGAAATTTATAGTTCAATTATAATTGTATATTGGTCAGTACGTCAACAGGGCAGTTTCATCCTGTATTTCAATAAGTTTACCACATAGGCCTATATGTAACTGTGGAATGTTTTCCACAAATTATATTTAACTTGTACACTAGTTATTTGTTGTAAAATTATATACTAGGTTGCCCAACCTGTATTTCACCATGGATTTGTATGTAACTATGGATGTTGCCTTATGCAGCCTGAAAGCTGTCTCAGTGGATAAATAAAGAGAGAAATATTTGCTTAACTTCTTGGTCTATCCTCTGGTTTGCATTGGCATGCCTCAGTACTTATCATGCAACATCTCTGACTTCACAGTCACCCATGCCTACTTCATGGCCTAGGTTGTGAGTAACCTTTTCCTTCTTTCTCTTACCTCTTGCCTCCTCCTGTTCTACCTGACAAAGGAAAAACTCATTTCCGAAACATAATGGAAACATTTAGTTTCTTCACCATTTGTGTCTTTTTGTGTGTGTTACTATTGACAGTACCAAACTAAGGTACTTACTACACAGCCACTCTGTCTCTTATGAAAAAAATTTTTTCACTTCTCAGTAGAGAATTTCCGTAAGATTAATTGAAGTAAAGAAATTGTAACTTCAATGTCAGCTTAGATGAGTAACAGAGAAACAGCTCATACATAATGTATAAGAGGTTACATGGTGACATTGGTGTTATATTATGACTTTTAAGGTACTCGCTGATGTCTGGAGATCGAAACTGGTCTTGAATAAGGAATTATTTAGTAGCCAAATTTGAGAGTTTAAATTTGATGTTCCTTAAATAGTTGAGAGCTTCAAGGCACCACCTTCAGAAAACATACACGACTAACATTTTGATTAACATAGCGATTTTCTTTTATGATGAAAAAGAAAAATAAATGAAAGGAAGAAGGAAAGAAAGAAATCAGCTGACATTGTTACATCAATCGATGCTTTTCAGTGAAAAATCTCAAAGGACAAATTTCATCATTGTAGACTCACCGTGTTTTCGACAGCGACTAGGGCTGCAGGTGTTTTCAAAAAAATACTTTAGTTTCTCATTATAAACCATGATGAGGATGTATATGACAATGAGGAAAGCCATTACTGTGGACTCTATCCAGGTGACTTCCTCGTCCCAGACAGAAGCTACCAAGGTAATGAGCGCTACCACGTAGATGGTGGTGTCACGTGTCATGGGCCATTTGTTCAGTTTAATTGTCTGTTAAAGTAAAAGACACTGTGTAAAAATTATAGAAATTGAGTTAGTAACTAAAACAAAATCTTCACCATTTAATCAAATTTTCTTTTTATAGATATAAGAAAATGTTAAACAATGGAAATTCTAGGCCAGATTCAACAATATTTTGAGAAGGACAGGTTGCTACTCACCACAGAGGTGTCCAATGAGCCACAGAAAGACACACATAAGAGAATACAACTTGTTTAAAATAGCTTTCGGCCATTTTAGCCCCTGTCACTCAGGTAGAGAAAAGAAAAGAAAAGAAAAGAAAAGAAAAGAAAAGAAAAGAAAAGAAAAGAAAAAAATCACTCTCATACATGCACAACTGCCATCTCAGGCCATTGTGGCCAGTCTCTGGCACTCTGCATGGCTGAGGTGAAAGCAACCAGCGGTGGGGGTGAGGAAGCGGCATTGGAAAGTAGGAAGGGAGGGGAGGGATGCTGGTCGGGTGGGGGAAAGCATCAGTGCTGTCTGACAGACAAGGAGGAAGGGGAAGGGAGGACTGGCCTGCATGGCAGAATGCGAGACGCATGTGATGCCACAGTGTGGGCAGGGAAGGGGAAGGGACTAGCGAGGTTTAGGGCTGAGGGATAGTCAGAGTGTAGGATATATTGTATGGATAGTTCCCATTGGCGCAATTCAGAAAAGTTGGTGTATGTGGGGAGGATCCAAATGGTACATGCTGTATAGCAGTCAATGCAGTGAACAACATTATGCAGCACTGCATGCTCTGCAACAGGATGGTCCAGCTGTCTCCTGTCCACAGTGTGACTACTTTTCATCCTGCCCTGAAATGAGAAATGAGAAATATCCTACACAATATCCTCCACCACCAACAAAACCTTTGTAAAATCTTTGTCCATCACTACTCCATTCCAGCTTCCAACCCATTGTCCCATGTCTGATATCCTTCCAATAGAACTAGATGCAAAACCTGTTTTATCCACCATCTACTCCAGTCCTGTCACATGCATTTCCTAACCCACAAAAGGCACAGCAACCTGTGAAAACAGTCATATTATTTACAAACTGAGCAGCAATCTCTGTGCAGCTTTCTATGTGTGCGCGACCAGCAACAAGCGGTCTGTCCAGATGAATGGCAATTGTCAAACTGTGGCAGGAGACAGCTGGACCATCCTGTTGCAAAGCATGCAGCCCTGCATGATGCGGCTCACTTCAATGACTGCTACACAGCCTGTATCATTTGTATCCTCCACACAAACACCAACTTTTCTTAATTGCGCAGGTGGGAAGTCTCCCTACATGTATCCTATGCTCCCGCAAACCTCCAGGCTTAATTCTTTGCGAGTTCCTGTCCTCACCACCCTCCCTTTCCCTTCCCTGCCTACACTCTAAATTCACCAATGTTTTCCATTGTGCCACACAATCTGGTCCTTCCCCTTCCTTTCCACCCTGTCCATCACAGAGCACTGGTGTATTCCCCCATCCCCGCTGTGCATCCCTCCCCTCACTTCCTGCTTCCCTCTTTGTGCCGCTTCCTCATCCCCATCATCGGTTGTTTTTGTCTGAGCCATACAGAGTCCCACAGACTGGTCGCAGTGGCCAGAGACGGCGGTTGTGTTTGTGCAAGTGTGTGTGCGTCTGTTTCTTTGACATAAAATAAGTTACACTTGATAGCAGCTATGAATATACATTTACTGTGCTTATACAGTTATATACTGGCCAAAAGATTCAGTATTCTAAATTGTGGAATGTTGAATGATATTTATAATAGCATTATATGAGAGCTGTTAATAATTATAAAACAAGATACATAAAATTAGATAAAAGAAGATTATTGTGTGTAGCACAAACACTTGTAATGGAAAACTGCATTCACAATAAGAATTTCAGACATTTGCTATTTTTCTAACAGAAGTGCACACTCACTCCCTTTTTCACACACAAACACACACACACACACACACACACACACACACACACACACATACACACACACGAAGAGAGAGAGAGAGAGAGGGGGGGGGGGGAGGGAAAGAGAGAGAGAGAGAGAGAGAACCCAAACACACATTCACATGGATGTGGGAATACTCTGCCATGGGAGTGTGCATTTTGGATTTTTGAGTTGTTGTATTTCACAATACAGCCACAAAGACAAGAGCAGAGAGATTAGGGCCACATATAGGCATGCAGGCAGTCATTTTTCTTTTGAACCATATGTGATTGGAATAGGAGGAAGTGACGATTGTATGTAAAGTACCCTCTGAATACTGCACTTCTTAAAGCTAATGCTTGAAAATGCTGATTTCAATTATGTTGTATTCTGTCACAAGATTCTGTGTTCCACATCTGCTTTAGGTGAATGGATACCTGCCTCTGCCTTTCTCTCTCTCTCTCCCTCCCTCCCTTCTGTCTTTTTAACATAGTGCTCTATCCACGAATTTCCATTTTTCTTATAAATTAAGATACTCACCGGCATGATGACACCTCATGGCCATTTACCTGTTGCAAAACACACAGAATTTCAATGTTTTCCTACTGAATTCCTTCAAAACTCACCCAGTGAGCTGCATTATGAGCTCACCTAGTTTTGGCCCTTTTTTTTAAATCTTTGATCCCTGCCATAGAGGAAAGAAGGAAACTGTTTTCTCTTAATGTATCCCTACCTGTCCTAGATCCATCCTCACCTAGTTAGTAGTCTCCAATATGGGCAAAACAGAAAAGATTTTTTTGCTTGTAAATATGGTTTACTTAAAGCTTTTACAAAGTTAGGGATAATAAGGAAGAGATATTATGAAGTACAGCTCAGTTAAAATTGACAGGGGATGCTAGGGATTATGTGATATGTAATTAAAAAGGGTACTTAGGTATACCTGAGACAATGCTGTTATTTTATGACCAAGGGTTTGAGAGATAGAGATCAACAAACAGAAATATTCCAGTCACTACTGGTGCCACAAATACTATTTGGTTGATAAATGCAGCTGCATCATTCCAAAACCTATTTTACGGGTTGTAATAGTCTGTGGTGTACTGATGATATTATAAACTTTATGAGGACATCAGAGAACATACATTACATTTTGGCATGTCTTTAGTTAATTGTTAATAGCTCAAGTGAAAGTTTGGAAAAGTGCCAACTTTTATTGAAGGAAATTTGGCATTTGGCCATTAGCTAGGATGGTCTGAAAACCTACACCTTTCTCATATGAGGTATGTGAGAATTTCGTTTCCATATTACAGAAGAAGAGCTCTTCTTTTTTAGGCTGATTATTACAAGACATTTGTGCAAAAGTTGTACGATATCTTACCTATCTGTTAGGATGGGAAATGAAGTCTGAATGGACCTCAGATTACAAGCAAACTATGTGTAATTATGGACCTATTGATCTCCCCTCCAGTATTCACTTTCTCAGATTATATCTTGTGTTGTCACGATCTTGTCTTAAGGTGCATGTTAAGGCAGAAAATGTTTGAGACAGAATATCCAACAGCTTATGCTTCTGAACAATTAAATAAGTTAGAAAACAATTATTGAATTGCAAATGGAATATGCTGATCCTTATTTATTTTGTCATATATTTCTGTGGTTACTAGTTTGTAGGTTCTTCAAAGTCATAATGAATCATGCAGAATTTAAATGGTTAATTATGCTTAAAAAATGTACTAGCCACTTTACCTGATTGCGTAGTGAGTTTCATTATAAAATAGGACACCAGCCCAGGAATATGCATCGCAGTGCTGATTGATTAAGTAATAAGGTATGCATTTTTGCAAGTAAGAACTGAGAGTCTCAGGCTGTTGACCAAAACTGTCAGTAGTTTTGAACTCAGGCACAGTTCTGTGCTGACAGTGGAGCAATGTACAAACAAATTATGGACAGTGTATAGCAACAAGTTTAAATGCTGGAGAGTTGAGGTAAGCTCTTGAGTCTATCTTAACATTGCCTGGAGGCTGTAAAACTATTGAGTGATGCACCGCAGGAAATTATTGGTGGAAAGTATACAAACAGGATGTAAAGTAATATGTAAGGTGGTGTATCCTCTGCATACAGAGCTGAGTTTAGTCATCAACAAATCACATAAATTATAGATATGGTGTCCTAATGTTTTGGGCATGTCTGAAAGAACTAATATCATTGGTTGACTTTAACAGCTGTAAATTTACAAATTCAAAGTACATTTAAACATCTTGACTGGTATAGGGCACTGAAATAAATTCTGTGGCAAAGTTACAAATTTGTGCTAGATCAGGTTTCAAACATGGTTTTTCTTCTTCAGGCTAGCAGTCACCTTTAGCAGTTGGGTTATGCAGACACGTTTCCCGGCCAGCCCAAATCTCTACTTGTTGTTCACTGCAATTGCAGCGCCCCCTGCCTATGACAGCCAATGATGTCTGATGGGACTGAAGATGCGCAAACAAGTCCTATCCTTTGTGGGAATACAGTCAGAGCTATGAGCCAAAGGAAATAATTGGCAGAAGGCACTACAATTGTAATGAGCTGTATGTCGAGAATTTGGGCAGGGCAGGAAGCATGCCTGGATAGCCTAAGTGGTGAAGACAACTGCTGGCCCAAAGAGGGCAATTTTGGTTTGAATCGTGTGCCAACACAAATTTTCTGCTTCACCTTTGAATTTATTTCAATGCCCTGTAACAGTTGAGAATTTAGAATATTTTAAATTCATAAATCGTATTTAACAACACACAATATCAATTGATTGGTAGAAACATTGTCAGACACTTTGTACATATATAGACAGGAAATTTATATGTCTTGATTATAATCAATAACTCTTCTTCCTGTAACTCTAGAGGCTTTTCCAGCAAACTGTTGACATGATCTGAACAGGGCTTCTGCTGGATGTTTGCATCATTATGGTATTATATTTCAGTGGAGTAACTGGCTGGCTTCTTCAGGTGCTCCCCAAGAATGCCATTTTGGAGGATCGGCTCCAGTATTTATGGCCCAAGGGTGCTGGGCACTTTGCAATCACTCCGTGCCAACTGTAGATAAGTCCCATAGCTTTATGAACATTTGATTTTTGGTCCTCTCTGGTTGTTGGTGTTCCATCTGCTGTCTGCACCCAGTTTGGTTGTCCTCTGGGGCTGCAGATATCAGCTCAGGTCTGCACTGCACCATGTGTTCCCTATGTATCCCACACCCACCTGGCATCATACCAGAGGTCCTCACTTGTTCCTTGTGTTCTGACAGACATCTGCACCGAGCTTGGTTATTGTTTGTGGCCATGATGGTCATCTGAGGCATGCAATACATCGGGTGTTCCGTTCGTGGTCCATGCCTGACTTGGGTGGCTTCAGTAGTCGTCTGGGGTTCCAACAGCTGTCTGCAGTAATTGGTAAAGTAGATATTGGATAGACAGTGCACACCATCAAAGATGGATGCTGAGAGCTCTAGTAGCACAGTGTATTCCAGCAAGTCAGTGTTGCAGAGCACTGTTTCATCAAGAATCATGCCTTGGAATACAAACGCACTAGGTTTTTAGCACAGACATTAAAAGATCAGAACTGCATCATTATAGAGGTCATTGAAATCTGCAAAAGGGACAATCTGATCAACTGGGACTGTGGCTACAATCTCAGCAAGGTGCGCGAACACTGAGTTTAATCAGGAAAAGACTAAACAAACGCAACATTTAGCAGTTGAGCCGAACCGAATAACTACACCTACACTAACAAACATGCAAACAGTTCTGTCTCCACGGCCACTTGCATCTGCACCTGGGTGTGGACAGCACAGCAGTGTGGCTCATTGGAGGAGAGTATATAAGTTGGCTTCACACTGCACAGAGCTCAGTTCATCATTCCACATGACAATGGTGAAATGTCTGATCACTGAAATATTGTGTCTTATTGGATACTATTAACTGGCAGTACATGAGGGCTGATCAAGCAACACATACACAGGCAAGAAACTGAAAAAATCATATTTGTTAGTACTTGTGACATTTGATATAAAATTATCAGTTCGTTTAATTGAAGATTATTTGTTATTTTATTGAGCTACTGCCGAGTTGTGTTTGTGTTAATGTATAGTTGTTTTCTATTTTGTTTGTAGGTCTTTAGACTGAAAGCTTAAATGTTGAATATTGCTTCTTTTGAGTCTGTCTATGACTCAAAATCTGCTGTGTGTGGTGAGTAGTATTGTTGGTTTTTACATCCTCCATCCTACCTCTGATTTAATGACTTCCATTTCTTCTATTAGACTCTTCAACCCACTGTGCAGTACACAGTAGAGGGACTTGCTATTAGGCTGTTAGGGTCTGTTCACTTTCCATTCACAGTGCAATGATTGTTTAAATGCCTCTGTGAGTACTGCAGTTATCCTGATCTTGCCTTCATAACCACTACAGGAGAAATGGGTGTGTAGGTTGAGGGGGAGGTGGGTTGCCGTAATACATTCCTAAATTTCTCATCTAAAGCTGGTTCTGGAAAATTACCCTTGTTTTACTCTTATTAATGTTCATCTTATTCCTTTGCAGGCACTTTCCATTCCATTTAATTGCTCTTAAAGGTTCTTTGTTGTCTCTGACAGAATTACTATATCATCAGCAAACCACAGGGTTTTTATTCCCTCTCCCTGGACTTTAATTTCATCTCCAAATTTCTCCTTGCATTCCTTCACAGCTTGCTCAATGTACGGATTGAATAACATTGGGGAAAGACTACAACCCTGTCATACTCCCTTCCCAACCACTATGACCCTTTCATGCCCTTCAACTCTAATAATTGCTGCTGGTTTTTCTACAAATTGAATATAGCTTTTTGCTCCCTGTATTTTACACCTCCTGTCTTCATGAGCAAATAAAGTGTATTCCAGTCAACATTGTCAAAAGCTTTATCCAGATACACATATGCTTAAAATGTAGGTTTTCCTTTTCTTAATCTGTCTTCTAAGATAAGCTTTAGTATGAGTATTGCCTCGCGTGTTCCGATATTTCTCCTAAATCCAAATTGATCTTCCCCAAGGTCGGATTCTGTCAGTTTTCCAATCATTTGTAAATATTCGTGTTAGTATTTTGCAACCATGACTTGTTAAATTGATAGTTCTGTAGTTTTCACATTTGTTTGCACTTCCTTTCTTAGGTATTGGAATCACTTTATTCATCTTGAAGTGGGAGGGTTTCCCCTGTCTCATACATCTTGCATACCATGTGGAACAATTTCTTCATGTCTGGCTCTCCTAATGTTGATAACAGTCCCATCCACCAATTTTATTTTTCAGTTTAAGACACAAGGTCATTTTAGTTAATGACTTCGGCTCTCATTGTCATATATTTTTAACCAAATTAGTTTATATTATAGATGTACCTTATAACTTTGGGATATATTTTATTTTATCTGGCTTTTAGCTTCAAGGCAAGGGCCTTGAGAACCAAGCACTTTATCAAAAAAGATTTTATTACAGATGTAATACATTCATATGTAGCAGAAAAACTGGTGTTTTATTTTAGTTCTGATATAATGACAATAATATTTTAATTTATCGCCTGACAATGGTAAAATAGCACCTCCGATTTCTGTTTTTCAAATCATAACAAAACCATAACATGGTCTTCTATGTTTCCAAATGTCTTTTATATGGCCATATATAATATACTTTAAATCCTCTTACATTTTTCGGCCTGATTAACCATTCTGATTTGGTTTGTTGCATATTGAAATACTTTGTTGTATAACTTCCATTACAACTTATATCTGATTGGCCAACACTGAAATTAGAGGGTGGAGCTTACAGTATTTAAAGGATGACTGCACCTACTTCTACAGCATTCAACATTAAACCCTTAGGCAGCTCCAGACATCTAAAAAAATTAATCTGTCCATTACTCTCCATCTCCATGGTAAATTGTATTTTTGTGTTGATGCTATTCAAATGCTTTAAAAACCAGTTCAGTTCCTCTTCTCTGTGATTCCATACCACAAAAGAGCCGTTGACATAGCGATACCACTTCAAAGGGCTCTTTCAGGCTGTCTGCAGTGCCTGTTATATCTCAGTAATTAAATGAGCAGATGGGACTCTGGGTCATAAAGTATACAGGAAAGATACGCACACCGATCGGTACCTTAATAAAGATTGAAATCATCATCCCAGGCAGAAGAGAGGTGTTATCAAACCATTGGTGGACAGGGCTAATAAAATCTTTGAGCCAGCTTATTTGCAAGAGGAACTCGGATCTTTACGAACCGCATTTCAGAAAAATGGATACAGTGATAAGGAGATAGATCGCGCACTCCATCCCAAAAGACAAAAGTCTGCAAACGTCCAACAACAACAACCTTTGGCGGGGAAAGTTTTTCTGCCATTCATCCACAATATCACAGACCGTACCGGGAAAGTACTGGCCAAGTTTAGAGTTAAAACTCACCACAAAGATCAGCGAACGCTTACGATCAGTGAAAGATGCGCAACACCCTTTAGCTACTCATGGCGTGTATAAAATTCCATGCAATTGTGGAAAGGTTTATATTGGAACAATGAAAAGAAGTATCAATACTCGCCCAACTGAACACCAAACAAAATGTCGATTAGGACACACAGACAAATCGGCCATAGTGGAACATGTTTTTGAAAACTTTGACCATGAAATAAAATTTAGTGAGACAAGCGTGCTAGCTAAGACATCACATTATTATGGATGTATGTAGAGACAAGCTATAGAGATCTTTGAACACCACAATTCTTTTAACAGGAAGGAAGAAGGCCTTGCAGTTAAGATATGGCAATCGACTTTGTACCAAAGATGTGACAATCAATTACCTTTGATTGAGAGTAATGATGCCACCCAGAGATAGTTTTATTGTTGACCTCATGTGACGAGTGGTGGCGCCGTCTATGCTTCCATATAAGCAGGACCTCCGTGGCCCAGTAGTCAGTTGTCGCCTCACCTTGGAAGATGTTGCCCACAGCCGGCAACAAAATGTCAGGGGAAAGAATTTCTACTGTTTGACCATGACCTTTCAGCCTGGAAGTTTTAATTACTGAATAATTTCTTTGTTTATGTTGTGGACAATAGCTGCCCCATTTCACCAATTATTAAAGATTCAGCAGCTGTAGAGATGAAGCTACTGGGAATTTAAGAGGATGAGGAACTAAAGGGTGTAAAACAGAGTGGTTGTTCAACTTTTGAGTTTTGGAGGAAGATTCCAGAAGAAAAATATCCTGCAACAATAGAGTGTGCCAAGAGACTGATCTTCATTTCTGAAACCACTTATATGTTGGAATCAGAGTACTCAACTCTCAAATTTATCAAATCTTAACATCAATCTGTACTATTATGTGAACTTTTTGCACTGCACTCATCAATTATCAGTCAGATTTCAAACAGCTTGCAGCAAAAGTAAACACTTGGAAAAGTACATCACAAATGTAACTTCAAAATTTTACTGTCCAATAAAATAGTTCAATAATATTATTTTTAAATCAGTACTTCCTCATTGATAGTAATTAAAGTTATCTTATGGCTGTGGTGGCATAGTATACTAATGTTGACAACTGCATATTCAATTTACAAGAATAAGTAATTCACTGAGTTGACGAGGGTACATAGAAGAACGTGTCAAACATACAACAGGAAGAACAGTAATTTTTTACTTAATCATCATCACACACAAAAAATTCCCCTCATTTGTGGTAGTGTTTCCAAATAGCATTCAACATTCATTGCTAACATCAACACAACACCCCACCACATCATAAGTAAACATTTAGCTTGATATTACTACCAGTATAGAGCCCCATCTGAGGCCAGTCACATGCCCTCCCCAACGACAAAAATATTGGGAAAAAAGAGAGAGACAAAGGGAAATGCGACTTTGTCATGTTCTCTCCCAGTGCAATGCAACAATCATAATGGCACTCTAACTCTGTTATTCTGATGATAATAATATAAGTGTGCCAGGGTATAGGAAACGATTGAAATAATGCTTAACATTTGTTGGAAACCGTTAATGCTCTCATTATTAGACACTGGTTTATTAAAGGATAGGTAATTTGCACTTCATTTTAAGCAAAAGCATGTCTTTGATGCATCTCATTGTTTATGACAATATTTGTCCCAATCTTTGTGCCATACAGTGATATAATTTTGCTTGTGCATTAAGTGACATTTGTAGATGTCTGGAAGTATGTTGTGAATAGAGGCAGTAGTTAATAAGTTATGAATGAATGGCAGGTGATGAAGTTTGACCTCATAAACAGTGAAAATCTAGTAAGTGAAAAATCTTTATCCTTTCATTATTTTGTTTGTGTGTGTAAGGGTGGGGGGGGGGGGGGAGATGCCTGCAAGAATAACTTTCATAAGGGATTCAAGTTATATTTGAAGAATATTATAAGTCACAAACTGTTACCATTTTTGAGTAATGGATTCGCAAACTTGGAATATTTGAATTCTGACAGCTTCTAAACAAACACGCAGTTTCTAATTGTAGTACTTGTCTCATCATATTAATCTTAGCATAAGAATTTATCTCTTGGGGTGTGGGAGGGAGGAGATAGACAAGGAGGAAGGAGCTTGTGGACAGAGAGATGGGAAAGGAAGAAATGTGCAGATTGAGGTTGGATTAGAATCTGAACAGAGATAGCAAGAAGAATGGGATGCACTCTACTGAGATTAAAATTATTTTGTGATTGACAGATGGCAGTGATTGAAGCCTTGTTGCCAGCTGCTATGCAGCATGCAACATTCTCATGGGATCGACAGTTATGCGCGCATCAGAAAAGAAACAATATTTTTGTAGAGGATAGGTCATTACCCGCGACAGAGACATACAATGAGCCATAGAAAGTCAGAAATAATAAAATACAACTTGCAAAAGCTTTCGGTTATTACAGCCTTCATCAGTTGGAGAAACACATGCATTATCTCACACAGACACAACCACCATCTCCAGCCTCTGCAGCCAACCAGCTGAGGCGAGAGCAACTAGTGTTGTAGGTGAGTAAGTGGCAAGGAGAGAAAAGCAGGAGGGGAGGGAGGAGATGAATGGCAGGGGTGGGGAATACGCCACTACTGTCTGACAGATAGGGTGGAAGGGCCTGGAATGTGTGGCAGGATGGGAGATGTACGTAAGGATAGAGTGGCGCAGGGAAGGTGAGGGGAGGGTGGTTGGGGCAGGAACTGGCAAAGATTTAGGCCTGGGGGATTGCGCGAGCCTAGGATATATCATAGGGAAATTTCCCAACTGCGCAGTTCGAAACGCTGGTGTTAGTGGTAAGGATCCATATGGTACAGGCTGTGTAGCAGTCATTGAAGTGAGCCACAATATGCTGGCCTGCGTGATCTGCAAATTTGATGGTCCAGCTGCCTCCTGAGCACAGTTTGACAGTGGCCATTCATCCGGATAGACATCCTGTTGCTTGTAATGTCCACTTAGAAAGGAGCACAGTGGTTGCATCGCAGTTTGTTGATTACAATACTGCTTTCACAGGTTGCCCTGCCTTGTATGGAATAGGAAATGCCTGTGACATGATTAGAGTAGGTGGTAGTGGGATGGTGGATAGAACAGGTTTTTCATCTGGCTCTATTGCAGGGATATGAGCCATAGACTAAGGGGTTTGTAGTAGGGATGGACAAGGATGTTATGTAGGTTTGGAGGGCAACAGAATACCACTGTAACGGGGAGGGGGCTGTGGGGAGGATATTGGGTATGGTACTTCTCATTTCAGAGCGAGATGAAAGGCTATCTTTGAGTTGTAGATCAACATCAAGGTAGGTGGCTCATTGGGTAGAGTACGATCACGTGAATTGAATGGAGAAGAAGGTGTTGGGGTTTTGTCTGATAGATAGTGTCCTCACCTTCAGTCCAGGTTATGAAGCTATCATAAATGAATCTGAACCAGATGAGGAGTTTGGGATTCTGGGTAGTCAGGAAGGATTCCTCTAGATGGCCCATGAACAATTTGGCATAGGAAGGTGCCATTTGGGTGCCCATGGCTGTGCTACGAATTTGTTTGTAGGTAATGCCTTCAAAGGAGAAATGATTGTAGGTGAGGATGTTGTTGGTCAAGGTAACAAGGAAGTAGGTTGTGGTCCGGGAGTCAGTCAGCATTGTGAAAGTTACTGTTCAACCACAGCAAGGCCATAAGCATTGAGGATGTTGGTGTAGAAAGAGGTGGCTTGAACTGTGAGAAGTATGGTACCAGGTGGTAAAGAAACAATAACTGTGAAGAGTCAAAGGAGGATATGATTGGTATCTTTTATACAGGAGGGTAGATTGTGGGTAGTAGGTTGAAGGTGTTGGTCTATGAGAGCACAGATTATCTCAGTGGGAACACCATAACTGGCCACAATGGAAACAGCCAGGGTGGTTGGGTTTGTGGACTTTAGGGAGCATGTAGAAGGTGGGGGTGTGGGGTGTGGGAGGGGTTACGAGAGAGAGGGACTCTGGGGAAAAGTCCTGGGATGGTGCAGTGGATTTCAGGATGGACTGGAGATCCTGCTGGGTTTTGGGGATGGGATCATTGTGGCAGAGTGTGTAGGTGGAAGAATCTGCCAGTTGGTGCAGACCTCATAGGACTGTGTCACTACCACACCAAATCCACAACCTAAACAGAGGAGACACACAGTCATGAACCTCTGCTCGAAGATGCTCAGTCCCACAGAAGTGTCCATCTTTCCAAAGGCATTACCTTTTAAGGATCTTTTCTCTTTTCCCGACCCTTACAATGGAAACACCATTTTGTTATCAACCCCACCATTCAGACACATACCAATACCAATATTAATCCCTGTCTGACCCAGATCACTCCTCCATCCAGTCAAGATCCACCTATTCTGCCCCCAAATCATCCTTGTCTAACTTTTCATAATTTCCTAACTTCCAATGTGGCTTAACCATTTTTCCCAAAATTCCTCAAAATTGACACCAACCTCACACCCAAAGAAAGAAATGCTATCCACCACCTAAGAGCTGACCTACCTGCAGATATAGGCTCCACCGGCTTGGTTTTATACCACAGTGACTATGTCACAGAGGGTCTCTACCAACTGTCAGATTATTCCACATACATGCCCTACCATAATGATACCATCCCCAGTACTGAACAGGATATCCAGTTCCTCAGAAATGTTCAAATGTTTGTTAAGCTTAAGGGACTTAACTACGGGGTCATCAGTCCCTAAACTTACAAACTACTTATGAACTACCTACAACTAAGGACGGCACAAATATCCATGCCCGAGGGGGGATTCGAACCCCCGACCTTAGTGACCGTGCAGACCGTGACTGAAGTGCCTTAGTCCCCTCGGCCACAACGGCCGGCCAGTTCCTCAGATCCACAGGACCATCCCAAGAGCTCTCCCCAGAGCCCAGAGTCTCTCTCTCCTCACTTATCCTATACCCTGCACCCCACCTTCTACATGCTCCCTAAAGTTCACAAACCCAACCATTTTGGACGTCCCATTATGGTGATGCTCCCACTGAGAGAATCTCTGCTCTTTTGGACCAAAACCTTCAACCTATTACCCACACCCTACCCTCCTATATAAAGGATAGCAATCATTTCCTTCACCGAGTCTCCACAGTTCCTGTTCCTTTACCGTCTGGTACTATGCTTGTCCCAATTGATGCCACCTCCGTCTACACCAACATCCCCAAAGCTCTTGGCCTTGCCACTGTAGAACACTATCTTTCACAATGCACAACTGACTGACAGCCTCCTTCCTTGTTATATTGACCAGTGACACCCTTACCTGCAATTACTTCTCCTTTGAATGCTTCACCAACAAACAAATTCGTGGCACAACCATGGCACCCGTATTGCATCTTCCTATGCCAACCTGTTCATGGGCCACCTAGAGGAATCCTTCCCGAGTACCCAGGATCCCAAACTCCTCATCTGGTTCAGATTCATTGAAGATATCTTCATAATATGGTGAGGACACACTATCCACATACCTTCAAAACCTCAACACCTTCTACTCTATTCATTTCACATGGTCATACTCAACCCAACAAGCTACCTTCCTAGACGTTGACCTAATCCTCAAAGATGGCCTTATCAGTACCTCCGTCCACATCAAACCTACCAACCATCAACAATACTTCCATTACACACCAAAAGGTCCCTTCCATACAGCCTAGCTACTCAGGGTTGTCCAATGACAAAATGTCCATTAAGGCTCTAAGGCTGAGCCTACCCAAAAATTCAAAAATAACTCAACCTAACTGATATTAATCCGATCTGTTGACTAATACTTCTAAATGTTTTCAAATAATTTACGTTTGAACTTCAGATATTTGCCCACCAGAGCTATGCAATCAATAGCTGTGCTGAATTCCGAGCTTATTTGGCATATGCGCAGTAAACTGTTTCTTTCCTGTGGCTGACAGGGTTTGCATAGCCTTCATATGACTTCTAAAAGCTGGTGTTTCATTTGCTACCACTTCTCACCGGCAGGTGGCGGTGATAGTATTAACCTACCATGAACAATGAAATATCTCTGTCAAGTATCTTTGGGTGAACCGTTGATCGGCCGCCATGTTTCAGATTTTATATAAACCATTCTGTTCTCAACATGTATCCTGTGAGTCGCAATGAATAGTTTCTATTGTCAATGGTGTATTTCTGGGGCTACAACCCCACTAACTGCTCATTTCAATGTTCATTTCAAACAGAAAGAACAAGAAGGCAGTATTCAGAAGCTAAGAAGATTAGCGTTCGAAATAATTGACCTTGTATTGGTCAGTTGCTGTGCGGCCTTCACCAACACACCGCCGACTGGCATGGCTCACTCCCTCATGCCTATGGGTGCCACACCCCCTTCCCTATCCCGGGCCTTTGTTGCAGTTGTCACAAATGGTACAGTGCATAGGCTTTATCTTTTCGACACCACTCCCATTCATTCCAAAACTCGCCACCTACATCCCGAGAAATTTGTCACAGTTCATGCACAAATTGAAGACCTCTTGTCCTCTGGTATTATCAAACCTTCTACCAGTAGTCGGGAATCACCCATACACTTAGTCAAAGGCACGATGTATGTGTGGGGATTACTGCAAATTCAATGCTAAAACTGAAATGGATCACTATCCCAATCGTAATGTAACCGACTTCTCTCACACACACTCACTGGAGCCCAAATTTTCTTGGTAGTAGACTTCAAACGGGCGTACCACCAGATTTCCATGGCACTCAATGACATAGAAAAAATGGCAATTACTACACTGATCGGCCTCTTTCAATATTGCTACATACCATTCGGTCTTAAAAACGCCACTCAAACCTGGTAGTGTTTCATCAACGAGTTGTTGCATAATTTGAATTTCTGTTTAGCCTATTTAGATGATATAATAATTTTCAGCAAATCAGTCGAGGACAACAAACGTCACTTCGACATTCTTTTAAACACCCTTACCAAAGCAGGCATTGAACTAAGCAATGAAAAATGACAGCTGCATCTACCATCCGTACAGTTCTTAGGTTACACCGTGTCTGCGGATGGCGTTTCACACCCCACTGACAAGATTAATTCTATTCAAAAACTCCTGCAACCCACCACTTTCAAACAAGTCAGATGCTTTCTTGGAACCTTTATTTATTACCGATGACACTGCTCAATGCGGCTGAGATTTAAGCCCCCCTCACCAAAGCTCTGGCTGGTAAACAGACATTGGGCGAGCGTCCTGTCCCTTGGACACTGGACATGTTAAAGGCTTTCACAGCTCTTAAGGACCTCCTCTCTTGGGCTGTCACTATTTCTCATCTGCACCCAGACGCTGACATTTTTCTGACCACTGATGCGAGCGACAATGCAATCGGTACCGTGCTCAATCAGTCCCTCATAGGCACAGTCTCTCCCTTGCAATTTTATTTGAAAAAGCTCAACAGCACTTAGTGAAAGTATTCAGCTTTCGACCGTGAACTCCTTGCCATCTACCAGTCCATCAAACATTTCCACTTCAATCTTGAGGGACATATGTTTATGCTCTTACAGTGCACAAATCCTATGTTCTTACAGACCATAAACCCTATGTTCTTATAGACCAAAAACCCATGGTTGCAACCATTCAGAACCCCCCTGCTGATCCGCCCACATGTCATTTCAGACATCTCGACTACATTGAGCAGTTCACCACCGTTGTTAGACACATCAAAGGTGCGGATAACATGGTGGCGAATTTACTCTGCTGCATCAATGCCATTTCCACTGTTATCGACCTGTCCAAAGTGGCTACCCTACATTCTGATGATGCTGATCTACTCTGTCTCATCTTGGACAGCTCTTCCGTACTCCACTTCATTCAATCCTCATTTCCGGGGGTCACTGGACCCGTCTGGTGTGGCGATTCCACCAGCAGACTCCGCCCCCTCATTCTGCATTTGCTCTGTTGTGTTGTCTGCCAAAAATTGCACAAATTCGCGTACCCCGGTGTTTGTACTTCAATACAACTTGTTGCCAAATGTTTTGTCTGGTAAGACATGAAGTGGGACTGCCAGGCCTGGGCCCATTCATGTGTCGCCTGCCACCGTAACAAGATTTCGACCCACACTTCTCACCCTCTCAGCTCCTTTCTTGCCCCCTCAGGCAGATTTCAACACATTCATATCGACTTCGTCAGGCCCCTTCTGCCCATTGAGGGTTTCCAATACATTCTGTCAATCATTGACCACATGACCCGGTGGGTGGAAGCCACCCCCTCTTCAATATCACTAACGAGTCGGTAGCTCGAGTTTTCATCTCATCTTAGATTTCTTGCTTCGGCTGCCCCCTGGTCATCACAACAGACCAGGGCCGCCAATTAAAAAGTGCACTATTTAATGAACTTTGAATCCTCTGTGGTATCAAGAGAATCCACACTACTGCCTACCACCTGCAAAGCAACAGGTTGGTAGAGCGGTGGCACAGATCTATGGTGCCATGATACTCTTTGGTTAGAGTCACTTCTGTTTGCCCTCCTCGACCTTTGCGCCACATACAAAGAGGATCTTTGTGGCACTGTAGCGGAGTTTGTCTATGGCCAGCAACTTTCCCCTCCTGGCAAGTTGGTCATTCCTTCTTCATCTCCTCCAACCACCGAATTTCCATCATTGGTCGACCGCATCCACTTAATCTGCTCACAGATCAACCCAACTCTCCTAACTAGCCATACCCCACCTCTCGTCCACATTTCGCGCAACCTGGTGACCTGCAAATTTGTATTCAGCCCCCCTACACAGGTCCACACAAGGTCCTTCGCCACTCAGAGAACACATACTCTATTTGTGTCCACAACCGAACAGTCATAGTTTTAGTCAATCGACTGAAGCCTGGTCACTTTGAGTCTTGCCCCCCCCCCCCCCTTCACCCCTTCTGTCGACATTCCTCCTCCTCCTGCTGTAGTGTCCCATGACTGCCCATCACCCGCCCCTCCTCAGTCTCCCTTATCCCCTGCATCTTCACTCCCCCTGCTGACCTCAACCCCTGTCCCCTCCTCTCCTATCTCTCCACTTTCTCCTGCCACCCCTTTGCTAGGTTTTGATCACCCCCCTTTGCCCTCTTTCATGATTTTCCAATTTATTGTTCTGGTTCCCCCTCCCTTGGCAACAGACCTTTCAATCCTAGTTTGAGACTGTTCTGTTTTTGTCATGTGTACATCCTCCCGCGGTTCCCCTTCCTCGGTTCAAATGACGTGCGAGTTATTGTGTTGCATCACACTGCCACCTGACACTGCTACGATTGGCATCAGAGCTCTCCTCCTCCCATCCTCTGATGTGCTCATCATCGCCCCTACCATCCATCCTCCTGCCAGGTACTTTGATAGGGGGTCTGTCTATCTCCACGTCTCTGAGACTACAGCCTGTCAGGCCCGGTGGTACGTCATCTGCATCCCCCCGCCCCTGGTACCTGACGACGCCCAGGAGCTGTCGGTGGCCTACATGCCATCGCTGGCACCTATACCTGAGCCTGCTGTTGGTCGCCCCGCTCCCCTTCCCCCGTGGTCAACAGGAGTAGCCCATACTGTGGGTGGCAGGGGGGGGGGGCTGTGTGGTGGCGATAGTATTGACCTATCATGAAAAATGAAATATCTCTGTCGAGTATCTTTGGGCGGACTGTCCATCAGCCACCATGTTTCAAATTTTATGTAAACCATTCTGTTCTCGATGTGTATCCTGTGAGTCACAATAAATAGTTTCTATCGTCAATGGTGTATTTCTGGGGCTACAACCCCACTAACTGCTCATTTCAATGTTCATTTCAAACAGAAAGAACAAGAAGGCAGTATTCAGAAGCTAAGAAGACTAGCGTTCGAAATAATTGACGAAGTACTAATAAACATACAAACTAGATTCAAAGATTTTCTAGAAATAGATTATAATAATAAGTTTTCAATTTATAGTAGGCCAAATCTTTTCCCGAAAGGTGAGGTTCAAATTTTGCTTAAACTGTATCCCTTCTTTGACAGTAAGAAACTGAAAGGAGAACTTACTTTTATTTACAGCAGTGAGGATAAACAGTTACAACCACGGGATCTCCTTGAGTATGGTATACCATATTATGAATGATGGGTTAAAAAATATGTTCTCTGAATGTGTGAAATTACTGTCATTAGTTCTAGCAATTCCAGCAACCACCACTTCTTGTGAAATAAGCATGAGCACATTTAAACATGTTAAAATCTGCCTTTGCAACACAATGAGTGACTGTTAACCTTGGGTATAGAGAAGGAAACAGTGAAATCAGCAACAAAATAGCAGGAGTTCATATCTTGCATTATTGATGTCTACGCCCAGAAAAAGGACAGGAGGATAGACCTAATTTACAAAAAGATGTAACGATGTGTTAATGTGCATTACATTGTCTCATTAAGTGTTTCCATGCATTTATTTATAACAATGTCTGTGTGGTAGCAATCTTGGTAGAAACATAACTAAGTTACTTTTGCAGTCTTCCTAGCCTATATTAAGTTTTTGTTTGAAGATTGTTCCTGTAAAAAATCTAATTCTCAGCCTACCCTACTAAAAAGTAGTCACACAGAAAATAAATCCTGTTATTTTCTGTACTATGGCCCTGAGCTATACTACAGGAGCAGCTATATTACTTACTTGGTATAAGGGCCCTGAAAGACCTACACAGAGCAGATAAGCCTGCATCCAGCAGAAACCATTCAAAGGGCCTGAAATTCATGACAAACAATACAAATGTATTTCAAGCACATAATTACATGTTCGCTTAAACTTATGACGCTATAATGATATCGGCTTACAAAGTACTTTTATTCAATTGTATACTTTTATGCTGAGAGACACAAAAATATAGGTTTTTAAAAATATTACAAAGTGGATATTCTGGGTGAAATAAAATGAGATGTGATGTGAATATGAAATCATGCACAACTAATAAAATTGCAAATGTTTTACCACAGCTGAACATAGTAGATCAAATAGTAACATGATCATAAATTTTATGTTTTGAAAACAAATTTATTTGCCTTGATAGATGAGAAAACGGGAACATGACAGAAAATTAAAATCAAATAGACAGGCGGAGATGTTAACATAAGGAATAGTTACTTGCTTCAAATATTAAATTGAAAAGCTGTTATCTGATGGGGTACTATATTGGCATCAATAGTTAACAGAACACGTCCAATTTTGTTTCTTATTTTCTAAAGTCTCTGTTCCAAAACCATTAGTTCTCCCTGTAAAAGTGCTGTTAATGGGATGCCCCAGGAATAATTATATAATTGTTCCCACACATAAAGAGATTGTTACTGGAACTGTTCAGTCATCCACAAAAATTGACAGCATGTTTAGTAGCCTGTTCAACCTTCCACTTAACATTACTGATACTTTTGACATACAGGAATTAATAATAACATTAACTTCACAAAGGAGCTCTGCTCAGCGCAATCAATTATTGGTGAGAGTAAACTCAGTACACTAATACAACATATGATTTTTGAGTTGTTACAATTGGACTATTTCTGTCATTCACTTTCTTGCTGTAGTTTAAATTAAATAAGACACATTATATATTCAGTCACTGTGGAGTACTGCTTATTCTTCACAATTTGCTAAGTGATGTATCTGCATGCCGTGTAATTGAAAACAGCACTAGCTTTAGTGCAAGAGGCCACCGCCTGGTGCACCACGGACTCCGTCAGTCGGATGTGTGACTTCTACTGAGTGTGTCACATTTCTGTGCGGAACCTCTCAGTACAACACTTGGCGATGAGTAGGTCGTATTGCACACAAGTTAGGTGGGCACTGAGCATGTCCCTTTACACGGACTTGTGGTCTGGTTTTTCAATCTTTTCTTCTGGGGTTTGTATTTGTGTTTTCTTCATTATCTATGGCTTCTTCTGACCCTATGTTGATTCAGTTGCTTCAACAGCAACTGCTGCAGCAGCATGAGAAGCATCAACAGCAGATTGAACTCTTAACCAAATTGTTTACTGTGTTACGTGGCGTTTCTGTGTCACTGGACCCCCTTCTTTTCTTTCCTATGATGAGTCAACAGAAGAGTGGGACATGTAAGAGCATCATTTACGCCAGCACTTTCAGGCTTTTGGTGTTGTGGACCCTACATTGTGCCACGCCTTGTTTCATTCGTGGTGTTTCCCTTAACTGTACTGTTTTTTGTGTTGTGTGATCTGTACAATCTTTCTTTTGATGAGATGTGTTATTTGCTTTGTTGGTATTACTGCCAGTAGATGAATGCTGTGATATCTAGTATTGGCATTCTGCCAATGTCATAAACAACCCAATTGGACTTACCATGCTCTGGTGAATGAACTAAAGGGGCTTAGTTGTCATTGTGAGTTCATTTCCAACATCCACAAGGAATCCTATGCACATTGCATGGTTTGATAAGTTATCCTACACTTGGCTCCTGATAAGGAAATTCGTAACCGCACTCTTCAGCAGGCCGACTCCACATTGGCGGATGTTTTGAAAATGCTCAGGCTTTTGAGATAATGTGTGCAGCGGCCTGCACTGTCAACACATGGGGCGATGTTTCTGCCATTCAGTATGTATATTTGTCATACTCAATTTCAGTACTGCTCTTCAAGATCATGTGATATGTATAGAGGGAAAACACACTTACACATAAAAGATATTATCCGGTGTTAATTCCAAGAAGGGAATCAGGTCATTAAGATATTTTATGTGCAACATTTGTAAAATGGGAAGAATCAACTGAGATTACCATAGAAAACTGGAAATACCTACAAATGCTATGAATTTTTCTAAACTGTTCTTAAAATATGAAACAATCACACTTGTTCAGGTAAAATGTTGCCTGATGTGTGTGACTCCAAGGTGCAAAAGTTCACAAGCAACAGCGTGTAAATTACTGGGCTCACTTTGCATATAGCCAGGAAAGTTCTGGCAGAATGTTAATACATGATGCATCAAGGAGAAAATGTAGGTTTGTCAAGAAAGGGAAAGAAAATTTTCAAGCTTTTGTGATAAATCTAATCATCAAGCTAGATTATAAATATGTGTTCACAAGCATGCTCACATTCTGAGATGATGCTGGCTGGACATATAGTGACAACATTGCATTTTGGTTGGTGGACTACATTGGGGTGCAGTGGATATTGTGCCAGATGTGGGTTATGGATTGGCAAGTAATGGCTCACAAGCTGGATAGGAAGCCAGGAGGGAGGGATGGCAGTCACTCGTCATGTGAGTGACAGAGCAGATGGAGTGGTGGCAGGAGGCAGTAACACAACTTCCCAGATAGGAGTAATCCTTGCAGCACAGCATTTGCTGCTGAAACCTTCCCAGTCCCAGTCTCCACTGACCCTTCCAACATCACACCCTCCACCTATAACTAACAGCTGCCCCTCGCAATCTGTGCACCCACATCACCACCTTTGTGTGTCATACCTCAGTGGTTGCTTTACCTGTGTGTCACATGCATAGCCAACCTCCGAGGTACACACCCATAAGCCCTCTTTCTGACTTTCTTTTCTTTCTCTACCGCCCACACTACTTGACATCTTATAAGTGAAAGATTATGTAAAATTGCAAGCAGATTGTAATGAAGCATGTTGTGATTTCTTACCATCTGCTTGCAATAATGAACCTCTCAATACCTCTGTTGCATAATAATAGATATTAATGTAATTAGTCTATTATCATTTTCTTTTCCTAAACTTTTGTTATTCTTTGTTATAATGTAACTAGCTGAAGTCACTATCTATTATTTGAAGTTGGAGAAGTTTGTTTAATTACTAAATAATAATTAATTCGAATATACATTTGAAAATTTGATATTGTAATGTTGCAAGAATGAATGGACGAGTTTTCCCACTCAAAAAGTCATAATATAGTTTGACATCAGTCATTTTAATATTTACGAGCTGCAGCTGTAAGCCACATGCATATTTTGTAACCAATCACTGAGTCCTTGGTCCGTGTTCTGAGCTTGTGCAAGTACAGTAGAACATCATTTTTACGCTTTTCAAGGGACTTCAGTAAAATGGTGTAAAATGCAGGAAAACGTAAAATGAAGGAAGTAGTATTTTAAATGGTAAAATATGCTTACTGGATCAGCCTTGCATTTTCGTAGTTTATTTGTGATATATGTTCATAATATGCACTTAAATACTCGCTAGGAAGTTTATTATAAAATAAGGGTTATCCAAATTTTTACTATTTTAAGCACAGGGCCGAACTGGTAATTTTATGGGAAGTAGAAATTTAGGTCGTAATTTCATTCATTATAGTTGAGGACGCCGCTGCTGGACTATGTAAAACATCTTCAAAATTACCTAAACTGCTTTGATAGACGCCACTACTGGGCTATGTAATACATCTTCAAAATTACTGCTTTTACTGGCATTAATTATTTATGTAGTAAAACTCCTAAAGTTTCGTGCTTTTTGTATTTTTCGATGTTTCACACGACAATATTAAAGAATTTATTCATGTTCTCGAGTGCAAACATATGCATAAGTATTTTTGTGACTTTGCATAGCATCGGCATCCCACACTATTACCACTTTTTTTGAGGTTGTGGGTATTATGATACCCAACTTTGACAGATATCGTTCTTCATTAATCAGAAATATGTGTCACAAAAACAATGCAACTCTTTATTCTCACATCAACAAAGCAACTGGTTCTGATTGTTTGAGTACACACCAGTCCCTGTGGCAAAGAAGCTGGTGAAAAGAGCAACTACATCTTCACAAATCGGCGCGTCGTAAGTCAACTAGATACGTACTGCCAACAATTATACACGAAATATACATTTGATTAAATGCAATGTGTCAAGAAACTCGACTGCGAATAATTTTTAAGTGCTATACTTTAAGGGGGAAGCCATGCTAGCATCAATTTATGAAGATTATGTCATTTTTTCTTCACAAACATGCTTTCAAAAAACGTAAAATGTAGGAAAAGTGTAAATATGTTAACGCAAAAATGAGGGCGAATTAACATTGTGAACATAGGAAATTTGACGGGACTGACCAAAAAAGGTGTAAATGGCAGGAAAATGTAAAAACTGGGAACGTAAAAACGAGGTTTTACTGTAGTTTGTAATCCACAGCATTACTGGTACTGCTTACTCGGGGCAGGCAGCCCACAATGACGTTCTGAAGACCGGAAATATGTTTTATGTCTGTTGTAAATTACGCAATAAATTCTAATTGATTGTACTGCCTTGGCAAACACTTACAGTGATTTTGCCAGAATGCATAGGTCAAAGGCTTGTGATCTGTGAATACAAAGAAATCTCTCACTTCCACCTGTGGGCAAAAATATCAAATAGCTTTGAAAACAGCCAACAATTCTCTGTCATAAGTACTTCATCTTTGTTGAGTCAATGTGAGTTTTTTTGGAGAAAAAAGCCAGAGGCTGCCAGGCTCCATCCATGTATTATTGTAATGCAGTGCCAATCGCTTTTGAGCTGGTGTCAACAACGAGAGCAAGAGTTGCATCTAATGCAGGGGGGACAAGGAGTGCTGCATCTGCTAAGTTGTTTTTGGCAGACTCAAAAGCTTTATTCATAGATTCTGTCCACTGCACCGATCTGTTACCTTTAATTTTGGGACCAGATAATACTGCAATGAGCAGTTCTTGTAGTTCTGCTGTATGAGGTAAGTGTTGGTGATAGGAATTCAAAATTCCAAGAAATCTTTGTAATTCTTTGGCAGTAGTTGGTCACAAAATATTAAGAATGGCAGAGACCTTGTCTGGTAGTGGCAGAAATCTTTCTGAATATATAAGGTGGCTGAGAAAAGTAATTTGTGGCTAACCAAAAATGCATTTTGACATGTGCAGTACTATACCATAATCGTCTAGACATTTGAACACCTCAAGTAGGTGCTGTTTATGTTCCTCTGAGGATGATGAAAAAATCAGTATATCATCCAAGTATGCAAAACAGTATGAGAGGCCTTGTAATATGGAATATATAAACCTCTGCCACGTTTGGACAGTGTTCCTTGAATCAAATGTCATAAATCTGCTTTCAAATAACCCAAAAGGTGTAATAATGGCAGTCTTAGGAATGTCTCTCTTTGCTACAGGGATTTGCTTATAAGCTTTTGCGCAATCTAATACGCTAAACACTTTTTTTTTCCCACATAAATCGTAGTTGTAATCTTTTAACAGTGGCACTGGGTAGCGACCTGGAATTGTTCTAGCATCCAAAGCATGGTAATCGCCACAGGGACGCCACACACCATTCTTTTTGGGTACGAAGTGCTCGACTAGACGGACGGATGATGCCCTCTTTCAGCATAGCATCAAATTCTGCCTTATCCACAGCATACCGATCAGGAGCAAGCCGTCTGGGTTGACAAGACACTGGGAGACCTGCAGTGGTGTTAATATTGTGGTGTCGCACAAGTATGAAGTGCACGCCACGTACTTATGCCGCGTGCCGCCATGCACGCACGGCGTGGTGTTCTTACGACGTCAGCCACAAACGCCCTCTTCTGGAACTCCGCTCGTGGCCACCACTGGACTGCATCGTTCACTTGAGAATGAGATAGGAACCAGTTAACACTTGGGAATCAGCTAGGCACCAGTTAAGACTTGGATATTGGATATGCACTAGGATTCATCAGTAGGCAGGCCTCTACCGAATCTATGTATCAGCATTCTGCAGTCAAGAACTATGTAAAAGTTAATTATTACTAAGTCTCTATGAAATATATATCTCGTTATAATTTACTCTAGTGATTCTAGTATCTGCTGTCCCACTGGCTGCTCACCTTCGTACCTGCACAAGCGTGCATCCTTTGTTCCTGTGTCGGTCTCTTTCTACTTGGCCACAGACACCTACGACGGAAATGAGACACAAAAGTAGCGACGAGGCTGGGACACAAAAGTGGCAATGAGGAGCGATAGAAGAACCATGGACCAGCCCGCTTGCAGCAGCCAGACAGTAGCGACGAGGCTGGGACACAAAAGTGGCGATGAGGAGCGATAGAAGAACCGTGGACCAGCCCGCTTGCAGCAGCCAGACAGCAGCAGTCAGAGAACGCAGAAATTGTTCCCACCCACCCACCCTTTTTATAAGAATTTTGGGGGAAGATATTTTGTTCATTGTTTTGTGGACTTTTTTGTTGCAGTATGTCCTCATTAAAATTGCATTTGTTTTTTGTACTAATTTTCTTGTATGCGCGGCGCCCAATCAGTCAGCATGGCCACTACCCTGAACCCAAACTTAATGGAAATTATTCAGTTACAGACGACGCAAATCATGCAACTACTGCAAGCGGTGTCGCAGTTGATGGCACAGGCTCACCAACAACAAAACTAGCCGTCGCTTCTGCCGCCCACACCTGCCGCTGCACCGCTCCCTACTTTCCGCCATTACAACAAACGTGAGGAAGAATGGAGCGTCTACTTCGCTCAATTTCAAGAACGCGTCGCGGCTCATCAAATTACAGGTCCGACTATAAAGCACATGTTTCTCTTGATTGTGGGCCATAACACCTTCGTGTTACTGCAGAAACTTTTCCCCCACGCATCTCCTCACGATCTAGAATTTGATGCAATAGTAGATGCACTGAATGATCATTAAGAAAGAAAAGTTATTGTAGCCGCGGCATGGTACCGATTTTTCAGACTGAAAAAATCACCGGAACAGACCCACACACAATGGATTACGGAATTGAAGGGCTTAACCTGCAAATGTAAATTTACTTGCTCTTGTGGACTTTCTCATAGTGACGTGATGTTAAGAGATGCGATTACGCTGAACATTCAGGACCCCAGAATTAGAGCAGCAATTCTAAAACAGTCTGGCCCCTCATTAGACAGTGTACTGCAGCTTATAGAAGGGCATGATACCTTTGACTTAGCAGATGTAGAAATGCAAAGCCACAGTGTTAATTAAGTGCGCCACAACAGACGCTTTCCTAGCCGTAGTTCTCAGTTTAGCCCTAATGATTCTTATTTTTGCACCAGCCTTGCTGAACAGACAGTGAACAGTAGCCAGTGTAAAAGTGCAATACGAAGATTGCTCCATCATGTTAGAAACAGTAATGTGATAACGCGCGTCAACGCTCTGATCAGAAAAATGTTCGTAAGTCTTGCCCTCAGTGTGTATCTCGCCACAAGCGTGCGCAATGGTCTAGTCACAACGCAACCTGTTATCAATGTGGCAAATCGGGACATGTACAGTCAGTGTGTATGCAGAATATAAATTCAAAGAACGGTGCCGTTCTGTAAATGTTATACACGCTGTGGACTGGACAGTGCTTCTCTAGATTCTAAAATGCAAGAACTTTCTTCTGCGCCTACGGCAAAACTATGTAGTGAGCCACGTCGCAAGTGCCGACGAGCGCGTAAAACTCTGCAACGGAAAAGGGTTCAGGACAAGCAAAGTGATTATGTACAGTGCAATCCTGTAGTGAACCAAGCGCTTTCTGCAACTTTTCATTATAATAGTGCCCAGTATTGCGTAGCTAGTGACAGTAGACTTGATGTAGCTACTCAAAGTAATTTTAGTGCAGTAGGCTCGCATTGCGTGGACGCCGATCCAGCAGTAGTGCCATCTAGGGACAGTGATATTAATCTGTGCGCCAATTCTGCGCCGTTTCCTACCGCATGCAGCCCGCGCATGCACAAGCGTAGCAAACAAATTGCAGACGTTGCCCACATTCGCGCACCTGTCGTGCGCCACAAGCAAAAACTTTTTGTGACTCTTTCCATAGAAAATAAAACTGTGCAATTCCAGCTCGACACTGGTTCCTCTGTTACGTTAATGAATAAAGAAACTTATGAACTTCTGGGTTCGCCAAAACTGTCGCCGTCTCAACAAGTGCTCACAGCGTATACAACTCAAAATATTCCAGTGCTATGAACGTGTAGCCAGCCGGCCTCTTTTTAAGGTGTAACAAAAACAGTTGCTTTTGTAGTTCTTCAGGCCAAATCTACACAGAACATTTTTGTACTAGATGCATTTGACTTGTTTGGCTTATCAGTTCAAAGAGATGTGCTTCAAATTTCGTCAGTAGTGCCTCTTGCAAAATCAATGCATTGTGTGACAAATATATTGACTTGTTTTCACCGGAACTAGTTTGTGTAAAAGACTTCCTGGCACATGTAACTTTAAAAGAATCTGCTGTACCAAAATTTCATAAAGCTAGACCAGTGCCTATCACAATTCGTGATAAAGTTGCTGTAGAACTTAAACATTGGCAGGATAGTGGGGTGATTTCTTCTGTTTCTGCGAGTCAGTGGGCCTCGCCTTTAGTAATATTAACCAAGCCGTTAGGAAAACTTCGTCTCTTTGCGGAGTTCAAATCAACAGTGACCAGTCAAACAATAGTAGACACTTACCCCCTGCCCCTACCTGACGAACTGATGGACAAATTAGGACAGTCTCGCTTCTTTTCTAAGTTTGATTTAGCAGAGGCATACTTACAAATTCCGCTTGATGATGAGTCAAAAAAGTTTTTCATCGTTAATACTCACATGGGCATTTTTCAATTTCAACACCTACTCTTTGGCAGTTCTTCTGCCCCCGCTATTTTTCAGCAAGTTTTGGAACAGCTGACAGTTTCTGTAACGTGTTGCTCAAACTATTTAGATGATATTGTGGTCTCAGGACGCACAGTTGAAGAAAATTTAGCAAACCTGGAGTGCCTTTTCAAAGTGTTGACTGCAGCAGGTCTACGTTGTAATAAAGCAAAGTGTTCGTTTTTTCAGACTGAAATAGAGTACCTAGGCCATGTGATTAATGCCCAAGGAATCCATCCTTTACAGTCACATCTTCAAGCGATCAAAGACTTGCCTCCTCCTAAGAATGTGCAGGAATTGCAAGCAGTTATGGGAAAGCTTAACTATTATTTCAGATTTATTCCCAATGCCTCTCAGATTGCAGCTCCACTGCATCGCTTACTTAGGAAGAAAGTTCCTTTTGTATGGTCCAAAGATTGCCAGGTTGCCTTTGACAACTTAAAGTCTGCACTACTCAGTGATGCATGTTTGATTCCCTTTGACCCTCAGAAGCCTGTAGTGCTAGCAGTGGATGTCTTGTCATACGGTCTGGGTGCAATATTGTCACATCGTATTGGTTCTCACGATCATTCTATTGCCTTTGCATCCAAGCTACTGACGCCAACGCAACAGAATTACAGTCAGATAGAAAAGGAGGCCTTAGCAATAATTTACGGCGTCACAAAGTTTCATCATTATCTCTATGGCAGAAAATTCTGTTTGTTGACAGACCACAAGCCTCTCACATTGTTGTTCTCACCCACTAAGCCAATTCCACCATGAACGGCACAAAAGCTTCAGAGATGGTCCTTCATACTGTCAAATTATCAGTATGAGATTTTGTACCGGCCTACCACTAAACATGCCAATGCGGACACACTTTCCCGACTTCCGGTTGGCCAGGATGTGTTGTTTGATTCTTCAGAAATGGCGTGTTACCAGACAGACTACAGAGATGCTTCTGCTGTCGCAGTCTTTCCTTTGTACTCTCGTCGGGTTTCACAGGAAACGGCTGTGGATGCAGACCTAAGTGTGGTAGCACGTTTTGTTCACTCTGGGTGGCTTGCCAGAGCCAAAGACATTCAACGGCCTCTGGTTCGACGTTATTTTGCACAACGTCATGCATTATCTTTAAGTCAGGGTGTACTATTGTTGCATACCGACAACGACCAAGCACGAGTGATTGTTCCTCGTTCCCTGCAATGAGAAGTGTTACACCTCCTGCATCAAGAACATTGGGGTATCGTTAGGACAAAGCATCTGGCCAGACATCATTGTACCTGGGTTGGTATGGACGCCCAGATAGAGAACATGTCGTCACAGTGTACAGTTTGTGCAGAGCATCAGGCAACTCCTCTGCAAAGTTTCTCAGACTGTAGAAAAGACATTTTTAAATATGCACTAAAGCTGCTTTGGTGCATATTTAAAAAATGTCTTTTCTACAATATTTAAGAGCTGCAAAATGCGACATATCAAAAACATTTCTCAGGCTGGCCACGCCCCAAGGGACCATGGCAACGTTTACTCATTGACTTTTCTGGACCATTTTGGAATACACACTGGTTAATTGTTGTAGACGCTTTCAGCTAGTTTCCTTTCGTGATTGCCATGAACTCAACAATGGCATCTAGTACAATCAGTGCCTTAACATCAGTGTTTTGCATCGAAAGTTTGCCTGAAACTATAGTCAGTGAGAATGGACCTCAGTTTGTTAGTGCGGAATTTCAAGAGTTTTGTCGTGTGAATGGCATTCAGCATATCACCACCGCACCTTTTCACCCACAGTCCAATGGTGCAGCAGAACGTTTCGTTCAAACATTCAAGTCTCACATGGAAAAGATGAAAGGTCAGCACTCCAGGCAGCAAGCTCTTCAAATTTTCCTGTCTACATATCGGTGCATGCCACGTGACGGACCGTCTCCTGCCGAGCTACTACATGCCCGCCGTCACCGCACTCTCCTTCACCTGCTGCAGCCTCCCACGCACCGAGTCAGTTTGTATGGCGCTTCGCGTTTTCAGGTTTCTACGCCGGTGCTGTACAGGTTGTTTGCTAGTATGAAGAAACGATGGATGTCAGGCACCATTCAGCGCGTGGTCGGTAGCAATATGTATGTTGTACGTTCTTCTACAGGGTTGGAGCTGCGGCGCCACACAAACCAGTTGCGCCTGCACAGGCCGTGTGATCCGGTCTCTGGTTTCTTGATTCCAGAACCAGTTCACCGCCAGGGAGAATAGGCACATCGCTCACCGCCGGGGCCAACGTCCCCGGACTACGTGATAATACCTATGGAGATCGACGCGCCTCCGCAGCTGTCACCGCCGCAGATGACAGCGTCACCGAGAGGAACTCCGGGACTGTGCGTGCCCCCCAAGCTTGGGCCACGCACCTCAGAAGAAGATGACCTGCTCCCTCTGGGCCGAGGGGTGCGTCCTTCCCCTGGTTTTGGTGGATACCGGGGCGTGGACGGCATCTCGATTCCAGCCTCTGCTACGATGCTCGTCCCACCAGTAACGCCCCCGCGCAGGCCCTCCTCCCCGTGCCGTCGCCGTGGCCTGCAGCCCTATGCTACGACGGTGCGGCGGTTTGGGGGGGAGGGGTGTGGTGTCGCACAAGTATGAAGTGCGCGCCACCTACTTACGCCGCGCGCCGCCATGCACCATGGCGCAGCATTCTTACGACGTCAGCCATGAGCGCCCTCTGCTGCAACTCCGCTCATGGCCACCACTGGACTGCATCGTTCACTTGAGAATCAGCTAGGCACCAGTTAAGACTTGGCTATCGGATATGCACTAGGACTCATCAGTAGGCAGGCCTCTATCGAATCTATGTATCAGCATTCTGCAGTCAAGAACTATGTAAAAGTTAAGTATTACTAAGTCTCTATGAAATATATATCTCGTTCTAATTTACTCTAGTGTTTCTAGTTTCTGCTGTCCTACTGGCTGCTCTCCTTCTACCTGCACAAGCGTGCATCCTTTATTTGTGTGTCGGTCTCTTTCTACTCAGCCACTGACACGTACGACGGAAACGAGACACAAAAGCAGCGACGAGGCTGGGACACAAAAAATTAAATGTCGTGTGTGGTGGCGTACCTTCTGAGGTGCCCCTGGAGGCAAGCTTTTGTGATAAATCTAATCATCAAGCTAGATTATAAATATGTGTTCACAAGCATGCACACATTCTGAGATGATGCTGGCTGGACATATAGTGACAACATTGCATTTTGGTTGGTGGACCTCATTGGGGTGCAGTGGAGATTATGCCAGATGTGGGTTATGGATTTGCAAGTAATGGCTCACAAGCTGGATAGGAAGCCAGGAGGGAGGGATGGCAGTCACTCGTCATGTGAGTGACAGAACAGATGGAGTGGTGGCAGGAGGCAGTAACACAACTTCCCAGATAGGAGTAATCCTTGCAGCACAGCATCTGCTGCTGAAACCTTCCCAGTCCTAGTCTCCACTGACCCTTCCAACATCACACCCTCCACCTATAACTAACAGCTGCCCCTCGCAATCTGTACACCCACATCACCACCTTTGTGTGTCACATCTCAATGGTTGCTTTACCTGTGTGTCACATGCATAGCCAACCTCCGAGGTACACACCCATAAGCCCTCTTTCTGACTTTCTTTTCTTTCTCTATCGCCCACACTACTTGACATCTTATAAGTGAAAGATTATGTAAAATTGCAAGCAGATTGTAACGAAGCATGTTGTGATTTCTTACCATCTGCTTGCATTAATGAACCTCCCAATACCACTGTTGCATAATAATAGATATTAATGTAATTAGTCTATTATCATTTTCTTTTCCTAAACTTTTGTTATTCTTTGTTATAATGTAACTAGCTGAAGTCACTATCTATTATTTGAAGTTGGAGAAGTTTGTTTAATTACTAAATAATAATTAATTTCTCTCAGAGGTATATTGTTAAAGTTCAGATACTATGCTAATTAGTATTTCTGTTAAAACAAATTAAATTGTTTTCTCATAAAATCAAACAGGTATTACTATGTTTCACAAGTAATGTTAGAAAAGTTTTGCCCTCATTAGTTTCTGTATAATTAACATTAATTATGAAAATATTGTTGATGAACCTAGTTTGTTAAATACACCAAAGAAATACTATTAATTTAACAGGTATTTACAATACAATTTACTCAGTAGTATTTATGCTATATTTTACTGTAGCCAGTTGTAATTATTTTTATGAACATATTTAACAATACACAATTTCCAGTATCATTGTTTGAAAGATATAGAAAGGATGCATTCGCGGCATGTAATTGGGTATTGTTTCATCAGTTGTCAGAGCCAGAATCGACTCTAGTTCAGAGTATTGTTTAGGTAACGATCTGAGTCACAAGCCATGCCAGATGGAACTTTAATTTTGAACAATTATGTAAAAGTTCATTAGTATTATTCGTCTGGAAAGTGTTTCTACCAGTATTATGATTGAACTATTAATATTCATGCCACATTAAAATGAACACCTTGAACTTTTGTATTCCAAACATGAACTGTATAAATTCGTATTATTGATGTGTGGAATGTGCATTCTTGGTCACTTTAATTGTAATTAATGAGATTTGTATGCTGGCCATAAATGGGGACAATTGGGTGCCAATAAGGAATTAAAATATCAAAGAACTGCTATACGGTGTGTTGTCTACGTTATTTGTAGAGGATTAGTTTTTGTGCTATGAGATTTCAGCCTGCTGCTACCGAGAGCAATCACCAATGAGATCATCAAGAATCATCAATCTACAACCAAGTAATGGCAAATCTCCCAAGCAGAAACACCACCAGATGTGCCATTACCTGGTCGTAGATCGATGTTTCTTGATGTTCTTGTTGGTGATTGCTCTCGGTAGCAGTTGGCTGAAATCTCATGGGGGAAAAATCTCATCCACTACAAATAACATAAGCAACACACCGAATTGTAGTTCTTTGACATTTTAATTCCTTGTTGTTGTTTGGTCGTCAGTCCGGAGACTGGTTTGATGCAGCTCTCCACCCTACTCTATCCTGAGCAAGCCTTTTCATCTCCTCATAAGAACGACAACCCACATCCACTTGAATCTGCTTACTATACGCATCTCTTGGTCTCCCTCTGCGATTTTTACCCCACACACTTCCCTCCAATGCTAAATTTATGATTCCTCAATGTCTAAGAATGTGTCCTACCAAGCGATCCCTTCTTGTAGTCAGGGTGTGCCAAAAATTCCTTTTCTCACCAATTCTGTTAAGTACCTCTTCATTAGTTATGCGATCTATCCACCTAATCTTCAGCATTCTTCTGTAGCACCACATTTCAAAAGCCTCTATCCTCTTCCTGTCCGCACTGGTTATCGTCCATGTTTCACTCCCGTACAAGGCAACACTCCACACAAATGCCTTCAGAAAAGACTTCCTTACACTTAAATTAATATTCAATGTTAGCAAATTTCTCTTTTTCAAAAATGCTTTTCTTCCCATTGCCATTCTGCATTTTATATCCTCTGTACTGCGACCATCGCATGTTATTTTACTACCCAAGTAACAAAACTCATCTACCACCTTCACTGTTTCGTTACCTAATCTAATTCCTTCAGCATCACCTGATTTTCTAAGACTGCATTCCATTATTTTTGTTATGCTCTTGTTAATGTTCATTTTATATGCTCTCTTCAACACACTGTTCATTTCATTCAACTGCTCTTCCAGGTCCTTTGCTGTCTCTGACAGAATTACAATGTCATCAGCAAAACGCAATGTTTTTATTTCTTCCCCCTGAACTTTAATCCCTAGTCCAAATTTTTCCTTGCTTTCCTTCACCGCCTGCTCGATGTACAAATTGAATAACATTGGAGAAAGGCTACAATCCTGTCTTACTCCCTTCCCAACTGATGCTTCCCTTTCATGCCTTTTGAGTCTAATATAACTGCAGTCTGGCCTTTGTACAAGTTGTAAATAACTCTCCTTTCCCTGTATTTTACCCCTGCCGACTTCAAAATTTGAAACAGTGTATTCCAGTCAACATTGTCAAAAGCTTTCTCTAAATCCACAAAAGCTAAAAATGTAGGTTTGCCTTTTCTTAATCTATCTTCTAAGATAGAAGTAAAGTGAGTATTGCCTCCCGGGTTCCTACGTTCCTCCTGAATCCAAACTGATCTTCCCCGAGGCCAGCTTCTATCACCTTTTCCATTCTCCTTATTAGCACCCAATTGTCCCCATTTAAGGCCAGCATACAAGTCTCATTAATTACAATTAAAGTAACCAAGAATGCACATTCCACACATCAGTAATATGAATTTATACATTTCGTGTGTGGAATACAAAAGTTAGAGGTGAATTAGTAGTTCATTCATGATATTGGTAGAAACACTTTCCACATGAATAACACTGACAAACTTTTACATAATTGTTCAAATTTAAAGTTCCAACTGGCGTGGCTTGTGCCTCAGATCGCAGCCGAAACAATACTCTGAAATAGCGTGATTGTGCTTCTGACGACTGATGAAACAATACCCAATTACATGCCGCAAACACATCCTTTTTTTTATATCTTTTAAACGATGATATTGCAAATTGTATATTGTTGATTGCATACATTAAATTAATTATAATGGAGAATTAAACAATTATATACAACTGGCTATGCTAAAGGATAGCGTAAATAACACTGAGTAAATTGTATTGAAAAATTTATGTTGAATTAATACTATTTCCTTGACATATTTAACAAAATAGGCTCATCACAATTAATTATACGGAAACTAATGAGGGCAAAACTTTCCTAACATTACTTGTGGTAACATAGTAATACCTACTTTAATATTATAAGAAAAGAATTTAATTAATATTAATATTAATTAATAGTTAGTAATTATACAAATTTCTCCAACTTCAAATAATAGAAAATGACTTTAGCTAGTTACATTATAACAAAGATTAACAAAAATTTGGAAATCAAAATGATAATAGACTAATTACATTCATATCTATTATTAAACAACATTGGTATCGGGAAGTTCAGTAATGCAAGCAGATGGAAATAAATCCCAACATGCTTCGTTACAAGATGCAATGGCTTGCCAGTACTTAACTTTTATGTGTGTGTGTGTGTGTGTGTGTGTGTGTGTGTGTGTGTGTGTGTGTGTGTGTGCGTGTGTATGTCAGAAAGTCATTCAAATTTAATACTCGAAGCCAGCTATTTGCCATCTTCTCAATTTAATTTTTATTTTGATATGAACAAAAGCAAAACAACCAATGTAGAAGCCAGATCTTTTAAAGTGATTATTGGTTGAGGAAACTCATGACAGTCAGTATCTTATAAGATAAATATTGATATTTTTTATTAATTACACCATATCATTATGTAAAATTATTTTAAAAAGTTAGTAGACCTATATCATTTGTTCCAAATATTTCTGGACAGATATAATTTTATGCCATTTTTTTCTTAAGCACCATAGGTGTAAATGAAAAAAGTGCAAATTCTAGTCCTAAACAGTTCGTGCACCTCGCATCGTACGGAGTGGCACCTATTACCTCTCTGGCTGCTAGACCGGTGAATGCTGCTATGCCCAGAATGTTGAAGACTGATGATCCCACAACGGCACCCAAACCGATGTCACTTTCAGTGATAAATACTCCAATGGCAGTCATGGCCAATTCTGGAGCAGATGTTGCAAATGCCATGAATGTTGCACCGGCCACATCTGGTGTCAGGTTCAGCACTAGGGGCAGTAAAACATTATTCAGATTATATAGTGTCAGGCAGAAGCATTTTCTGTGAAATGTGCTTACAACAAGTTATCACTTGTGCTAATCAATTGACTGATAATTATGGGTATTTCTATTACTACTTAGTGAATTTAGATGTCCGAAAAGCAGCAAAATGAACTACTTTTCTTATCTTCTTACAGTACTCACTGTTTGTTTTCATCCACTGCCTAATGATAAGCATGTAATTAACTAGTGATTCCACCCACCATTATTAGCTATCTATACATGCAAGGTATCCTCTACCTTAACTGTATCATGGCTTGTGGAGTAATTATGTAGATGTAAGAGAATGAAATGTGGTTAGAAAAACTTAACCAACATATTGAACATACTGAAATTACAGAGAAAAATTTTCAAAACTTGTTACACATTCAAAGTAATCATTTAACATAGTATTTAAAATACTGTACCTGTTGTCAGTATACTCCCTTATTTGTACATAACTGTTATTTTTATATCCAGTAATAGAGGATGTAGTGGTGCAAGCCACTTCCCCCACTTATCCAATACCTTGAGATATCCAAATAGTTATCAATTTATTTTAGTGAATTGATTAGGCATGATAGAAACAGCAGCTGCTGCCAGAATTTTTTTTTCCCTTTCAGATTCTGGAGGTGGTGGCAGCAGCAAGTGGCCTCAGATATTATGTCTGCCCTGTTAAAGATATATTGGAGTTCCTTGTACGTTTATATGGTTGCTAAGAAGAAAAAGTTGTTGGTTTTGATTTGTATTCTGTGTCTGACGTCTGTCAAGATATTTGTGTCATATTCCTATGTATTAATTGATAGAATAACTCCTTGAATATAAATAAATATGGAGTTAAATGTATAAAAGAGTGGTTTATTCCACAAAGTACATAGATGAGTGAGAAATGACAAATTCATTTGGTAATTAATTAACGACTAAAAGCACGTAGAGGCACACTTATTGCTGGACCTCATTGTTTCAAGACTTTCATATTTTGAACATGAAAGGAAGATTTACTAGTTTAATTTCACTCTTAATAAAGAAGAACTGTCAACTTGGAATTTTTTAACTGGTGAATTACTAAGCATCTACAAAAATAACTATCACACTTCTTATGTTGAAAGTTATTCAAATCAGGGTCAGGCAGCCGTGATAGTTCAAGGATAGATATCAGCTCACCATAAAGACTATCACTGAGCCGCAGACATGCTTATAAAATATACAATCATATTCATACAAATTAAATTTTCAGCCATGGTCTTCATCAGAATCAGACAAACACTCAGACATGAGTCAAGCACACATGACCACCATTTCTTGCTGCTCCACCACACAGAGAGTGGCCAGAGATGGTGGTCATATGAGCACAGTTGTATCTGACTAATTGTGTGAATATATGTGTTTCTTTTTTTGATGAAGGCCATAGCTGAAAATTTCAGTTGGGTGAATTAGATTGTATGTTTTACGAGCCTGTCATCCACTCGGCAATCATCTTTATGGTGAGTTGCCATGTATCCTTTATTATTGACATTCTAATCTGGGTTCTCCATTGTTAGATATTTTTATGTTCAACTACATGACTCAGTACCACAACTGTTCAAATGTTTTTTAAGCTTATAGGACTTAACTATGGGGTCATCAGTCCCTAAACTTACAAACTAACTTATACTAAAGACAATACAAACTTCCATGCCCAAGGGAGGATTCAAACCCCCGACAGGGAGTGGCCTAACACATCGAAGCATAGTGCCTCAACACACTGGGCCATTCCGCCGCGGCACCACATCTGTGTTTATTGTCAAATGTACGATAATGTGTGACACATAAAAAATAATTAAATAATAAATAAATAAAAGTGATTCATTGAAGATTTTTGGTAAGGAGGATAGACTATGTTATTTGAATGGAAAACATTGACAAATTATAAATTACTATGGTGTGCCCCAGGAATCTGTGTTGAGGCCCTTGTTGTTCAGGATACAGGTTAGAGACTCTTAATAATAAATTTTTTTTAAAAAATTTGTGGGCGATACAGTTACCTATACTGGCTCAAAGTAGCTTTGCAAATATTCAGTTAGATTTTGGAAAGATTTCAAAGCGGTGAAAAGACTGACAACTTGATTTAATTTTTGAGATACATTAATTGTTCACTTCACAAAAAATAATGAAATCAGTCAACACACACAAGTAGTTGAGTGTAACACAAAGGATGTGAAATTGAATTACTTTGTAGGCTCAACCATGGACTAGGCTTCAACATGTCAACAAAGTGACTGCTTATAAATCACTTGTGTAACCCATCCGAGAACACTCATACAGTGATATCAAATGGATGTGACTGGGGATACTGAAGATATATAGACATGGGTAAATGAATGGTCACAGGTTTGTTTAATCTATAGGACAGTATCACATAAATGTTGAAAAAAGTGAACTAGAAGACTTAGAGATAACTACCCAGGAAAGCCAAAGAAATGGCCTCAAATGATTCAAGAAATGGCCTCAAATGACACGTTTAGGAAAGTACTACAGCCATTATGTGCCTTTCCTGTAGGGATCTTAAGATTCAAATTTTTTATTCATCATTCAGCAATATTCCATGCAATAGACTTCATCAGTTCACTTAACCTAACATATTTATGTAATGTAATTTACATATTAGACCTCCAAAGATGGCATTACAGTGGTATCTGTGCACACAATCCTGTTTGAAGATCTGAAAATGCAGACAGTGACCTCCAGGTGGGTGCCACAAATGCTGACAGTTGACCAAAAAATGAGTGAGGTCTGGGGGCGAGGGAATGGTAAGATAACTTGCCATCCCTACCCCATATACCTAACATTCTCCCCCTGCCCCCATTCCCCACTAATTATCCTGTATCACTTCAATTCACGGCTTCCTTCCAACTGTATGACACCCCTTACAGTATGGGTGCCAAAAATTTAAGGTGTGTGAATTTGATTATTTTTCGTGTCTGTCAGTGGCTCTGCGAATGCTTTATGGTGACTTGTTATCTGATTTCATCTAACAGGTACAGTAACTTATTGGAAAGATTTTTGATGTGATTTTAAGTCAAAACCTCTTGAATCTGAATTAAAATTCCTGCCAAACTTAGATGAAAATTATGTGGTTTTCATACCATAAGAGGTTTGTAACTATGTTGAGTAGGCTCTTTGCTCCTCAAATAAACTGATCACTGGTTATAGGAAAAAGATTATTGAGTAGTTCCTGAAATAAGGTGGGCATACAAGTAGTGGAAAAAATTATTTTTCTAGATGGTCAAAGTTACTGTTTTGAACAATTATATTCTTTACTCAACAGACAAAAAAATCTACAGAAGAGCTGTAGACTCACCTTGCCTTCAGAAGAAATATAATCTGTCAGCTCATGCATCAGGTAAAAAATATAAATTCAAAGAAGAGAAGAAGTCCGTCATCCTCTTACACTGAGGGGAGATATAGGTGAAGATGCATTTTACAATGCAAAATTAAAAGAAAAAAGCCAACAAAGTATTGCTTGGTTTGCAGCAAATGTGAGGAGAAAGAGAAACAATTTTCTCTGCAAAACATGCAAGAGGAACCCTGGATATCGCCCCTAACCATGATCGGTGCAAGCCTAACTGCCACCACGTGCAGGCTCCACACCATGTGATCGTGCGTCGTCCATCACTACACAGCCCCCTTCGTGGAAGCGGAGTGTTCTGGGATGAAACCTGGTTTGCTGTCCAAAAACCTTGCTGTGAAATGTATTCACTGTCTGGATCTTTTCTGGGGTTGTACCAGAGCATGGAGTGAATGGGTATGTGGTAGATTGTTGGCTGGGGCTAGCACTAGTGGACGAAGTGGAAGATGAGGTTGCAAGGTGTCTTGCAATATTAAAGCAGGTTTCACCCTGCCAATGGATACCATGTTCTTTTTCCATTTATGAGAACGTCCAGTGTCTTCTTATTTCTGTTTATCACATGGTGAGGGTCAGTATATGGTGGTTGAACACTGTCTCTCCTCAAGATAACGTGTGCATTCTGATAGTTCATGGTGTATAAAGGTTCTAGAACAACCATGGCGTGAAGCTTGCTGTGGTCGAATTTTTGCCATCCACTGTCGTAACTATGCGATGAATTCCAGTGTGTTTGGCTCGTTTCTGAAACCTTCACTCACATCCAAGAAGTCACCAGGTAGTCTTAGAGCTTCTCTGTACACTAATTCCAATGGGGAGGCATTAAGGTCGAGCTTACACATACTGCGGAGTCCCAAAAGAACGAGCGGCAAGGCAGACATCCATTGCGCCTCTTGACACATTAGCGTAGCTTTCAGAGTCCGATGCCACCACTCCACCATGGCGTATGATAGCTCGTTGTACTTCGGTGTATTGAGCTGCAAAATTTACTCTAGTGCATGAACAATTCTAATTCAAATTGCCATCCTCTGTCAGTTGTAATGTGGATCAGACAACCAAAACGGGCCATTCGATTAGAAATAAATGCATTGGCTAGCGTCTCCGTTGTAATATTGTCCACAGGTATTGCTTCTGGCCAGCAAGGAAATCTATCGATACTTGTTAAAAGGTAAAGCTGACCATCTGAAGGTGGTAATGGTCCGATGCCATCCACATGAACATGTGTAAAACGCACCGCTATCTGGGCGGAACCTCCTACTGGTGCATGAATGTTATGTGACACTTTATAGTGTTGACATTGAATGCACTCATGAGCCCATGTATTACAGTCTTTCTGTATGCCTTGTCACACGTAGCGATTAGTAATTAGTCTTGTTGTTGCTCTAATGCCCGGGTGGCATAAATTATGCAAACATTCGAAAATTTGATATTGTAATGTTGCAGGAATGAATGGACGAGTTTTCCCACTCAAAAAGTCATAATATAGTTTGACATCAGTCATTGGAATATTTACGATCTGCAGCCGTAAGCCACATGCATATTTTGTAACCAATCACTGAGTCCTTAGTCCGTGTACTGAGCTTGCGCAAGTAGTTTGAAATCCACAGCATTACTGGTACTGCTTACTCGGGGCAGGCAGTCCACAATGACATTCTGAAGACCGGAAATATGTTTTATGTCTGTTGTAAATTACGCAATAAATTCTAATTGATTGTACTGCCTTGGCAAACACTTATAGTGATTTTGCCAGAATGCATAGGTCAAAGGCTTGTGATCTGTGAATACAAAGAAATCTCTCGCTTCCACCTGTGGGAAAAAATATCAAATAGCTTTGAAAACAGTCAACAATTCTCTGTCATAAGTACTTCATCTTTGTTGAGTCAATGTGAGTTTTTTGGAGAAAAAAGCGAGAGGCTGCCAGGCTCCATCCATGTATTATTGTAATGCAGTGCCAATCACTTTTGAGCTGGTGTCAAAAACGAGAGCAAGAGTTGCATCTAATGCAGGGGGGACAAGGAGTGCTGCATCTGCTAAGCTGTTTTTGGCAGACTCAAAAGCTTTATTCATAGATTCTGTCCACTGCACCGATCTGTTACCTTTAATTTTGGGACCAGATAATACTGCAATGAGCAGTTCTTGTAGTTCTGCTGTATGAGGTAAGTGTTGGTGATAGGAATTCAAAATTCCAAGAAATCTTTGTAATTCTTTGGCAGTAGTTGGTCACAAAATATTAAGAATGGCAGAGACCTTGTCTGGTAGTGGCAGAAATCTTTCTGAATATATAAGGTGGCTGAGAAAAGTAATTTGTGGCTGACCAAAAATGCGTTTTGACATGTGCAGTACTATACCATAATCGTCTAGACATTTGAACACCTCAAGTAGGTGCTGTTTATGTTCCTCTGAGGATGATGAAAAAATCAGTATATCATCCAAGTATGCAAAACAGTGTGAGAGGCCTTGTAATATGGAATATAAAAACCTCTGCCACGTTTGGGCAGTGTTCCTCGAACCAAATGTCATAAATCTGCTTTCAAATAACCCAAAAGGTGTAATAATGGCAGTCTTAGGAATGTCTCTCTTTGCTACAGGGATTTGCTTATAAGCTTTTGCGCAATCTAATACGCTAAACACTTTTTTTTCCCCACATAAATCGTAGTTGTAATCTTTTAACAGTGGCACTGGGTAGCGACCTGGAATTGTTCTAGCATGCAAAGCATGGTAATCGCCACAGGGACGCCACACACCATTCTTTTTGGCTACGAAGTGGTCGACTAGATGGACGGATGATGCTCTCTTTCAGCATAGCATCAAATTCTGCCTTAGCCACAGCATACCGATCAGGAGCAAGCCATCTGGGTTGACAAGACACTGGGACACCTGCAGTGGTGTTAATGTAGTATGTGGTGGCGTACCTTCTGAGGTGCCCCTGGAGGCCTCATAATTCCAGGAAACTGCTTCAACAGCTCGGCGTACCCCCACCATCCACCTGGATTAGCTTGTTGTCGAATATTCATGCGTAGCAATGGAAACCGCAAGCTGAAAGTCCAATGATGTTATCCAGGATGCAAGCATTGGCGATGTTCGGAAGGAGGTGATAGTGAGCTAGAAAATCTGCGCCAATTATTGGTTCCGTTACCTCAGCTACCATAAAATTCCATGTCTAAGTCCAAGATCCAATTCAGCATATCGTTGAGTCGTTGGCTGCAGAAAGTCAAAATAGTGTTCCCAGCTGGTACTTGTGAAGCTGTGTCTCCGGAAAAATACTTAAATCAGAGCCCATATCCACTAAAAACTTGCATCCACTCTTGCGGTCAGTAATCAAGAGAGAAACTAATGATGAACGATTATTTGGAGCCTCTGCTTGTCACTTGCTGCTGGCATAAGTGCATGGCGAATTACATTTGTGCGCTTGTTCTCCAAACGTTTTGTGGTACCAACACATTGTGTCATTATTTAAACCGATGTGCGATGTTTTGTTTCTTGAACAATGGCTCTTTGATCTGCTGTGGAATCAACCTCTGTTGTTGCGTTCTGAAAGTAACTCGCTTAACTGTTTGCTCAGTGCATCTACTTTGCCTGAGAGATTTTCATAATCAGAACGAGTTATCTTTGAAGCACCATGGCATACTGCTATATTTTCAGAGCTAGGACTTTTCACTATTGCGTCTTGGATCTTATCTGCTAACTCAGCTACAGGGTCGAGTGGCATGTTAGTTTGCGATGCAACAATTGCTTTCACTTATGCTAGCAGTCGGCTACTCCACAAGGTGTGCAATAAGGTGCCAAGTACTGTGTGAGAGTCTACTTTGGGTAGGTGGCAGAGGTACTGTGAAGGTTTCCTATTTCGAATATCTTCTTCAGTGAGCACCTAATGTACACGTTCTTCTTGTGAAGCAGAGACACATCATACTAATTCAGTTTTTAAATTAGTGTAAGCTTGCGTAGTCGGTGGGGTGGTGATGACATCCTGGACCTCGACTGCATTAAGATGGTTGAGTTGGCTAACCACCAGCGCAAATTTTGTTGTGTTTAGAGTTACTCTGGTGCAAAGGAAATTTGCTTCAACATGTGAAAACCATAATGCTGGATTGTGAGGCCAAAATGGAGGCAGCCGCACTGCGAGGCGAGATATAGCGGGATAGTCTGTCATTTCCACAGATTGAAATTCTTGTTGATTTTCCTCCATGCTTCTTTGATAGTCTGGATAAATCACGTTGGCGGCACCAATGTCATAAATCCATAGAAAGTGCAATTTACGAACTTATAATAATTGCATTGAATCTTCAGAATTAAGTGTGAGTGAATATATAATTTGAACACTTTTATTTTAAAGTATTTCCATAATGTAACACTCCCTACAGAAAAGACTATACATTATGAAGGAAGACACAAATTAAATTAGTCACTAAGCAGAGATAATAACAGTAATTAAAACAAACTAAGAATAAGCGATTCTTTAAACACGGTGTTTGCACTGAAGCAAGGAGTAATATCAGTCGCCCAGCACCCCTAGTGGTCAGTGAGTGAACTCGTTGACGGGCGATCAGTTGATCATGCCATGTTATCGCGCAACGTTGGAAGCTACAAGTTTTCTTATTGAACTAGTTCAAATGAACTACATATTCCACTAAGTAGTTTAGTGAACTATTTCAGACCAGCTACATAGTTCACACACAACACATATTTATTTATTTCTAACCGAGAAGTCGAATGTGATATTTCATAGACATAGCTTTAAAAATGCTTCAGAAGTTCTTATGGGTTGAGCCACCGGAAATTACACTGCAGGCTGAAATTCACTACAAGCGTAGGTGAAATGGTCAGAGTGGGTGGAAGAATAAGGAGGTGGACTAACATAACAATGGGATATACAACCAGACAATGTCATGTACTGAGGCTAGTCAAAATATCTTAATATGCTGCACTGCGGTTGCTCATTTCAAAGAACCAACACTAGACATCTGTAATAACTTCCATGTGTTAGTTCTTTTATGTCTTATTATTAAATAAAGGGTAAGAAGCTAATCATTGCTATATCACTTCACTTTTCTTCACTTTATTTTCATTCTAGCTGTAGGGACGATACATTCTTATTTGACGACTTGCCAATTTTTGACATAGAATATAATAGCAAAATAAGTTCTCCCTTATGAGCAACATGCATGTTCAATACTAATTCTGCTGTACAAATAATGCCTTTCTTTTAATGATATCCACCCCAAATCATGCATCATTTCCATGACATTCTCTCCCCTATATTGTGATAGTACTAAACAAGCTGTCCTTCTCTGAACTTTCTTTAAATTGTCTGTCAGTCCACTTGGTGGGTCTACCACAATGTGCAGCAATACTCCAAAGTAAGATGCACAAATGCAGTGTAGGCAGTTTCTTTAATAGAACTTTTGCATCTTCTGGTGTTCTGCCAATGAAACATAGACTTTGGGTCACTTTCCCTACAATATTTTCTGTGTGTTCTTTCCAATTTAAGTTGTTTGTAATTGTTACTTCTAGGTATTTAGTTGAATCTATGGCCTGTAGTGTTAACTGATTTATCGTGTAACTGAAGTTTAATGGGCTTGTTTTAGTGGTCATATAGATGACTTCACACTTCTCCATTATTAAGAGTCAATTGCCATTTTTTGCACCATGCAGATATATTATCTAAATCATTTTGCAGTTGCTTTTGGATAATTCAGATAACCTTTATTACATAATAAACAAACTTTTTTGGGAGTATTTTGATGCCTATTATGTACAAATATCACAAATAAAACTATAAAAATGCAAGAGTGATCCAGTAAGCTTATTTTGCCGTTTAAAACATTACTTCCTGCATTTTACACAATTTTCATTAAGTCACTTGAAAAGTGTATTTCAGAAATAGTTCTAATGATAAACAACACAGCATTTAGTTTTTGTACAAGAACATGAACATGTGCTTTCCATGCCTGCTTACTACCTATCTGAACTCCTAGAAATTTGGACTGTTCAGTCTCTCTTATATTGTGCCAATTCTCAGCAATCAAAATGAACATTTTTAATTGTGTGTTAGAAACTGTAAAAACTGAATCTTACTGTGATGTAGCATCAATTTATTTTCTAGAAACCATGAACTTATATCATCTTCCCTTCCAAAATTCCCATTTGAGTTTTTAAACCATCTCCATAAATTCATATTGAACAACCTACCAATAAAAAAAACTATCAACTTCCCTATAATTACTTCCATGTCTTCCATTAAACCAATCTGGTGTGGATCCCAAACACTAGAGCAGTACTCAACAATGTTTCTCACTGGTGTTCTATATGTGGTCTCCTTTACTGATGAAATGAACCACTTCTTCCCAAAATTCTCTTCCAGAAAATGGAACGCAACCATCTGTCTTTTCCACAACTGTCTTTACATGCTTGTTTCATTTCATATCGCTCTGAAACATTACACCTACATATTTAATCAACACAACTGTGTCAAGAAGCACAATACTAATACTGTATTCAAACATCTTAAGATTGTTCTTCTAATCAAATGCATCACCTTACATTTTTCTCCATTTAGAGTTATTTGCCATTCTTCTCACCAACTAGAAATTTTTTCTGACATCTTGTATCTTACTGCAGTGTCTCAACAATGATGCCCTCCCATAATCAGAGTCCTACTCCCCTGTCCACCAGACCATTTATGTGCTTATAAAATAATAGTGGTAACATCACACTTTCCTTCCCGGAGATAACCTTTGTCTCTGATAACTCTCATCATAGAGGGAAATGTACTGGGTTCTTTTGCTTAAGAAGTAAGGCTAGAAACTAACAGTAAGGCAGTTTATAAGATTCAAATGTCATGTACCATATACAGTTGGCTCAATTATTCCTCCGTCTCACCTTCACATATGACGTCAACACAGGGGAGAAAGAAGTTCTCACAGACCAAAGCAGCAAGTAGGAATCCATAAGCAGCACCAAGGAAGTAAAGAGCTATAAATCCTTTAAGCAACTGTTCTCTGGTTAAAGATGTTGCTGGAAAATCAGTGATGGATGAATGTGTGCAGCTCTCTGAAAAACAGAAAAAAATATGAAATCTATATGTTGTATTAGAATCAAAGGTAAATATAGAAACATTATTAATAAGTCCAGAATGAAACTTTCACTCTGCAGCGGTGAGCTCACTTGTGTCACATTCCTATCTTGCCACCATCCTGCCCCTCCCTCCAACCCTCAATGTTCCTTTCCCTTACTTATACTGATGCAACCACTTCCACACTGTTGTGCTGCATGACAATAACGTCATATGTATGTTTTGGGCAGTTTTGAGTCAAAAAATGGAAAGACATTATTTGTAAACTCAATGTAAGATCAAATTATCAATATATTTTCAGAAGTCTGTACAAGAGAATGTCAGTCGTGCATGTATATTTAACTAGACCATTACTTTCTATGCATACAGTAAAGACTTAATTACAAAAGAAGTAGTATTTGTACACATTAAACAACAGAGTCATGTTTCCTATATAGATGCAGGTCACAATGAGCCACATTCAGAATCTAAAAGGATTGACCCATGATGATGATGTCATCAGGTCTGTAGTGAGAATTATTATAATTTTATTTTTTTTTTTTTTTTTTTTTTTTTTTTTTTTTTTTTTTTTTTTTTTGGGGGGGGGGTGAAGTATGGCAGGTTAGACAATAAAATGCAGCTGTAATTTAGGACACATATTATAACTTGTAAAGCATTATGACATAATGTCAGAGGGGTGGGGATTAATCTTGTTCATCCCCCCTTGGCTACGACCCTTGATGTCATAACAAGTAAGATCAAAGCAAAACATGTAAGAAGACCTACCATTTATGTGAAATATATCTGTTGTATTTGTTGCTTGTAGCATCAGTTCCAGCAAGCTGTTCAGTTTTAACATGATTGTTAGGAAAGGTTTCTTCTTTGGAGAACCTGTTTCCTGTGAAACAAGAATTATGTGTCAAATTATTATTGTTATTACCATTATTATTATTCTATGTAAAACCAAATTTGAATGTCAATCATAGAGGATTTTTTATCCCACATAAAGACAATCAGTGAGCTGCTGACAGGCATGTAAAACAGATAATCACATTTGGCCATGGCCTTCACCAGAAAAAGAATCACATAAATTCACACAATCACTAAGACATAACTATGAACTCATGACCATCATCTCTGGCTGCTCCAGTGCAACAAGCATCTTGACAGAGAGTGGTGAGGGGAATGGAGGGAAAAGAATGCCGAATAAGAGTGGAGATGTAACATTTACATTGTATGATGGAGTGTAAAGGCTCTGATGGGTGGGAATGTGAGATGCAGCATGGACTGCAGTAAAGGAAAGGGGTGGGAGAGTGAAAAAGTGGAGATGGAGAGGCAGGTGTGGGGAGGGGGCTGGACTGTAAAACAACAAGGAAAAGTATACAAAAGACAAGTCCACAATACAGCCATAGGCACCTGTATGGCACACTCCTCTGCCAACCCATTTATGGGCTGCCTGGAGGAAATCTTCCTAGCCTCTCAAAACCTGTAACACATGGTCTGCTTATGGTTCATGGATGACAGTTTCAGGTCTTGGACTCAGAGCCTTGACACACTAGCCTTGTTCCTTCACAACCTCTACTTCTACTCTCCTGGCATGCCACCTTCCTGGATGTTAATCTCCACCTCACCAATGGCTCCACCCACATTAAACTTACTAATTACCAACAGTGCCTGCACTTTGATAGTTGTCGTCCATTCCACATCAAACAATCCCTTCCATACAGCCTCGTTACCCTTGGATGGTGAATTTGCAGCGATGAGAAGGCCTTCACAGACATACAATATCTCCTAACCTAGTCTGCAAACTGATTTCCTGTTCCATATGCCCACACACCACCAAACTTACCTGCACCACCAATAATCAGTCACAAATACACTGAGCTGTGTCCCTCTTGCCCCCTCACTAGAACAACTGACCCATATCCTTCATCAGGACTTTGCTACTCTGTCGGCATGCACTGAAATGAGAGACAGCCTACTCAAGATACTCCCAACCTTTTGTTTAGTGGTAGTCTGTTGCTCAACTAACCTCCACAACATCCTATTCCATCCCTATGCCACTTCCCATCCGAACTCCTTACCACATGGCTCATATGCCAGTGGAAGACCCTGATGCAAAAACCTGCCCAAATCACTGACCCAGTACTTTGTATCCCAGCCCTATCATAGGCTTATCCTACCCCATCAAAGGCCAGGCTGCATGTGAGATCAACCATGTGATTTACCTACTCTGCTACAATCATTGCTCAGCTTTTTACGTTGGCACGACACCGAACCAGCTGCCCAATCAGGCTAAATGGCCACCGTCAGTCTGAAGCAAAATGCAAGATAGACCAACCTGTGATACAGAATGAATCTGAACACAACACACTTGATTTCAGTGTCTTTTGTGCCACTAGCCAAGAATCAAGGACCAAAATGACGTTTCCATTCCAGACTTCACCTGGGTTTCATTTAACCTCTTCCTCTTCTACGAGCACCTAATCTGCATGATACGGTGACTGTTTCATCTTCGTCCTCTCCGTAACAGTTTTGACAGGACTTTTTCTCCATGCCACTTCCTACGAGTGCAGTCATGTTTTGTAATGACTCTGGCTTTGTTATGACCATTGTGCTTCCCAAATGTTTCACTTTTATATAGTGCCAATGAACAACTGAACAATCTACCATGTGATAATAATTTTCCAAATGTCTATATTTCAGACTTGCAAAATTTGAATAATAGACTTTCAACCGCCCCTGCTGCACCATGCATGCTGAGGTATCCCTCCGTCGACCGTGTGATCAGTCAACAAAGTGCTAATCATCTGTCACAATTGATCTTTATTCTGCCCCCTGGGCATTGTGACTTTCCTGATTATACAATTTCAGTTTTCCTCTTGAATTATTCTTTCTGTTCGGATCAGTTTTCTCACGCACCAATCGCACCTTTTTCTGCATGCACAATGAACACTCCAAACGATGCCGTATCTGCAAGTTTCACAAAACCGTGTTTCTTGAGTGTGAACAGTAAAAGTGTTTTGCTTCAAATACCAACCTAGTGAATTTGCATTTTCAAAACATATCTTTTTATTTGCAGCCATGTGATGCGTCACATGATGTGTCTGCTGCAACACAACCACAACAGTTATTTCCACACACCCACATGGCTGATACATTTGGACACACATGTCCGTTCATGCGACTGCCCATTTTTTGGCACACTGCGGTGCCTCTGCTGCACCAACCTACAATGCTATCTCGTCGCACCATGTCTCCAATCTACCAGCTACTCAAACTGCCAAATGGCTTTCATGAAAGCTCCTGAGCTGCCTTCCGCCGACTTGCTCGGTGGCCTCCCTTGACTTGCTTGACCCTGTGCCATCTTGCGCTGTCACAACAAATCTCACGCTTGCCAGGAAACAAAAACTCGCCGCCGTGCCCATTGATGTTTCAGTCACCACAAGCAGTTCTGTGCATAGCCTTCGTTTAATGGACAGCCCTTCCTTTTCTAACAAACCGCACCATCTGTGCCTCGAGATACTTGCTGCCATCCTACAGCAAATCACCAAACTTTTGGAATCCCTCATTTTATAACTTTGGTGCTCGCCCTCTGACGCCACTGCAACATGACACGATGAGGCTCTTCATCACACCAAGCGCTGCCCGACATCTTGGTCACCCCCCCCCCCTTGCCTCACCCCTCAACAGGGCACAGTCCATACTGCAGGTGGGAGGGATGACTGTATGGTGACTTGATGACATCGATCACTGCAATAGCAGGAACAATTTTTATCTTTGTTGGTCAAGTTCTTTGGGCAGTAGCTTCCCTGCTCCCATCAACCACATCTAGCCAGTCTGGCTTTGTACTTAGATGTGTCAACAGTAAAGTGAATATATATAAAATAAAGATTTTTGACTTACCTAAAGCACAGGATCGTTGACAGAAACATAAAACACACACAAAAACACACAAACATTCGAGCTTTCGCCACCACTGGCAGCTTCTTCGAGAAAAAGAGGAAGGAAGGAGAGGAGAAAGGGAAGGATACGGGTTTTAAGGAAGTGGAAAAGGAGCCATTCCAATCCCAGGAGTGGAAGGACTTACCTTAGGGGACAAAAAGGAAGGTAAACAAATACACACTCACTCACACATATCCACATGCAAACACACCTAGGCACGTGGGTTTCTACAAATGTCTGCCTAGGTGTGTTTGCATGTGGATATGTGTGAGTGTGTGTGTATTTGTTTACCTTCCTTTTCATCCCCTAAGGTAAGTCCTTCCACTCCTGGGATTGGAATGGCTCCTTTTCCACTTCCTTAAAACCCGTATCCTTCCCTTTCTCCTCTCCTTCCTTCCTCTTTTTCCCGAAGAAGCTGCCAGTGGTGGCGAAAGCTTGAATGTTTGTGTGTGTTTTATGTTATGTTATGTTATGTTATGACCAAGTAGGGAACACCAGGACGCAACAAGCGCCACTGAGAAGGCCAGAATGGGCACGGACGGCAGAGTGAACACCAAGAGCGCCAGGGGAGTGGAACTCACGGGCACGGACCGAATAGGAAACACCAGGATGCAATGTCCACCACTGGGGGTGACCAGAGCGGGCCCAGACAGAATATTGAACACTGAGACCCAGGGGTGCATCACTTGTGGGTGCAGACGAAGCAGGGAACACCAGTATGCTACAACTACCACTGGGGGTAGCCAGAGTGGGTGCAAATGGCAGATTGAACACCAAAAGCACCAGGGGTGTGTAGGGAACATCAGAATGTCACGACTGCTGCTGGGGGTGGCCAGAGTAGGTGTGGGCGGAAGATCAAACTCCAAGGGTGTGCAACTCACGGGCGCGGACCTATTAGGGAACACCAGGATGCAACAACCACCGATGGGAGCAACCAGAACGGGAGCGCGAATCGTGGGCGCAGACTGAAGAGGAAACACCAGGAAGCGATGACTGCCACTGGGTGCGGCCAGAGTGTGCCAAGACGGAATACTGAGCACCTAGAAATAATTTGTTTGAAGTAGAGAATTGTTATCATTAACAGTATCTTAGATCTTAATGTTGAAGAATCAGTTAAAAAACTTGATTTCAGCATGTATCCACATGCCAAATAACAACAGCAGCATGATGTACTACCACAGAAAACACATAAAAACATTTAATAATCATGCCAAAAACCAGGAATTAAGTGGATTAAAACAAATCATGACAGAATCAGAAAGACAATTTTTTGTCTCATAATATACAAGGTAAATAAGTGATTTATTGTACAGGAGACTTGTCATTTAATATCTGTAATAGATTATTCATACACTGTAATTACAAAATCTAAGTACATATATGGTATTGTTGAAATGAGATAGAATGGCTGGCCAGTACTTACCATTGTGCTGTACCGCCGATAGTAACACAAAATGAAAAAACAGAAAAAAAGGGACAAAGGGACAAGCTTTCGGAACAGAGTTCCTCCGTCAGGTGGGAGAGAAGGGAAGAATAAAGGATGGGAATAGAAGGGGAAGGTGGTTCACGACCTAGGTCATGAAGGTGGTGTTCATGACCTAGGTCGTGAACCACCTTTCCCTTCTATTCCCATCCTTTATTCTTCCCTTCTCTCCCACCTGACGAAGGAACTCTGTTCCGAAAGCTTGTCCCTTTGTCCCTTTTTTTCTGTTTTTTCATTTTGTGTTACTATCGGCGGTACAGCACAATGGTAAGTACTGGCCAGCCATTCTATCTCATTTCAACAATATTTATTATCTCTGAGGAGAATTTTCATCATTAATCGAATACATATATGGTATGTTTGTTTCCATGCTGGTCAAATACTTAGATCATCAATAAAGAATTTGTCAACCGAATCACAGCATTTCTGTACCAGAGTGCTATATAATATTCTCTTTATTGAATCAGTTTCAACCTTTACAATTTTTTTATTTTTTGTATTTTTTATTTTATTTTATTTTATTTTATTTTATTTTATTTATTTATTTATTTATTTATTTATTTATTTTTTACATATTTTCATTCCCATATATTGTGAGTCAAAGCCTAAAGCTTGAGTCTGTGAGAAGGAAGAATGAAACTTCCTTTGTTTGTAGCTTTAGTCTGTGCTAAATTATAACAGCAATCGCTAATAAGTACTGAATTCAATCTTTTTGATGTCCTTCTTAATGTTATGTAAGAAGTGATGATAGCACAGATAATGCTAAAACATGTACAGGAAAACAATGTAAAATGAAGTGTTTTGCATGCTGTGCAACAGCATCTTCATTTATTTATTTTCATGATGTACAAACACTGACAATGACAAGGAAAATGACTATGGCGACTCTCTTCATTTAAATGTTTATATGATTCCCTATCTAAATATTATTATTTACATTCCTTACTGGACCTTCCATTATTGTTAAATGTTACATGAATCTTTCAACAAATTTCAAAAACATGGGTTGGGCACCACTTCATTGAAATGTTTATATGAATCTTTCAACAAACATGCTTTAAGTGGTGCCCAACCCATGTTTTTGAAATTTCAATATGTTAAAATGGAATATATATTATTCTGGTACCTCACTGCTCCGAGGTGATATGATCAAAATCATATGCATTTTCTATCAGAATTGGTTTACATCTGCATTTGGAGTTGGAATGGGTCCTTGCACCAGGTTTATGCATTGCTCTGATTAGTGTTGAATCTAGCATTAGATAGGGATTAAAGCAGGCATGGTTGCAGAGGACAGAAAGACACAAAGATTTAAGAGAGGGTAGGATTGAAATTTACATTTAAGATGATTCCCAACTGGCACAAATTTATTTTAAGAATTTCTCTCTTGGGTTATCTGACACATGTTAATTTTCCCCTCTTTCATAGTTTTGTTTATTAGTTAGAATAAATATATATCATTGTGTTTATTATTTTTCATATATTGTTTTCATTAATGTCTTTCTTAAGAACCATACTATGAATCATGTTAGAATTGATTTCATTGTTACTGTGAAGTGATTAGTTTTACTATTTGGGCAGAAAACTAAGTGGAAATAAAAAGAGAAAGTGAGATAGGAAGCTTACATAACAAATGAAGAGGTAATGTATCAAATGAGAGAAAAAAAAAGAACTCTGTGGCATTTGACTGCAAGAATGGATATGTCATTAAGACAGTGACAGAATAATTAAGGATGAGTTAATTTAGTTGATGGAACTGCAAGAAGATGCAAGCTGCAGTAGCTCTGAAGAGACTTGCAGCACTAAGCCTGACATGGAAAGCAACAAACCAAACAGTAACTATCAGAATAATATCAAAAGCACTTACCTTATAATGGTTGCACTGTAGTTTGGAGAGCTGGTTTAGGACCAGCCAGCATGATAGTCTGCCATACTGCTGGTGACACAGGCAAGGCCTCAGCCAGACATACCACAACAGGCTGAGAGCCGAGGCAGCCGGTAATCATATACTCCACAGATAACGTGCTTACAAGTGCTCCTATCTTGATGTGAATGTGAAGATAACCAACACCTTAGAGTGTAGTAACTCTCTTTCTTATTGCCCAAAAGTGGAGAATACCTAATCTTGGAGATATATACTGTGTATAAACTCATTCCAAAAATGCTGTGCAATTTTTTTTGGGGTATTTAACACAGTCTGTGCAGGTTGTTTGCGACAGTTTATTTCAATGAATTAATTCTCACTTTTAAATCAAAATGTTGCAGTTATCAAGTGGTTGCTCTACTTTAAAGGGTAATGAACCTTTCAGGAGGTTCAGCTCACTTCTTCCAAGTGATGATATCTTTCTCGACACAAAAAATATCTGTAAAAGCATAACTACAGACACTGAGAACTTGATTAAATTAAACTTGGTGCTGACTTGACTTCTTATTTCGAAAAAAAGTAAGATAGATTTTTATGTCACCTCTAGTGTGTAGCTGCTAAGGTGACAACTTCGAAAAATAATTGAAAACAAATGATACAAGTGTTGCATACATTGTAGGCTGTTATGGTGTTGAGATTACTGATAAAAGTCCTGATGATATTTTGTCTCTAGATGTGTGATTATGAGTAGAATGGGAGTGATGCATAAAGTTGTAATGAAAGCAACAGACATTAGTTGGGAGAGATTTGGTTAGTTACCGAGAGCTCCAGTGGTAGGCTCTTTAAGTTGTATTCCCACAGGGAAATAGCTATTCCGATTTATCCTTGGTAGGTCTGCTCTGGAAGGGGGGGGGTGGGGAGAATCGGCTCATCAAAGTTGATGTGGAGGAGACTCTACTGGTGGCTTCTGAGCATTCAGGGTTCAGTCAACTGCAAGTTATGCCTTCAAAGACGTGCTTGCTTACATTTTGAAGCCATTATTGATTTGCAGGTGAGTCAAATTAGACCTTAAAATTGCAAAACATGTTCTTATTATGTGTTTTTGATATGTTGTTAAGACTATTGAGGATACTGTGATTTCACATTTTCAGCTTTGATTAGTCTGCACTTCCTGTTGCCTTGCAACACAAACTGTGCATTTTTCAATGTTAGATGTTTTAGCATTTTAAAGTACGTTAAATTTTCAGAGAATTAAGTCTAATTGCAGCACTATGTATACATCCAGCAGCTTCCAAAAAATGGAACTTCAAAATATTGACCATTTTTCACAGAAAATGTAAAATTTAATTTTTCTCTAGTTTCAGTATAAATCTTGGCATAAGTATGCATCTTGTAAAAATGTAACGAGGATTGAAGTAAATTTTATTGGCTTTGATTTAACACATACTGAAGTCTCCAGGCCCAACAGCTTTCTTAAAATAGAAATAACGTATGAGGAGATGAAAGAAATTATTCTGACAGTTAAAGGAGAGGAAACCTTGATTGTGATGGGGGACTAGAACTTGGTAGTAGGAAAAGGAGGAGAAAGAAATGTAGTAGGTGAATATGGATTGAAAGAGGAGATTGCCTGGTAGAATTTTATGGAGAGCACAGTTTGACAACCCACACACTTTGTTTAATCATCATGAAAGAAGATCTTATATCTGGAAGAGAGCAGGAGACACTGGTAGGTACCACATTGACTTTATAATGGGAAAGCAAAGGTCTAGAAACCAGATTTAAAACTGTAATACACATCCAGGGGCAGATATAGGCTCTGACCATTTATTGGTTATGACCTGTAGTTTACAACTTAACAGACTGCAAAAAGGTAGAAAATTAGGGAGATGTAATATGGACAAAGAGAAGGAACCAGAAGTGGTTGAGAGTTTCAAAGGGAGCATTAGGCAAGGATTGTCTGAAACAGGGGAAAGTGATACAGGAGAGGAAGAATGGGTAGCTCTGAGAGATAGAGAAGTGAAGGCTGTAACACAAGAGATACTGGACTTAATTGATGAAACAAGAAAATATAATAATGCATCAAGTGACATTTGGAGACAAGAAAAGCAATGGTATGAATATCAAGAACTCGGGTGGAAAAACAGTAGTAAGCAAAGAAAGAAAAGCTAGAGGAATATATAGACAGCCTATACAAAGGAAATAAACTTGAAGGCAGTATTCTAGAAACAGAAGACAAATTAGAGGAAGATGAGATAAGAGATGCGACATCGCAAAAAGAATTTTAAAGAGCACTTAAAGATTTGAGTAGCAACAGGGCCCCTGAAGTAGGTAATATTCCGTCTGAATTGCTGTCATCCTTAGGAAAGTCAGTCATGAAAAAATTGTTCCGCCTGGTACACAAGATGTATGTGATGGGAAATACCCTGTGATTTCAAGAAGAATATAGTAATTCCAATTCCTAAGAAAGCAAGTGCAGACAAATGTGAAAATTACAGAACTATCAGTTTAATAAGTCATGGTTGCAAAATACTAACATGGAAAAACTTGTGTTATCCGACCTTGGGGGAAGATCAGTTTGGATTTAGGGGAAATGTAGGAACACGCAAGGCAATACTAACATTAAGACTTATCTTAGAAGATAGGTTAAGGAAAGGGAAACCTATGTTTTTAGCATTTGTAGATCTGGGGAAAGCTTTTGACCATTTTGACTGGAATACATTTCAAATTCTAAAGGTCGCAGGAGAAAAATATAAGGAGCAAAGAGTTATAGTCAACTTGTACGAACCAATCGGCAGTCGAAGGGCATGAAAGGGGCGCAATGGTTGGGAAGGGAGTAAAACAGGGTTGTAGCCATTCCCCAATGTTGTTCAATCTGTACATTGAGCAAGCTGTGAGGGAATGCAAGGAGAAATTTGGAGGGGGAATTAAAGACCAGGGGGAGGGAATAAAAACATTGTGGTTTGCTTATGACATATTAATTCTGTCAGAGTCAGCAAAGGACCTGGAAGGGCAATTAAATAGAATGGGAAGTGTTTTGAAAGGAAGATATAAGATGAACATTAATTAGAGTAAAACCTGGGTAATGAAATGTAGTGTCAGCAAATCAGCGGATGCAGAAGGAATTGGAGTAGGTAATGAGATGATAAAAGTAGTAGATGAGTTTTGTTATTTAGGTAGCAACATAACGTCTGATCGCCGAGGTAAAGAAGATATAAAATGCAGAGTGGCTATGGGAAGAAAAGCGTTTCTGAACTACCAAAATTTGTTGACATCCTATATTACTTTAAATGTTAGGAATTCATTTCTGAAAGCACTTGTCTGGTTTGTAGCATTGTATGAGAGTGAAATGTGGATGATAAGGAGTTCAGACAAAAAGATGATAGAAGCTTTCAAAATGTGGTGCTGTAGATGAATGATGAAGATTAGATAGGTAGATTATGTAACTAATGAGAAGGAGCTCAACAGAATTGGGAAGAGAAGGAGTTTCTGGGATATCCTGACTAAGAGAAGGGATAGGTTGGTGGGACACATTCTGAAACATCAAGGAATTGTCAACTTAGCATTAGAAGGAAGTGTGTGGGGTAAACATTGTAGAGGGAGACTGAGGGACAAATACTGTAAACAGATTCAAAAGGATGTAGGTTGCCATTCTTATCCTCAGATGAAGAGGCTTGCATGGGACAGGGTAGCAGAGAGAGCTGCATCAAACCAGTCTGCAAACTGCAGACTACAACAACAAGAACAACAAAAGTTTAGTAATTGGAAATTCACAATGTCTGCCATTGGTAATACATGTGATACAAATGGACAGAATGAAATAGATCCTGTCGATGGGGGAAGAAGTGCCAATGCCACCTTCACATTTGACAAACAGGTGGAACTGAAGGCTGGTAGGCTGGTAGGCATGAAAATGTCCCCTCCACTTCTCTTCATCCTCGGCTGTAAATTTCTGAGTTGCATCTTGGAAGAGAATCATGAAGACAGGTCAAATACGATGGCAGGTGAAACTGCTTCCTCTTCTTTTGGAAACTATTCCTGAATTTTGTTTTCCCTTGCCAGAAAAGGGAACATCCACTGAATGTGTTTAGGAAGAGTTCAGATCTTGATGGGGCACAGACAAAGGGGAATTTCATTTCCTCTTGTTAAAAAAAGTACCACTTGATTTTGCACTGCTGCTTTTCTGGAAGTGAACACCTCAGTCTTTTGAACTCGTCTGCATGTTCCTGGAGGGCACGGAAGCAGTGTGGTGCCAGAATTCTCTAGACCAATAATGGATGGAGATGGTCCCCCGATAGCTCAACATACCACAGATAATTCAAAGTCCCTTACAGAACAACTAGGGAGACCATCCGTACAGAGGTACCACTGCGTAGACCACACCTTCTTTGCAGGTGGGATCAATTGATTTGTGTGGTCTTCACCAGGCACTGTGCCTCCCATCAGCATGACGCAGTTGAAATTGTGGATCATCTGAACGCATCACATTGAACATGCTCCAGTGTCGATTGGTGACATGTGCAACATTATGTTTAAAGTGGTGTTTGCAGTGCCAGTAGCCACTACCCGAGCCATCTGGTTCTTTGCCTCCACCATCAGCTCTTCTGAACTGCATAGATGGTTTCTCTCCTCCACCATTAGCTCTTCTGAACTGCGCAGATGGGATTTGTCCTTTCAACACATTCTATGGTCCCCCAAACATCCTTGCCTCAACTTTCCATCCCTTTACCTTATGCCTAAAATCTCCTCCCCTACCCCCCCCCCCCCCTCCCTGTCCTTCCTCACTCATTATCCTGTATCTCATGTCTTCCTTAGAACTGTGTGTGACCACTTACAATATCCCCTTTTTTTTACTCCCTCTCCACACTCCAGTACACCTCCCTTTTATCCTTTCCCACCCCTTCCCTTCCCTGTATTCATTGCCACAATTCAAAGTACTGCATACCAGAGCCTTTAAAATCATACAACACGGAACTTTCCATCCTCACCTTTACCCGGCATCCTTCCCCCTCTACTCCCCATGTCACTCAGTCTACATGCTTGTAGCACTGGAGTGGCCAGATGTGAGTGTATGTGTTTCTTTTTCTGTTGAGAGCCATGGCTGAAAATTTAAGTTGTGTGAATGTGTGGTAGAAAATGTCTACCTTGTTGTGTTTGCGTGTGTATGTGTGTGGGCATGTGTGCGCTTGTTTACATTTCCTTTTTTCCCCTTAAGGTAAGTCTTTCCACTCCTGCAATTGGAATGACTCATTTTCCACTTCCTTAAAACCTGTATCCTTCCCTTTCTCCCCTTCTTCCTACCTCTTTTCCTGAAGAAGTGACCAACAGTTGCAAAAGCTTGTATGTGTGTTTGTGTGTGTTTTTATTTTTATTTGTATCTGTCGACTAGCCTGCGCTTTGGGTAAGTTAACCGATTTCTATTTTTTATACATATTAATAAGCAAAAATATACCAAATTTTTGGGTATCACAATTCAAGAAAACCTTAAGTGAGACATTCACATAGATTCCATAGTCAATAATCTGTCTAAAAATATCTTAGCCATAAAACAGATCAGCAAATATTGTAAAGATATGCATGTTCTAAAGACTGCATACCATTCATTATTCACATCCAATGCAAACTGTGGAATTCAGATTTGGGGTGTAACATCGCAAGCCAATATTAATACTCTGTTAATACTACAGAAGAAAGTGGTCAGAAGTATCTGTGGGACCAAACCTAGAGAATCATGTCAGAATCTTTCTCCAAAATTGGGTATACTTACCATTACTGGTGTATATACATTAAAAGTAACAATGTATGACGAAACAATCAATCCAGATCTAAACTGTGATCTGCATCAACAGAAAATATAACAAAAGTTAAGAATACCATTTAAACAGCCACAGAACAGCATTATATGAAAAAAATTGACTTCATGCTGGCCTGAAGCTTACCAAAACACTACCAAAAAGCTTTGCAGACCTTCCTAAAAAAAATTAAAAAACCAACTAAAAAGAATCCTAATTGAAAATCCATTCCATTTTCTAGATGAATTCTATGACTATATGAAAATTGTTTCTTAATCATGACAAGTATATACTTTAGTTAACTGTTTAATGGTCAAATGAAGATTTAAAAAATATGTAATACTTTTAATTGTATTAAAAAAATTATTCACTGTATGTAATGATTCTGTGAAACAGTAATCATTAGTTTATAATTTATGAAACTGACGTATTCAGGAGAATAATCTGTACAATGTCAAGAGACTGTATATGTATTATTCAATGATGAATAACTATTATTATTATTAGTAATAAGACAGTTTACAACTCACCGCAAAGACATGATGACGAGCTGCAACAGGCACATAAAAAAGACACACACATACAACACTTTCAGCTAACAACCACGGCCTCCTTCAGAAATAGGAACATTCACGCATTCACCCAGGCACACAACACAGTCACACAACTGTCATCTCCAGCTGCTGGCACTGGTCTATGCTGGAAACAACAGATAAGTAGTTGGAAGGAATCTATGTAGGCTATACGATAAATGGACATAATTTAGTTTGAATATAGTGGACATATGGAATTAGGAGTAATATTTCAATGGATTGTAAACCATCAAAGTATGTAAAAGTGTTATTGTTGTTGTGGTCTTCAGTCCGGAGACTGGTTTGATGCAGCTCTCCACCCTACTCTTATCCTGAACAAGCCTCTTCATCTCCTCATAAGAATGGCAACCTACATCCATTTGAATTTGGTTACTATATTCATCTCTTGGTCTCCCTCTGTGATTTTTACCCCACACACTTCCCTCCAATGCCAAATTCACAATTCCCTGATGTCTAAGAAGGTGTCCTACCAATCGATCCCTTCTTTTAGTCAAGGTATGCCAGAAATTCCTTTTCTCCCCAATTCTGTTCAGTACCTCCTCATTAGTTACACAATCCTCCCACATAATCTTCAGCATTCTTCTGTAACACCACATTTCAAAAGCCTCTATTCTCTTTCTGTCCACACTGTTTATTGTCCATCTTTCACTCCCATTCAAGGCGACACTCCACACAAATGCCTTCAGAAAGGACTTTCTTATGCTTAAATTAATATTTGATGTTAACAAATTTCTCTTTTTCAACAACACTTTTCTTCCCATTGCCATTCTGCATTTTATATCCTCTGTACTGCGATCATCATATGTTATTTTACTGCCCAAGTAACAAAACTCATTTACCACCTTTATTGATTCGTTAGCTAATTTATCCCTTCAGCATTGCCTGATTTTCTAAGACTGCATTCCATTACCCTTGTTTTGCTCTTGTTAATGTTCATCTTATATGCTCCTTTCAACACACTGTCCATTCCGTTTAATTGCTCCTCCAGGTCCTCTGCTGTCTGACAGAATTACAATGTCATCAGCAAAACACAAGGTTTTTATTTCTTCACCCCGAACTTTAATTCCTTCTCCAGATTTTTCCTTGCTTTCCTTTATAGCTTGCTCAATGTACAAATTGAATAACATTTGGGAAAGGTGAAAACCCTGTCTTACATCCTTCCCAACCTCTGCATCCCTTTCATACCCTTCAACTCTGATAACTGCTGTCTGGATTTTGTACAAGTTGTAGATAACCTCCTGTTCCTTATATTTTACTCTTGCTGATTTCAGAATTTGAAAGAGTGTATTCCAATCAACATTGTCAAAAGCCTTCTCCAAATCTACAAAAGCTAGAAATGTATGTTTTCCTTTGCTTAATCCGTCTTCTAGGATAAGCCGTAAAGTGAGGATTGCCTCCCGTGTTCCTACATTTCTCCTGAATCCAAATTGGTCTTCCCCAAGGTCAGCTTCTACCAGCTTATCGATCCTTCTGTAAAAAACTTGTGTTAAATTGTTTTTGTTAAAATGTAAAAGTATATGCCAAGTAACTAGATTAGGAATGTTAATGACCCACCATAGTTTAATAACAAAATGGTGTGGGTTCTTGTAGTCATGCCGTAGTTCCTGAACCACAGGCAAAGCATGAGTGGCCAAGTAAGTGGTCCTGACATCTAGGATACCAGTTACTTTCGAATAAGGATGGACACCTCGGACATATTCTGAGTTGTATGAGAGTGAGAGTTGGGCGCATACAGGTTACCAGGTTACCTTATTCATAACGTTGAGGTTACAGATATAAAAGCAGCAAGAATGATTACAGGCACTAATAGATGGAAACAATGGCAGGAGGGTGACTATAATGAGGAAATCAAGAAAAAACTGGGAATGAACACCAAAGATGAAGAATAGACGAAGATTACTCACCAGGTGAAGGAGCACAGGTGTGACAGCATCACAAATAAATAAATGAATACACACACACACACACAAACACAAGTCTTGTGTCTGTGTGAATGTGTGGGTGTGTGTGCATTTGTTTACCCTCCATTTTTCCCCCAAGGTAAGTCTTTCCTCTCTCAGGATTGGAATGGCCCCTTACCCCCTTCCTTAAAACCCTCATCATTTCCTTTTCCCTCTCCTTCCCTTCTGCATGAAGAAGCAACTGAGTTGCGAAAGCTTGCGTTTGTGTGTGTGTATTCATTTATTTATTTGTGATGCTGTCACACCTGTGCTCCTTCGCCTGGTGAGTAATCTTTGTCTATTTTTTATATTTAATTTTTCTTGCTAGGAATTTTTTGTCTTAATATTTACACCATTTGTTACTATACTGTAAGTTTTTAGCTCAGTGATAAAGTGCCAAACAACAGATCCAAATGTTGCATGTTCAGTCCCTTTTTATCTGACACTTACCATATCTTCCACCTCTAGCAAGGTTTATTTGTGTGAAAAGTCTCGTTGCAACATGGTTCAGAATCTACTTTAAGCTGTAATTGGCTGGGTAAGTCAGTTCAGAGGTCAGAGGAAGGAAAAGGCTTACCGCCTTCAACAGGTCCGTGCCAAATAAAGCACTGTGTTGTTCAAACCAGTCTGTAAATTTCTCACTGCTTTACTTTTTATATTTTTATCATTTATTCATTATATTAAATATATTTAATTCAAAATTTTATTTACTGTTATTAGTAATGACTACTTCTAACCATGTTTGATTATTTTTTTGTTTCTCTTGTTCAATTAAGTTATACACAAAAGAGTGAAAACTGCAATCTCTTAACTTTGTACTCACTTCCCACTTTACACTCAAAGAATGTAGGCCATCTCTTAACTTTGTACTCACTGCGCAGTTTACACTCAAAGTATATATGTTCTTTTCAGGATTTTCAGATATGACAGCAGTAATAGCCACGTGGGAATTATCATTCTTATCACTAATCTTGATTTAATTACTTTTATCAGTAACAAGGTACTTGAGTGAAGAAGCATGAGTACAAGTAATCTACAAATCGTACTACTGATGTTTATCAGGTAAGCTGAAACTTTTGGTGGTGTACACATGACAAAACAGTTTGACACACAAGACCTTCATGAAGTCTGCCTAACATTAGTGAACTGGTGGTTAGCAAAAACCAATAAATATGAGAATTACTTTCTCTCCTCCATACAGGATTTTCTAATATACACCAGTTGCCTCATCAAAAATATGAAAACTAGTAACATAAAGTCCAGTTTGGAATTACACGATATAATGTGTATAGGTTGCAACTGGCAGTAAAGACATTCAACAAACTGCAGACAGATGTGCAGAAAAGAAAGTCACACGCGCACACACACACACACACACACACACACACACACACACACACACCTTTCCTTTGGATCACAGCCTCTGTCAGAAAAGAACAATATACATTTGTGGCGGCACAACTAAATTCACTCTAACTATTCTTAACAAATACTTATATCTCTGATACAGTTTCTTTGGAAACTTCCTCCCCAAAGTTGCCACCATTAGAAAGTTTGTGCTTTGTAGTTTTGTGATGAGCAATAAAGTCCAGTCTTAATATTTATGTGAAGTTTACTGAGGGCATACAGCCCTATAATATGCCATAATGGTGGTCCCTAGTGTTCTTCATCATGAAGTGTTTCTGTGGATTCCACACCAGTGTTTCTCACCAAAATATGATGTGCAACCCTTTCGTGATTGAGATGACCTCAGCAGTCCAACTGCCACTGGATTTTCACTTTGGACCTCATTCCATTGTGAGCATGCCTAACCCACTGGCATCAACAAGTGTTTCATCATCATCTCCACTGCTTCCTGTTTCGCAGTAATCTCAAGATGTGTTTTCAACATTTTATTCCACCAGTGAGGTTAGGTTCTCTCACAATGACTCAGGTTTCTTCGTGTTCAATGTACTTTTGAGTGTTCCACACCTATTCAGTGTTAACAGACATGAAAACAGTTATGCATGTGCAGAGCATTTCCCCGCTGCTGATCTGAGCAATTTGAGTGTTATTAATTTGAATAAAAGACCTTCAATCGCCCCGTCATGTGGGCTGGGTTATCACTCTGTGGGCCACATAGTCAGCCAACAAAGTGTGATTCTGTCATCATGACTGAACCTTTTTCTGGCCCTGGGGCTCTGTGCCTTCACTCAAAACACAATTTCAGGCTCTTCTATGAACTCTTCTTACAGTTCTGAACAGTTTTCGTGTGTTTTAAGCACACCAATTTCTGTATGTGCAAGGAACATTACAGACAATGCTGTTGCAGCACATTTCGAACAGCCACCTATCACAAGTGTAAACTGTAGAAGTGTTCTGGTTTTGAGCTATTGCCCCAGTGATTTTGTGTGTTCAAATCCCAGATACAGTGACAGTGTTTTAGTGTGCATTCATGTGCCATGTCACATGATGCGGCTATTGCACTGCGACCACAACACACACACACACACACACACACACACACACAGCTAACACATTTGGACACTCATGTCTGACCTCGCTCATTCAAGTGCCTGTTTTTTCAGCACATTCCTGTGCCTCTGCCTCACTGGACTCCTGCATCATCTCGACGCATCATGACAATGCACAACCCTCTCATTTTTTTTTTTTTTTTTTTTTTTTTTTTTGTCCCACCGGGGCCCCGGCCATACTATGTGGCATTCACATCCTTCCACAACAGGCATACATTGATGTTGCTATCACCAAGACACAAGTGCACACACTGGATCCACTGCTTTCCCCACCACCTGATCGGCTATCTAAACTGCCACCGTTTTCTTTCGATGCTTCCACCACTTGGTTTGTAATAGTGGAACAAATCTTTGAGTACTACTCATTGGATGATGGTGCCAGATATTTGGGCTTCATCACCCACCTCCATGAACAAGCTGACCTGATCTGTGACTTACTGACCTCGCTGCATACTGCTGACCATTTCCACCATTGCCGAGTGCACCATACTCGATCATGTTTCTCATACTCTAGATTAAACCGTCAGATACATCCATCACAAACAACACCTTGGTATAAGAAGCCGTTGCAACTGTGACGCCATCTTCAACTGCTTTTGAATGTGCACAACCTGCCTGATTCGACTGGTTTGGTCCACTAACTCTCCCTCACCATCCAAACTGCACAGACATAAAACATCCTTCAGTCACGCAGAGTGCACATAAGGATCACTAAATGGCTCTACGAGGCCCACCTCTGTGAAGATCACCTCAAACAACACAAGCTTCTCACCTCCCAAGTAGTGGTCGAGGTTGCTCCCGCAACGTGAATGATGCACACAAGACACCTGGCTCTTACGTCGCCCACACACTGTCCAAGCTCCAGCTTAGTCGCCTTCTTCTTCACAGGCACTAGAGCTCCCAGCCAACAACTTGTTTCAGTCAGACAATGGCCCCCTCTGCTGATGCGTTTCCCCCAGGAGCAGATCCCACACTACCTGTTCTGCTACTTACACAATCGATTTGGCGACACACCCAGGAAGTGCTGCCCTCTGTGTCAGCACCCACATGCCACTCACACTGTGGTCTAGGTGCCATCTCCTGTACTGACATATATAGGCACCCTCACACTCTTCATGCAGTTTGTGACTCCTCACCCATTGGCAGTCACTTATATCTTCAATACTCTGTCTCAGGTGCATGTTTACTAGTGGACACTGGTGCGAATGTGTCATTCCTCCCCTCGTCTGTACCCACAGGTCAGCTCTGCCCACATTGCATACTGCTTCGAACTGTCAGTATCCCTCAGCTGGTGTGCTTGGTTTCAATTACCTTTACCATTCAATTGTCCAGGAACTGCAAGCTTTAGTGGAATTTCCTAGTGGCAAACATCCCCGAGCTCATTTTAGTCATTGATTTCTTGATGCATCACAAACTATCACTGGACATAGTATGCTGCTAAGTGTATCAGAACCCCACAGACACACATTTCTCGTAAGATCTATTGAGCTTAGACACTGCTAACTTGCCCACACATATGCAATTGATTTGCAAGTGCATTGATATGACAAACCAGTTCATCATTTAAGTTGTTCACCTATGACATGAAAGGGATGAGACACTCGCCATCTGGACACCACAGAATCATAACTTTCCTCCATGTTACAAGCAATCAAGACACTTTGCAAGGATTCTTTGGATAATCACACTCAGATTAATACTTGTGCTCCCTCTGGGAGTGTTATCAGTGACTAAGTGCATGCTCGGAAGACCAATAGAGTATTTGACAACTCTGTGCTTCTGCTCCACTCCTACGCAGATGCTTGTAAACAAAGCTCAATTGCCATGCCAATGCCGTGTTTGGACATGCTGGCAGCACTCCCCTGCATACTCGTAGCTGCCCCTCACCCTGCTAGCACTCTAACTTCGCCTGCACAGTGATCTTGTGTTTCACAACTGCTAGCGCCTCCAATTAGTCTTGTGTCTGGAACTTGTCCACTATGCACATCACTGGTCCATTGCATGTGTGGTGAACTACGTGGACAAGATTATTTTAACCTATGGTCGACAGGCTCATGCTCAAATGCATGTCACACACCCAGCCAAGTTCACAACACTTTGGCCTCTCCATAGTCGCTTGTTTCACATGTCCCTCTGTCTCCTCAGCAGCCATCTTCCACATACCCGACAGGGTCTCCTTCACCTGAGTTGACAGCCGCTAGCACCGCTGCATCACCACCGTGGTAACCTTCAGATTCTCTTAACTTTGTCGAGTCTTCCGTGTGCACCACATGACTGCTGTCATTTTCACCCGTGGCAAAACTGTCACAACACCACCTCAGGACATGTGGGCACACATTTCCCTCTTAATCATGCAACCTGGCCATGCCTTGCCCTTTTACAACAAACCAGCATCCTGCTGATAAACAAACAAATGCTCCCAAATATTCAGGTATCCCAGTCATCACTAATGGCACTGTACACGAGTTTTGCTTAACAAACAGCCCTCCCATCTTCAGCAAACTGAGATGACTTTGCCTAGAGAAACTCACCATGGTAAGGGAACGAATTGCAGAACTTCTTGAGGCCAGTTTTATTCAACCTTCTTCAAGCACTTGGTCTTCTCCCATACACTCAGTCAATAAAAACAGACAGTACCCAACATATGTGTGGTGATTATCATATACTCAATGCCAGAACCATCAAAGACAATTACACTGTTCCTCATATAGCATATTTCACATGTGCCTTGGCAGACACCAAAATTTTCTCGATCTTGGACTGAAAATGTGCTTATCAGATTCTGATGGCCTCAGAGGGCATTGAAAAAGCTCCTACAAAGACTTCCATCAGGTTATTCCATTACCATTTCATGCCCTTCAGACCTAAAAAAGTGAATCCATCATGGCAACGCTTCATTAATGAAGCTCTCTTCCATGTAAGGTTTTGCTTTGCATATCTGGATGACATAATCTTGTTCAGTGCCTCAGTTGAAGAGAACAAAGAAGACATCAAGATTCTGTTAGACACCCTCACTGCTGTCGGTATCAAGTTGAAAGACAAGAAAAGACAATTATACCAACTGCCTGTGCTTTTCCTCAGATTCATCGTATCCTCAGAACGCATTGTTCCACCTCCTGAGAAAGTTGTTTCCATGAAAAACTTATCCCACCCTTCAACTTTCAAGGAACTTAAGCACTTTCAAGTCATTAACTACTTTCGGCACCACTTGCTAGCCGCAGTGGAATTCCATGCACCCTTCATGGACCCTCTTGCTGCCAAACAAATGCCCACTGCATGCCCTGTTCCTTGGACTTCTGATATGGCAGACACTTTCACTGCTCTTAAGAACTTTTAACTAAGGCTGTTACCATCGTCCATCCTCGGCCAGATGCTAAACTCTTTATCACAACTGATGTGAGTGACACGGCTATTGGTGCTGTTTCAGTCAGACTGTTAATGGTGACATGCCCACACCAAAATTATTCTCCAAAAAACTGAATGATGTACAAAAGAAGAACTCAGTGATTCATCGTGAGTTACAGTATATGAAGCTATTAAAGATTTCTGTTCTGAGATTGATGGATGACCCTTCTATGTGCTCGATGACCACGAGCCAGTAGCGGCTGATATTCGCAACCCACCCGCGGAATCTCCACCCCACAGTTTCTGCCACTTTGACTACATTTTTTAATTCACTGTGGGTGTGAGGTAATTCAAGGGTGCAGACAATGTCACAGCTGATTTTTTATCATATGTTGATGTCATCTCGTCGCTACTTGACCTCTTCAACCTTTCAGTTCTGAAGATGATCAAACCGTGCAACTCATATCTATTCCCTGGAGCCACAAATTCACACGTAGGCTTTGCCCGTTTTCCTGCATGTTCTCCAGCAGGAAGTCTTCAACAAACTACACAACCTCGCACATCGGGAGTGTCAAAGCCTCCAGCAGGTTGGAATATTTTGTCTACTGTGACATGCAATATGACTGCCAAGATTGTGCACACTTGTGCATCACTTGTCAATAAAGCAAAGTAGCCACTCCCTCCTCCCCCCCCCCCTTGGCATTTTTCCAATACCAGCTGGCCATTTCCAACATGTCCACACTGTCCCCTCTCCCTGCCAATGGTTACTGTTGCATCCTCTCGGCCATTGACCCATTGACTCATTGTGTACATGCTACCCTTTGATGAACATTACTGTGGAGACTGTTGGTCATATTTTTGAACATTCATGGGTATTGTGATTTGGTTGAACCACTGTCATCACCACCTAGCAGGGCCAGATTTAGAATCATCCCTCTTTAATCGAATTTGCGAATTGTGTGGCATTTAATGCATACACACCACCACCTACCACTCCCCAGAGCTATGGTCTGGTGGGGCAGTGGCACTGAACACTCAAGGCAGCCCTTCACAGTCATGACACCTTGTGGAATGAGGCATTACCTTTTGTCTTACTTGGACTCCGTTCAACCTACAGGGCACAGTTGCAGAGTTCATGTATTGGCAACAATTAGTATTACGTGGGGAGATAGTAAACCCCATGTCACACCCATCTCTCATGGAGCTGCCCACTTTCCTAGATTGGGTGTACCTTTATTGCTCCATTCCCCTCATTCAAGTCACTCTTCCCACACACATACACACCCTTTCCCACCAAGGGGCCCTCAAAAATTGCAGATGTGTGAGTTTGTCATACTCCATGATTACCAATTATTTTCCTTTCAGAGTATGCTGATAAAATAGCCCCATACCTAGCTATCATACACAACCACTTGCCTCAATGAACATTCCTTACCCGAAGACTGGAAAGTTGCACAGGTCAATCCAATATTCAAGAAAGGCAGTAGAAATGATCTGCAAAATTACAGGCCTATAACAATAATGTCAGTTTGCAGCAGGATTTTAGAACTTCTAGTTTCCTCAAATATTATGAACTACCTCAAAGATAACATCATATTGACCCTAGTCAACATAGATTCAAAAAGTCTCATTCTTGTCAAACACAGATAGCTCTTTACTCACATGATGAGATGAACACTATCAAGAAGGGATGTCAAATAGATTCAGTACTTCAATAATAGAGGATAGGTAACAACTCACCATAAAGAGGCTCACTGAGCTGCTGAAAGACACGAATATAATCACATTCATACAACTTAAATTTTTGGCCACGGTCTTCATCAGAAAAAGAAAAACATGCATTCACGCAATTACACAGATAACTATACACACACACAACTATCACAGCCAGCCACTCCAGTGACACGAGCTAGACTGTGGGTGAGGTGGGGAATGGAGGGGGGAAGTATTCTGGGTAAACGTGGGGATGGAAAGTTCCGCATTGTATGATGGATTTTAAAGGCTCTGATAGGCAGGAATTTGAATTATGGCAATGAATACAGTGAAGGGAAGGGGTATGAAAGGATAAAAGGGAGGTGTAGAGGAATGTGGGGTGGGAATGGGGGGATTTGAAATGACAATAATAATAAGGAGAAATAAAAATAGGGAAAAAAGGGGAAATAAAGTTAGGTAAAAAAGTTAGGAAAAAAGGGAAAAATAAAAAATAATATAGTAATAAGGACAGTTTACAACTCACCGCAAAGATGTGGCAATGAGCTGTGACAGGCACATACAAAAGACATACACATACAACACTTTCAGCTATTGGCCATGGCCTTCTTCAGAAAACGGAACATAGAACATTCACACAATCACACAGGCACACAACACAGTCATACAACCATCACCTCTGGCTGTATGGTTGTATGACTGTGTTGTGTGCCTGTGTGATTGCATGAATGTTCTATGTTCTGTTTTCTGAAGAAGGCCATGACTGATAGCTAAAAGTGTTTTATGTGTGTGTCTTTTGTATGTGCCTGTCACAGCTCATTGCCCGCCTCATCTTTGCGATGAGTTGTAAACTGTCCTTATTACTATATTACTAATTCCAACCAGGACTTTCCATTATTATAAAAATAAAAAATAAAATGTTAAGGGCATATTGTAAGTGGTGATACACAGTTGGGTCGGAAAGGATGGGGAGGGGGGGGGGGGGAATTTTTAGGCATAGGGTGTAGAGATGGGAAATTATCTTAGGCTGAAGCCAGGATGGTTTGTGGGACCATAGAATGAATTGAAGGGACAACTCCCATCTGTGCAGTTCAGAAGAGCTGGGGATGATCCAGATGGTTCGCGTAGTGAAGCAGCCTTTGAAATCCACAGTGCTCTGCTCAGCTGCATGTTGGGCTAGAGTGTGGGCTATCTTGTTTGGTGTTTGTTTTTTTTTTTTTTTTTTTTTTTTTTTTTTTTGCCACAATTTTATGGTGGCCATTCATTCTGACAGACTGCTGGTTTGTTGTTTTACTGATATAAAATGCTGTGCAATGATTGCAGCAGAGTTAGTATGTCACATGGCTGCTTTCACAGGTGGCCCAACCTCTGATGGGGTAGGTTAAGCCTCTGACAGGACTGGTATAGGAAGTGCTGGGTTGGTGGATTGTGCAGGTTTTTCCTTCCACCACTTTAATAGGGGTCGGAAGGATCTTGGGTAATGCCTCTCATTTCAGGGCATGATAGATAATCAAAGCCCTGACGAAGGATGTGATTAAGTTGTTCCAGTCCGGGGTGGTATTGGGTGACAAGGAGGACATTCTGTTGTGGCTGGCTACTGGGGTTGTTGGGAGGATTGGTGGTGTGTGGGGATATGGCACAGGAAATCTGTTTGCAGACTAGGTCAGGAGGGTAATGTCTGTCTTTGAAGGCCTTTTTGAGGCATTTGGAATAATGGGTAAGGACTTCCCATCACTGCAAATTCACAATCCACATGTGGCAAGGATGTATGGGAGGGATTTCTTTATGTGGAATGGATGGCAGCTATCAAAGTGCAGGTACTGTTGGTAAGTAGTAGGTTTAATGTGGATGGAGCCATCAGTGAGGTTGATGATAACATCCAGGAAAGTGATTTGGTGGGTTGAGGTTCATGAATTGAGGTTGTGAAGGAACGAGGATAGGGTGTCCTGGCCCTGAGTCCAAATGAAGAAAATATCATCAATGAACATGAACCAGACCATAAATAGCTTGGCAAAGGAGGGTACCATATGGGTGCCTATGGCTGTGACATAGATTTGATTAAATACTTTTTCTTCAAAGGAAAAGTAATCGTTTGTTAGGATGTAATTGTTAAGGGTTACAGTGAATGAGGTATTGGGCTTGAGTCTGAAAGACGTTGAAAAAGTTAGTATTCGAGAGCAGCAAATTCATAGGCATGTGGGATAGTGGTGTACAGTGAAATGGCATCAACAGTAACAAGTAATGATCCAGGAGGTAAAGGGATTGGCCTGGTGGAGAGTCTGTGAAGGAAGTGGATCAGATCTTGGATGTGAGAGGCTAGGTTTATGTGATTTTAAATGTATGTGCATGTTGGAATACATATTCTCATATTAGTGAGCAATTTGTTTCATTGTTATGCATTACTTGTCACTCTCACAATTGGTACAATACCAGTGATTACAGGTGTCAGAGGGATGCCTTTTGAGAGACCTTGGAAAACACCCTCAGTTTGAGAAAACAGATAAAAAGGAGATAGATTTTAGTAAACAACGTTTAACAGAAAGTTCTCAAAATCTGCCAGTAAATCTTTGTTCAACCATTAGTATGCAATATCAATTATCTTTATAACATCAGAACAGCCCAGGACTCAGAAATAAACTTGATGAACTAAACATTTGTATTGATGAAATAGATTCCTCTAACCCTATTGACATAATTTGCCTCTCTGAACATCATGTGACCACTGGTATAGATATGTTAAATATTCCAGGATTTCATGTAGCTTCATACTTCAGTAGAGGAAGGAGGAGTTGCCACATTTATCAAAAGCTGCCGTAAATTCAAGAACATTGATATAAATAAATTCTGTCTAGAGCAGCATTTCGAAACTTGTGCAACAGAAGTATAGTTCCATAACAGATGCTATATAATAGTAACTATTTACTGAGCACCTGCCGGAAATTATAATCTATTCCTAAATCATCTAGAAGCTCTATTGGATTATTTAACAGGAAGAAACAAAGAAATCTTGGTTGATGGTGACTTTCATACAGATTTTCTTATTCAGTCTTCCAGTAAATATTTATTGCAGTCAGTAACATTGTCTTTCAATCTAACTCATACTGTAAACTTTCCTACTAGGATAACTAAATCAGCTAGAACAGCTATTGATAATATTTTATAGACAAATTAAAGGAACAAAATAATAACATAAAACCAATAATTAATGGCCTATCAGATCATGATATGAGCTCCTTCTTTTAGGTACAGATTCTAAGCAGATTACAAAGACTGCTAAATCTACATACAGGAGAGTAGTCACTCTGCCAAAAATTGAGAATTTTAGAAAACTGCTCAAAAATATGAACTGGAAAGATGTTTATAGTGCTAATGGCATGAATTAAAAATATAACATATTCATTAATAATGTCAGTATAATGTTTGAAAACTGTTTTCCTCAAAAGTAACGCAGATTAAAGAGAAGTCTATAATAAAACCATGGATTACACAAAGAATAAAGATTTCATGTATGACAAATAGGAAAATGTATCTATCAACTAAGAGTAGTTCCAATGATGATGACTTAGCTAAATATAAGGAATATTGTAAAATATTAAAAAAAGGTAATTCAGACATCTAAACAAATGCACTATGAGAAAAAGATAGCAAAATCAGACAACAAAATAAAAGCAGTATGGGATATAGTGAAAGAGGAGACTGCTGGAAACAGAAAGGAACAGGAGCAGATAGCATTAAAAGTAGATGATACATTAGTATCTGATAGGCATAGTGTGGCAAAACTATTTAACAAGTACTTTATATATGTTACTGATAGCATGGGATTGGCAGGGTCAGTAAATAATGCCCTTGAATATTTGAACTAGCATTTACAAATAACTTCAGGAAAATGAATATGTCACTCACTTCACCACAAGAAATAGCTTCCATAATAAAATCTTTAAAAACAAAGCATTCTAGTGGTTATAATAAAATATCAACAAAGTTAATTAAAGCATGTTCTTGTGAATTTAGCACAATTTTATGTTATTTCTGAAACCAGTCTATTATAACTGGGATGTTTTCTGATTGGTTAAAATATGCCGATATTAAACCTTTGTTCAAGAAAGGGGATAAAGAGATACCATCAAACTGCAGACTGATTTCACTATTACTGGCATTCTCAAAAATCTAGAAAAAATAATGTACAAATAACTTCTCAACCACCTAACCTCAAATGACATATTGTCCAGAACACAGTTTGGACTTCTGAAAGGTTCCAATATTGAGAAGGCTATTTACACTTACAGTGAGAATGTACTTAATTCATTAGATAATAAATTACAAGCAGCAGGTATTTCCTGTGATTTGATTGTGTGGAGCATAACATCCTTTTAAGTACATTAAAATTATGTGGTGTCTCAGGAATTACTGGAAAATGGTTCAAGCTGTAGCTTGCTAACAGGAAACAAAGGGTGTCAGTGCAATTGACTAGTGAATTAAGGCAACAGTCATCATCAGCTTGGGAAGAAATTACATGTGGTGTCCCACAAGGATCCATCTTAGGGCCATTGCTTTATCTTGTGTACATTAGTGACATCTCATCAGTTACACTGCCAGAAGCAGAGTTCGTTTGTTTGGAGATGATACAAGTATTGCAATAAATAGCAGTTCTGGAAAGGTGTGCTAATGATATTTTTGTTAACATTAATAAATGGTTTAAAGCCAACTCATTGACATTAAACTTTAAAAGACTCACTACATGCAGTTCAGAACATGTAAGAGATTCCCATCCAGTACATGCATAAAGTAGGAAGACGAGCAGATAGAAGAGATTGACAGTATAAAATTCCTGGGACTACAGCTTTACGATAAATTCAGTTGGGAGGAGCACACCACAGAACTGCAGAAACGACTTAACAAATCCGTATTTTCAATACAAATGGTATCAGACATAGGAGTCATAAAAATAAAAAAAGCTTGCTTACTTTAATTCCAGCAACTCTTCAAGTCAAGCAAAAGTTTTCAGTCATGTAAATTCACAGACATCCTGCAGAAGCCTCTTCAAAGAACTGGGTATATTAACTACTGCCTCTCAGTATATTTATTCCTTAATGAAATTTGTCATTAATAATATATCCCTTTTCCCAACAAACAGCTCAGTTCATACCTATAATACTAGGAACAAAAATGATCTACACAATGCACTTACTTTAGTTCAAAAAGGGGTCCACTACTCAGGAACACATTTTTCAATACTTTACCAATAACCATAGAAAATTTAGCTACAAATAAAGATCTGTTTAAGAGGAGTGTAAAAGACTTTCTAGTGGCCAACTCCTTCTACTCCACTGATGAATTCTTAAATAGAACCAACTGATGCATTTACTATCAGTTTGTAAAAAATGTATGTACCTGTATTAGTATTACTATATTAGAAACTTAAAAAAAAAAAAAGGACATGTTCCACATCCACAAGGATCTCCTCAACACGGATCTATGGAACGATCTGACTAATCTAATCTAATCCAAAATGTGAATGTGTTTTCTATGCGCCTGTCTGTAACTCAGCTATTATCTTTAAGGTGAGTTGCTACATATCTGTGTATTATTGACAATTTTTTTCTCCCTTTAACTAAATACAGTCACTCAGTACCTATGAGTGGTAAATTATTTACACAAAACAAAAATAAATGTAATGCCATTAAATTAAAGAAAAAAAAATTCTTGGAATGTCTGCCATGAGGTTTGTTACATTAAATGAAAGTTTGGGTTTTCTGTGTTATAGTATACTACATGTATTGCTTACTTGTAACATTTTTGCTGTACATCGTGGCACACAGCACACTAATTACACACCGCCACACGTGGTTACGCCACCAGCTGCGAGATGGCGACACTAGTGCAGATCAGTTTTACTGGCCTGCCACCTAGCGGCCGCCGGCACAGCAAAGCCAAGCAAACCACAACCCAGCTCAGTTGTGTGTGAGACTTGTTCTAGCATGCATAGTATTGAGTGTCGTATACTGCCATTCTGACAATCAGTTCTTTTATATCAGTCTACTCAACACTATTATTAGCGCTCGTGACAGTACTACTGAGAAGTTACTTCATTGGCGACCACGTGTGCTTGGTTCACACTGCTTATCAGCTATGGAACAGCCGCAGGCCACCATTGTTGACATTCCCATTCCCCCTTGGGGTAAAGTTCTTCACAGACTTACAATCTTTAGCAGACTCTCTTCGGCAGTTAGTTGCCGCGACGACAGCACAGGCGAGCCGTATGGACAGTCTTTCGTCTGTGGTTACAACATTGGTTTCTTCCCCTGCATCGTCATCGGCTCTGGCACGGTCAGGTACAGCTCCTTTACCAAATAGTCTTGAGGACTGGGATACTTACAAAAAAAGATTACGATAGCATTTCCTTGCCTTTGGTGTATGTGACCCAGATTTGTGTAAAGCTTTATTTTTGTCTTGGATTCCTTGTGCATCTACCAGTTGTTATGCCAGTTAGCTTCCCTGCAGGAACCTGCAAGGTTGTCTTTTGACGAAATGTGCCACCTGTTGTCTTCCTATTATCGGCCACGCAATCATGTTATTGCGGCCAGGGTCAAGTTCTACAAGGCGCGCAAGAAGCCAAACAAATCTTACCGTGCTTGGGTAGCTGAACTTCAGTGTCTTAGCCGTCATTGTCTGTTTGTCACAGCTACCCACCAGGAGTCATATGCAGACGATATGGTCTGCAATGCTATTATTCGCCTAGTGCCAGACCGGGAAGTGTGCCAAAGAGCCTTACAATTAGGCAATCCTACATTAGCTGATGTGCTTCACATTGCTCAATCTTTTGAGATTTCTCGGGCTGCGAGGGTATCGAATTGAGGTGTGGGGGGACATCGTGGCTATTTCTTCCGATGGCTTTCACTCTTCTGATTCTGATGTAGATGTTGCCGTGATGCACGACCGCTCTAATTACTGTGCGCATGGCTGACGGCAAGAAACTAGTAAACAGCGCCAACGGCCTGCGCAGTGGGGGCGTCCCAATACTCGGCAACCTCTTTCGTCCCGCAAATTTTGTTTTGTTGATCATGATAGGGCTTCTTGCCCTAAACAGTGGGTGATTTGTAATAAGTGTCAAAAGAAGGGCCACATGGCTTCAGTATGCTGGTCTGAACCCGTTTCAATGGAGGTAGATATGGAAATCAGTTTGGTTCAGGAACTGCAACTGTCTCCTACAAAACTATTTGTGGAAGTGCACGTTTTTGACAAAAGTGTGCCTTTACAAGTGGATACAGTGTCCTCTATCTCCTTGTTGAACCATCACGCCTATGTGCGGCTAGGTTCCCCCCAGTTAGCTCTGGTGGAACGATCCTTGCGCAATTACAGCCATTAACACATTCCCATGTTAGGTCAATTTACGGCTTCCACTGCATATAAATCACTGGAGCATCCAATTACCTTTCTGGTGGGTGACAATCGGCCGCATTGAATATATTTTGCCTTGATGCCTTCACTGCCTTCGGATTTTCAATTTCTGACTCAGTTAACTTAGTTTCGGATACTGTGCCTTTCATGATCTCGAGTCACTCTGTCAAGAATTTTCTTCTTTATTTTCTGGTGAGTTGGGCTGTGCTTCTGACTTCTCGGCGCACATTACTATGAAGCCGACAGTGCGGCCAAAATTTTTTCGCACCCGGCAGGTACTGGTCGCCTTACGCTATCAGCTGAAGATTGAAATCAGTCGCCTCCAAGCCATGCAGGTTCTTCGCCCGGTAACTTCCAGTGAATGGGCCACACCACTTGTTACTGTCAGGAAACCCTCGGGCACCTTACTTATCTGCGGTGACTTTAAAGTCACGATTAACGCACAGTCGGTCATAGACTCCTATCCACTGCCGTGTACTGATGAATTATTAGCTTTACTTTCGGGGTCACATTTTTTTCCTCAAGTAGACTTGGCAGAGGCTTATCTCCAACTTCCCCTCAATGAGGAATCCAGGCTGGTGGTTAACACACCCTTTGGCCTCTATCAATACCAACATTTTCCTTTTGGCGTGGCCATTGTGCCGGCAATTTTCCAACGCTTCCCAGAACAACTGTTGTGCCCCATTCCGGGGTGCGTTAACTACCTAGATGTTATTGCGGTTACAGGATCATCACCCGCAGAGCACCTTCATAACTTGTGGCCCTCTTTCAAGTTCTGCAGTCAGCTGGCCTCTGTTGCAACCTTTCTAAGTCTCGGTTTTTCCAATCATCGATTCCCTACCTTGGGTTTAAAATTTCATTGGAAGGAGAACGCCCCCTACTGGACTGTGTGGCAGCAGTTGCCTCTCTTCTGCGGCCCACGTCCATCAAGGACTTGCAGGTTTTTCTGGGCAAAGTTGCGTACTACCATCGTTTTCTGCCCGGTGCGGCTACTGTAGCGCAACCTCTCCACCACCTCCTCCACAAAGATACGCCTTTTCTCTGGTTGGAGGACTGTGACCGAACTTTCACCACTCTGGAAAGTCTTCTAGTGTCAGCCCCCAGCCTGGTCACATACACTCCGGGTCAGCACTGGGTTCTCACTACTGATGCTTCCCAGTACAGGGTTGGAGCGGTGCTTGCCCATAAATTTCACAACGGGTCTGAACGCCCTATTGCATATGCCTCGAAAACTTTCACCCCGGTCCAGTAAAGATACTCTCAGATTGAAAAAGAGGCTTTGGCCATCGTCTATGCCTTAAAGAAATTCCATGTGTATTTGTATGGTTTCACGCTTCACCTAATTACAGATCACAAACCATAGGTCTCGCTTTTTCATTCTACTGCCTCTCTTCCAGATAACGCCACACACCGGCTTCAGCTGTGGGCTCTCTTTCTGTCATGGTATAAATATGAAATTCACTTCCGGCCTACAGCCCAACATGCTAATGCTGACACCCTGTCACGTCTTCCTATTAGACCAGATCCTGAATTTGATAATGAAGAACTCCTCTGCTTTTATCTGGATGAGGAAGTGAAGGCTGCTGTGGATATCTTCCCTATTATGTCTTCCTCCACGCTGGGCATCCGATCCCTTGCGGAATCATTATTCTTTCAGACTCCATTTGTCTCAATGTGACAGGGTCATCTTACTGGCTACTGACGACCTGCGATATCGGGTGGTTGTGCCGGCGACCTTACATTCGCATGTGCTGGCGTTGCTACACGAGGGACATTGGGGATCCTCCCGCACTAAAACTCTGGCGTGGTGACATGTTTTGGCCCAATATGGATAGTAACATTGTACACCTGGTAGCCTCCTGCTCGCAATGTGCTTCGCAGCAGGCAGCGCCGTGCATGTCACTTTCACCTTGGCCTCAGCCTAGGCTTGGGAGTGCATACATGTGGATTATACTGGCCCATTTCTTAATTCCTATTGGTTTTTTGTCATGGATGCCTACTCTAACTTCCCTTATGTCATGTCTACGGCCATGACTATTCAATCCCTTTCTAAGGTTTTTGCCATTGAAGGCCTCCCTCACACATTGGTTTCTGACAACGGCCCTCAGTCTACTTTCTCTGCTTTTTGGGATTTCTGTGCCCAGTTGGGGGTCCATCATGTTCCTATTCCACCTTTCCATCCCGGTCTAACGGTGAGGCGGAGCAGCTAGTGTGCACGTTCAAGGTCTAGATGCACAAGTATGTGGTCCCTTCTTCAGTGGATGATGCTGTGCTTAGATTCTTTTCTTCTTACCACTTCACACCAATGGGGGAGCATAGTCCTGCTGAACTACTCCACAGCCGCCAGCCACGGACGATGCTGCACCTGCTCCTGCCGCGGCCGTGGCCAGTCGCTGTGCCGTTGCCACGCCGCTATGCATCTGGCTCAGTCGTTTGGGTGCGAGGGTTTGGACGCAATCCCCACTGGCTGGCAGGCATTGTCACGGGCTGCAGAGGCCGACGTGTATGTTCCGTACGCTCGCCAGGAGGCGTGGTGCACCACCACTGGGACCAATTACATCCCCGGCTCCTGCGGGGTCCACACCACAGGTATCACCACCACCACTACCAACGCCACCAGTGGGTTCCACACCTGACTTGCAGGTGCTGCATCAGACACCTCCGCCAGAGTTGATGGTTCCATACCCGGCGCTTCCCGTGGTCATCACATCCTCGATGCAGCCAATGCCAATCACGGATGCTACGCCCCTGCCTGCGGCGACGCCTGCTGAAGGCAAGGCCAGCTCCACCTCGCCACCTGCGGGAGGGGTAGCCACTGTACAAGTGCACCTCCCACAGTCCGGCCAGGCGGGACCACTGCCAGACAATGTGACGAGTCGTCGCCCCCGACATCTCCAGTCCTGGGTTCATTGGCGGCACCAGGTTCTCCAATCATAGCGGGCTGCCTCCCACCAAGGACAGACAACCCTAGGTGGCCACGCCCCCACCAGTATTGTCCATATGCCCAGTTACCGGCTCGCAGTCTTCTCAATGATCCCGCACCATCTCTCAATGACGCCATGCCGATGGACATTGCCTGGGTCCGTGCAGGTGCAGTCGACATTTCCCCCTAAGGGGGAAGGAGTGCTATACATCGCGGAGCACCGCACACTAATTATGCACCGCCACCAGCTACGAAACGGCGACACTAGCGCGGACTAGTGTTACCGGCCTGCCAACTAGCGGCTGCCGGCACAGCAAACCACAACCCAGCTCAGTTGTGAGAGAGACTTGTTCTAGCGAGCATAGTATTGAGTGTCGTATACTGCCATACTGACGATCAGTTCTTTTATGTCAATCTACTCTACACTGTTATTAGTACTCATGACATTACTACCGAGAAGTTACTTCAATTTTCAGAATGACTACTTAGTTGTGCTTCTTTGACATATTTGTTCTAAAAATGCTTTCTCACGACCCAAATACAGAAATTTTACATTTCTCATAGACTACCAGCTGCTCTTGAAAGAAGGCCAAAGGGGTCTCACTTACTACACCCCCCCTGCTCTCTCTCTCTCTCTCTCTCTCTCTCTCTCTCTCTCTGTGTGTGGTGTGTGTGTGTGTGTGTGTGTATGTAAAAAGGGGGGGGGGGGAGGGAGGTGGAATACACATTCTTTAAGGCACTAAAAGACTCATCTGGTTTTACCTGAAAATGAAAAATAATCACAATCATACTTGATTGCCATTTATACTGTTAATATCTTGGATTTTGCACCGTACAATAAAAGCTTGCCTGTACTTGCAACTGGTCTTGCTTATCAAGGTAATTTCTGAGGTATCTGAGATCACAGAGAGATCACTGATCCCTGTATTCTGATTGGAAATACTAATTAGCTGATAATCACTGCTGAAGGAGGCATTTGCTCATTTCGCACTTGCGTCCCATGACCACTATTGGTCAGAGTGAGTGTATCAATTTTCTTAATCCCACTATCTCTAATCTTGCCTTGCACTTCATCACCTATCCTGCTGCTCTGTATCTGATGCCCTTGAATGATTCACATACGTCTGTCCTCTCTCCCCAAGTAGACAAAACTTCTCAGCATAATTATGCTTTGACAGGGTTTTGACCTTTTATGACTCTTTCTATTATTTGTAATTGAACATTTTTTTTTTTTATTTAGTTGTTGTTCTTGCCTTTAGAGCTTCTCTCTACACTAGTTTTATTTAACATCTAAGTATCAGCACTATTAACCAGTTCACAGCTGTTCTGCATCATGACAGCCAGCAGGAAAAACTACATTAACATGTCCATACAAATTTATGATTTTTCCCCCACTTATCATAGGACCTAATGTAACAGGCCTTACCCATCTACTACATTTTTCATTGAGTGTTAATATTTCTTACATTTGCATTTAGAAAAATTATCAACAGATTTTGAGTCATAGTTTTAACACAATTAAACAATGGAGTCTAGCCACAGTGGCTGGAGACCACAGTTTTGTGTGTGTGTGTGTGTGTGTGTGTGTGTGTGTGTGTGTGTGAGAGAGAGAGAGAGAGAGAGAGAGAGAGAGAAAGAGAGAGAGAGTTAACACTCATACCTATTGATTATATTGTCACTAAAAATGTCAAGTAGAGTGAATAACATTTAAAAATACTTAGCTTAAGTCTGCCTGGGTCTAGTGTTGATGTGGGAGAACAGGTACGTAGCTTTAAATGCTCCTTTTTTTAATTTATTCTCATGGGTGTAACTCAATATTTACAACAACAACCTGTTTGACAAACTTTCCCAGCAATTGATTACATAATTGGACTTTCTCGGATGTTCACAGCACTTTGAATCGATACATAACAGAAAACGTTAAGTAACTGAGGTGAACTGCACTGCACTGCACTGCACTGCCGTGGGACTGGAGTGCACTACTATATATGTTATTTTTAACAACACAATGATATAGGATTATTGTTACAACAATTATTACAGATGTTGATTTACAATTACAAAAGTTAGTGTTAATTAAAACATACAATGTAATTTAACAGCGAATACAAAGTACACTATATTTATACAGTGTTATAGTTCTTCTTCTTCTTCTTCTTCTTCTTCACTTCATTGGTAAATTTATTACTGTTCTATTTACAAACAATCAAATGCTTTAAGATGTGGTTACCTAATTAAATACTGAATGAATAACTTTACTAACATTTACACAGTTTCTGCACGAATACCGATAAGTTTTTATGATAATAGTATTTATCTTTGTCATTCGAAAATATACAAACACAAAATCAAACAATTAGTATCTTAGACGAGATTTCATTTTTAATTACACACAGCCTAATATGTAAGTGATGCTGTTTTACACAGTCTTTTTAATATAATAGTCACATATGCGAGTGAATTTCAATTGATATCATTTTTATTTCTTTATTTACTATGATCGTTTCTCGAATATTCGGTCCAGTGTTTTTCTTAAGAAAGCCACAATCTTTTTTTAGCATCAAAATAGCAATTAATGTTTGTAAGTATGCTTTATATTCAATGTACACCTGATTTTCTCCTTTTACATTGTCCTTTAATAACAATTTAATTTAAATCGAAATGTCCGATACTGCCGTCGGTATTCGAGAGCCTCGGTATCCCATGCTTCACTTTACTCTGCGAAGGGGGTCCACACTGGCCAATCCATTACTGTGTGTGTGTGTGTGTGTGTGTGTGTGTGTGTGTGTGTGTGTGTGTGTAAGAATTTGTCTCTGTTTCTGAAGAAGGCTGTAATGGCCGAAAATTGAGTATACTTGTGTCCTTATATGTGTGTCTTTCTGTGAATCATTGAGACATCTCTGCACTGAGTAGCAACCTATTCTTTCAAAAATATATTTTAAGATAATTACTACTTATAAAGTAACATGTGATTGTAAGTATTCAGAGTGGCATTATATAATAAGGTGTAAAGGAATTCAAGTAATTCCAGTGTTCGTGTGTGTGTGTGTGTGTGTGTGTGTGTGTGTGTGTGTGTGTGTGTGTGTGTGTGTGTGTTTTTGTTTACCTGTCCTTTTTCCCCTAAGGCAAGTCCTTCCTCTCCCGGGATTGGAATGGCTCCTCCCCACTCCCTTAATACCCGTATCCTTCCTTTTTTTTTCTTGCCTCCTTCCTTCCTCTTGTCTGAAGAAGCAACCTTGGGTTACAAAAGCTCAGCATTTGTGTGTGTCTTGTAGTGTAACATTGTACACTGCTGGTTTCTAGCTCGACCCACTGTGTGAGCAAATACTGCCAGCGGGAATTTATTTCCGCAGGTTTTGGCGGGTGAATTTGTGCTCACCGCCACAGAGTAATAGAACTGCACAGTGCCAAGGAAGAGAGAAGATTTAAGTTATTTGAAGATGACTGACTGTCATTTTTATGATTTAAAGCAATTGTTATTCTTAATTAGGATTTCGTTCAGTCCATATCAGAAATGTAAAACTGATGTAGTTCTTAATGAAGAGAGAATAAAGTTTAATGTCATTGGAAAGAATAGTTATCTTTCAAATGTAGATATGGACAAAATATCCAGGTGTCCTAATAACCATATCAATCAACTTCAGATACTAGTCTGATTATAACAACTACTTTCTTTCAGTACAAGGTACAGACTAGCCGGACCTTGTGGGAAGAACAGCTTGAAATAGATATTATATCCTGAAATGAACAGACAAAGGTATTATTTGTGCTGTGGAAATACTGAAAGAAAAATACACAGTGACAGCACAGTCTATGAACGAACCTGTGCAATTTTCCCCATATATATTGTACTGTTACCGAGTATTTCTTCTATGTCCTGAAAGACCAATATCCTTCCATAGTATTAATTCTCAGATGTGAGTATACGGAAGTTTATTGGTTCCTTCTACAAGGTCCGACTAGTCTGTGCCTTGTATTAAAGGAAGTATTTTTTATAAATTAGATTCTTCTCCAAAGATATCTTCATATAACCATTAGAACAACTGGAAATTTACTTCTTTGTTCTACTGATAAAGTATCAACTCTTCTTTTATATCATACAGAACTCTATTCCATTCAGAACTAATACATTAAAGGGATATTAACAGTTCTGACGGAGTCTTAAGTCAATAATAATTACCATAATGGCTGCATATAAAACAAATGATAATGAATCACAGATGTTATAGTCTTCTTTCTTCCTTGGCACTATGCAGTTCCTTTATTCTGTACAAGTGAGCTCCTATATCCATGCCAAAACCCTCGAAAATAAATTCTGTCTGGCAGTATTTTCTCACACAGTGCCAAACTCCATATATAATAAACCATTTGAATATCATGGGTCAAACTAGGAACCAGTAGTTTACACTACGGATCCCCCCCCCCCCCCTTGCTTACTGTGAAACCTTCCGATACACTGTTTACATTATAAGTACAATCTTTTATAAATAACAATAAAATAAGTAGTTTTAAAATTGGTCATTAATTGCTACTTATTTGGTGTTCAATATAGTATTCAAGTCTATCAGGAAATTTATACTCTAATGGATGAGTACCTACATTTAAATTTTGGTTCAAATCTAATTTTTTTTTTCTTCAAATTTTTCCTCTCTGAAATCTCACTGATACCTCGTTCAGGATAAGGAATATGCACTATAAATTCTCTCTAGAGATGTTCAAATTTCTCCTGGGTAACCTCTCTAATTGGGAAGTTGAGGTTTCAGTTCAATAGAAAGATAGGTAGGTAGCCCATTGTTGCCTCAAGCAAATAAATAAATAAATAATTTGGAGTAGCAAGCCTACCTTGTCTACTCCCTAGGTGACAGCAAGTCTTTCCTTGACTGTACATCCACCCAGATCAGACAGGTCCTCTCTTTTAGGCCCTGACATAGGATAGCAGCTTCTTTCTTGGGTCTGCTTACCCTACTAATAACCCAGAAAAACCATTCACTTCATCTCTTCATTCACTTAGGACAACTCCTTTCTACCGACTTCACTTCTCATTTACACCTCTTGTGTCCCTTACCCAAACTTATTTCTCTATTTTACCTTCTTACTTTTTTAATGTGCACTCATAATTCTCCTTATTACTTCTTCCCCACACCCAAAACGAGTGTACACTGAGTAAAGGAACCCAATATACTAATTCCACCAGATCTCATCCATACAATACTACGAGTATCCTGTTATATCTTGATCATATGTTTTCTTCTGCACTACATCCCTATGAATATTACCTTAAACTCAATCTCATGTATGTGTGTGTAGTTTTATGTACTGTTGTATTCCAAGTGTGAATATGTAAGATTTGTGTCTAAAATGTTTGTGTGAATGTGTATGTGTGTAAGTTTGTAAAAGTGTAGCGCATTATTCCTCAGGTGAACCCTCAGGGTAATCACTGGGGTTAAAGTCAGACAAAATGGAGGAAAAAAAAAATTCTGACACTGTGACCAAGTAGTATCTCTACCAAGATCTATGTGCATTGTGGAAAGAGGGAGAAAAATCTCATGAACAGAAGATAGAAATGAAAAAGCAGAAAATCAGAAAGTTGGAACAAAGAAAGAAAGAAAGATAGATAGACCCCAAAGACTGGAAACACCCCCACCCCCCACCTGAGCAAACCCCTGGTCCCTTCAGTCCTCCACTATAGCACCGGAGGGCAAAAGATGGCAGGCTAGGTGTGAGCTGCCCCATTACAGAACGGCCATAGCTTCACTTCCAGGACCCCCTGAAGAGAAAACTGTAACTTCCACTATTGCAATGCCATGGAGGCTGAATAATGCCACTCCTTTATGCAGTGTGTGTGTGTGTGTGTGTGTGTGTGTGTGTGTGTGTGTGTGTGTGTGTACCTACCCTCAGCTACAGCACACCGGGTTGTAACTGAATACCTTCCAAAATACATACAAACCCATCCTGGTTTGCATTCTATAATGTATTATAAAAGGTATAAAACTTTATTCAAATCTTAATGTCTAGTTGAATGACTCATTATTCAGTAAGTCTCTTCCTTCTAGAGACAGTCATGTTATTCTGTACCATAAACAAAACTCTCTATCTCTGTAGATTGACTTACCCAAAGCACAGGCTCACTGATAGAAACAAAAAAACACAAATAAAAACACACACAAACATTCAAGCTTTCGCCACCGCTGGCAGTTTCTTCAGGAAAAAGAGGAAGGAAGTAGAGGAGAAAGGGAAGGATATGGGTTTTAAGGATGTGGAAAAGGAGTCATTCCAATCCCAGGAGTGAAAGGACTTACCTTAGGGGAAAAAAAGGAAGGTAAACAAATACACACACACACACTCACACATATCCACATGCAAACACACCTTTATATGATGATCAGGAATTGAGGTTGTGAAGTAACAAGGATAGGGTGTCCTGGCTCTGAGGCTTAATCATGAAAATATCATAAAAAATCTGAAGAATACCAGGAGTTTGGTGTTTTGGGAAGCTAGGAATGTTTCCTCTAGATGGCCGATAAATAGGTTGGCATAGGAGGGTGGCATATGGGTGCCTATGGCTGTGCTGCTGATTTGATTGTATACTGTTTGTTCAAAGGAAAAGTAATTGTTTGTTAGGATGAAATTGGTAAGGGTTATAATAAATTAGATATTGGGCTTGGAGTCTGAAGGACACTGAGAAAGGTAGTGTTCAAGAGCAGCTAGACCATAGGCATGTGGGATATTGTTTTACAGCAAAATGGCATTAACAGTGACAAGTAATGATCCAGGAGGTAAAGGGATGGGGATGGTGGAGAGTCTGCGAAGGAAGTGGTTGGTATCCTAGATGTGGGAGACTAGGTTTCAAACAATTGGTTGGAGTTTCTAGTCAACAAGGGCTGAAATACTTTCTGTGGAAGCACAAGAACCAGCCACAATTGGGCGTTCAGGGTTATCTTCTCCTCCCTTTGTCAATCTTCTTCTGCTCCTATGTCAAATTTTGTGGTGCCAGCAGAAAATCATTACAAATCTACTTACAGAAAGAGAAACAAAATAACAACCACTACAAGAACATTGCTAGAACGCTATTTCAAAAAATGTTGTAACTTTAGTGCGGTATTTTTACCATAGCACATGTTCAGTACACTGGGCAGAAGTTCCTAACACTTCAAATTTCTGTGTTCACTTATCATGACAATTGGAGTGTTTAATGAGTGACAGGAATGATAGCATTATATATATGAAAACATCATCTTCATTTCACCACTCCTAATGGCAAAGTGTTCTCTCTCTCTCTCTCTCTCTCTCTCTCTCTCTCTCTCTTTCCCCAAGTGTTAACGGTTACCGAAAACATTTGTATTTTAGTAGTGGCCATTTGAAAACTGAAGCAAATTGGTAGGGTTTGGAGGTGGGAACTAAAACTAGCTATGGCTCTGACCTCAGTTAACACGTTGGCTGCTGCAGTGACCTTAGAGGCAAGCCAGAGCCACCTGCTGTTGCCGCCGGTGGCCCACATGGCAGCCAACTTGTTGATACAATACTAAAAACTGAACAAAGAAAAAAAATTAAAAATATAAAGTGCAACCACAGGAAGTAGCAAAATAAGCAGATTGTTAAGCATGCTACAACCCAAGTTGCAGTTGTGACGTGGTGCTGAACATTGCTACACTCAGTTCTGGGTTGTCCACCGGAGGCAGCCCGTGGCACCTTGTGTACCCACAGATGTGCCACCTGGAAGGCACATTCATCATATAGGGCAGGTGCACAGGAGTGCAGAATGAGTACATGTCTGTGTACAGCAATGCTCACATGTGACCTTCTGTCCATATTTTCTGTTAATAAATAAGTGATACTAAGCACATGTTTGATGTGTTGAATGTTACAACACCTTTGGTGATGAGTTGGGTACCCACCTCCATGTGTTCCACATCATTGTTTGTTTCTTACACAACTATGAATGACGAGGCAGTGATAAAGGTTCTTCTTGAACCACAATCAGCATTCACACCTGCCATCACTACTTTATCGACTAGGCTGCCTATGTGGTCATCAACGCCATTGGAATTTCCATCTCCTTTTCCTCAGTACAACGATTCTGCCAAAAGCTGGGAAGCCTGTGATAAGTAGCACTGGCAACATTGTCTTGCATTTGGGGTCAGACTGCCAATCTTGGTTCATGTTGCTGATTTCCCCCTCACACTTACCTATTGTTATGCCAACTGGAGACACTCCAGGAACCGGCTTTGCTATCCTAAGATGAAATGTGTCAGTTATTGTCCAGATACTACTGCAACGCACATGCCGTGATAGCACGAATCAAGTTCTGTTGTTGTTGCAAAAAGCCCCACCAGTCTTATCAAGGTTGGATGGCTGAGCTCTAGTGCCTCAGTTGTAAATACTTGTTCGTAACTGATTTTCATCAGGATTCCTATGCTGCTTCTAGGTCTGTGTTGCCATCATTCATTGGCTCCCTACAAGTAGGTGTGTTGATGTGCCTTACAGTTTGAAAACATATTGTTGACCAAGGTTTTGAACATTAAGCAATTATCTGAGGTGTCTCATTCTGATGGTGATCAGATAGAGGCAAGGTTTTACATTGCTGCAGTAGATCCTGTTTATTCACAGAAGGATGATAATGTCATGGCAGTTCAAACACGGCCCCAGCATTGCATAGGACCATGGTGTGCCACAAAACAATAGCAGCTGCCTCACCACCCACAGCAACGGCCAAGTTCAATGCTCCCATTATGCTCCACATTGTTTTGTGCAACTTCCTAAGAACTGTGCAATACCTGTAAGAAAACAGAACACACAGCAGCAGTGTGCCACCCTCCCAGCCTTATGCAGTGGACATGGACATATGCATAGGCATAAATTGCATGTCCTCCACATTTGGGAACTCTCACAAACTGTTTATCTAAGTGCAAGTGAAGGACAAGTGCTCTGCCTACAAGTGGACATGGGGTAGAAGTGACAACATTAAATTCACAAACCTACATGGGGTAGAAGTGACATCATTAAATTCACAAACCTACATGGATTTGGGGTCTCCAGTGCTCTCTCCCATTACTAGACATTTGGCAAGTTGCAACAACCAAAATAATTCCCATTTTGAGGAAATTTTCAGTTCCTGCAGTGGACTGGTCAGTGGTTCATTCATTAATATTTTTGGTCATAGATTATGCTGACACTGAGATTTTTTTTTGGTACAAGATGTACAGAATCCATATTCCTTACCAGGAGAGTAAGTCTGTGTGTTCTGATTTTTTGTCTCTCTCTCTCTCTCTCTCTCTCTCTCTCTCTCTCTCTCTCTCTCTCTCTTTTTTTTTTTTTTTTTTTTTTTTTTTTTTTTTTAAGAGGAGATTATGTTGTGTTACAAAATTCGAAGCACAATTACTTTGAAATCCACGAACAACCATGACTTTTTAGTGCACCTCCCATTCCTATTGCTTTGCATGATCTTGTCAAAGCCGAATTAGACTGACTACTCTGGGTACCATGCAGTCTAGTTTGTCAAGCAAGTGGCCCCCATCTCTTGTGATAGTCAAGAAACCAAATGGTAAGTTGCACATCTGTGGTGATTTCAAAGTTACAGGCAACATTCAGTCTGTCATTGATATTTGTTCTTTGCCACATTCAAACGAGCTATTTGCTAAACATGCCGGATGTCAGTTGTTTTCCAAGATCGACTGGATGAGGCTTCTAAGCAGTTTCTTGTGCTTAAAACACCTTTCGGCTTGTATTAGTAGCAGCATCTTCCATTTCTGGTGGCCAGAGCCCCCACAATTTTCAGTGCTTTCTGAAACAAAATGACATTGTCTGTTTCAGGATGCATCAACTATCAAGCTGACATTGTGACTACAGAAGTTTCCAGGTAACTTCCAGACATTGTTCAGGGTCTCCAAAAACCTTGGATGAAGTGAAACTTCACCAACTCTAGTTTTTCCAGCCCTCTGTCATGTATGTTTGAGGTTTCTAAGAAAGGCTTTTTCCTTTGCAACACCACATTGCTGCTGTCACTGACATACCTTGCCCCACAAATGTAAAAGATTGCAGACATTTTGGGCAACAATGCCTATAATCACAGATTCTTTCCAGGTGCAACTGTGATGGCTCATACGCTTCATACTTCGCTCTACAAAAACATTCCCTTCCACTGAATGCCAGGCTGTGAGCATGCATTTATCCTCTTGAATCTAAAATTGCAGTCTGCCTCATGTCTGACTACCTTGGTGCTGGACACAAATGCTTTGCAGTATGGGTTGGGTGCCATTATTGCACATTGATTTAATGAGGGCTCTGAGCACCCAACTCCATATGCCTCTAAAAACCTCATCTATACTCTCCAAAAATTTCATGTCTTCTTCTAAAAGTCAAAGTTTCATCTTGTTACTGACCACAAACCTTTGGTTGCATTGTTCAATGGTTCTGCTTCATTGCCTGCTAAGGCAGCATATCATCTTGTGTTGGGTTTTGTTTTCATCTCACTACATCTATGAAATACATTTTTAGGCCTAATGCTCAGCATGCCATAACTGATGCACTGTCCTGGCTGCTGATGGGACTGGACCCATCTCTAATCATGATCTACATCTACACAGATACTCTGCAAGTCACATTTCACTTCAGTTCCATTCTCTAATAGTTCCCTTTTTCTTTAGGGTTCCAACACATTGCTCTTTTTGTCACTCTTGTAAGCCTTTTCAGTATCAAGTAAAACCATCACCAGATCCTTCCTTTATTCATAATGTTTCTTTTGAAGCTGACAGACATTAAAAGTGAAATCTACTTTATTCCTGGTATAAACCCAGGTTGTTAGTGCCTCAAAGCTATCTCCATAGTATTTCATACACTCCCTCTCAAAATTTTCTCAAATATCTTGGCAGCATGGCGCATCAGGGCAATTTAAAAATGTTCAAATGTTTGTCAAGCTTATGGGACTTAATTGCGGGATCATCAGTCCATAAACTTACAAACTACCTTATACTAAAGACAGCACAAACATCTATATCTGAGGGGGATTCGGACCCCTGACGGGGTATGGCCTCACGCATAGGAACACAGAATATTTATTGGCCTTTCAGTATTTTTCGTACAATTCGCTTCGTCAGGGTACATAGTGTGATTTACATTTATAGCCTACATTACATTTATACATTAAGCATATATCATACATACAGAATCACATATTACAACGAAACAACATAATTTAGGAGAAACATATATTTTTACTGTCAGTTTCTAGGAATTCTTCAATTGAGTAGAATTCACTGGATTTTAGCCTAGTTAGTAGTGTGTTTTTATATTTGCTCAGTGGCATTGTAGGAGCTGATTGTGGTAGCTTATTGAAAAATTTTAAGCTTAAATACTTACGGATATTTTAAACTATGGCTAGCCTTGTGGAAGGCAAATCTAACAGACAGTTGTTTCGTGTATTGTGAGAATGAACATTTCTTCTCATGCTGAATTTATCTATATTTTCTTTAGCATATACTAAGCAGTTATATATATATACAAACTGGGAATTGTCATTATGCCAAGCGATTTAAAGCGACTTCTGCAGGACTCATTATGTGCTAGCCCTAATATACACCTTACTGCCTTTTTTTTTTTGCCATCTGAACACATATCTAGCTCCTGAGGAGTTTCCCCACAGCAATGTTCCATATTGCTGATGGGAATGGAAGAAAGCATAGTACGATTGAAGCAATAATTGTTTGCTAATACTGCCCCTCAATTTGTACAATAGGAAAAGTACACAAGCTAGTTTGCTGCATAGGTAATTGGTGTGTACTTCCCAAGAGTTTTTTTGATCTATGACCAGTCCAAGCAATTTCACAGTTTTATTTTCATTTTTAGATACCTTCAAGTTAAAGATTATTTCCTCTGTTTTTGTCTGATTTATGCAGAGTTGATTGGCCTGGCACCATTGGCTAGTCATTTCTATCATCTCTTTATTTTTATCCAACACACTCTGTAGATTGTCTCCAGTGGTTATTAATGTCATGTCATCTGCATATAATACATTCTTACATGATATATAAGTTGGAAATTCATCGACATAAACAATGAAAATGAAAGGTCCAAGAACCGAGCCTTGGGGTATTCCTCTTTTTATTGGGAGGATTGCTGATCTTTGATTTTTTTGCATATACAAGCTGTACCCTATTGCTTAAATAGGATTTGAGTAATTTGAAAGGTTTATCTCCTATTCCATAGTATTCCAGCTTTTTGATTATCACATCATGAGACACAGAATCAAACGCTTTGCTTAAATCAATAAGGGTTCCAGAAGTGTATAGCCGTTTTTCATATCCTTCATAAACATTACTTACCAGTGATTCAACTGCTTTCACTGTTGATGAGTGTGGTCTAAATCCAAATTGTTGTTCATTTAATAATTTATTGCATTCAAAGTACTTGTATATCTGTTTATGCATACAGTTTTCAAATATTTTAGATAAGATTGGTACTATTGAGATGGGTCTGTAGTGACTTGGAAGATTTTTATCTCCTTTTTTATACACAGGCAGTGTGACTGTAAGCTTAAGACATTTAGAGAAGGTTCCTTCATCTAATACTCTGTTTGACAGTGAGAGAAGTGGCATTTGGACTTCCTTCACTATAGACTTTATGATGAAATTGCTGATACCATAATAGTCTTCTGTTTTTGAATAGTTGAGTTTGGTTATTGATTGTTGAATGTCATTTAAGGTGATTGGGGCCCAAGTAAATTTCTCACTTCTTGTTTGTTTAGCATAAGTCAGAGAAGCTTCCACATTGAAATTAGAATCAATGGGTGGAGTACTGTTGCCATTTACAAAATGTTCATTAAGAATATCACAGTCTATGGGTATACTGTTTTCTTTATTGTTGTTATTAATTTCTCTCTTAATGACATTCCACGCTGCTTTACATTTATTTTTTGAGTTCAAAATGTATTCATTATTCACATTACATTTGGTGGTTTTTATTTCAGACTTGTAAAGTTTTCTCATATTTATGTAGTTTTCTTTGTCCCTATCACTATTATGAGACTTATCTTTCAGTATGAGTAATAATATCTGGAGTCTGTTTAGCTATGGTGTGTACCATTTATTAGTATGTTGGAGCTTACATGGGGTATTAGTATATCTTCTAGTTACCATGGGGCATGTCTTTTCTATTATGTTCATAATCTCTGTAAGGAAAATGGAAAAGCATTTATCAACTGTTTCATTGCTATTCATTATTTGGGACCAATCCTTTTCTTGTAACTTATTTTTCATATTGCTTACATTGGATTCACCTAGCAAGCGATACGTCATTTGCCTTTCTTTGGTAACAGGGGTTGAATTATCTATTTGGAGCCATAAACCTGCATGATCTGATAAACCTAATTCTATGACATCACATTGCACCAAGTCTCTATGTACATTACTTATTATGTTATCAAGACAGGCATTAAGTCTAGTTGGCTTTTCATTCAGACAGTAATAATTTAATGACTTCAGAGAGTTAATCATATCTACTACATTTTTTCTCGTAGCCCTTATATCAATATTAATATCACCTACAATTACAATTGTATGTTGTTTATATTTGGACAAGTGTAATATTAAAGCATTAATTGTTTCTATAAAAAACTATTTCATCAGAGCCTGGAGTTCCATAAATTGAGACAATTACAATTTTGTGATTGTGTAATACTATACCAGCTACTTCTAATGTACCTTCAATGCAAAACATGTTAAGATCTATAACTGAGTATTCCAAGTCTAGGTTGCTTTTTATGTAGATTGAGACTCTGCCACATGCAATATTTTTTCTGCAGTAACTAGTGGTTAGTAAGTGACCTATAGGAACACAGAGGTCTATTTCACAGGCTTTCATCCAGTGTTCATTAACACACAAAACACTGCAGTTGATTCTTTCAAGCCAATATTGAAGTTAATTCATTTTGCTTCTAAGAGATTGTACATTTATATGTAGAAGGAGAATTTTGTCATCAATACAAGTGGGTATCTTGTTTCCATTGTGTGCAGTATGTTCATTTATTTTTGCTACACGTTCTGGATCATCACAATGGTCCAGCTGAATTAATTTGTTACAGTTCCCTATCAACATTGTTTCTACCTTTCCTTGCTTTGTGTCATTGTTTTGTCTAAAAAAGGATGGACATGAGCATGTACAGAGGGACTGTCTTTTAGAACAAACTTATTGGAGCATAGCGCCTCAATGTGTTCGGCTGCTCGGCCGTGGCTCAAGGCAATTTCCCCATAATTGTAAACCTATTTTCTTCTTCCTGTCTTTAAAATACAAGGTTTGTTTGAAAAGTCCGTGCAAAATCCGAGAGATGACACTACCGGTGTGTATCAACGTATAGTTGGTAGCATCTTTGGAAAGAACATACACCAAGTTTCTGTCAAAGAATGGATGAAAAAAATTTCGTGTGGTAATTAAACATCAGGTTTATGAAAGGCAAAAATGTCCCGGGAGACTTAAGAGAAGTTTAATAAACATTATAGTGACTCTGCACCTTTGATTAGAACAGTTTATAAGTGGTTTCAAAAATTTCAGAATGGCTATATTGGCACAAGTGACACTGAACATTCGGGATGCCCTGTGGAGGTTACAACTCCAGAAATCATTGATAAAATCAATAATATGCTGATGAATGACATGAGAGTTAAGGTGTGTGTGATTGCTAGTGTTGTGGGCATCTCGAACAAATGGGTACATAACATTTTGCATAAACATTTAGACATGAGAAATCTTCCGCAAGATGGGTGCTCAAGTTCAACCAAAAACAGAATCGTGTTAAGTGTTGTAAGGAAGGTTTGCAGGAAGAATCCACAGGACTTTTAAGGGTTGTTTTGTCACTGCAGGTGAAACATGGATACATTACTGTACTCCTGAGACCAAAGAACAATCTAAACAATGGGGAGAATCTGAACAAAAATAGGCAAAGACCAGTTCTTCGGCTGGAAAGGTTATGGCGATGGTCTTTTCGGATTCACAAGGGACAATACTCATCGAGTATCTGGAACAGGGTAAAACTATTACAGATGAATATTATTCATTATTATTGGACAGTTTGAAAATTGAGCTGCAAAACACCAGCGATTGGCCCACAAAAGAGCCCTTTTCCATCACAACAATGCACCAGCACACACCTCAGCAGTTGTGGTCCCAAAATTATTGATAATAGGATTCCAACTCATTTCATATCCTCCCTATTCTCCAGACTTGGCTCCCTCAGACTACTTACTATTTGTTCCCCAATTTGAAGAAATAGCTGGTGGGACAAAGATTTCATTCCAACAAGGTAGTGATTCCAGAAACTAATAGCTATTTTGCAGGCTTGGACAATTCCTATTATTTGGAAGGGATCAACAAATTAGAACAGCATTGAACAGAGTGTATAAGTCTAAAAGAGACCATGTTGAAAAATAAAAATGGTTTTTCCCAAACACATTATTAGTTTTTGTTTTTGCGTGGACTTTCCAAAAGCCCCTCGTAGACACTATTATACCTTTCTATCAGTATTCAGGCATCTTTCTTTCTAGCCGGTCTAGTGCAGTGTAAACCACCGAGTGTGCTCAATGGCTCTTTGAACATATCTGCTTGCTCTGTCAATGGTGATATGAACTTTAATCATCCTCAGACTGCTGGTGTCTCTTTTGTGCTTCCCACATCACATGATGTGTTGAGCGTGTTGTGAGTTCAACAATTGTTTCTGCTGTACCACACTGTTGATACAAAAGAACTACCTAACCCACAACCATTCGTGGTACCACACGCTTTCATGGTACACACTGGTGCCCCTAGCGAGCCAGTCACCCGCATAGTCCCGCCTCTTCCTACCACGACCAGATTGCTCATCTTCGAAGCTCCGCCAGGGATGATGACCGCATCGAGCTCTCTCACAATGCCACAAGTCTGTCAACAGCTCAACTGATGGTCTGGAGGCACCACCTTCGCCACCACCTGGGCACCTTGCTAGACTGCCGCCTTTCTCCTTCAAGGCTCCCGTGACGACGTTCGCCATCACTGAGCAGATATTTGACCACTATCACTTGGCGACTCAACCCATTATCTATGACACATGACACTTCTTCAAGAACAGGTCAACTTTATCTGTGATCTAGTGACCTCTCCTTCAGCCAATGATCAGTATTCCATCGCCAAACAAACCATCCTCAAGGGGGTTACTCACACACTGGGAGATTCAATCAGACACACAATCCACATAGAACACCTGGGGGAGAAGAAGCCTTCACAGCACTTCTTGTCAATTAACACAACATGCCAGATTCTATCCTCATATCCTCATGGCTGCTTGGTCAAATAAGCTTCTGCTTGCAGTCCAGATCGCCCTAATATATAACATTATCCAGACTCTGAGCGAATGTATCCGCATCACTGACAGGGTGTACAACGCCTATCTGCGCAAGGCATGCAAGGTGCAATCCTGGTCCAAAACTCAACCTTGGCAGTACACTCCTGCTGCTAGGCGGGGCCGCTCATGCAACAAGGAAACTGTGGGAAAGAAACCGGGCATCCATATCCACCTGCACACAGACCGGGTGGCAGCTTTGGCCATCTCTGCCACGCCCAACAGCCCTCCCTGCAAGCAGCTCCTCTGACACCAAGGACAGACCGCCTCCACTCATTCACTTTTCACAAGAGCAAGCACCATATTACCCTTACTGCTACTTCCATAGTTGTTTCAGTGATGCGGCAAGGAAGTGTTACCCAAACGCCAAGTGCAGGACAGTTTAGGTGTCGCATACACGGGTGCCTGCATTGTTTCAATCTGTTTGTGATATTTCTTCATTGTGTGGTCATTTGTACCTACGTGACTGTGCTTCGAATGCTCGTTTTTTTATTGACACTGGTGCTGATGTATCCCTATTACCCAATTCAATGGTTACCAGCCCTCTCTGAACCTCACAGTGCTGTACTTTGTGCTGTCAACGCCACTCAGCTGTGATGTGCAGCTTCAATGACTTTTACTTTTTGCTTGCTATTGAAGTGTAAACTTTTATCGAACCTTTTGGTAGCGGGCGTTCTGGAACTGATTTTAGTTATGGATTTCCTAACTTATCATAAACGTTCCCCTGATGTGGATCGACTTTGGTGTTTCACCATCCCACAAAAACCCACTTTTCTTGTGCTCCGTAGAGCTCCGACTCTTACTCCACTAACGCACCGATTGTCAGAAAGTGGTTTCAGGCGATCGAAAAGTTCAACGCTCTGTTTTCAAAGTTGTGTCATGAACATAACCAGGCAATAAAACTGTCACAAAAAAAAAAAAAAAAAAACGTTGTTCGCGAGTGCTTCGACACCATTAAACAATCCAAATCGCTCTTGTCAAAGCAGTTGAGCAAAAATGAATATGTGCTCTGTCTACAGTGCGAAAATGAGGACATCGCCTGCCGCCTCACAGACACAGAATCGCAGCTGACTTCCGCTCTACATCAACTGTCATCTCTGCAGTCATTTTGGAAGGACTAACACTCCAAGATTAGTATGAGTGTTTCCTCAGCAACTGTTCCCAGTGCCATTGCACTCACTCACAGTGTTACTAGTGTTTGTAGCAGTTCTCCCCCTCCACGCTGCTCCTACATCAATGTTTCCAAACAGAACTCTATTCTCATGCCAACACACTGGAAGGATGCTCGGCCTATGCAGTGTCCCACTCTGGTGGCCACCTAGAACACTTCCTCTTTCTCTCGTGCCTCGCAACCGTCACTTATTTCCTCTGCACTAGTCAAGCAATGTATTACTGTGACGCACATGCCTCCGCCAGCTAGCGGTCACCTGAGGAACTTTCACGCAATGCCATCTTGATCCAGAGCACCTGTAGCACCCCCAGTTAAACCCTTGGCCGGAACTGTAACTTCCCTGGCGTCTCGGTTCATTCCGTCGGCCACAAGCGCAGACTCCATGTGACTTGTGCCAAGTCATGCCCCCTCTCCTGGCACCCGCCCGCCCTGTCACAACAAACAGCAACCGCACATGTAAACAAAGCTTACCCACCGCTTCTCAGGGTGTCTCAGTGATCACGAATGTCATGGTTCACAAACTCAGTCTTGTTGATGAGCCTCCCATCTCTAGCAAACTGTGCTGTCTTAGCCCGGAGAAATTGGTGGCCTTCAAAGAACAAATTGCAGAATTTTGCTCACACCATAATGGACAATTATCGTATTATGAACATTGCAAACTTCACGCAAACTTTGGCAGGTGTGAAAGTGTTATTGGTTTTGGATTGCAAGCACACTTACCAGCAGGTTCCTATGGCTCCTGAGGACATTAAAATGAATGCTACTACTAATTTAAATTAAATTTTTTTTTTTATATTTATGGTACTTGAAGTTCACAACTCAAATGACAATCAGCACAAGTCATTCAACGTAACTCTTAAAAATTCTCAAGAAAATCGACCTTGAATTTTTGCAAATACACAAAAGTACCAATAATTACATTAGTTACAGTATGTGTTGGTGTAGCTCAGGTGGTAGTGTTCTGTGCTTTATAATCATGGAGTCAGTGGTTCAATTCCTGCTGTAAAGTTTTCTTTTCTTTAATTGTGTTCAAATACTTGCAACAATTTCAGTATCTCTTGGTAATTTTTACAAAAAATGGACATCTTTTTGTTTATTTTTAATTTCATAAAAGGTGGTTAATAATCAAGGTTTCAATCAAAAAACATAAGTTACATTTTTACAATATTGGCTTTGCAATTAGTTAATGACATTAGTCTTTGATTGTTCAGTTTGGGAAGAGCGATGACGCTGTTTTTGGAAAGTCATCTCTATAACTACTAATGACTTTCCAAGCAGCTAACCTACTCAGAAATCTTGACAGTTGACTACAAGGTGTTCAGTTCGTTGAGATATACATAAACAAAAACTGACAACACATGGAATAAAACAACGAAAAAATATATATATAAAAATAGAAAAGAGATGACTTACCAAAAGGACCGGCTTGTCGATATAAACAAATAAAATAAATAAAATCACACACAAACACACATACAAGCTTTCGCCACCACTGGCAGCTTCTTCAGGAAAAAAATGAAAAAAGGGGAGGAAAAAGGGAAGGATATGGGTTTTAAGGAAGTGGAAAAGGAGTCATTCCAATCCCAGGAGTGGAAGGACTTACCTTAGGGGAAAAAAAGGAAGGTAAACAAATACACACACACACACACACACACACACACACACACACTCACACACACACACACACACACACACACACACACACACATATCCAAACGCAAACACACCTAGACGGACATTTGTAAAAAGCAAAGCAAATGTATATATGATTGACTGAGTGGATAGGCTGACGGTTTATGTATGCAACGGGTGTGTTTTCGAATCCCACTAGAGTCTATTGTTTTAATTATTGGTAGTTATGTGTATTTACAAAACATCATAGTCAATTTTCTCACAAATTTTTGAGAGTTGCATCATATGGCTTTGGCTGATTGTTATTTGAGTTTTGAGCTTCAGTACCACAAATATAAAAAAATTCTAAAATCAAATACCCATGTGGTCTCGTCATCAGACTTGGCAGCATTTTATTAACAATATTTTATTTCTCCTGAAGTTTGATTTGCATACCTTGACGACATATTACTATTTAGTAATTCGGTAGAGAAGACTAAGTAACATTTACGAATCGCACGATACCTTGCCTGCAGCTGGCATCGAACATTACAACAGAAAACACCAACTACATCAACGTTCCGTGCTTTTCCTCAGTTTCTGCCCATGGGATACATCCCCCCCCCCCCTCGTGAAAAGGTTGATTACGTCAGGAACCTACTGGCTCCTTCAATATTCAAAGAATTATGTTGTTTCCTTGACACTATTAATTATTGTCGACAAGACCTACCCGGCACTGCTGAGCTACAAGTCCGGCTCCCCGACACCTTGGCTGGCAAGCACACCTCTTGCGATCAGCCTGTCCCGTTGACAGATGCTATGTCTTCTGCATTCTCTGCTCTCAAACACCTATTCACTTAAGCTATCACTATCAGTTACCCACATCCTGATGCTGAACTTTTTATTACCAAATAATGCAAGTGATACTGCCATCGGCGCAGTTCTCAGCCAATCCCTTGACAGTATCACATCTCCTCCGCAATTCTTCTAAAAGAACTCAACAATCCTCAAAAGAAATACTCTGCCTTCAATTGAGAACTCTTGGCCATGTATGAGGCCATCAAACATTTCCGCTCTGCCATAGGCTGCTAATCTTTTTAAGTTCTCACCAACCACAAGCCTCTTGTGGCTGCTATCAATAAACTTACAGCGGATCCCCTTCCCGTTGGTTCCCCTATTTTGACTACATTTCTCAATTCACCGCCAACATCTGTTACATCAAGGGCACAGAAAATGATGTTGACAATTTTCTCTCGCACATTGATACAATTTTGTCTCTCTTACACCTCTCTAAGCTCACCACTCTTCAAGCGGCTGATGATGACACAATGCAACTCATTCAGGACTCTTCCTCTTTTTTGTGACCTATCTGCACCACCTTCACCGGTGTATCGGGCACTCTCCCCCTTACATTCCTCTCTGCATAGTTTTGCTCACCATGGGGTAAAGGCCAATTCAGTCATTGACCGGTTCGCCTGGCGAGACATGAGGCACGATTGCCAAGCCTGGGCCCATGTGTTCCCTGCCAAACAAATCAAAATTCATACACATACCTCCCCTCCAGTGGGCTCTTTCCCTGTCCCTGCCGGCCACTTTGAGCATATTCATACTGATCTAGTTGGCTTCCTTCCAGTCGACAGTTTTCGTTACCTCCTCACTTCATTTGATCACACAATTCGCTGGACTGAAGCTACACCCCTTCTGAACATCACTGCAGAAACTGTCACACATGTATTTGTTCACTCTTGGATCTCTCGTTTTGGCTTTCAGGCTGTCATCACCACTGACCAGGGCTGACAGTTCGAATTTGCTCTATTTCAAATCCGGTTTGGAAGTAAACACATCCATACCACAGCCTATCACCCTCAAGGTAACGGCTTAGTCGAGCGTTGGCACCGCACTCTCAAGGCGGCCCTCATAGGCAATGACCCACTGTGGTTAGAGGCTCTCCCCTTGGTCATCCTTGGTCCTCGGTCCACCTATACTAGATCTGAAGGGGACCGTCGCAGAGTTTGCCTAGGAAAAAAACCCTGCCCCTTCCTGGCTATCTTGTCCACCACTCTCCTCCTCCTCCTCCACCTCCTCCCCCCTCCCCGCCCCTCATATCCCCAACCTTCATTGACAAAGTCTGTTAAAATTTCTCTCTCCTGCCCCCATCCAGTCAATCCCCTCCCTCTCCTCATGTTCCAACTTCACGGGCAAGATGCACACATCTTTGTGACGACACTGTCCATCCCCCTCTTTAGCTCCCATATTCTGACCCTCACCAGGTCCTGAAGAGGGGGTGACGGCTTAGGCTAAATTGTGAAGAGTGGTTCTAGACAAAGTACTTAAAATTTCATGAATACAGAGAAATAGTGAAAAAGAAGTTTTATTTGCTCTGTGGTGCTAAGCAAGTTTGTCTCTGGTCTAATTGTGAATGTAGTACATCTACATACATAATCTGGAATCCACCGTACTGACTGCAGAGAGACAACCACAAATATATACGCCAGCCGCATGTTACGTGAAATCTCGTAATGCTGGAACCAATGTGGCGCTGCTACAATCAGTTAAAAGTGGGGAACATCTATTGTCGTTTCAGGTGTTTCTAAAAGGCTGCTGCTGTCTTTGGCTCTGTTCCTCATCCACGTACACAACATTGTGTATCGGTTGTGGATGTGAAGATTTTATGGCTTTATGAACATAGGCGAATGTAGTGTCATTGGATATTGCACTCCAATACAAATGAATTAGTATTATTTTTTTTTTTTTATTTTTTTATTTTTTTTTTTTATCCTATTTGTAGTGTCTGTGATATCTGTCTGTTTTCAGTTAAAACAAACTGATATATATATATATATATATGTGTGTGTGTATAGAGAGAGAGAGAGAGAGAGAGAGAGAGAGAGAGAGAGAGAGAGAGAGAGAGAGAGAGAGAGAGAAGGAAACTTTCCTGGTGGGATAAACAAATATAAAAAATAGAAAACGGATGTCTTACCCAAAGGACCGGCTCGTCGATAGACACAAATAAAATCACACACAAACACACATGCAAGCTTTCGCAACCGTTAGTTGCTTCTTCATGATAAGAGGAAAAAAGGGGAGGAGAAAGGAAAGGATATGGGTTTTAAGGAAGTGGAAAAGGTGTCATTCCAATCCCAGGAATGGAAGGACTTACCTTAGGGGAAAAAAAGGAAGGTAAACAAATAACACACACTCACACATATACAAACACATATCCAAACGTGGTTTGCGTTTGGATATGTGAGAGTGTGTGTGTATATTTGGTTTACCTTCCTTTTTCCCCCCCTAAGGGATTGGAATGACTCCTTTTCCACTTCCTTAAAACACACATCCCTCCCTTTCTCCTCCCCTATTTTTCCTCTTATCCTGAAGAAGTGACCAACGGTTGCGAAAGCTTGTATGTGTGTGATTTTATTTGTGTATCGACGAGCCGGACCTTTGGGTAAGTCATCCGTTATATATAAACCCATCCTTTCATCCTGCCTTATACCAATTCCAAACAGAACAATCCACAACCCTCACCAGCCAAATCCTTAACCTGTACATCAACTCCACCAATGAATACACCTGTCAACTCCTATCCCTAATCAAAATCCTCAACCTTTCCACTCCCACATCCACACCTACAGTTCAGAACATCCTTTTACAGGGCAACCGCAAATTGGAACAGCATGCCACCCTACACCTCAAAAAACTATCCAAACTCCTGGTCACCCACCTCCGGAAAGGCAATACACTCTCCCTCAACAACCTCTCCAATAAACCTCAAGCTGCTCTTATTGCACAGAAACCCAGTCTCTCCCATCTACTCAATGTCCCACTTCCAGCTCCACTCTCCCCCCCCCCCAAACCTCACAATCTTAATCCTAATCCACACACTCCTGAACCACAACATCCCAATTCAGTAGTCAACCTCGCCTCTAAACCTCTCTCCCAATCTGAAACCTCAATACTATCCAAAGGCCTCACCTTCAGCCCCACGCCCAAATTTAACCAAACAGCCCTTGTCAAAGATTTACTATCCCATACTTGTAGTCTTCGCTGGAGATATCACTCTTTGCCACAAAGAAAATTAACACAGCTGAATACTGAGCTATCCGTGATGTGAAGGCTGACCATTCCACCGTCATTCTCCCAGTCGACAATGGATCCATGACTGTGGTTCTTTATCAGCGAGAGTACGTGGCTGAGGGACTGCGTCAGCTTTCAGACAACACTACCTACAAAGTCTGTCAAGACGACCCCATTCCTGATCTCCAGGCAGGGCTTCAGGGAATTCTCAGATCCTTTGGCCCCCTACAAAACCTTTCACCTGAGTTCATCAAACTCATGACCCCACCGATTAACACCCCTGCACCCCTACCTACTTCCTAAGATTCACAAACCTAAACATCCAGGCAGGCCCATTGTTGCCGGTTACCAAGACCCCACAGAACGAAGCTCTGCCTACATAGACCAACACCTTCAACCCATCATGTGCATTCTCCCGTCCTTCATCAAAGACGCCAACCACTTTCTCCACTGACTGAAATCCTTACCCAACCTGTTAACTCTGGAAACCATCCTTTTAACTATTGATGCTACTTCCTTATTCACAAACATCCCGCATTCTCCGGGCCTCACTGCGATGGAGTATTTCCTTTCACGCCGACCACCCACTTCCCTACCTAAAACCTCTTTCCTTAATACCCTAGCCAGCTTCATCCTAACCCACAACTTCTTCACCTTTGAGGGCCAGACATACCAACAACTAAAGGGAACAGCCATGGGAACCAGGATGGCCCCCTCGTACGCAAACTTATTTATGGGACGCTTAGAGGAAGCCTTCCTGGATTTGGTACAGATTCATTGATGACATCTTCATGATCTGGGCCAACAGTGAAGAAAAGAACTCCAGAATTTCCTCTCCAACCTCAACTCCTTTGGTCCCATCAAATTCACCTGGTCCTATTCCAAATCCCATGCCACTTTCCTCGATGTTGACCTCCATCTGTCCAACGGACAACTTCACACATCCGTCCACATCAAACCTACCAACAAACAACAGTACCTCCATTATGACAGCTGCCATCCATTCTATATCAAACGTTCCCTTCCCTACAGCTTAGGTCTTCATGGCAAAAGAGCCTGCTCCACTCCCGAATCCCTGAACCAGTACACCAATAACCTAATAACAGCTTTCACATCCCACAGCTATCCTCCTGATCTAGTTCAGAAGCAAATTACCAGAGCCACCTCCTCATCCCCCAAATCCAGGATGAAGCTGGCTAGGGTATTAAGGAAAGAGGTTTTAGGTAGGGAAGTGTGTGGTCGGCGTGAAAGGAAATACTCCATTGCATCGAGGCCCTGGGCATGTGGGATATTTGTGTATAAGGAAGAGGCCATCAATGGTTACAAGGATGGTTTCAGGAGGTAACAGGCTGGGTAAGGATTTCAGGCGATCAAGGAAGTGGTTTGTGTCTTTGATGAAGGATGGGAGACTGCACATAATGGGTTGAAGGTGTTGGCCTATGTAGGCAGAGATTCGTTCTGTGGGGGCTTGGTAACCGGCCACAATCGGCCGGCCTGGTGATTAGGTTTGTGAATCTTAGGAAGTAGGTAGTAGGTAGGGGTGCGGTGTGTCGGTGGGGGTCATGAGTTTGATGGACTCCAGTGAAAGGTTTTGTAGGGGGCCTAAGAATCTGAGAATTCCCTGAAGCTCTGCCTGGACATCAGGAATGGGGTCATCTTGACAGACTTTGTAGGTAGTGTTGTCTGAAAGCTGACGCAGTCCCTCAGCCACATACCCCCACCGATCAAGTACCACTGTCGTGGATCCCTTGTCGGCGGGGAGAATGATGATGGAATGGTCAGCCTTCAGATCACGGATAGCTCGGGATTCAGCTGCAGTAATGTTGGGAGTACCCATATAAATGGGTATCTAAAAACCTTCCTGTATTAGAATGCAATGTTGTGTCAGACTTGGACTATCAGTGCAAACCAATGGACCATTTTTATATAGAGACTAGCTTAATTACCACTACTTCGCATGTGTAGACTGAATGGTCTGCATTGGTTGTTGCTACTTCTAAATATACATTTTCATAGATTTATCTTTAAAAATGCTTTCCTTATCAAGTACTTTGATACCCTCTATTGCACCATTGATGGCAGAATTCAAAACATCCCAAAACACTTTTTTTATTAATTTCCAACCATGGTTCCAAATCCAAATTTTCATATTTCTAGCATCAAAATAGTCTTAGTACTACCCTTAAAAGATTTTTCCCTTATTTCACCCACATAATAGGTGAATTTCAAAAAATATCCAAACACTTGTTTTTAAAATTCCAGTCATAAATCTAAATCCAAAGTTTTGTATTTCTTGTTTCAAAATTGCCTTAATAGCATCATATTTTCAAAAAAAAAAAAAAAAAAAAAAAAAAAAAAAAAAAAAAAAAAAAAAAAAAAAAAAAAAAGTTCATCCCCTATTTCACCCCCTTAGGGATGGGAATATCAAAAAATCACTTATGCCTAGAGTGTAAGATACAAAAAGTCTACAAATTTCGTTGTTGTTGTTGTGGTCTTCAGTCCGGAGACTGGTTTGATGCAGCTCTCCACAATACCCTATCCTGAGCAAGCCTCTTCATCTCCATATAAGAATGGCAACCTACATCTGTCTGAATCTGCTTGCTGTATCCATCTCTTGGTCTTCCTCTGTGGTTTTTACCCCACACACGTCCCTCCAACGCTAAATTCACAATTCCTTGATGTATAAGAATGTGTCCTACCAATCTATCCCTTCTTTTAGTCAAGGTATGCCAGAAATTTCTTTTCTCCCCAATTCTGTTCAGTACCTCATCATTAGTTATGTGATCCACTCACCTAATCTTCAGCATTCTTCTGTAGCACCATATTTCAAAAGCCTCAATCCTCTTCCTGTCCGCACTGTTTATTGTCCATGTCTCACTCCCATACAAGGCAACACTCCATACAAATGCCTTCAGAAACATAATAGAAAAAATTCATTCAGTTTTTAGTAGTGAGAGATATAACTGGAGGACTGACAAAGTTTTTATTAAAAGTGCTGGAAGAAAACATCAAAGTTCAAAGAGCTGAGTAATTATTCTGATTACTTTGGATTTCTCTTAAACGTGTACAAATTTCGTGACATGCAAAATGAGGAGATTGAAATATGTTGTCATAAGAAATTAGCAACTTATCTGCAAGATGGGGTACTGATGGATGTAGACACATCTGACCTCATCTCAGAAGAAAAACTGGTAAGGTTTCAATTCCTCCTATAGTGAAGACAGTGTTGGATGCACTTAAGTACTTAGGCCCACTCAGGGAATGACATACCAATATCACCGCAGCATATCTAATTTTGCTGACAATACCTGTCACCGTCGTGCCTGGAGAAAAAAGTTTTTCAAAATTAAAACATATTAAGAATTATCTAAGATCTACCATGGCATAGAACCGCCTTAACCCGCTCACTATTCTTTCAATAGAAAGCGACGAGGTACTTCAGTGAAGAATGAAGACATGATTCAAGAGTTGGCTTTGCACAAGGCATGCAGAGTTCTGTATTTGTAAGTATACGCAGGGACAAAACTGTAGTTTCTGGCTGTGAAGATTTAATATGCTGACTACCAAATATTTTACATACTGTACCTTATCCTTTGTTTGCTGCATTCTTAGTGTGATTTAAGATGCGGCAACTGATATTAACATTTCCACATATGTACAATTAAACAGTATTCTGACATTAAAGTAGCCAAAAATAATAGTACAGTGTCCATCCGAAATACTTTACATACGTGTTTCTATGTTTTGAGATTTTAAGTGTTTAAAATATGGTACTCAATATTTTATTTGAAGTTGTGTTTAATTTTGTAAGTAAGAGGAGGGTTGTTTTAAAGCAAGTTTGTTCAGTTTTTTAGTTTCATCCCATTCCCCTCCGCCCATTACCCCTACCTCTCCAGGTAGACTCGCGTTTGGCTTTGCTACAAGCCTCTCATGCCTTTGTGATGGGCCTGGGGGTGACAATACCTTCATCATTTCCATGAACAATGCACCTGTCAGTGTATCAATTAATTGGGTCAAACCCGCATGCATCAACACCGTTTCTCCTCCTCCACCATCAGTCTCTCCCTCCTCCCCTCCTGTTGCCACCCACTCCTCTTTCTCCTCTGTTGCCTTTCCACAGTTTCTCATTCTCCCTGCTTCCCCTGCACTAGATTTTGTTGTGTCCATGTCCATCCCCCTACCCTCTTCTTGTCATAGATATTACTATCAATTTTTATGATCTCTCAAGTTATCATTCTCTGTCCAACTTCTTCTGCTGCTTCCCCTTTCCGCCAACGAGTGACAGCTGCCGAGATACATCCCCTTTCCTGCAACAGTCATCTCACACGCCATTCTCCTCTTCTTCCTACCACTTGACATGGTGTTCATCATTGCTTCACTGGACTCCACCCACCTGTTGATGTGCCCAGCCCTAACCGTCCGCCGACTTTGTCATCGACGTACTGGCGACCTGACACCACTGACACACATCACTACCTCCAGATACTGTTGAGCTTACCGTCACCTGGATGCCGAGGCTAGCGCTGCCTCCCCCCCCCCCCCCCCCCCGCCCACTCAAGATGTACTCTGCAATGGAGGGGTGGTGGTGGTGGTGGTGGTGGTGGTTGCTGTGTGCGCAATAAAATGTATAGATCGAGTGCATGTGGTTATTATTGGGGCTCCTACCCCATGTTTAACCCATGGCTCAAGTGCAACACTTCATATGTAATCTTTATGTTGAAAGCAGGTAAAGATTTTACAATGCAACTTCTTGCTTCTTGTTTGCATAAATTTATTGGGCATGTAGTAAGTACTACTTGCCTACAGCCCATATTTCTGAACCAGTCACAAATTGTAGTTTGCCCCACTGTCAATCTTGATAGCACAGTAAATTACATTACATGCTACTTGTTACTGTGTCTACTCTGCTTTAAAAAAATGAAATACCAACTCTTAAGCAAAAGCATGCCCTTAATAATTTCCACTCAAAGTCCGTTACACATTGTTACACTAAAATGTGAGTTTTAGAGAAAATTTCCTTTTTTCTTGTACCTTTATGACAGGTCAGATACATATATTTTTCTTTAGGAACAAACTATTGAATTATAAATTTGTGCAAAAAGGAACAATATGTAAAATTACGCAACAAAGTTAAAATGTGTAATAACAGGTAATTATAGTGAAATGTTGTGAAATATGTAATTATATGCCATATAGCAACACTGGAAAATTTAGCATTTAGCCACTTTTTACATTCACAAGAGCAAAGGAAAAGGTGGACTCTAGTTATAAGTTCAGTCAATTAACATATTAGTCAGTTTTCTTGTGGTCGCTTTTTTCATCCCGTGTGCATTTTTATGATACAGTGTTGTGGGTGGTATCATTTCTTTCCTTATGAGGTATAGATTGAGAAAATTGATGGTGGCCATCTCAGACCCGCGACTGGGAGGGGGGAGGGGGTGGGGAAACATGGGGAGTCATCACACGCTTAAACCATTGTAACTTCACTCCTAATCATTTGATTTTAATTTTCTTTTTTTTTTAAATAAAGGTTTAACTGCATGCTACACATTATGTTGTTATTAATTTTTACGTAAATGTAGCCTTTTGGTTAAAATTTCAAAAAACATCTGTCAGTCTGTCTCCTCTGTCAATACATGTGTACATTTATTAAATTATAACCCATCTTTTGTTATAAATCCTCATTTTACATTATATAGTCTTCTCACAATTTGGTAGTATCGTTGCAGCTAGCAGAAAAGCCAAAACGTGAGTGAAAGCTTAAGGTCAATTGCAAAAGCAGATTCTCCAGCCAGAGGAAAACAAAGAAGGATCAATGAAACATGCGTTATTTGCAATACGGTAGGAAGAGAGAAGGTGGTTGAAAATCCTGGAGAAAACACCTACCACAGATTTGTTTTTCTTTTTTGTAATGGACCTTGACCTTCGCAACTACAGTGCATTGTGTGCATGGCACGTAGCCGAAATGGAAAGATTGCGGGAAATTGATTATGAAACATGCTTGCAAATGCAAAAATGAAGGGCTCCAAACAAAAGTGATGTCTCATTCTGTTCCTTAGGAGGAGATGAAGCACTTGAGCTAGAAAAGAGAAAAATGAAAGTTTGCGGGGCTATCATAGGAATCTCACAAACTCCACAAGCTCTAAATAAATTCTTATTGACGGTTCCTGAGCTGTCAAAGATTTGTTCTCATAATAAAGAACCAGTGAAAGTTTCAATCCATCACGATGTATCACAGACATCAATTCTCTGAAATATGCAGTAAGAGATCGAAGACAACAAGTTAGTGTTCCTCTCCTGTACAAGATAGAATCCAACACAAATATTAAAAATTTTCCTTTGAAGAAACTTCTTTCTAATGATAAAAAGAAGGATAGACTAACGGAGGTTTTCAGTACTGCTCTAGTGGAAAGCAGCATGGATACTGGGAAAAACATTGTAGTATCCCACCGGAATCAGGTTCTTGCTACCAACCGAAGTGTCGAAGCTCTAGTAACAACACAAAAAGAGGCCGATTCGAAAATAATAAAACATGCTCTCTTACCATGTGTGAATGGAGCAGAAATTCTAAAACTATTTTCTCCTGACATTGATGTCCTAATGCCAGCGACAAATTTCTACCCTCAACTCCCACAGGATACATGGTTTGTTGTCTCAGGAGCTAGGACATGTGAGATTTTTGTTCGTATGGCATTTCAAGTGTTAGGTCACAAGCGAGCTGATTCGGTTACATTTATAGAAACTTATGAGACAGTTCTTGACACTTTGTCATCACTGGGAAAAGAAGATTTTAATGAAGAAATGATCCAAGTTCTGGAAGCTTTTATATGCTCGGCATATTTAAGAAACCCGAAGATGATATCCCTGAAAGAACTAGTATGGTGGTTTTATACCAAAAACAAGTAAGTGGATCATGCATGCCTCCAACACAAGATACTTTGCCTCCGGCCATAGAAAGAGCACATCTTCAAGCCCTAATATGGTGGAAAGCACACACTGCCAATCCTCACTACCTGCAGTTACTGAGTGTGGTTATACTGTTAATGAGAGAGAGAGAAATACAAGCCAGTAATGTGTTATATTCCTTGTGGACCTGAAGGACTTCTCTCAGCTGTCAAATGTTCATGTGGTCCATCAAAATGTGCTCCGCCGTGCAGATGTGCACCAAATAAACACCCTTGCACAGACATTTGTTCCTGTTCTGCAGATCCACAAAAATGCTGTAATGTGACGATTCTAATGTTAATGATGACGGCGATTAACTTCAGTTGTGGTTATGAAATACCTACTAAGAATAAAGTAAGAAGGAGACTAACTTGTGGATTCACTCAAGAAAAAGTACACCTATCCTTTATTTTTCAGCAAGTGCAAGTAATAATAAAACAACACTGATTTAATTATTCCATGACAGTTAAAATATATTCCTAAAATGATAATGAACTTTTACAGAAATAATAATACTGGTTGTTTCTCTTGAATGCAATTTTATATTTTGTATACTGTTTCTTTCCTTAAGTGTTATATCAAAACTTATTTTCAAACTAAAAATGTTTTCTTATTTTATGTTCCTTTTACATTTTAATTTACTAATCTGGTAGAAACAATTAACATAAAATCGTTATTTTGTCAAATGTAATACTTATTTCTCTGGAGGAATTTTTTTTTTTTTTTTGAAATTTTAACCATAACAGCTACATTTACTTAAAAATTAATAACAACAATGTGTAGTACACAGCTAGATCTTTCTCTTAAAAAAAAGAAAATTAAAATTGAATGATTAGGAGCGAAGTTCCAAGGGTTTAAGCGTGTGATGACCCCCCCCCCCCCTCTTTCCTCACCCGCTCCCCCCTCTCAGTGGTGGGTCTGAGATGGCCACCATCAATTTTCTCAATCCCTACCTTATAAGGAACACAATGATACCACCCACAACACTGTACCATTAAACTGCATACGGAACACCACAAGAAAACCCACTATATGCAGAAATAAACAACTTCACCACCCCAATGTAATGACAAAAACATCTTTAAAGTTTATTCACATATTTATAAAATATACATATTCTTTTTCAAATATAAACAGACTGGAATCAATTTACAATAAAAACAGATCTTTTTTACATATTTATAACCTAAAAATTATTTGTAATAAATACGGTGAGCAGTGTGACCAGAATGTTTTCTTGTTTGACATAAACTGAATTAACATTTTGTGATGTAATTATAAGTACATCATCATCATCATCATCATTATCATCAACATCATCACAGTCAAGTTCTCATCTCCTGCTGCAATAGGCACTTCAAACAAAAACAAGAAAAATATACAGAGCCTCACTCTTCTCAGCTCCCCCATCCTTATGATTTACACTGCATTAAAACATGTATTAATCCTGTCTTTTAATAACTTTAAAAAATTCAGTCTTTTATTTGAAGAATTATTGCACCAGAAAGTAAATTTATCCATAAAATGTCATAAAAATCTTGTACCTGTGGAAGTATATGTAGGTAAACAAATCACAAAAAATTGTAATCATTTCACTGAACTTTCAAAAAATTCAGAAATTCAATCAAGATTAAAGATACTACTTGTGCCAAGAATAAAAATTTCTGAATCAATACAAGACAGGTGTAATGGCACAACCAAAGTTTAGGATTACTTCATTTGTTCTGTTGCAAAACAACATAAAAGGAATGGAATGTACACAATACTGACAGGGTCTCAAGAATAAGAACATATTAGTGTTCTTTGGACATATCACAACAACAACAAAAATCAACGTTGTCTTACTGTATCACCCTTTTAACAATATCCACAGACATGTGGCATTTTCACATATACAGCAATTCTATACCATGTATGCAGCCATAAATATCAGTCAAGCATGGAAGATTTGTCATTTTTGTTTTCGTTGTGATTCAAGAAAGTTGGCAGACAGAGCCAAGAGGCGATACCTCTGCTTCAAATTCTTTGCACGTACATGTGCAGAAGCAATTTCCACTGTATGGTTGGCTGGAAACCAACCTCGCTCGCCATCTCTGATTCTTTCTCCCTGGTACCAACCTGGAAAACATTTATTTGTTTGTTATTGCTTACAAAAGCCAACATTAAAGCAATTAGATTTGTTATAGCTACAGAAAGATTTTAAAATTTGTGAATAGAGTAAAAATAAGGTAAGGATCAATACAATACATATCAATTTCATAACAATATATGACAAAAAGAATACAAAAGAAAACAGAAATAAAAGATAGAGGTCCAAGATTTAGACGTGGAAAGTTTTTTCAGCATATTTGGAGAAACAATACAGAAAAATGTGAAGAACAAGTCAAGTAAGGAATCAAATAAAGACACATGCAAGAAATAGAATAAGGAAGTGGAAAAAGGTATACAACCTTTTGTATTTTCCTAGTTAATTCATTCATGTCTGCTACATCCTAACAGAAGAGAGAAACTCTATTCACACTGTTTGAGACTCTAACATTTACACAGCTTAAAAAGAGACACTGTAAATAATGTGGCCTCATGTAGTTTAAAACTGCACTGATATACAGAAACAGCCATTCCCACTGTAACAATAGTGTCAATGTGATTTTGCTTTGCAGATTTTGGTGTCTGCCTTTTATTCACATATTTATAGGCTGAAGAGAATACCCCCAATGTAGTTCAATCAAGATACAAGCAAAAAAGACCACATAAAATCACAAAAGAAATTAAAATAATGCTAAAACTGAGTAGTTTTAATGCAATATCAAAGTGTGAAATAGGAACTGCCACAACAGTTTATAACTGAATATTTGAGATATAGGAGATCAATTTGACTCTTAGCAACCCAAGTGATGCAGATTATGTATCAATTCAAGAAGAAAGGTTCTGACAGAATTTGGAGCTCTGCTTTGCTTGTAATATGTGACTTTGTTAGGGGTGCAATAGGCCACCAAAAATGCCATCCAAATTCACTTATCCTGCCACTTTTTTTACTGTCTAAAGACAAAAAGTATATCACTGAATGATATTGAACCAAATCCCAACTAACCATTGATTCAATATTGACAGAATAATGAAATATGCCATAAAAGCCAAATCCACTTGCAGGTAATGTAAGAGTATGTATTATTCTTTCAACTCAATCTTGTTACATAATTGAAAATACTCGTGAACTCATAGCTATGCAAATGATAGGAACAGTTTCCTACTAAGATTTTTTTTTGTTATTACAATAAATGTAATACTTATAGCTGCTTATCATAACATTTAAGTATGATTTTCAGTTATGAGAAACATATCTGGATGTTTAAATGTTATTGAAGTGAGAATTAAGCTTGTTTTGTAGAATAGCAAATGTTATTAGGATTAAGATAAATGACTGTAAATTTAATATTTTCACATTTTTAACAACTTAACAATGCAAGGCAATATTGAGAATAGTATATAAAGGTGGCCCTCAGAGGTCGTGGGGGTGCAGTTTTTAACTGGATTTCAAGCCAGTTACTATGCCAATTCAGCACATTGAGATTTCATTGTTGAAGCGATTATTGTGCATATCAAGTTTATTGAATTGTTTCATTAAATTGGTGATTCAAACTAACCTGGCGTTGCTCTTCGTAATTTCAAATTACTAGTGTACACAATAATTCAGTTCAGCTGCTCGTATTCAACATAATCCAGAAGTTGAGTTACAAGAAGTTACAACAAATCCCGAGATAACAAGGAAACACTTTATTATGCACCCTACAGAACTTTGTGGAGGAGCGAGGCTTGGGTTCCATCACAATTAGTGGAGGAATTAGCAGGCTTAGTTTCGGCTTAAGAACACAATCACAAAAGCTGGTTTACATTAAGTAATAAGACAATAAAAATGGTAGATGGGTTTTGTTACTTGGGCAGTGAAATAATGTATGATGGTCGGAGTAGTGATGATATAAAATGCAGAATGGCTACAGGAAGAAAGGCATTTTTGAGACAGATCAATATGATAAACTGAATAATCATTTAAGTGTTAAGAAGTCTTTTCTTAAAGCATTTGCAGTGAGTAGCTTTGTATCGAAGGGAAACACGGGCAAAAAATAGTTTAGAGAAGAAGAGGATAGAAGCTTTTGAAATGTGGTGCTAGAGATGAATGCTTAGGATTATGTGGGTAGATCACGTAACTAATTTGGTGGTACTGAACAGAATTTGGGGAGGGGGGGGGGGAGGAAGATATTTCTGACATACCTTGACTGAAAGAAGATATCGATTGGTACGCAAATTTCTTAGACTTCAAGGAATTGTCAATTTAACATTACAGGAAAGTGTGTGGGGGTAAAAATAATAGAGGGTTAACCAGAGACTAATAGAGTAAGCAGGTTCAAACGGATGTGGGTTACCATTCTTATGAGGAGAAGAAGAGACCTGCTCATGTTGGATTAGGGTGGAGAGCTGCATCAAACCAGTCACTGGACTGAAGACGGCGACAGCAACAACAATGAGAAAGTATCAAGTCAAACTGGGGAAACAAAATTTACAGCACATCTTGACTAGAAGCAGCTATCACTTAATAAGGCAGATTGCACGAGACATTTCGGTAATGGAGGGAAGGGACTGCACAGAGCAGATGAGCGCACAAGGGAACAGAGAGCTGCAGGTAGCCAAGTTCCTCACAGTAGATGTCATTACAGCAACAACATGCATGCAAGTATAAGGAGCCAATCAGGTACAGTACGTAAATACCATACTAAAACAAGTACCAGAACTACTCACCATCAGCAACTTTGCGCAAGACGTTAACAACATCTGCAACATCTAGCGAGAGTTCGTCAGGCTGACGTGCAGCGTAGGCGTGCACTGCTCGGACCTGGGGGCAGTCCCACTCTTCGTACACCGTCTCATCAGGGTTGTCTGAATGTGGCTCAGCCACAGCCTCCAGCCATCGCTGGCGGTCTGATTCGAGGCCGCAAGAGAGAACCTGAAGGTTACAATACTCCAAATTTCATTAACTGTGGTCTGACACTGCACAATTGCCATACAAATGTAATTTAGTGTCACAGTACTGTCTATTGCAAAGGAATAATGTCAGGAAGCTACATCTAATATGAGATGTAATGATGATTAAACATTGTTGACTAAGATTTAACAACCATAAACACAAGTCATATTTAATACCTATTACTGGTTTTGGGCAACTGTTCTTACAATTGTTTCTTATACAATGGATGTGTGAGCTCCTATGCAGGGCATTGAGATAATGTATGATGCACACAAAGTGCCACTTTGTATCCTGTAGGGATATTTGCAAGCAATATGAAGAAACAACAATACGGCCACTTACATGTACCTCCTTCAATTTTGAATTTTTATACGAAAATACTAGCGACCCACCTGACTTTGCAGGATGGAATTAAATGGTTTGGATTTTCCACTGTATGCAAGACACCTGATTTTTAATATTCACAGAATATATGACATCAACTGTGATTGGGCAAAGCTGAAAATGTGTACCCAGCCTGGATTTGAAACCGGGTCTCCTGCTTTCTAGGCAGTTGGCTGACCCCTACACCACTGGGGAGACAGTGATCACCGCACCTGCAAGGACTACCTAAGCACGCCTCCCGTCACATACAAATTCTCAGCTTCGCCCAGCTTTGCCCAATCGCAGTTGATGTCATATATTCTGTAAATATTAAATAATAACAACTGCAGGATCAGAAGTGATGTCTGTTCTTTCGGAATAGACGCCACATGTATATATACCTGATTTTTAATTTGTTATATCTCGGGCCCACAGTGTTAGAAATGTCGTATATTGACATAATGTCAAAGGATTGTCCAAACACTGTAATTAATTATTTATGTATTTATTTATCACACAAGATATGGTGTAAAAAATATATCAATGGTAACTGACTTACCTGACTCTCAAAACATAACAGAAATAATGTTTGGTGGGTGAAATAATTCTGAAAGTTTTCAGTAACTATTTGTATGTTCAATAACTTTGTATCCAAATGTCAACCTGTCATAAATCATTACTGTGACACCTTGGAATATACAGTAGAACCTCGATTTAACGAGCCCCCATTTAAGGTAAACCCGCTTTTAACGAATATTTCCGTCGGTCCCGGCGAAACCCCCATTAGAATAAGGTTATTTTTCCCCGCTTTTAACGAACCCCGCTTTAAGGAAAAGTCCGCTTTTAAGGAACAAACATGAAAAATGCTGCAAATTAAAATTTTGTTTTTACGCAATTTCTAACTGTGGGCAAGTTAATTTGTTTTGTTTCTTCCACACAATTAGAAATTTGTGTTTACGTGACGTCTGTTATCGATTCTTTAAGTCAATGCATATCGAACATCTTTGTAGCGATACCGGTAGAAGCAGCCGTAATTGATTCTTTCCATCGATAGGTTATCGTATCGAATACCAGCGCAGCGATACCGGAGAAAGCGTTTGACGAATCAGCTAGCTATTTCCGTCTTGTCTTCCATGTGTTGTGGTCACGTGGTCTGACGTCAGTCGAAAATTACAAAGTGTGAGCTGTGAAGTGTTGTCTTCTGTTAATTTCTTCGGATTTACTTTTTCAGAAATTATAGGAGTAGTGAGAAGCTCAAATGTTCAAATGTTTGTTAAGTTTAAGGGACTTAACTATAGGGTCATCAGTCCCTAAACTTACAAACTACTTATGAACTACCTACAACTAAGGACGGCACAAATATCCATGCCCGAGGGGGGATACGAACCCCCGACCGTAGTGGCCGTGTAGACCATGACAAGCGCCTCAGTCTCCTCGGCCACCGTGGCCGGCAGAGAGAAGCTGACGACCATCCATGATGTCTAACACTATTGTAACATGAGGTTGTGTGATAATGGCAAAGAATACAACTTTGCACTGTCTTCTTTGTGCGACTTTTAGAAACAGAGACCATTGTTAAATTCCGAATCTAGCAGTACCTTTGGTTGCAAAAAGGCGAATATTCATGTGACAATGTTCCGTTGTACTTATTAGATGTTTTGAAGGCGTGCGAATTACATAGCTGCATTTCTGTAAGCGATAAATCTATGCAAAAAAGGTTCAAAAATCGCCATGCTAGATTAATTTGGAAAATGCACTGCCTTCGAACTTCTTAGAAAGCTTAATAATCTCTCATTTCTGAGTTTAAGTGGAAAGTGTGGAAACTGAACCAGTGGAGAAAGCATTACGACTAATAAACTGTTATAAGGCTAGACATTAAGTTACCCTTACGTATAATAGGAAATTAAAAACTCTTATGCATTTACAAATTACCTCGTACAACAAATGCCTGGATGACTTCGAGAATTTTCAAGTATTTACCCCCAAAGACGGATGGCTTAAAAAGCAGATTAACTGTCGGTGGCCGCCGATTGAAGTGTTACAGCGTGATGATGACCCGCGGTGAAGGCAGATAACAACGTCTTTAGGCTGCGTTTTTCTCTGTGTAAACAATTTGGTATTGTGGATTATATTTTTTAAGAGTAATATATCGCAAAATCGTGACACACTTGTAGAGGATACGTTGAAGTTTTGACGAATTTACACTATAATGTCATTGCTGCTCCTTTAACTTGCAAAAAGAAAAACTGTGCTATTGTAGTTACCGGCGTAACAACATAATCGAAAATCTTAACATATTTGCGGAAGGGCTAAAGACCTATTTGCCGTGCGCCCAAATTCACTATACATCATATTTTTAAAAAATGTTTTAACGAATTAACAATGGAAATTTATTTTAAACAAGGTACAGGTTGTTATAAGGTATTTATACGTCGAACCAGGGGGAAGGCAATGACGAAAAATTTTAAATTTATGTATTGGTAAAAAATTACAGATTGCAAATTCTGCGGAAAAGAAAGCGCTGGAGAACTTTAGAATAAGTACATTCAGTATCAGTCAGTTCTCGGGTATAGTGTTTCTTTAAAGGCTGATATACGGCACCAATTTTTGCATCTGTAGTCAGCTCTTTTAAAGTAGCTGAGTCAATAAAAACAAACATCAACCACATAGTGATTATTTTGGTATACAGTATGCTGGAAAAACAAAATAGTCATCTTTTTGATTTAATAAAAAATAATTTTTTCTGCAGAAAGTGTGATGTATTTAAAATTGTATCAGATTACTGGTATGTTAGAATTAAATAGCTCCTATAACACCTACACATGCTTGAATTATGTCTTTGAGTCACTCTTCCTGTGTACCTAGGCAAAAACCCCATTTAAGGAAACCCCCTATTTAAGGAATAAATATTTCGGTCCCCTGAGATTCATTAAAAAGGTGTTTTACTGTATCTGTCCACCGGATGTATTTATAACCCAGTCATTTTGTACTCCATTGATGGGTTGCATACCCCATTAGCGTTTATGGCTCCCCACATATAATTTCTGTATCCCCTTATTTACTATTGATTCACTATTTAGTAAGGTACACATAATATGTACCCCAGAAATGACTTCAATTTAGGTGTTATTGTTGTCAGTAGCATAAAATTGGTTTTTGATTTTATTAATACATCTCATGTTCTGTTATATATGCATATCATACTTCCACTAATTTTAACCTATGACTTCCACTACTATTATCATTATTTGATACTTTCATATTATACTGTCATAGTTCTTGTAAACAACATGTACAAATTATCTCAGCACATAGGTATTAATAAATGCATATTGGTGTAGGACCTAATGCCTATACACTTATTCGGCATGACTATTTACCATGACTGGAAGCCCCATTCCAATCTAACATAATCCTCAATCATAAAGGATTACTATAATTTATATTACACCATCAGTATGCCATCCCCTGTTAGGTAACTAATACTCTCATGAGTATCCTTTACTAGTCATGCCGTACTTTACTTTCACGTCCTGGAGATGGTCTTATTAGTACCTTAGTATCTATAAATTTTACCTATTCAAGAACACATACTCAGTTCCTATTCACACACAATTTTTAGCTTAATACCTCACCATTGGGTTTTTACTTTACCATTATGATACTGTCTGTGTCATCCTGATAATAGTCTGTAATGTGACAACTCTGTAATATATTAACTGCTTACCATATTTATACTTAAATACATTTATACGTAAATACATTTATACGTGTTCCATGTATCCTTATGATGGGTTATGTTACATTAATATAATAATGTTTTGTATCATACTGCCAACCTGGCATGTGTCTCAATGTGTCTGCTTTGTATTAAAATATACCATTTACCATGTGTTAGTGTAATCCATACACCATGTATTTTATTGATAGGTTTCATAACCCACTTACATATCTACTGTCTTCCCCTCAATTCAATTTTCCATGTTTCTTACATGAGTAAATCACTCACTCGTGTTTCTGACATAATGGAACTTGTTATGGTATTATGGTACTTGTTATGAGGATAAATGTATCTATATTTCACATAATTTTAAATAGGCTGTATTACATATTTGTACACACCCCACTCATCTTTATGCCTTACGTGTTACAAACCCATACTGTCTATTGAATACATTATTTCATAATGTAAATTTTGGACCATTTAAAAATGTAATTCGAATATTATAGAGGACAATATATGTGAAAAATTCCTAAGAGGAAAAATATATGTAAAAAAAAAACAGATGAAATCTACTTACCAGGTGAAGGAGCACAGGCAGTGATAGTAACAAAAAAAAAAAAAAAAAAAAAAAAAAAAAAACCACACACACACACACACACACACACACACACACACACACACACACACACACACAGACAGACACAAAAAAAAAATACGCAAACACACCTAGGCAGACATACTGTGAAAGCAAAGAAGTTTTGCTTTGCTTTCACAGTATGTCTGCCTATGTGTACTTGCGTCTGTGTAAATGTGTGGGTGTGTGTGTATTTGTTTACCCTCCTTTTTTTCCCCCCCAAGATAAGTCTTTCCTGTCCCGGGATTGGAATGACTCCTTACCCACCCCCTTAAAACCCTCACCATTTCCTTTTCCCTCTCCTTCCCTTCTGCCTGACGAAGCAGCTAGGCTGCGAAAGCTAGCGTTTGTGTGTGTGTGTGAATTTATGGACTTATTTGTGCTACTATCACTTCCTGTGCTCCTTCGCCTGGTGAGTAATCTTTATATATATATATATATATATATATTCAAATTTATGAAACGAAAAATATAGAAGGAAACTATCCTGGTGGGATAAACAAATATAAAAAATAGAAAACGGATGACTTACCCAAAAGGACCAGCTCGTCGATAGACACAAATAAAAATAAAAATCACTCTCAAACACACATACAAGCTTTCGCCACCACAGGCAGCTTCTTCAGGAAAAAGAGGAAAAAAGGGGAGGATAAAGGGAAGCATATGGGTTTTAAGGAAGTGGAAAAGGAGTCATTCCAATCCCAGGAGTGGAAGAACTTACCTTCTTCCTTAAAACCCATATCATTCCCTTTCTCCAACCCTTTTTTCCTCTTTTTCCTGAAGAAGCTGCCTGTGGTGGTGAAAGCTTGTATGTGTGTTTGAGTGTGCTTTTTATTTTTATTTGTGTATCGACGAGCCGGTCCTTTCGGGTAAGTCATCCGTTTTCTATTTTTTATGTATAAAGATTTTTGACTTACCTAAAGTACAGGTTTGTCGACAGAAACATAAAACACACACATAAACACACAGACATTCGAGCTTTCGCCACCACTGGCAGCTTCTTCGGGAAAAAGAGGAAGGAAGGAGAGGAGAAAGGGAAGGACTTACCTTAGGGGACAAAAAGGAAGGTAAACAAATACACACACACTCACACATATCCACATGCAAACACACCTAGGCAGACAATGTGAAAATGTCTGCCTAGGTGTGTTTGCATGTGGATATGTGTGAGTGTGTGAGTGTGTGTGTGTGTGTGTGTGTGTGTGTGTGTGTGTGTGTATTTGTTTACCTTCCTTTTTGTCCCCTAAGGTAAGTCCTTCCACTCCTGGGATTGGAATGGCTTCCACTTTCTTAAAACCCTTATCCTTCCCTTTCTCCTCTCCTCCCTTCCTCTTTTTCCCGAAGAAGCTGCCAGTGGTGGCGAAAGCTCGAATGTTTGTGTGTTTTTGTGTGTGTTTTATTTTTCTGTCGACGAGCCTGTACTTTAGGTAAGTCAAAAATCTTTATTTTATACATATTTTTCCCACCAGGAAAGTCTCCTATTTCATTAGCTTATGTTCTAGACAAAATTGTATGACAGTAGTTAATGTACTGGATGCTGTATCCACATCACAATGTTTTATATATATTCTGTACTGCATAACTGTATACATCATTTTATCTTTATGTCTTGTCGGCTGTGTTACGTAGCCCACGATCTACCTGTCTATTTCATGCTCTGTTCTTTTAGACTTAATCATTATATGTTAATGTCAGATAATTTAAAGATGTAATTTATTTACATGTGTTCTTGACATATTTATATTATGGTACATTCTGTGAGTGTATTCTGTATCCACAATTATTATACCTACATATATTCTGTGCTACATAACTGAAACCAAGTTTGTTCTCTATGCCTTACCTGTTACGATTGTAGTGTAAAGCCTACTTGTCTATTTCATGCAATGTTCTTTTAAATTTGAACATGTTATATTCAGTTTATTTAAAGATGTAACTCACTAGATAACGTCCACGACAAAATTTTCTTATAGCCAGTACTACATAACTGCACACACACACACACACACACACACACACACACACACACACACACACACCTTGTCATCCTTACACCTCAATGATTGTATTACATGGCCCAGTGTCTACCTGTCTATTTCATGCACTGCTCTTCTAGACTTGATTATAATATGTTAATTGTAGGTCATTTACAAACTTATCAATACATATTATTAAGCATGCTATAATACTATGCTCAATACCATCCATTAGTGTTCCTCCGCATATGTTTATTATAACTGGACTAGTCTATCACAAGATAACAATCTGCAATATTCCCTAAAATTGCATTTTTGTGCATATTTAATTAGCCTTACTTTATAATTTGTCAAACAATGGTTGTTATAGGACATATTTATTTATTGTTGTCATAGTCCAAGCTGTCATTTTACATAATGTTTACACAACACACACTGTGTAAGTCACCATGACATCTTGTCAAAGATATAATCCTGCGATGGCGCTCAAAGATATAGTATATTTTCACACCATGAATACTTCGATCTCTGCTAAGTTTATCAGATCAACTATGCAGTTATCAATCAGCCTGTTTAACTTTGTAAGTATCTTATATACTACTATGTTACGTCATATTTCTTTATAACTTGTGTATAATTCATGATTTTAAAATTTTTAACATACTTCTGAAGATGTATAATATTCGAAACCAGTAAAGTTTTAAATACAGTAAACAGCTGATGGTTGACTAAGCATTTTTTAAAGTATATTATGGCTTTTGACTCGCACCTAAGCAAAAATTTAACTATTTCTATGGGTTAGATGCTTCTTTACTGCAGCACGGATTCATTGACCACAATAACAACTATATACAAATTAAACAACAAAACAGTATAATTTATCATGTACCAGTACACAAGGTGTTTCCTGTGTATTTCTCTCCTGTATGATCACTGGTCCCACAAGATTCACATTATTTTGATTTCACCTTAATTTGTTCTGCTTTTTAACAAAAGAGCTATGTACCAGTGTCTAAATTGTATGTCACATAGTAAGTCAGTCTGCTTCTGGAGAGAGCTGTGCATATACGGTAACCAATTTTAAGCCACCAAGTACGAGAAGTAGTGAAACATGGGTTTTTATTTAGAGAACTTCAGACACATAAATGTGTATTGATAACTAGATATTATGCACAATGACATTTCACACACACACATCATAAGAAAGTAATGCTAACTAAACACATTCGTATGCAGTACCTAAATAGGGACCAGAGTTCTGAAAAATGTAATAAACATAATGGTAGCAATCTGGAAATGGACACAGTAGCCAAAGCTGATAATGGCAGTTTAAAAAATAAAAGTAACAAATTTCTAGCTTGGTGGTGTGATATAAAATATTTATTTAAAAATATCTTATATAATTTTTTTTTCAAATTATTTATCACCACCAGTGCACATCTGTATTTCCAATAATTTAAGTATTTACTAAAGCCATAAAGTTTGTTGTTTTACTGATGTTGATAAATACATTAATTATTGGAATTAAAACTAGACCAGCCGCAGTCCCAGTTCCAAAATAATATGGAAGTACATCAAGTGCACATTTGAGTCTTCACTGATGATTTCAATCATTTGAACGAAATCAATGTGTGATTTTTTAAAATAAATATTTTATATCACACCACCAAGTTGGAAATTTGTTATTGTTGTTATAATATCGTGGTGGTCAGGCACACAATCCATTATGGAGTCTAAATACAGGAAGACTAAACAAATGATGATTAAAAGTACCTGTGGTCAGTTGTAGTTTAGCGATATATACTGATAATGTTACACTTTCAGAAAACTAGTTAAGATTGTATGTATAAAATTATGTGGTATCAAAAATCTATTTGTATGCATGCAAAAATAGTTGAGGCTGCATAAACTTAGTCACATAAAGTAAGGTTTAGAAGTTTTGGGCATACCATTTCAGTCATTTTTCCCTCGAAGTTTTGCAGCATGGTGAGCAAAATCAAGTTACGGCCTGCGTCAGCTCCGTACTTGACAGGGAGGTGGGACACGGTCTCTGCACTCGCCATCTGTACCAGGTTCCGGGGGCAGTAGTCTAGCACCGTGTAGGTCTCCTCACTGCAACAGTGGTCAGTAAAGGTCAATGCAATTTGTAATATTTCATCAGTCTAGTTTTGTTGCACTCAAGCACAGTGTTCCAGATGAAGAATACTGATCCTTATCTTTTGCTTGTACACAAATAATGAAAGAGGTGATGCAATGGTTGGTGAGTGTACTCTCCATCCACTCAAGACACCCAAGGCATATGCGACTAGGATGGTCCCTTTGAAGGGGCACAGCTGTACTTTTTTCCATATTCCCTCAACCTGAGCTTGTGCTTCATCTCTTACCTCATCAATGTCGAGATGTTAAACTTTAATTTTCTTCCGTTTATTTATTAACATTGTTGAATCAATTGTTAAACAGAAACTTTTTGAAATTTGTCAAACTAAAAAGAAAGAAAGAAAAAAGCAGTCTACTACAAATTAGCATGAAGGGCAAATTCAGTTTGAGTAATTACAATTAATGCACACAATATTTGACTGCAATAACAAGTGACTGTGGGTTCCTATTAAGACATGCCCCTCTATAGCAATTTCAATATAAACTGAATGAAACAGTGGAAAGTTCAGGAAGGTTTAAGAACAATATTTTGAGGAGGGCAAATTGTTTTTCACTACATAGATGTAACAAAGTCATCTATTCCTGATGGCAATGGAGACCCCATTCCCATATCAAAAACACTCAACTGTGCTCAAAATGTTACACCGGTAGTGCCAACAAAATGTTTGAGAATATTAAGATGAGTAACAGCAGTACGCCAAGTCTCACCAGCAGGACACCTAATTTATAGTCAAATGTGCTGTGGCACTTTCACAAACTCTACAGCTACATCAACTAACATGGTCAATAAAAGAGGATAGGTAACTCACGATAAAGAGACTGACTGAGATGCTGACAGGCACGAAAAATAGACTATCACATTCACACAACTTAAATTTTCTGCCATGGCCATTATTATTATTATTATGTAGTATTCTGCCCAGTGGCACGTCCATATCTTTGTACGGAGAATTTCTGATTCCATTGTTCCCTGTCTTCTGCATCTTCCTTCAGTCTGTTGTACCTCCTTCCATCTTTCATGTCATCCAGATGCTGAATTCTCCTCCTTCCTCGTCCTGTGTTTCCTCTTATTTGTCCTTCGATGACACTGCATAGGAGTCCCTCGTGTCTAAGTAAGTGTCCAATCCAGTTGGCCTTTCTCTGTAGAATTGTATGCAGAATACTTCTCTCCTACTCTTCTCAGTACATCATCATTTTTCATGTGATCAATCCATTTGATCTTTTCCATTCTCCTCCAACACAACATTTCAAAGCTATCTAAGTATTTTTTCTCCTTCTTTCTCATGGTCCACGTCTGCTCCATAGAGTGCAATGCTCCAAATGTAGCACTATACCAGTTTCTTCCTTAATGCCAAGCTCAACTTGCTGGTCAGCAGAGTCCTCTTCTTGTTAAAAGCAGCTTTGGCCATGGCGATTCTTGCTCTGATTTCGTTGGTGCAGTGGGCATCCTTTGTGATGAAACAACCCAGGTACTTGAACTGGCCTTCATAAGAAAAAGAAACACATACATTCACACAATCACTCAGACAACTACACATACACAACAACCATGTTTGACTGCTCCAGTGTCCCAAGCATCTTGACTGTGAGTGAGGTGGCAAGAGGAGGGGGGTAAGATGCAGGCTAAGGGTGGGGATGGAAAGTTCCACAGTGTATTGTGAATTGTAAAGTGTCTGATAAACAGGAATATGAGATGCCGCATTGTAAACAGTGAAGGGAAAGGGCAAGAGAGTAAAAGGGAGGTGTAGAGGAGTGTGAGGAGGGAGTGGGAAGATTTGAAACAATAAAAATAATAAGGAAAAAAAATAATAATAAAATGATAAATAAAAATATGAGAGCCTTTTTTTCTCAACTTCCAATTACTTAGTGTAGAAGCTACACAAGTAGCAGAAAGTGTATATGCACTGTAGGCTAATGTGCAACTCTCTCTCTCTCTCTCTCTCTCTCTCTCTCTCTCTCTCTCTCTCTCTCAACACACTCCGCCATTGCTGACCTTGAGGCATCAGTCTTTTGCACTAAAGCCACATAAACATGGCTCTCATCATTGTTGCTCCCACAAAGTGTGAATTACGAAGTGTTAATTTAGTTTCTGCAAGCAGAACGAAATAGTGCAGCAGAAATTCATTTAAGAATGAGCAGAGTGTAGAGTGATAACTTCGTGACTGATGGTGGTGTGTGAGAACGGTGCTGAAAGTATGAAGATGGCTGAAATGACGTGCATGATAAAGGGGACCAACAATGCGAGTGTCATTGCAGCCAACATTGTTGAACGAATTGACACAATGATTAGAGAAAATTGTAGGTTCACCGTAACTGTTTTGTGTATGGAGATTCTGGAACTTTCAAGATCTGTCCTACAAAAACATTTGTGCTTGTTGGCTCCCAAAAATGTTGAGGGATGCCCACAAAAGTCACCGAATAGTGTCAGCTTTGAATTTCCTTGATCGTTATCATGATGAAGGGGAGAATTTTTTAAGTCAATTGTTACTGGAGATGAAACATGGACCAATACGACACACTGGAAACAAAACAACATTCACAACAGAGGATACATTTAAATTCTCCAAACAAACATTCTACAACAGAATAGGTAATGATTACCGTGTTTTAGGAGCAAAAAGGTGAGTTGCTTGTAGAGTTTATGCAGCCCAGAACAACTAACAATACAGCTGCTTATTGTGAAACTTTATGACATTTGTGGAGACCCATTCAAAACAAAGAGGAATGCCAACTTCCTGAATTGTGTTGATTATGACAATGCTAGTCCACAAACTGCTGGTACAACCCACAGCTCCTTGAACAATTTCAATGCCATTTCAATGGCATACGTCCCAGCATGTTTGGTCACTGTCTTGAATAATGCGAGAATCCATTAGAGCGAGTCAACAAAGCTCCCACTACGAATTCTACAAATACAAACCTTACTCTATGTTTATCATCAACCTTTGTACCTTATAGTTCCACACATATCAGAACAGAATTGCAAATTCTTGCCCTCAAGCCTCCATTCAGAATTTTTGAAATGGATAAAACTGCAAAGCAGCGTGATCACTATGTTGTTATATTACCCCTATACCATTGTCATTAAAACCCAACTGGTATGGGCTCAGGTAAAACCATACATTGCAGAAAAGAACAGAACTTTTAAAATTGCAGATGTTGAGAAACTGACTTACGAAGAAATAGAGAATCTCAACATTTGCAGGGGCAGCTTGATTAAGACACACAGAAAAATTGTAGGATGAAGATCACAAGAGAGAAATTACTTTGCTTATATGGCTGTCTCTGCAGCTGCATTAAAATTATTAAAAGTTTTAGTAGTCAACTTAGGCCTCATAATGCTATTTCCCCTCACAAAAAATATTTAATCCAAGTAGTCCTACACACACAAATCTTAATGCTTTAGTAAGTTGCATCACTGTGGATACCTAATGTAGCAATGCAAAAACCCATTTAGTTAACAAAACATTGAAGATAAAACATTAAAAATTGAGATTATTTAAAGAATGAAACTAACAAATTATTGACAGACCGTAACTGATGGAAATTCTCTGCTGAGATGTTAAAATATTCTTCAAAAGAGGTAGACTGGCTGGCCAGAACTTAGCTTAGTTTTGTACCACTGATAGTCACACACAAAAAAGAGAAAGATGAAAAAAATAGGACACTTTCAGAGCTATGTTCCTTTGTCAGGTAGGAGAGGAGGGAAGAAAAAGGGGAACAGAAGGGAAAGGTTACTCAGGACCTAGGCCATGAATTATACACTTGGCTATCAGAATGAAGTGTGATCAGAGACTACACTAAGTGAACTACTACCTGGCAAGTATTAACTGCTGCCAATACCACTAAGTTAATGTACGAGTAGTTGCAACAACTTTAAGTTATGTGCTTACCTTTTCTTCTTTGTCACAATGAGAAGATCTGTGAATAGGAACAGATGCAGAGGTATTTTGCCCAGCCGTTTCCCAAAGGTGAGCTTGTCATCTCCACGCCATACGAGCTGGATCACTTCACCAGACCTCACCAGCCACCGGGAGCTCGAAATGATTGGCAGCTGTGGAACGTCCCGCCCGAATTCCAGCTGCCGGCTCAGGATCAAGATCTCCTCCATTCGTTCCATGCGACGCGCACCTTCGTTACATTCGTGAACAACCTGTCAATTACACATTCTTGTTACAGCATGTTTAGAACCACTGAAAAATATTTTTCTCTGAAAGTCAGATTAAGCTAGGAACCAACCTTGTTAAGGGCAGCAAGTGCAATTTCGCAAGAACGGTACTCCGAATCTTCAGGATTGAGTTTGGCCAACACAGCGTCCACCAAAAGAGGTAATCGTGTGATCCTTTGCATTGGCAACATCAGAAATGAATGCAATGTCAGCATCTGGCAACCGGGACTAGATTCCAGCCTTTTCAGAGTTTCAGCAAATTTCCCATGTTGTTCCCTATATTTTAAAATTTTCTTTACCTCTAATTGAAAACTTTTTACAATTATTTTATGAAATCTATTACAATGTTACTTTTAAAAAAATTACAAGTATGTTAAAAGGGCTCTGTGATGTCAGCAAAGGTGACGGAGATGGTGGCAGTGGCGACTACACATGGTCAGTGAGACTAAATTAATGAAAGGCCTTTTTCCTGTATACTAGTAAATGTCAACTTCCAATATTAATAAATCCTTATTATGCAGCCTGTAATTGTGTTTTACTTTGGTGTGGCTAGTGTTACTGAAGAATTCTAAGAACTTGAGATTTTAGATTTCATGGCATCCCATGCTCATACCCTAAAATCATTTACTGAAACATTTATTTTACTATGTTCAAATGGAAGACATGTATTTTGATTTACACGATTTTTCTCTGTTAAAAATGTGTATGGATTACTAAAAGATACCAAGAAATATCTGTTAAGTATGTTACTAACTAAAGGATAGATTGCTACTCACTA